>OY982582.1:387854-1587854 GCA_963859945.1 Euplagia quadripunctaria
ATTGTTTAGAACGATCCGGAGAAGTTCTTAACGATCATCCCGCCGATCAATTAGTCTAGAGTTGATCTCCGACTGTTATTTACAGAAAGAGGGCTGAGGACCCCTTCAGCTTTAAAGAAATAGGCACTGTAATTCTACTGCAATTAAAGCGAATATAACAGTAGTACTGTCCTCTTTTATCATTGTATACCAACGACGCACAATGGATATTATCAGTGTTGCAAATGCTTACAAGCACCGGTAACCGCTTTAAGTGCTTATTTAATATCTTATTTATTTATTTATAGGAAACTCAACAGCTCTTTTACATAATACATGAATAATTTACATTAAATTACATTCTTAAGCCAATTACAGAGTTTCACGACATTCGCTATTTAAAACTAGAAAATAAAGAGTTATAACATTACAATAATAATAATAAACATGAAATAATTAATCATAAAACATTAAATTAAAACAAATCAATTTGAATGAAATCAAATTAAATTCAACTAAACTAAATCAAACCAAATCAAATCCAACAAAATTAAATCACATCAACTCAATTAAATCAAATTAAACTAAATCAAAATAAATTAAATTAAACGAAACTAAACTAAATTAGATCAAATCAAACCAAATTCCATTAAATTAATTTAAACCAAACTAAATCAAAATAATTTAAAATAAACTAAATCAACAAAAAAAAAACAAAAAAATGCATTTTATCTATTTACTAGTGACCAGTGATTTACTAGTGAGTATACTCGCGACTCGTTTCCGATATGACTCTTTAGTTAATTGAAATATATCTATTCCTTCAAAGTTTCCGGTACAGATGCGAAGTAGTCATGTCATAACAGCATTTTTACCGTAATTAGTGCGGTAATTAGGTATATTAAATAGGTGGGTGTGTCTGATGCGACACTTTGGGGTACTGAACTGTATACATGTTAGAAGATCACTACTATCGAGTTCACCACGCAAGATTTCAAAGAGTAGTAAATCCAGCATCTTAAGTCTATCATCAAGAGGAAAAAGGTGATAGTGTCTACAGTCCACGGAATACGAGGTATGACGTCTCCCAGACTTAAAGTTTAGGAATCTCACAAGCCTCTGCTGTAGACTTTCCACTCTCGTAATATAAACATTATATTGAGGTGACCACATTTGGCTGCAATACTCTAAAATGCTATGGACATAGGCAGAATATACAATCTTTATACTGTGGCAATTTCCAAAAGGTTCGCAAGTACGCATTACAAAACCAAGCTTACGAGAGGCTTTATTAATTATGTGATCAATGTGTTCAGAGAACAGCAATTTCGAGTCTAACATTTCACCGAGATCTCTGACTACACCAGCCCTTTCAATAATGTTGTTGTCAAATTTGTATGGATATTTGTTAGGGGTTTTGGAACGGCTAAAGCTAATACATTGACATTTAGAAACATTGACAGTGATGTTGTTCTGTAAATAGTACCGTTATAAAGCATTAAGGTCACGCTGTATAAGTTCACAATCAAGTCTCGATCTTATACGCATGTGTACACAAACACTTTTGTACTAGACAAAAGTGTATCTAACTAGAATAAAAGCGAGGATTTTCAAAAAGTGTACCTACAAGGAAAGTGTATCTACGAGGAATAATTCATATTTTCATATCGTTTGCGTAAGGAGGTGTTTTGCGTACTTGAAATTCGACTCAATGTCGTATAAGTATGCGCAGTAGAAAATGGGTCCCAACAGAGATCCCAGGGGAACACCGGAAGGGACATTTACGAAGTCCTATCTAAAACCACCCAAAACCACAGCCTGACCTGTTCGACAAATACGAACTAATCCATCTGAGCAAATCACCATGGATCCCAAGACTTTGTAGCTTTGCGAGCAGAATAACGGGATCCACACGATCGAACCCTTTTTCGAATGTCAACGTCACGTCAACCTGTCTACTGGTTTCCATATTACAGATAACATAGTGAACGTGGCTAAGTTCGATGTTGTTGAGCGTCGCTTAATGAAACCATGCTGGCTCGAGCCTAAATCGCTAGTCACTACGCTACGGGGTAAATAATTCCATAGACAATTGTTTCGGACACCTTACCGAGCGTGTTCAGAATCGATATCGGTCGATAGTTTTTATATCTGACTTGGGCCCCTTTTTATGTACGGGGACTATATGAGCAGCCTTCCACACAGAAGAACTAGACACATCTTAATTGTATGAAAATAAAATGTAATAAAATACCTAATTTTGACCCAGTTTGAAGAATATATAATTTTGAATACAACATGAGATACTTATTTTTGAAATATCAAAATTTAACATATATTTTCAAATATGTCAATGATTACATATCGATGGACGTGATTGTACTGTAATTACAGCTCTATAGTGATATGTCCTATGTACCTTATCTGCAACCGCAGGAAATACAAACAATCACTGCTGAAAGGATCTGGAGGTTTCTCGAAGCCATAAGTCTGAGCAGTGAACTGTAACGCAAAAAAGTGCGCTACAAAGACCAGAAATGGTCGAGGTGGCACTAGGCACTTAATAATAATAAACAATAATAATAATAATAATGTCCTATGTAGTAGTTTAATCCTAACTAATAATATAAATGTTAGTTTGTTTGTTACACTCGCTTCTTAAATCCTCATTCATTCAATCCATCATTCTATCACCGATATTTTGCGTAACGTGCACGTATCAGGGATATAGAAAAAAACACAGGGTAAGTACCTCTCATATTGAAAAAAAAGGAAAAGTACCCAACGAATAGGTTGATTAAAAAAGTCTACATTAACGCAAGCGCAGCCGCGAGGAAAAGCTAATTTATCAATAACACTAAACGCTTCAGCGTTTGGCCGACAAAACATTGACATTCTAATTGTATTCAACTAGTCTAGTACAATGAATCCATAAGTGCATTCGACCTCGAGACTCCTTTTATCGCAAGACGTTTAAAATATCCGCCCACCTCAGCACCTGAGCGCCCGAGCGCCGAACTGTGTTCACGTCATTCATTATTATCATATATTTACGTCACACTCGCGCCGAGCCGTCGTCTGCGCCAACACTAGTGCACATCATGTGTTCTGTTGGAGAAGAACTGCACTTTTGGCACAATTAATACAGTTTATTCGCTTCGTACTGGGACTCAGGTCTTACACTTTGCACCGCCGACCGCTCGGAAGACTAGTACAATCATTTATCGTGGGAATAATGTCAAGGACTAGAGTAATTATTGTCGTCTTATTTATATATTATTTAAAACTCGTGAAAATAAAATGTCTGTAATTTATTACAATATGAAATTGAAAATTCTCGGTTAACTAGACTATTTATGATCTATTTCTTTTAAGTATTAAGTAATGAACCTGTCAGTTCTTCGATCGCATACAATGTTTTGCTCATTTGTATTCAAATAGTTAAATTTTCACAATAATTATAGCAAATATATTACGTGTAGTACAGTGGATATCGTGTCCTCGCAGATCATACGAAACGAGCCGCGATACTGTTGATGACTGGCCACACGCCCAAGTCCAAGTCGCTGGGTCAGAAAACTCCAAGTCCCAACTCGTCGAGCACCAACTCTGAGATCACAGCGAGCGGCCCCCGTAAGTCGGCGGGTCCTAAGACGACGACACCGAAGTCGGCGAAATCGAGGGCGATCACGTCGAGGTCGGTGAGTCCGAAGGCGACGACTTCGAAGTCGGCGAGTCCGAAGTCTGGCGCTCGTCGCTCGGTGTCGTTCGTCGTGAAGAAGCGCAGCCCCGCGCGCCGCAGCACGCGCGCGGCGGGTGCTCCCTTCACTCCGCAGAACCATTCGGTCAGTATACCTCATGATGTATTACTTTCTGCGTGCATTCTATTAACGTGTTAAACACTAATGTAGTTTAAACGTTCATGTGCCTTTTTTATTTTTTAAACAACACTAGCTACGTGGGTCACACATTAAGAATTCTCGTTAACTCCTACGTATGAACTAAATGCTCGTGTTAGAAGTTGGTTCACGGCGGTAGAGTACCGGGTGAGGTTCGAACCCGCAACCGCTCGATCGCGAGTCCGACGTAATGACGCTACCGTTTATTTACTTGTTGATAAATGCCGCGTTCCAATAAACAAGAAACGATTCGTTTTGCTTACGGACGGTAAAATTTTCATTGAAAATTCAACGAAATTTTACCGTCCGTAAGCAAAACGAATCGTTTCTTGTTAATTGGAACGCGGCAAAAAACAATGATATTTTACTGAGCGGTATTAATGCACTTGTCGTGTGGATGAGTGTTCGATGTCCACAAGTTGTGACGTCACAGCTGTTGCACGTGGTTGCCAGCGAAGCCGTGGGCCGAGCCATGTGCTCACTTCCCACTTTGGCACTAGAGTACTGACTTCCAGGTTCAATAGTATGTGTGATCTACAAGTAGATGATGATTACTGCTTATCTGTTTGATTATATACATTAAAATTTAGAAGTAGGTACATATAACGTGCATGCAATATGCATGTGCGATTATAATATAATACAGTTAATTAATAATATACTAAAGTTAAAAAGTAATTTCAGTAAGAAATTATGTTGTTGCATTTTTTTGCAGGTAATTTTTACTGAGTAAAATATAAATGTGTAATTTTAATTCCTTGACTGCTAAAGGTTATCGATCACTGAATTATTTTAGCCGGAATGTGCGTATAAATGTTTACCCATTGCATTTAGTCATGTATACGTAACATTATATAATAATATTGGCATTGTATTTGAACTGCCAAACTATTGGGTACAAAACTCCATCCTATTAAAGGTTAGGTCATCACTATTCACAAGACTGACCTACTGCAGGTTGGCAAACTCTAAAAAGTCCTGGTCTTGGACTTTCGGCAAACTAACTTTCTTGAGCTATTTTCAGTTTGCGACCCTAATCCACTTGAGTGATTGCTAACACTCCCCAATCCATCAGTATAAGCTATCTTTTCCTTCCATTATCTTCCCTTCTTGCCTAACTTTCGCTTTCATTGCCATATAATCTCAATTTTCACATTGGCGGCAATAGGCTTGTTACCTGTTACGTGAGTGGAACCAAATTATAGTTGCAAAATGTTTATGGAAATTCACCTTTGCCTAACCTATGTACCTCTGGTCACCAACAAGGTGGAAACAAGTAAACTGCGGTGTCCGTTGTCTAAACGTTGTAGAAAATAGAAGTATAAGCAATCGGTAGACAAATCAAAATGCCTGCTAAGACAAGGTTCATTAAATAATAATTGCTACATATAATCCATAAATGTGTATGGTAAACAATTCATTAGTACAAGGTGTGCATTATATTACAATAGATATTTTCTGGCTTATACAAATAGAGTTTATGCCATATCGTACATACGTGTCATTCACACAAATTTTAATATAAAATGATGTGAGTGTATATTGAGTGATGACGTTTCATAGTAGTTGGTCTTGAAATAACTACTACATTTATATAACTACGCATCACACCCGTCACTTTGCACTACCGCTTAGTTCTACAGTCATCCGCGGTGCTGCAATCATTCTAAGCTAGCCTCTTACTGGTCATCACTACTTATTATAAAACAAAGTCCCCCGCCGCGTCTGTCTGTTCGCGATAAGCTGAAAAACTACTGAACGGATTTTCATGCGTTTTTCACTAATAGACAGAGTGATTCATGAGGAAGGTTTAAGTGTATAATTTGTACCCGTGCGAAGCCGGGTGGGTTGCTAGTTAATAATATAATATGTTAAGAGTTTTACTATAATCGGGAAGATATTTAGAGCGTGTTCGGATAATAAAATTTGAAAATATTTTATAATTTTACCGATTTCGCAAAATAATCTTAAGTTGTGTTAACAGTCCAGAGTCGTACGGCGCAAATACTCTGCATGATCTTTGTGAAGACCTCAAAAGTTATGTTAATAAAAAATATCGATTATACTATATTTAACAATTTCGGGTTAGCTCATAAAGTAATTAAACTTTTTCATGTCGAGCAGGTTACAACAAGACTAGACACGACAGGGTCGGGCGCTCGCAGCTCTACGCATCGCTACTCATCGCGTCGTTCCGGTCAACGAAGCTTTCAGAAATCACCTTTACTGCCCAGCCCGAAGAAATCTGCGTTAAAAAATCCTTTAGCAAAGAAAAGCATGAGGAAATCCGAGTCTATTAAGTTCGATTTAAGCAACCTGGAGAGTCATTCGCAAGAATCTGACGTACTGATGGTGACGGATACCTTTCGCCGGTCGGAGGGCGAGGGCGCCTCCGAGGACGACCTCACGTTGCACTACTCCGAGACGTCGAGCACTCACACGCCGTCTCCCAGGCGCTCCATCCACTCGCGGAGCGGCAGGATCCTAGAGCAGACCCTCGGCACCACCATGACTATATCGCCGCCGTCCAAGAGCCTAACACCCGCGTCCTCACGCGCCAGGAAGTCATTGCGCGGCAGTGTGATAGTGCAGAAGGCTTTGTGCGAGTCGCGCTCCCCGCTGGGCTCCCCGCGCAGGACGCGCACGCTCAGCCCGCGCGAGCCACCGAGCGACCTCGAGTCCTACTCCATCGTGGACTTGGTCTCCATGGACTCGACCTCGTTGTATGACTCTGCCACCTCTGCCACTCTCGGTAGCGGCTCGCATCTGGGAACGCCCATCGGTGGATCTTCTCGGAAAACTAAATCGACCATCGACTCCACGTTACTGGGTTCGAGCACACCCTACGTCAAAGTCACGAGGTCTTTGTCTTCTAGGTCACATTCCAGTCCCAGGACTACGGCTAAACTTTCCAATGATAGTAACCGATTGACCGGTAACGGCTCTGGATCGAATGACGCTACTCGTATATCGAGTAGATCTCGATTATCGGATAGTAGATCCCAGTTGTTGAATGATAAATCTCAACTGTCAAGTAGATCTCGCTTGTCCAACAATCGGTCTCGACTATCGACTAACAGCTCCAAGTTGTCGCACGACAGGTCTAGATTATCGAGCGACAGTTCCAAACTGTCAAGCGACCGGAATCGATTGTCAAGTAATAGTTCTAAATTGTTGAATGACGAAACTCGATACAATTCGATATTGTCGAATAAAAGTTCCTCGCGAAAAACAAAATCGTTGTCCACCCCGGAAAACGCTAGTATTCCTATATCACTGAACAGTACGAGAATTTCGCGAGTTTCGCGCAGCCGGTCTCGAATCAATGATAGCGATCTGTTTTTGGTAGAACCGGAAGAGTCCGGTGACTCACCCAGGTCTTCTAAGAGAATAAGTGCTACAAGATCGAGTTCAGCGCTCCATAGTACTAGTACTGCTATAAACACGACCCCAGTCGGTGATCACCGACATGACGAAGGAACCAGTACCCCGGAAAACTCGCAAAGTCCCGAGGAAGCCAGTACTCCAGTTCTTAGCATTCAAAGTCTTCTAGATTCCAGTCAGGGTTCGATACCTCTCCAGTCGGCGAAGAAGAGAGGTCGATCGTCGCTGAAAAGAAAAACCTTCGCTATTTTAACCGGACCTAGGACCAGAATAAGTACAAAGTCCAAATCGATGAACTTTAGTGTGCGTAACACTCAACTGAGATTAAGCAACGACTCGTACGAGGGTATGAATATCAGTGAACAACAAGACGGCGAGGTAGTCACACCAAAAAGCGCCGTTAAATTAGTTCAGGAAGCGGTCAAAAATAAGCACTCCACCGCAAAGAAACCGCAGTCGAAACGATCCATAATCGACGACTTAAACGAATCCGATATAGTCAAACAACTATTTAATAGTCCCGTAAAGCGTAAGCTATCGCAAAGCATGACAGAATTTTCTCGAAAGCAGTTATTCGACGACGATGACATCGCACAAGCTAGAAGACCCACTCGCAATACCGTAGTGCTGGGAATGCTGGGTCGCAGCCCTGGCGATTCACTGCTGGATCGAACTGAGGCGTTCACACCTGAGCAGTTCGTGAGTCCCATGAGCACTCCCAGTAACAGTCCGAACTTGGCCGGTATCAAACGTCTATTCGGTAAAAAGACACCAGAAAATGATCTGCGGGACATCAGAGGCGTCAAAGCATTACTACGCACTCCGCGAGCGAGGAAGTCCATCAGAAATGACCTCTCTGACGTGGCCGGGGTTAAGGAAGTATTCGCGGCCGCGCCCAGCAACGATCTCAGGCGAGTCTCTGGGGTTAAGTCTTTGTTCCAATCTCAAAAGGAAAGGCAGTCGGCTAGAAATAGTTTGGGTGACGTTAGGGGCGTCAAGAAGTTGTTTAATAAAAGGAGCCCCAAGAATGACCTGAGGAACCTATCAGGGGTTAAAAGAGTTTTTCAAATGAGTCCTAAAAACGATTTAAGTGACGTAAGAGGTGTGAAGCGTCTGTTCAGACGAGATAAACCCAGGAACGAGTTGAGCGATATGAGTGGAGTCGAAGAATTGTTTAATGAGTCCAATCAGTCGCACAGAGATGCTGAAAGTTTGTTCGATCAGCTGGTCGGTAAACCGACTATAAAAGCTGTCTATTCGAAGACATTCTGTTCAAAACCTAAACCCGCACAAAAGAAGAATGCTCCCACATCAAAGTCTTTACTCGATATCACTCTTAATCCTGAAGAATGGTTGGAACAGAAGTTAAAAAAGTTATTGGAGAACAGGAGCAAGCGGGCTCTCAAGGACAAGGACGCAGCGCCTAGCTCTAAGTCGGCGAACAGGTCTAAACTGAACGTGACGCGCGAGTTACAAAAGCTGGCCACGGCCACAGTGGGGGGTAGTTCCCCCCTCCGCACGTCCAGGGTGCGCCACAGCACGGTCGCCAGGGTTAGCGACGGAGACGCTTATAAGCAAAAGTCCGCCTCGGAGTTGTACAGCGCTCATAAATTACCTCTTAAAAAGAGATCTTTTGTCAACGCGTCGATGGAGAGAGCGAAGAACGACAGTAAACACTTGAACTTGCCGATCAAGAAGCGCGCGGTCGTACATTCGACGCCCGTGAAGGGAAGGCAGATCAACATGACCATGAACGCGTCCGAACTTGGCCGAGTGTCGCCCATCGCGGCCGAGAACTCGCGGGACCTGGAACATGATGTGCCCAGGTAAGTCATGTCCTCTCAATCAGCACTAGTCAACGGTCATTTTAGAGATTACTCTTTACGGTAGAAGTTTTAAATAAGAGAAAGTGAAACTCAAAACTGTTGAATTCTGCCCTTTGAAACATTTGAGACTCTCCGCTGAAATTTGTAAATACGTCTTTTTATACAACGGTTTTTAAAGTCGCTATAACTGTTAGACCGGTATACAATAATGGTACCTGAGGTTTTTCAATTAAATATTAGATCAAATTAGCTAAATAACAATTTTTCAATAATAATTTTCATTTTTTCATTAATAATAATTTCTCGTAATTGGTAAAAGTGACTTCCTCGTCCTTTAGTCTTGATGTAGTCCTGGGTAACATAATGATGTTTTGTAAATCATAAGGTTAATCCTTTTCAGGTCTACGATAGAAAAAGAAACTGCAGAAGTAAGACCAAAAAGTCGAAGAGCAACTAGGGCCAAACTCACTGCTCTGTCGCCGGCAGTGAAAATACCGTCTCCTAAAAAAACTCGCGGGAAGTCAAAAATCCATACTCCCACTAAACTTAAACCAGCTAGTATTCCTACCAAAGACAAATCTCCTGCTGAACCGAGAACACGAAGTCTGGCAAATAAATTAGTAAACCCTTTAACTAAACAAGCCAGTCCTAAACCTGTCAGTCCAAAACCAACTCGCTCCCGTAGAATGGCTCCCGTAAGCCCAAAAGTTGATAGTGACACTAAAAATCGTGGAGCGAAATTAGTTGTCGCGAAGAAATCACCTGTTATGAGTCCACAGCCCAGGGCTTCACGAAAAAGAAAAGAACCGGACTCGTCGACACCTAAAGTCAGCCCTAAAAGAACTCGCGGCACTCGCAATAAAAATGAGAAAGTTGTTGAGAAAATTAAAACACCAAAGAACACAAGAGCAAAAGTACAAAAATTAGGAGTTGTTGTTACTAAATCATCGCCACAATTAAAACCTCGAGCGACTAGAGGGAAAGTTAATAAAAGTGAAGCAGAACAGCCAAAAGAGGCACCTAAGGCTGTAAAACTAAAAGAAACACGTAAAGCAGATGTTAAAAGTAAAAAGATTGAATCTCCCAAGAAATCTCCAATTAAAAATAAGTCTCCCAAAGCAGTAATTGTTCAAACGTTGCCCAAAACGAGAGGAAAAAGTAAGGCGACAGTGGGAAATGATAAATCAAAACAGAGTATTGTTGAGGTTGAAAAGGCTCCACCACCAACAAGAAGAGGTCGTCCAGTTATAGTAGAGGAAGCTATTGTTCCTAGAAAGACACGAAAGACAGACAAACAAGAATTGGTTCGAGAAGAACCAAAAGCGCCGACCAAAAATAAAAAACAAGAGAAATCTGCGGCAGAAGCGAAGGTAACTCGCGGTAAGAAACTTGTACAACAAGAAAGTGTTCAATCTGAGCCTACCTCTCGTTCTCGAAGGGGAGCAAAACCTGACACTTCTGAAACAGAGGTGAATACTCGTAAAAGAAAAACTGTTGCCCCAGACGACAGGCCAGCTAAACTGAGCAAGAAAACGGAGAGCGAAGAAAGTAGAGGAAGAAGGAAAAAGGTTGAATCGCCGAAGAATAAAACGGCAAACGTTCTGCAGAAATGTTCAACTAAAGCAAGCAAGGAGACAAGGAAACGGACCACTGTTGTCGCGAAGAAGAGTACGAGAATGAAGAAAGTTGAATTCTCTGTAGAAGTGCCTGCACACAAGCCCGTCCGAGGTAAAAAGGTGCGTACACAAGGAAAATTATATATACTACTCTCTTTTTAAAAAAAATAAGCACACCGCACACCAATTTTGTGTGGTTTAACAACGCAATGACATTCGACTGTTGTCATCCCTTTCTCACGAAGACAATTCTCAATAACATTATATTAGTATGTAATCGCTGTGTCCTATGAGGAGGTAATATTACTTGCCCAGTGACATACCAGTGTTGATTCCATGCTTGCTGTCATACACTAAATATTATATTTGTTTTCAGAATGCAGTTGCTGAAGTTGCTCCTGAAGTTGGGAAACGGAAGAGGAAAACTGCCATCGAGTCACCGCCAGTTGAAGGTACAAATAATTTTCATTGTCATATTTCGTGGACATCATTTAATTCAATATCATCAGTTACTTCGTAATGCTTCAATATTTGAAAAAAAAAGGGTACTAATAATAAAAGTGTTTTTGTTAAATCATGGCATTGTAATCTTTGGCAGATTATACCACTTCATAGTGTAAAAGTATTTGTAATAATTTTAACTAATTTCTGAAAGTAAGTTTTCGCCATACTTGACATTTTCCAAATTTAAATTCGCTTACGTCTGGTAATAAATAGCCTTTGATAGTTTCAATGGTTCTAAGGAAAGTCCACGAAAACAACTCGAGAGAGACCTGAACTGTGTTATTGTAACAAAGACCCTTTGAACATTTTATAAATTTAAATAATAAAGAAATAAAATATTGTTTTTATTAAAAGCGATGCAGATTCCATGTCACTAAAGTTCTGCAATATTTTTAAAATTTGCGAAATAACTGTCAGGGCACACTTAACGTTTCCACTTTGTATGTATTTTTATTATCAACCATTGGGATGTACTTTATCAATAAATCAATTAATCAAAGCATATTTCTAATATCATCAAAATTCCTTGGCAAAATTTACGCATTAACATGTTAACGCTGTAATTACTGTGCAGATAACAAACTCCATGTAAGCATTAATAAATGTAAATCAATAACATTCACCAAAAAGATTTATACATTTCATAAAACCTCTGTTTCTTTTGTAATAATAATGCACTGACCTAATGGCCTTGGAATATACCTGAACTCAAAATTGCATCTTGACTCAAATGTATGAATTTGTGATGCGCACACGTAAACCTGTTAAAAAACTAGGTTCTTATATACTCCTTTACAAGTCATTGATTAAATTCCTCATTATATCAAATATATTGATCAACTAAAAAGTAGTACAGCGGATCTCCGTTCGGTAAACTATCTTATTACTACTCATTAGTTAAATTTTCTTAAAATGCGAAGATGGTCGATGGATTTATCAACATTATACAGCGTGTAAGTTTGAGCTACGCGAAAGACTTACAAAAACCTCTTCCTGTTTATACTTATCACAATATAAAAGTAATTTCTTCATAAAAATGTGAGATTTAGGACTTATAGTCGTTAGTTTCATTTGGCGCTACGCAATGCACGCGGTATTCTTTTTGTGCGGTACGGTGAATGACCTTAACCGTTCGGCGCTGTCGAAGCAGCTGATTGCATAAATGTTGTTTAATTGATTATATTGCAGTTTTTGGCCGTTTACTCCTTCTGATATCAAACAAAAAAAAAACATGAATTTTCCGGCAGAAAATTCCAATGATTTTTGACTCAGAATGATGGTCTGAATATACTATTTCAGTATTCGGTACGGTGTTACTTACACCATGTATAATATTTGTCGTAATAAATTTGACTGTAACAACCTAATAAATCAAATATACCTTAGAATCCTTAGCAGATCGCACCCTAGTGGCCTGTTTGCACCCACAATGTGCAGAACAATTTCACAAACATCGACCTATTTATGCTATCACCTTCACAATTTAAGGTATGCGTGGTTGAGATGCTAACAGAGATCTTTGAGAGACGAGAGTAATTAATTGTTATAGTTGCTGACTCATGATTACCTTCTTGTCTTAAACCAATTTTCCAACCTTCTTTTTTGTAAAATTAAATTTAATTACATTCTTCAGTTATCACATATGAAATGTACTCTGTAATACTATAGTTCTGTAGTGGACAACGATGTTGGTTGTACATTTACCTACAACTTATAAGTACTATGAGTTTTTATTATTTTGTACAATTCTTTGTAAACCCAATAAAAAAAATAAAAACGTAAATTTCCAGAAATAAGGAAGAAATCGCGTCCCGGCAAGAAGGCGGCCGCCACTCCCCCGCCGCAAGGTGAGTCACTCCGCCCTTGACATTGAGCGAACCTAGACACCGGACCCTCCTCTCAACCTTCGGGAACCGGCCTCCTACATTTTTATCTATAATAAGAGACAAAGTTAAAAGTAATAATACAATACAATTTCCTCTAGAGTATTAGAAGTTACAGTATACATACATATTTCTTAAGCTTATTTTTAAATGTGTTCACGTTATCGCATTCTTTTATATCGGCCGGCAGTCTATTGAACACAGCTGTGCTCCCTCAGTGTGTGATCAGTGCGTGCGCTGTATAAGTTCAAGTTTATTCTTATTTCTCAAATTATGCGGCATTGTTTTTCTTTAGTTTTATTTTAGTAGCAGCAGCGGATTATTTTGATTTCATTAAAGCACAATCTGTTAATGGCAGATTTGTAATTGCTACGCATTATACCAGGTACCCATTTCTTGTGTAGGTCACCATACATTTAATGATTTTAGTTACTACAACGTTGTATATATAGCAAGAACATGTATTAACTCAGCAGAAGTAAAAAAAATTGAGGGCTCTTTATCAAATCAAATCAAAATCATTATAGGTATTTTTGAATTGTCAAGAGTAGTCATTTAGACTAAGTCAGTCGTGAAGCTAGTCGCTGTTCCAATACGTACATCCTATGGGTGTTTAATATATCAATTTAGTAAATAAGTTTTAATATCCATATTAAACCGTATCCCCATTTAAATATTCGTATATCGAAGACAGTACCGGAAAATTTTCAAAACTCTGTATGTTAGAGACATATAAGATTTTGAAGATGCTTATGTAAAAAAAAATTAACTTATTAATGTATGACCACCACTTATGATTGGAAATAAAGATAGGATAATTAAGTGATTGCAAAATGTTTGTGATATAAAAGCAGGAAGGTCCAGGACATTATCTGACGTCTCTGCTGAACAAGCAATTACCACCTTTTACGACATGTTATATGGTGTAATAAGGCAGCATGTTCCCACAATTCACTTAAAAAGTTCACGTTATCCGATCTCTTTTCATCCTAGTTTGATTCGTATTGCCAAAGGCAAGGAGCGTGCTTGGTTGAAGTAGAAACCATACAGAAATCTAACAGAAAATAAACACTTCTCAAATTACCGTAAACTATTACATAAAGAAATGGTTACATCAGATCTTTCCGTGGTTATATAAACGCTATTGAAAACAGAATACCCACCAATATAAAAAAAATCCAGACCTATATTACGAATAAGAAAAGGAAATCCAACAACCCTAATAGCATGTTTTATAAAGGTAGAATAGAATAACTATTTATTGCAAAAATTGTGTACATAAACGGATATAACTATTAATTTGGGTATTAACAATTTATCCGGGTCAGATGTGCAATATTCTTATGACTCAAACTAAAAAATACACAGATGCATACTATTACTATTATTATTGCAGTAAACAGTGTATATTAAAACATACCAAATCAATTACTAGAAATTGTAAGTTAAGAATACAAGTTAAATTAATATAAATAATTATAGACTAGCTCTGTAGCATGTACATACATTAATATTACAATTTAAATAATAATTGGAAGTATATAAGAAAAAAATATAGTACAAATTAAAATTAATATTTTTGATTCAAAGGAAAGGTATTAGTCAAATCCAATAAGTCATATTTAATCGTGGGAGAGCCATCCTTCGGCACGTCGATCGGAGTGATACCATGGCCTCACAGAAAAGCGACAGTGAAGCAATTGCTTTTCGCCGAGTGAGTGAGGTTACCGGAGACTCTAACCATTCCCTTCCCCCTCTACCACCTTTTCTCTACTCCTATCTTAAAGGCCGGCAACTCACTTGTGTCTCTTGAGTTGCAGGTGCCCGGGGCGGCGGTAGTCATTTGCCATCAGGTGACCCGTTTGCTCGTTTACCCCCTATACCATAAAAAAGTATCCGATTATAGTTTATCTCTCAAATAATGCCAGTAGCACCTTTCCAACAATAACTTTTTCAGCTTTATTTTAAAAATATGAACATTTTGCTCTTCAAGAATTGTCTTTGGTAATTGATTATATATTTTGGGGGCCATGCAAATTATACTATTATTCAAATATGCTGTTTTATTAGATGGAATACTAATTTTTAAATATTTTCTTTTACTTTTTAATATCAAACATAATATTCTTTTTAACAAATAACACGGTTTCCAAAATATACACATGGCAGAGTCAAAATATTAAGTTTAATAACGAAGGAACGGCAGCTACTTGGCATAACGACTCTGACACACTTCTTTTGTGCTTTAAAGGTTTAGTCTACATGTCAATCACATCATACCTTATGATTGGTGGAATATTCCTAAGTTGTCTTTAAAAAAAAAGAGTATTGGTTTAACTTTGAACATAAACTTTCAATATGGCTTTTCCAATTTAAAATTTCATCGATATTTAAACCCAAAAATTTTGTATTTTGCACCCGTTTAATATTCATGTTATCTACTTGTATATCCAAGTTACGTAGTTTATTCACTCTGTTTCTAAAAATTATTAAATTAGTTTTTTGAATATTTACTGTTAGATTATTTGTATTTAACCAAAACCCTGTTACACAAAGTATCATTAATCTCGTATTCAACTTCCTGTTTTTTATGGCCTGGTATAAAATGGTGCTAACATCAGCTAATGGTGTACTTTGATGGCGTACCACTTTTGGAAAATCGTTGATGTAAATTATAAACAATAATGGGCCTAACACGCTTCCCTGTGGTACACCAAACACAACATTTACCTCGTTAGAGTAGCGATTTACTACCTTCTTCTTAGTGGTACTTAATCTCGAAATTTGAGGTAAACTGCTTTCTTTCACTAAGATATGACTTAATTAATTAAAGTACGTTGCCTCAGGATGTGTAGCGAGAGATGTGTACTTCATTCACCTAGCCTCGCTCCTGTGGAAACGGCTTAGCGGAGCGAGGTTCTTGTACGTACAAAACAAGCGACGGATGGGTGCGAGGGATGTGTGCTGGACGGTGTTTGTTAGAGGTCGATGTGTATTGTACAAATCCTCGCACCGCTAATTTGAACACCGTTTCACAAGCGTCGCTACGCATCCTCGCACCGCTCAGCGGCCTAACACATCTCTGGTGGATACGCTCACATCGGTTCACAGCTTCGTTACGTATCCTCGCACCGCTCAGCGGCCTAGCACGTCTCTGGTGGACACGCTCACATCGTTTCACAGCTTCGTTACGCATCCTCGCACCGCTCAGCGGCATAGCACATCTCTGGTGACACGCTCACATCGTTTCACAGCTTCGTTACGCATTCTCGCACCGCTCAGCGGCCTAGCACGTCTCTGGTGGACACGCTCACATCGTTTCACAGCTTCGTTAAGCATTCTCGCACTGCTCAGCGGCCTAGCACGTCTCTGGTGGACACGCTCACATCGTTTCACAGCTTCGTTACGCATCCTCGCACCGCTCAGCGGCCTAACACATCTCTGGTGGATACGCTCACATCGGTTCACAGCTTCGTTACGTATCCTCGCACCGCTCAGCGGCCTAGCACGTCTCTGGTGGACACGCTCACATCGTTTCACAGCTTCGTTACGCATCCTCGCACCGCTCAGCGGCATAGCACATCTCTGGTGACACGCTCACATCGTTTCACAGCTTCGTTACGCATCCTCGCACCGCTCAGCGGCCTAGCACGTCTCTGGTGGACACGCTCACATCGTTTCACAGCTTCGTTACGCATCCTCGCACCGCTCAGCGGCCTAGCACGTCTCTGGTGGACACGCTCACATCGTTTCACAGCTTCGTTACGCATCCTCGCACCGCTCAGCGGTATAGCACGTCTCTGGTGGACACGCTCACATCGTTTCACAGCTTCGTTACGCATCCTCGCACCGCTCAGCGGCCTAGCACGTCTCTGGTGGACACGCTCACATCGTTTCACAGCTTCGTTACGCATCCTCGCACCGCTCAGCGGCCTAGCACGTCTCTGGTGGACACGCTCACATCGTTTCACAGCTTCGTTACGCATCCTCGCACCGCTCAGCGGCCTAGCACGTCTCTGGTGGACACGCTCACATCGTTTCACAGCTTCGTTACGCATCCTCGCACCGCTCAGCGGCCTAGCACATCTCTGGTGACACGCTCACATCGTTTCACAGCTTCGTTACGCATCCTCGCACCGCTCGGCGGCCTAGCACATCTCTGGTGGACATGCTCACATCGTTTCACAGCTTCGTTAAGCATTCTCGCACCGCTCAGCGGCCTAGCACGTCTCTGGTGGACACGCTCACATCGTTTCACAGCTTCGTTACGCATCCTCGCACCGCTCAGCGGTCTAGCACGTCTCTGGTGGACACGCTCACATCGTTTCACAGCTTCGTTACGCATCCTCGCACCGCTCAGCGGCCTAGCACGTCTCTGGTGGACACGCTCACATCGTTTCACAGCTTCGTTACGCATCCTCGCACCGCTCAGCGGTATAGCACGTCTCTGGTGGACACGCTCACATCGTTTCACAGCTTCGTTACGCATCCTCGCACCGCTCAGCGGCCTAGCACGTCTCTGGTGGACACGCTCACATCGTTTCACAGCTTCGTTACGCATCCTCGCACCGCTCAGCGGCCTAGCACGTCTCTGGTGGACACGCTCACATCGTTTCACAGCTTCGTTACGCATCCTCGCACCGCTCAGCGGCATAGCACATCTCTGGTGACACGCTCACATCGTTTCACAGCTTCGTTACGCATCCTCGCACCGCTCAGCGGCCTAGCACGTCTCTGGTGGACACGCTCACATCGTTTCACAGCTTCGTTACGCATCCTCGCACCGCTCAGCGGCCTAGCACGTCTCTGGTGGACACGCTCACATCGTTTCACAGCTTCGTTACGCATCCTCGCACCGCTCAGCGGCCTAGCACGTCTCTGGTGGAGACGCTCACATCGTTTCACAGCTTCGTTACGCATTCTCGCACCGCTCAGCGGCCTAGCACATCTCTGGTGACACGCTCACATCGTTTCACAGCTTCGTTACGCATCCTCGCACCGCTCAGCGGCCTAGCACGTCTCTGGTGGACACGCTCACATCGTTTCACAGCTTCGTTACGCATCCTCGCACCGCTCAGCGGTCTAGCACGTCTCTGGTGGACACGCTCACATCGTTTCACAGCTTCGTTACGCATCCTCGCACCGCTCAGCGGCCTAGCACGTCTCTGGTGGACACGCTCACATCGTTTCACAGCTTCGTTACGCATCCTCGCACCGCTCAGCGGCCTAGCACGTCTCTGGTGGAGACGCTCACATCGTTTCACAGCTTCGTTACGCATCCTCGCACCGCTCAGCGGCCTAGCACGTCTCTGCTGGAGACGCTCACATCGTTTCACAGCTTCGTTACGCATCCTCGCACCGCTCAGCGGCCTAGCACGTCTCTGGTGGAGACGCTCACATCGTTTCACAGCTTCGTTACGCATCCTCGCACCGCTCAGCGGCCTAGCACATCTCTGGTGGGCACGCTCACATCGTTTCACAGCTTAGTTAGGCATCCTCGTTCCATTTCTAGTGGAAATGCAGCGTAACACCATAATTATGCAATTTATTTAAGAGTGTATCAAGGTAAACAAAGCTTTTGATAAATCCATGTATAGAGCGGTGGTCTGAGTTTTTTTTATCTATTGCAATATTGCTATTTTTGAATTCTGTCCTTATATCCTTCTTTCTTCTAAATTCTACTTGTTCGTGAACTAGTATTTTTTATTTCCAAAATAATTGTATAAGCACTCGTGAATGACAAAACACTTTTCAATTATTTTAGATATTACTGGAACTAGAGCAATGGGTCTGTAACAACTCATATCATTTTATTCATTTCAAATAGTGAAACACAACACATACCATTGAAAATGCACAAGTTTATTAGGTGTGTCGTCGGAGAACCCTATGGACATTTATCTAACTTATTTTCTTCTTCTGCTCTAATCCAAAAACTTGTCAATTTTCCAATCTTGACTCGGCTCACTCTTCTTGTTTGATCTGATATTTACTTCTCTGACCAGGCAATCCACAAAGACCGCAGACAAGTACATATTGAGTATTATTTTCATTTTGATGCGTCCACGGGTTCCCGAGAAAAAGGGCCTTGACAGGCAGACAGATAGACGGACAACAAAGTGATCCTATAAGGGTTCCTTTTTTCCGTTTGAGGAACGGAACCCTAAAAAATATAATATTTTTAAATTAGAATCTAGACGTCTACTTCTTGATACCATGATGCTGCATGGTTTGTCAAATCAAATCAATGTGTCCGTAGACGGAAGGTGCGCTTTGCTCGGCTGTGTACTTGCCGCACGTCTTCGTCACCCCTTGGAGACATAACACACATTTTATTGCAATCG
Organism: Euplagia quadripunctaria; assembly: GCA_963859945.1. Classification (NCBI taxonomy): domain Eukaryota; kingdom Metazoa; phylum Arthropoda; class Insecta; order Lepidoptera; family Erebidae; genus Euplagia; species Euplagia quadripunctaria. The sequence goes on from OY982582.1 coordinate 407,290, forward strand.
ACACTTTTGCTCTTTCTAACCATCAATTTAAAAGACGGATTATCGAACTTTTGTCTGCTGTTCAATTAGTATCTGTAGCACCCTCACACCCGTCTCTATTCATAACCATAATCTGACCGTCTTCTCGTCTAGTTTTATATTGTTAATTCGCTAAACAATAGTGTGGGTTATATGTTTACCAGTTTCGGAAATTAAATTGATTGTACCAATATAACATTGTTTTATGTTCCAAATAAATAAAATGAATGTGTATACGTTAGCAGCGGCCGGCAGTCGCAGGAGGTAGCGGCCACGCGGCCACGCGGCGGGAGGCGGAGCCACTACACAAGTACAAATACTTATCTAAGGTAATTTACATTTTAACCAACTTTAAAAAAAAAAGTCGTTTCTCTATATCTTTCACATATTATAGGACTATTATCAATCAGATTATAAATTATACTAGAAAAAAGTGAATTATTCTCAAATGCATATTTATATATCTCGCTTTTATAATCCCTGCAACTAACGGGAGTAAAACAGGGGGATCGATGCCAATTTAATGGCTATAGTAAACCAAACATTTAAATAATATAATGTCTCGTTTAATACTTTGAGTACACTTAACGTCTTACATACAAAAATCTTACAACTATTACATATAACTCTTTTATACATATACAATTTTTCAAATATACATTAGTTCTTTGTTATCATAATACATAACTTTTATACTATAAAAAGGGTACTTATTTTTTTACATCATTTAAAACACATGAACACTTATCACAATTAGATCATATTGTAACGCAAAACAAGAAGCCTTTTGGTTCTACTGCTGTCATGTGTGCCTTCGTAAAGGATCTTATGTGACTAGCGACCCCCGCCCCGGCTACGCACGGGTGCAATATATGCACTAATGTGGTGAACAATTATCGTCATATGATTATACAAATTAACACAACAATATGAAACTATACGTATAAACCTTCTTCTTCTTTTATGATGTACATGACTTTAAACGAATGCTTTTGTTTCAGATGCGGTAACACGCGCATATTTTGTGAAGAATTTTATATAAGAGTATTTTTAAGGTTATATTGTTGTGCTAGAAACTGTGTTCAACGTGTGCGTACATATTATTCTGATTCAGAATGTTATGTAAAATAGTAATAATTGTGTCCCAGGTGATTTTACCATGTACTTCATTTAATAATTTGATACAAAGTTATGTGTCTGGCACAATTCATGTTAGTATTAGTGAATACTGCGATTGAATGATTTCTGTTCCATTGATTCACTTCACAGCAGTTCCCTGTAACTTAGTCGATAGGATGCAATAGACGAGGCGCAAATATTAGGCTTCCTTCATTTTCATACAAATCATGTAAGTTTTTTTAGGCAATTTATTTATAATTTTGCAATTAAGTTTTCTGTTATTTTAAGGTTTTTCTTTTGTAGTGTGACGCCAAAAAATTATAAGAGTTTTGGCTTTAGTACTATTTTACTGTAATAACAATTAATTATATGATATTTTATATTTTTGTGAATGACTTTAATAAATTCTCACGATACTTGGTGCTAATTGAATGCACATTTCATATTTCTATTCGATTTCTCCGAGAGCAACAATGATATTGGGAGCAAGGTACAAGCGCAACCGATAACAAGGTGTTACATATAAAGAGTCAGTACATGTCCAAATTTATTAAATAATTAAATATTATAGAAATCGGTATTGATATTTTTAAAACATTGTTGAATAGCTTTTAATAAAGTCGTGACGAGCGATTATGGAGTTTTATTTATATTTTCAATTTATTCTACGTGCACAAATTCCTTTGATTATTAAAAGTATAATTGCATTGAAAAAATAAAGATAAGGTTCAGCGGCACGTAGCGTTCGAGGCGAACGAACGCTATACATTTCACGTTAGCCTCGAAATAGGGCTCCGGAAATATCAGTAACAGAGTCGATTTTAATCATCCGTTTATATAATTACGTACTCGGCGATATGTAACACGTCTAAAGAATAAAAACTGCGATTACATTTCCGCTCGATACAACGGGTCGCGCTAGTCCTTCGGGCGCGAGGACTTGACGGGGTTGGAGATGCGGAAGATGGAGGGCAGCAGGTGCGCCAGCGTGGCGAACAGCGCCGGCGCCGTGCCGCGCGCCAGCGCGAAGTGCAGCGTGCGCAGCTCCGCCCCCCCCCAGCCCGCCGCCTCCAGCATGAAGCCCTTGGCGCACTTCAGCACCAGCTCGGCGCGCCGCACGCACCACGCCAGCGTCATCTCCTGCAACCGACCACGTTACACACGTTAGCGCCGGGAGCCAGAGCTGGGTGCGCGGGCGCAGAGCACGACCTCACCTCGGACATCTCGTGACGCAGCAGCAACGGAATAGAAAGACTAGTGATGTCGTTGCTGCAGGCCGCCTTGAGAATGTTACGTAGCCCCAAAATGGCGGGGTGGCGGGACGTTATATCGCCTGAAACGGAGTAAAACGTTATCGGTGGCGGTCACAAATATCCTATTGTTACGTATTCTGATCACGGAATCTGTTGTCCGAATGCTCACGTACCGGATCGCAGTTCAGAGTCGTCGACGATGAGATGGAACACGACGTGCACCTCGTCGAGGTTGCTATGTTTGGTGATGAAGATGTCCCCGGTTTGCAGATCCCGGCGAGGGCGCATGCGTGGCCCGCTGTTGCCGTTACCGTTGCTGCTGCTGTTGCTCTCCGATTGTTCCTTCTGCCGTTGGTTATTACGTTTCTCCGCCTATTGCAAAAGCAATCATATTATTGTTATTCTCACATATGTAATTAATAATTTTATCACACTCGCAAGGTAAACGCGACAAAAATATTATGATAACAAATTGTCGTATTTAGGAGACAAAATAATAACTATCAATTAAAAGCATTCCATCAGAAAAGTAATTTTGGCCTCAATCAGATATTGAAGTACTGACGATGTGAGATCTGGCTTCTCCTCGGTCCACCTGTCACATAGCCATTGCGAAGACTTTAATCGCGATCTTTAATGTAACGCGGTTAGACATTAAATAGTTCCATTTCCTAGAGATATTTCTAACAGCAGTGTACTGACCGGTTCTCGAACCTTCTCGCTGATCTCCTTGAGCTGCAGCTCGACATCTGCGAAATGGTGCTCGGTGCTAGACGTGGCGGCGCTCACCAGCGTGGTGGTGGGTGGCGCGGGCCTGCGAGGGGGGGACTCTGTCAGCAGCACCACGCCTGACAGTTCCGAGGAGTACAGCGACAACGACGTCTGCAGGCGCCGGGACCCTTCCTGGGGACTGCACGACATGACGCTAAATATTATGCCAGACGGTGACGTTCAAATTATGAGTTTGAACCCACTTGTTGCATTTTTGCTTTAATAGTAACTAAGCAATGCTAAATATTATTGACATATGGTCGCACATTGGATTCTAGTATCTTGTTATCCCTAAATGCCTCTGCATCTAACTTGGTTGGTGTATAGAAAAGTACATATTAAAAAAAAGGCAATATATTCAATGTTACGAACGATCACTGGCTTCTAAAATACAGGTTTCTAAAACACCCAAGAGACAATTTACCAAACTAGATGAGTTTGGGAGACAGTGAGTGATGACATGGTTACTGTAATATCAACTTAGATAATTTTCTGGTTTTGTTATTTCGATCACTTGCGAATAAATATTGTTGTTGTTGGAGATAAGGCTCGATGTAGTTAGCTGGTTAGGTATAAAAAATCAGCGAAGCACTCACTTGACAATACATAAGTCTAGGAGGTCCATAGCAACTATCCGGATGTTATGTGTTTGTTTCAGTTGGCTGCCCAGGTGGATGGTGAAGCTCTCCTCCAGGCGCAGGCCGCTCGCCGCAGCTGGAGCTACCGGCAAGGGCCCGATCTCCGGGGAGAATGTCGCCAGGGGAGAGTTACTGTGTTGGTAAAGAGATGAGATTAGAAGTACTAAAACGCCAGTGGTTTTACTGTGTGTGGCTTATTCTAGATTCTTATATATTTTAATACATAGAAAACAGTACCAAATTTAGCAGCGGACATTGCAAATAGTTAAGGCTTTGGTTTTCACATTGATGTGAAATTCGCTACTATCTTATGGTATATGGTCCTTTGTAATAATAACATAAGAATGCTGGCTCCAATGTTTTGTTTGATATGCGCATTTTATATTGTTTTATAATTACAACAATATCCTAACATCTCCATAATCAATTTCTGTGGATAAGAGAAGTTGAATCAATGAGTATAACATTACCTGGGGGTGTTAAGAGCTGAAGTACTTTGATACTCCTCTAGGGTATTCATAAGCCAGGTGCGGTGTTGTGCGCGCTGGGTCTGCCGCAGGGCATCTAGCTGGGACCCCCACCGTCCCGCCACGAGGGCTTGCTGTTCAAAATGTGAAGTAGCCAGCTCATTGATTTCTTCCTCAGTCGTTGAAATGTTTAATTGCTTGAGTTTCTCCTCCATTTCTTCAGTCTGCCTAAAAAAACATATTCAAATAGTCTATAAAATATACTATTCAACAGATTCTTCCATTTATTACTACCTAGGTTTAGCGGCTTCGCTTTTTATCAAGCCGGACGACCATCTAATAGTTATTTTTCCGACTCTCGGGAAGTGCTACTTTCTTTTGGACGAAATAGAGTTTCCGTTCGTGGGAGAGCCGCCATGCTTCACGTATGGGCCGGCTCGACCGGAGTGATGCCACGGCCTCACAGAAAACCGGCAGTGAAGCGATGCTTGCATTGCTTTTCGCCGCGTGATTGATGTTACCGGAGGCCCTAACCCTTCCTTCTCCCCTATTCCCGCCCTTCCTCTCTCCCCCCTCCCCGTCTCTTCCCCTAAACCCAACTTAAAGGGCGGCAACGGACTTGTGACTCCTGAGTTGCAGGTGCCCATGGGTGGTGGTAGTCATTTACCATCAGGTGACCCACCCGTCTGCTCGTTTACCGCCTATAACATAAAAATGTAATAAGAGTATTATGTCCGTTTTCTGTAGCCTTGACAATGTTTATCCAAATTATCATCTTCCTGCCATTTTTCCAATTTTCATGAGGGTCGGCACAATGTGTAACATTGCAAAAGGTTTTGGCTTTTATAGACGGCCGCCTGCCTGAAGCCATCCCTCCTTGGGAATGTACTCGTTTTAAGAGGGGAATGAAGGAAGAAGGTAAATTTGTAAAACGGAAAAATGGTAAGGGATACTGCAAGTCTCGGATGGGGAACGGGACTGAGACTGCAGTAGCTCGCAGAGGTCGCGTACCCGAATGTCCTGTATTTCCTGTGACTGGAGAGGCCGCTAGACAGGACCACCAGCTGGCTCGCTGCCTGGTGTATGCAAAATCTCATAATTTTCAGTTCAGTAGTAAAGTCGTGAAAGTGTAACATATAAATAGACAATATAATTTAATACAATCCAGTTTTGTATTTGCAATGTAAAATATGTACAGATATGTTGTAACACAATAACAAATTGTCAAGTAAAAGTAGTCTTACTTCTCTGTAATTTTCTTGATATCACTCTCCTTGTTTTGTAAAGTGTTCAAGATAGTCTTTGCATATGAATTCTCTACTTGCAGTATTGTCTCAAGTGCAGGGGAATGTACCAATTTATGGTATGCAGCTGCAAAAACTTCTTCATCAGACGTTCCCTTCTGTTCTGCAAACTCCACAACATTCTCCTTAAACAGCTTCTCCCAGTTCTTGATAACACCCTCTACATTGATTTCAGAGTTCTTCAGCTGGTCAATCAGCTTGCCATCTCGGCTGTTGTGAAAGGTTTTTGTCTCTTGAGCCACAAACTTTGATAGTTTTTCATTTAAATCTATTATAAAAATAAAATTATAAATAATTTTAACTACTATTTAAAAAATATTGTAATGCTCATATTAACATTTTTGAAAAGAAAACTAGAGTGAGTTTTACACAAACTTAATTCTATAGATATTTGACAGTTTATTGAGTGTTATTATAAAATGATAGGTAAGTGGAGTAACATTAGTTAAAAAGGTCTTGAATACATAAATCACTGTCAATTCTAAAACAGTCAATATGAACTTGTAATTGGAAAACAATGGAGGACACCATTGTCGCTTTTTTCATTTGTGCTGTAACAATTTACTTGACAGAAAAAGGGGTCTGTATGGACCAATTTTTTTAACAAACCTATGAGTATTCGGGATTAATTTCAAGTTGACAACTACAATGTGTTTCAAAAAGAAGAAGGGTCTAGATAGACAACAAAGTGATACTTAAAGGTATCAGTTTCTTTTTAAAGTATGGATGCAAATAAAGGGAGAAAGGTTAATTTTTTCATTTCACCTCATCCAAACCATATTACATACCTTATGTATCACATTACAGAGAGTCAAGAATATTAATTTGGTACAGATACTGAGTCCACAACAAATACTAAGAATGCATTATCAGGAAAAATAATATTACTTTGCACAAGAATCATACCTAGAAATTAAATTTTCTCATATAATTGTAATAGTTAAGTGATGTGTGTTCTGTCTGTGTGTGTAATTAACTCATTTAGTATTTTAAATAATTGTATCGTTAAATAAGTGGGCGTAAATAGCAAGCTATGCTGTGTTGTTACTCTTATTATAAAAAAATCACTTTACAAATAGGCTGTTGATAAGAAGTGCTGGTGCTGGTTAGTGGTATAAAAAAGAAATATGTACTTGCCGTCTTCTAAATACACCGGTAGACGGAACATAGTAATCACCCTTTGCACTAGTTCGCGCGTTGACCCTGGCAGTGGGATATCCACGGGTACCTCCAACTTGAATGTAAGTTCTTCCGTAGTGCATGTAGGAAACTCATAGAAAAATGTCTTGACCACATTTTGAGGTCTTTGAATTACTTCAGTCATTGTTGTTATCAGTGATAGCACAGTACCATAGAAATTGAAATAATTCCAAAACACGAAAGTCTTTTCCTAACCATACAGCATTACTAATTCTTGCAATACTTAGCTTACTATTTGATGGTATAAATTATACTTAGCTCAATATTTGATATTATAATATATCAACAAACAGAATTAATTCATTAACAAAATTACAGCTGTCATGCATGTCATCATGAAGTTATGGCTTGGTGTGCGTTCCGAAATACACTGAGACCACTAAAGTATGACGTCAATTCAGTATACTGCGGAGCCGTTCCTGTAAAGTTGGCTATACTGGTTACTGTTTATAATGGAACGCAGTCCAGTATACTGTCAGTTGTCATATATGACGTCACATATTTGCTTACGATATTGCGGCTGTCTTAAGTTGGCGGGGCGAAATCGTTTTTTTAAATTTTTTTTTGCTCTTTTAACTGTTCGTTCACTGTTCTTAACTTTTCGATCAAATTTTTTATTTGTTCGATCTTAGTTTTTTTTTAAATAAAATAAAAAATTACCCTCAAGTTGGCGGGGATAAGTAGTTTTTGTCATTTTTTTTTTGCTCTTTCAACTGTTTGTTAAACTGTTCTTCATTGTTCGATCAAAATTTTTATTTGTTCGATCTTAGTTTTTTTTTTAAATAAAATAAAAAATTACCCTCAAGTTGGCGGGGAGAAGTCGTTATTTTATGTTTTTTTTTGCTATTTCAATTGTTCTTTAACTGTTCTTCATTGTTCACTCAAAATTTTTTTTGTTCGATCTTAGTTTTTTTTAGCGGTTTAACTAAGTACTTCGTTTGTCATAAAATTCGGTTCTAGCACTCGCCGGCCGCTGCCACGGCACATTTGGTCACAGTTCTAACCTAACCTAAACCTAGCCACTTGAGGGTAAATTTTTATTTTATTTATAAAAAAAAACTAAGATCGAACAATTAAAAATTTTGATCGAACAGTTAAGAACAGTTAACGAACAATTGAAATAGTAAAAATAAAAATTCAAAAAACGACTTCTCCCCGCCAACTTGAGGGTAATTTTTTATTTTTTTTTCAAAAAAAAACTAACATAGCAAAGCGCGCTTTGTATTTTGCATTACATAGCGTGCTGTGCTATAACGCTATGCGCTATATTAAATTAAACACCACTTATTCTAATGTCAATAACAGCGCCAGTGTTGCCAACTGCTACCTTTGGTCAGTAGGTAAACATTTTGCAAAAGTTGCTAGATTGTCAGATTTACCCAAAAAAGTTGCTTTGAGTAGCTAAATGCTACTTAGTTAGTAGGACTAGGTAACAATAAAATTTACCAAACTTAGGTATATACTATTCAGCAGAGTAATTTTCATTTGAAATGAAATCTGTGATGATTCGGCCGGTCTTCTGTGGCTAGTTGGAAGTGATGCATGCCACTATTGTGTAGATGAATTAAGAACAAAAAGATAGTTTCTCTGCTGATAGTAAATCATAAAATGATATAGTAATTCAAATCCTTTCTACTTCAAGAACTAACCCTACCCAGGTTAATGTTCAGCTACTTTAAGATAGTAGTACAATACACAATTAAGATAATTATAACAAGAGTAGGTACAAGAAACGTTTTCTCCATAGAGGCACAGAACAAATTAATCGTTAACACGTTCCTTTTCCGTTTTATCAGTTACCATATTACTTCATACACCCGTATATATTTTCCTGATTTTGTAAAATTTGAAAGCGTAGTGCACTTTAATATGTTCTCAAATGATTAGAGATTTAACAAGAGAAAGTCAAAATAAACATTTTATAATATTATTGCAAAACTGTTACCTGAGACTCGGAAACATAGACCACGTTTAGTTTATTCTTTCAAGAACGGTTATTCTTTCAAGAACGGTTTCCTACTAAAAACTGTCTTAAAATTTTGCTGCATGATTTTTTAATGTATGGATACTATGGATGTTTGTTACTCTTTCACGCAAAAACTACTAAACCGATTATGATGAAACTTGGTATGTAGATAGCTGGAGACCTGGATTAATACATAGGCTACTTTTTATCCCGATATTCCAACAGGATCGGGACTTACACAGGTGAAACCGCGGGACGCAGCTAGTCTAGCTATAAAGTTGCTAAGTTGGCATCACTGGACAGCGCCCTCTGGAAGTGACATCCGCACTTATATATTTACTTAAATGTGTACCATCTTTTACAATACAACTTGTCAGTCAAGTAGACTTAAGTTCTTAAAATATCTCACATCAATACACTGAGTTATTATTACTAGCGTAATCAATAGGATTGTTACACGAATACACATAGGTAAATTTTATATAAACTTATTTTGAGTCGGTGCCAAATAATAAAATGATTAATTACCTACGTGTAGCCATGTCCATTTCTACGTAGGTAAATATAAAATTTAGATAATTAATCAGTTTCTTGTTTGGCGCCGACTCAAAATAAGTTTATATAAAATTTGATAGTTTATGTAAATAAGCTCAAGACTTAAGAGCTTTATTTATTTATTGCTTTTTAGTTATTTCGTCGGTTTAATTTTTTGTTAAAAAGATATTTACTAACGTAACAACATAACTACAAACTTGCTCTTAGAATAAAGTGTGCAATGGTGAGCAAATTTATAACAATTTTTTTTTATTTCTTAGAACACTTACTATTTTAGAAGAGCTTGTAACGGAGACTAGGTATGTGGAAGAGGGATTTTAATTATTATTATTAAACAAATTATTTTTTTTTTCTTTATTAGATTTTTACAAGTACATTCAATAATTTTCGCACAAATATGATCACAACATGAGCGCCGTTAATCACAAACGCTCATATCAACACCATAGTCAAAGTCACAACAATCTGAATCGTCGTCCTCAACATTACGTCCAAGAAAAAAAAAATGATTCCGAACAGTCGATGCTTCCCGCCAAAAACGGAGCTCGTCACTGGGGAAGAGACATAGTGGCGTAGTACTGATCGAATTATCGGTCGCAACAATGAAATAGTGTTTTTTGTCTGGATTATTGAATAATTTGATAGATTTTAATACGGAGACGTTAGAAAAATGGCAGTACATGCATAAATTTCGAGTGAAAAAAAAATTAAATACCTATCTATTCGGATGTAGAATTGCCTACAACTAAAAACAAAAGTGCACACCGTAATAAATGTTATGAAAAGTTAACTGTGTTAAAACAAAAGGACAAAAAGAAAACCGTAAGTAAAAAAAAGGAAAATTAAAGGAAAGTTTAGTCTGTACTTTATAAATTCATTTTTTATTTGATTGTTGTATAAAAAAATTCTAATTTTCGATTTTTCTGTACCTAGATGTTAAAAACAAAATTTAATGCGATATTTTCGGTTGTGGATTCTTTACTTTCGGTCTTTACACACACACGCACACGCACACGCACACGCACACGCACACGCACACGCACACGCACACGCACACGCACACGCACACGCACACGTACACGCACATTCACACACACACACCATCCATTACCACCATCATACCATCGTATAAGTGTATAGCCGCTCGCGTTACTCTGTAAATACCATTCGTCAATCAATCATCTTTTATGTTTTCGTTTCTTTCATTTTTAATTTCCTTATTTTTCAGTTATTTTTATAGCCCAATTTTAGTTTATTTACTTTTAAGCTTAATAAAATAACAGCGCACAACAAAACAGTGCTGTACTTAATACAATTGATTAAATATTGTTTTAGTTAGTGTGCGCCGTAAGATCTTACCACCTTATTCATCTTACCACTTGTTTAATAATTTTACATTTGACAAAGCAACATATTCTTGCGGTGACTTTGTGTGTGTTGACCTATAATTTTTAATTATTAGGGTTCCGTACCCGAAGGGTAACAAACGCGACCTTATTACTAAGCCTCCGCTGTCCGTCTGTCTGTCTATCAGCGGGCTGTATCTCATGATCCGTAATAGGTAGACAATTGAAATTTTCACAGAATGTGTGTTTCTGTTGCCGCTATAAGAACAAATAATAAAAATACCAATAAATTAAAAACTAAAGGGGGCTCCCTACTTGAAACGATCTTAATAATTGCAACAAGTAAACGCTTGAAATGCTCACAGAGTTTGTATTGCTATATTCTTGTGTGATGGTGCGGAATCGTTCATGCGCGGCTCCGACTCGCACTTGGCCGGTTTTATTTTAAACTAGTAACACGCCCCGGCTTGGCACGGATACAAATTATATACCTAAACCTTCTTCATGAATCACTGTATCTATTAGTGAAAACCGCATGAACATCTGTTCAGTAGTTTTTCAGTTTATCGCGAACAGACAGACAGACGCGGTGGGGGACTTTGCTTTATAATTATTTTAAACTAGCAACCCGCCCCGGCTTCGCACGGGTACAAATTATGCACCTAATAGCCCATACAGACTCACGGCGAGATGTCATGGCGAGATGTCTCTCCGTGACTTTTCGCGAGAATTCGGGAACTATCCTCACTCACGATGTTTCTCTCTTACGTTCTCGTTCCCTTCCGATATGGACGACTGTGCTTTAGTAGACAATTTGCTGTTGTTCATAAAAACATGTGAAAATCACCTGATGCCACTTCCTAGTTCCTACTGGGACCAAACAGGAATGTGATAGTGTTCACTTTTCTCGCCCGAGAAACCCTTTGAAGCGGGATTAAATACCGACACCGATCGGAGAACAGGCGAGCGCGTGAAAGAGACGTCGAGAAACATCTCACATTCACGCTTCTCGGGTGTTCTCGGGGTTTCTCGTCGTGAGTCTGTATGGGCTATAAAAACCGCATGAAAATCCGTTCAGTTGTTTTTATGTTTATCGCGAACAGACAGACAGACAGACAGACGCGGCGAGGGACTTTGTTTTATAATATGTAATGACTAGCAACCCGCCCCGGCTTCGCACGGGTACAAATTATACACCTAAACCTTCCACATGAATCACTCTGTCTATTAGTGAAAACCGCATGAAAATCCGTTCAGCAGTTTTTCCGTTTATCGCGAACAGACAGACAGGCGCGGCGGGGGACTTTGTTTTAAAATATGTAGTGATGAGGATCGTCCTCATTCATCATTCGAATAGTTGATGAGCAATTTTATGAAATAAGATGGGTATTGGATTAGACGCCCAGAATGGCAGTTTATGGTGATGAAGCGACTGTCGACATTATATAAACGTGTCAATGGTATGTTTTAATATTTTATTATGTTACATTTTTATTCCATACATTTGTTAGTGTCCTAGTAACTAATAACTTGAGACATGGCAACCAGACTGTTGATAAACATACTTATATACGACTAAATACATACATATCACTACATATTATAAAACAAAGCCCCCCGCCGCGTCTGTCTGTCTGTCTGTTCGCGATAAAACTACTAAACGGATTTTCATGCGGTTTCACCAATAGATAGAGCGATTCATGAGGAAGGTTTAGGTATATAAATTGTATCCGCGAAGCCGGGGCGGGTTGCTAGTGAATGTTTAAGTCCCAGAAACAAGCTCTACACCTATGTGTTATCGAATTTTACAGCTAATTATAGAACTGAAGATTAGAGGCCCCCTGCTGATCTAACCCATAGTAGTGGGGGTTTAAATAACTAGGGCTATGCCTTCCCGACCAGAGCCAGTTCGAGTGACAGGTGTGCGGTCCTGATCCATCCGCAATATTCTTTTCTTTCTATGAGAAAGGTAGGGCACCTTTCTCTTTCAATATGCTCATAATTTTCACATCTTTAATTTCCCAAAGTGCGCGGTTGGCGGCAATAGGCTTGCCCTATTACGTGTGTGGGACCAAATTATTATAGTTCTTATCCAAAATGTGGTGTTTAACTACTGCGTGGCCTGGATCAGTAGTTGTTGGGCCACTTATTAACTACTAGCCGTACCCGTAGTTTCACCTGCGTTTATGGTCACTGCTCCGCTCCTATTAGTCGTAGCGAGATGTTATATAGCCTATAGCCTTCCTCGATAAATGGGCTATCCAACACTAAAAGACTTTTTCAATTCGAATCAGTAGTTAAACTAAACAAACAAATAAACTCTTCAGCTTTATAATATTAAGAATAGATTTAAAGCACCTTTACTCGAAAGCGATTTTCTGTTTTAGTTATTATTTTAAGTAACATTTAAAGTATGATAATATAACCACTGCACACTGAATAAGTGTACATAGTTATGTGTAAGTTCTGTTCTTTTTAAGGGTGCGTTTGTATGAGTGTGTTGTGTAAATACAAAATTCGTATTTATAAAAGTGTGCCCTCTTGGGCACATGTCATTTAGCTCAGACTTTGTCGATTCTTTATTGAAACAGAATATGAATACATAGTATTCCTTATAACAAGTATATTTCCTTTGTAGCTGTTGAAGTTAACATAGTACGGGGACAGTACCACACAGTTTGGTAATAGTAGAACTATATTTTCATTATATATAAATTAAAAAATGGAAACAATAAATTAATTAATTACATAAAGAAATTAAATAAAAAAGTGTTCGGTTCACATGGTGGTCTTTAATCCGATGGTAAGGAACCGTGCGTGCGGTCGGGCGGTGTGCTGCACTGCGATATGTCTCAGGTCTCTAAAGCGACGGATGGAATCCTTACGCGGCCTCGCCGCCCTCCTCGTCCTCGGCACTGGCCGTGAGCATGGTGATGAGCTTGGTAGTGTCGATGAAGCCCTTGTCGTCGATGTCCATCTGGTCGTACGCTTCGTCAACCTCGTCGGCGCTGAACTTGTCGCCCCAGGTCATGAGGGCGTGCCTCAGCCTCTCGGAGTCGATTTTGCCCTCGTCGTCGAAGGTTTTGAAGGCGTTGATAACGACGTCGTCCTCGTCGGAGCCACCGGACATGCGGTTCGCGAAGAGGGTCAGGAGCTGGGTAAAGTTGATGGGGCCGGAGGCCTCATTGACCATTTCGTCGAGCTCTTTCTCCGACGCCAGCCTGCCGAGGGAGTCGAAGGTGGCGCGCAGGTCGTTCTTGCCGATGATACCGTCCTTGTCGTGGTCCATTAGCTGGAAGGCCTGCGAGACAAGGAAATGAGTCATCATAACGTAAATGACGTCCTATTGTAAAATTTTGAAAATGTCTACTCCGAAGACAATGAGAACTCAAGATGGTTTAGCAAGTTTACAAAACAACCGCCGAGCACGAGCTAAACACAACAGGTGACACAATTCGAGTAGTTCCAGTGAATTGACGTAATTATTGACGCTTGATACTAATTGTCTTTCAAGGAACAATGATCTCAACCAAAAGACTATATTATACCTACTCAACCGCCTAACTTGTTCCTTCAGTATTCCCGGAATTCTGGTTTAACTTTTTGTATGAAATCTTACAGTTTTGTAAAGTGCTTACCTCCTTGAACTCAGCGACCTGCTTCTGTGAGAACATGGAGAAGACATTGGAGCCGGTGCGCTTAGCCTTGCGGCTTCCGCGGGAGGATTGCCTGTCACTGCCTCCAGTGGCGGCGGGGGCTGCAGCGGGGGCCTCTTCCGCTGGTGCCTCTTCTTTTGCCTTCTTCTTCTTTACTTTCTTATCCTTATCCGCCTGAAATAAAATATACGCATACATAAGGTTTCTATACCTGGGTACATGATAGATATAATTGTTTGAAAATAAGTGTTTAACCTATTTCTGTTTCATTTTGAAGTTCATTATTCAGAAAGAAAAGACACGATTTAAAGTTATTATTATCATCGCATTTTCTTTACAGTCTACATATTTATCCCTTCAACGGTAATATTTTTCTTTTTTAGAAAAACTCTCATATATTCCATTTCTCAAAAAGTCATAATAATGTTTTGCTTTCATCGCCGTGCCCTGTTTAGGCGTGGCATGGCGCGCCCCTATATTTAGATCGGGCGGCGCAAGCTCTGCTTTTACTCGCTACATTTCGGACTATTGAGTTACATAATGTTATATATATAGAACTACGCGTGCTCCAGTTTCTTCAACAACAGGTTTAAATTTGTTTCTAATATTAAATTTTATCCGAGTATCTATCCGTTGTAGTGTCATTTCAAACGGTTTCAAAGAAACATGATTTTTAAAAATTATTTAGGACGTATAAATTGGGTTTTAAAATTGTAACTTTTAATTACTTTGAAATCATAGAAATCTATGATCTGAGCTTTGAACCAATTAATAGATGCCTCACATCGAACGAGTACGACTTTTTTTTTATAAATTTTTAGATTTTTTTTTGTTTTATTTGTTTCTTTTTTGTTTAAATTGATCAGTAAATCAGCATGTCGCAGTCCACTGCTGATCTTAGATATTATTTTTCACTTTGGATTTGTATGTTCTTTTAAAGAATCATTCGTTTAGACTTAGGTATTTTCTATTGCAACGTCTACGAACTTTTTAAATTGTGTAATTTAAAAACTGCAACTCCTCAATCGATTTGTACTATTTTCTATCAGCACTGTCTAGTTATTCACCGTGAAATTCATCGCAACGTTTCGAGTTTAATTTATTTTGCATATTTGTTCAGTCGTTATAGACCGCGGCGTTATCTTCATCGATATCTGGAGATTGCGCATCATCAGAGACATCACCACTGCCACTATAATCACTATCACCACTTGTGTGTTCACTTGTATGTCACTGGGCCTAACACTTACCATTGTGATGTGTGTTGGACGTTCGACGAAGGAGAGACTGTTCCGCTCGGCAGTCCTACCCTGACTCCGAGTTTTCGTTCCCTCCCAGAGATCCAGACGTATCTCCCCCCTCCCGTCCACCACTCCCCGGCGGCCGCGCAGCTCACCATTCCTTTTTTAGTTCGACAAATACGATAGTCTTCGAATCGGCATCAGAACAGTTTGGGCGGCTGGCTGGCTCAGCCGTAGGCAACACTTTTGTTTGGATTTAAAAATAATCAGCTCACCTGTCACGGTCGGACGGTTTCCTGGGTACCATGAATAACGTCGGTTCCCAACAAATATAACTTTAGGTATACAATCAAATTTACGACGTACAGTTCAGTCTATATTTTCATCTTTATCGCTGTCAAATAATAAATAAGATTAGGTACTTATTGATTTATTATTTAATAAGCAGATAAATAATTTTATTACTTTATGAAATATCTTCAAGTTTCAGATCAGTGGTATCTGCATTTGTCACACATTAAAATTTTGTCTTCGATGTATTGCAAATATTATTAAATTGGTAAAATATTGCTTACTGTAATTAACTTTTACTCTTAAAAAACAATTATTTTGCGTCAGCTTGTCGTGTGATTAAGTCTATAGTCTGTAGGTATGTGTACCTAATATTAATACGAAGTTTAATGCTCGCTACATAAAAATATATGTGTAGGTATGTTAACAAATAGCGTGTTCCGGTCGGTAAGTGGAGATTTTGGATATACATATTATAGTACCACTACACGGGCCGATCGTAGATCGTAATAAGGAAAAAGATGACTTTAATGCTATCATGTATTACTGACTTAGTATCTTCAAATGGGTTGAAACAGGCCCTATGGTCAAATTTCACTAGTACCAGATCAGTAGATAGTGTTTTGCATCGCGTGCAGCCATATGGGTCAGTTCAGTAAACAAGGATTTTTAAACCAAATAATCAAAGTCAAGATATAGCAAGTCATAACTAACTTTAAAAAAAAATATCACCGCCTTCAATTAGCCTAATGCAAGACAAATCATAATAACTTGTATTCTTCATCCTTTGCACCCTTAGAGGTGCAATATTTCCTTTAAATTTAATTGGTCACCAACCAATCACAACAACCAATTCAATAAAAAAACCGGTCAAGTGCGTGTTGGACTCGCGCATGAAGTTCGGCACCACCGTACAAACAAACGTTTCTAGTAGGGGAGCCCCCTTTAATTTTTAATTTATTTTTATTATTTGTTGTTATAGCGACAACAGAAATACATCATCTGTGAAAATTTCAACTGTCTAGTTATCACGGTTCATGAGATACAGCCTCATGACACACAGACAGACAGACGGAGAGTGGAGTCTTAGTAGTAGGGTCCCGTTTTTACCCATTGGGTACGGAAACCTAAAAAGGAATTATTGAAAACATATTGGGCCGACCCCAATTGGGCAGATGGTTCACAAATGGTGAAGTTTTCGTGTAACATACCTACACATACAAAAAGCAACTTTTTTACTTAAGGTCCTAATTTAGAAATGAACATTCTACGAATATATTCGGAATAGTATGTAGTGGGCATTGAACCCACGATCTGTGGCTCAGCAGTCAGGATCACTAACCACTAGACCAATAGGCCTTTCAAAATAAATTGATCAAAGTTATTATAATATTATCCCTCTATAATAATCAAAGTCAAGATATATCAAGTCATAACTAACTTTAAAAAAAAATTGTATTCATTTATTCAATAATTCTAGTGTGTAAGGTCACTGATAAGATAATAGTTTGGTAAGGTGGCTCTTAAGTTGTTATCTTACGATCTCCAAGGAGGTTCTTGCCTAATCTTTGGGGTCGGCAAGCAGTCTATCGCTTCAACGACTTTTCCTCAAGTTGGTAAGAACATTTGGTGCATATCCTTTTAAATAAATAAGTAAATATTACTTAAGTTAACTGTCAATAATAATTTTGGATAGAAGGAGAGAGAGGTTGTGTGATCTACCCGATTCCTGGGTTCGGGAATATTGTTATGGCATCGTAACACCTCGTGTTTGAAAACGTACCATGCCAGACCAAAAACACCGAGCTGGCGAGTGGATAATTATGTTATAATAAACCTCTGAATGCCTTTTTGAGGATGTAAAGGCGTTAATATATACGAAAATATATAAGTCTTGGAAGTGAGAATCATAAATGTTAATTATACATTGAATATGATCGATCTATAACGCCGCCTAGCCCTGTGTTTGTTATTATTGGAAACCTCTCTCAGGTTTGAAGCATTCTTGACGAATTGCCAACTAACTGAGACGGTAGTAACAAAACTAGGGGGATCCAAATTTATAGTGCAACTATCGCGTACTCTCTTAGGTTTTAACTTATCATTTTAGTCCAAATCTACGTTGCTAGAGCGAGATATTTTGGTGTATCTCTTTCTTCGCATGTCAGTCCATCTGATAGAGGTGAAGGTTTAGAGCTAGTTCTGAGAATATACCGCCACGCATATGCACTCTTTGGTGTATTCCTTACTTCTCTGGTTATATTTTAGATCAAATCAAATTGCGATAGTCTGTGTACTATCGTGTCCGAAGATGAGTTCGCATGGATGCCGTCATGGTGATCGGAACGGCAACGTTTGTTGTGTCATCATTTAATAGCTTTGCTGCTGGTCCTGTCAGTGTTGAGTGTAGTACTCTCACTTCACCGTAAATCATTTCAGATTTGTACAGGGTTGGCAACACTCTAATGATATTTCAGATAATTATCTTATGACTTGAGTATACAATCAGGTTGAGTTCATTTTTTATCACCTTTGTGTAACCCAACATTATAGAACAAATAAAGATATCTTAACTAAGATAATAAAGCTGAATTGTGTTTTTCTTTTCTTTGGAACTACCAGTCGGATTCGCAAAAATCATTTGTATATGATAGCGAGATTCGTGAGAAATAGTATAGGCTATGTACCATCGCGCTGCGACCCTAAGGAGTGGAGCAGTGCCCATAATCGTGGTTGAAACTGATCGGAACGGCTAGTAATTCCATATATGTTTATACATACACGCGTGTATCTACGAAACGCCCAAATTTTTTAACTATAATTTGGCCCCACTCATGTGAGTAATAGGGGAGAAGACTATTGCCGTCAACTGCGCACTTTGTGTGTGTGTCAAAGATGGGAAAATTGGGAGTATATTGAAAGGAAAGGTAGATAAGAAGGTAATGCAATACAAGGTAAGCGATATAGTGTTTATACGGAAGGATTGGAGAGTACAAGGCAACCATAGCTCGAGCAGATTCGGATCCCAAACTGTAACTCGAAGCGGCTGTTGTCGGGCAGTCCGAGCCGTCCAACATAATGTATGGTTATAATGTAGATGAGTTATTCCTAAAGCTTACAAAGTAACATTTCTTTAAGACCTGAAGTAGATTACTTTTAGTTTCAAGTTCGGCAAGTTAATTATTATATAATAGGTTATCAAAAACCGCAAGCATCAGACTTATTATTAGCTTGTTCCTATGTTTTATACATTTAAGTAAGTTTATATCATATGTACAAAGAAATCTTTCAGCGTCTAAGGTTCTGTTTTCTACAAACCATTGAGCAAGCTTAGCAATATGTAAAAGAATGTTATCTATATAATTAATACGTTAAGATATTTTTTCAAATTTCGCACCCAGAAATGTGAAATTTGGAACATTTAATGTTTGTATGTAGAAGAAGTGCAGAAACTGAAATTGTTAATAAGTATCTTACTGATGTCATAAAGGCAAAAGTTTGTGAGGATGGATGGATGGAAGTTTGTTACTTTTTCACGCAAATACGGCCGAACGGGTCTGGATGAAATTTGGCACAGAGAAAGATTATAGTCTGGAATAGCACATACAGTACTTTTTATCCCGGTATAAAGATACGGTTGCGTGGGATATATTTCACAAAAAAAAAATCCATTAACTAGTATAAGTTTAAAAATTACGCGAAAGTGGCTACGACGCGACGTCCAGTATATTTGTTGACCTGTCGTGGTATGGAAAGTTTATACAATGACAGATCAAATTATACTTTTCAATCCTGTAAAACAAAACAGTTAAAACTTAATGATTTATGGTTGAAATAGGGCCTTGCGTTGCTCGCGATGGGATCTCTAGTTATTATTACTCTGTCACCAACATGTTAAAACATGTCGGGAGACATGTCTGCCATTGTATTATAAAAAAAGGGACTGCAAAGAATATCTGACCGTGCGCCATATGGTGGGTACGAAACACACTCAAGGCTAAAAAAAACATTTATTATTTTACTACCTGTCTTAAAACGAGAATGGTAGAGTTTTTGGACTGTACATACAATCTATACTCGTAGTATCCGCTTACATGCAAGATAGGGGCCCATATGAGGGCACACAGCGCGTATTCTGTAAATTCTGTTTCTTGTAGTGAATGCTTATTACGAATAAATAATAACGAGAAGGCGATCGTTGTTTAAGTGGCCTAACAAGAGAACAATAAAATATTGCTTCATTTTGCTACTGCTTGTTTTTATCCGCCGCAAAAGGTATTTCTCAATTCGAGACTTATAGTAAATATGTTTCCATGTGATGACTTGGAAGTTGTTCCTATTTATATTCGAATTTAATGAATTTATTTATGAAAATAAAACCACTCTTAAGACTAGAAAAATTAGAATGATGAGGATTTATTTTTATTAGCAACTTAATCAACTGGAAAAAAAATAAAAAAAATATCAAATCAACAGAAAAGGAAACTGGAATTAAATAATAATTTCCAAAATAAATATGAAAAAGGTTTTAATGTAATTCAAAGTTTTTAATAAAAAATCTTTAATAAAAAGCGGATGTACGCTTTATTTTTAATAATCTGCATATTTTTTTGAAGTGAAAACTTTAGGCACGTTTGTGCACTTTTGCTATGGGGAAAAAGCACTGAACTCGTGACCGTCAGGCTAATAATACATAATATATAGATCCACTAGAAGGCGCTAATTTAAACGTTGAGTTCTGTCAGCTCCTTATTAATTAATGTCACCAACCTGCTAATGTGACGTTTTAAGTTCGTCGTTTCGTTTAAGTTTTCACTTCTGTCGACAGTCGTCTTTTTGGTTAAGTACTAGGTATTTCAGTAATGGTGTTTAGTTAAGTAAACAGGTACTTTTTCATTCTCTTTATATTTTCGTTTCTTCATTTTTTTATATTTTCATTGTTTATATTTTGTTAAAAACTTTTGAGCTCAAAAGTATCCGCCTTTTTTTAGTGTAATAAAGTGTTATAGTTACATTACATTATTACACTTAATATACATTATTCTCTAAGTCTGACAATTCCCTCCCATAGAATTACTATTCATATTTTACCTATCAAAACCGTCCATCGTGTCGTATCATATTGTGCGGGGTTTCAATTTTCCCTGACTCGAGAGTCGACCCGCCACCCCGCGAAAGAGGCCCAAGAAGTTGGTTAGGTTAGTTGCCTCGGCCGATAGGGTTCGTGAACCGCTAAAGACCGAGCCGGCGAGAAGCGACGTTTGGTGGCCGACCGGATCTTTATATCGCCGCTAAAGACTCTTAACATCGCGATTTAGAAACAGACATAAGCAGCGCCATCTAGTTCACGAACCGTTAGTTTGTTGTTAAAGGATGCGTATCTACACGGCTATATATTATTACACTTGGTAAAGTATGCCTGGCCAATATTTTTAATGAATATCGTTAACTTTAATGATATAACTTATAAAGTAATAATATATTATACTTTCAAATATGAAAGTAGATATAAATAAAAGCCAAACAGGTCTAATTGCATTCTACACATATCCTTTCAGTTGAGAAATACCAGGACTAATCTAATCACATGGAAGGAGATAGGGAACTACAGCTTTTTGAAAAACAGCTTGGAATTGAACATTGACTTCAGAGGAACCTCCAGTACAGACAGCACTAGCGTAGTATTACTCTTATATATGTTTATATATGTATTAAATTGTACAGAAAATGGTTTTCTTAGCGCCACGGTTTCCGTCCGTAGCAGCAACAATTGGTATCATCATAAACAGATTTTTAGAAAATGACTTTCATCCTACAAACTTTTTAAACTTTCCATCAAGAATGTACCTGTAACTTAATGAAAATATTAGGTACTTAAACTTTAATTTGTAAATAGTTTTGCTCTAATTTTTATAATCTATTAAGGCCGGATGTTATTAGTCTATCACTCATCTCAACGTTCCTCTTAGTTGAACTACCTTCGTCGACGACGCGAAGCGATAACATGATAGTGCCATCCTACCTCATTAGCGACCTATTCGTTAAAAATTATGTTCACACCTCGTTAATGATTTTTATCGGTATTTAGTGTATAAAATTATTCATTACCCGTATGTCCAGAGTAAACTATTAGTTTACGATAAATTGATGACTTTACCGACTGTTCTCATTGGTTTACTTATTTGCTGCACGCCTAGTTTTATTTAATCCATACATGGGTATTATAAGATCGTAAATGATAATGAGTTTCATCAAAGGTTAAATTGATTTGACTGGCCTGTTGGCCTAGTGGTTAGTGATCCTGAGCAGCCTCAGTTGTCACAGGTTCAATTTCCACTCAGTGCGAGAGTGTTCAGTTATGCATAAATATGTCTGTTTTGCACTCATAAGGGTGTATTTATTTACGAAAAAAGCATTCCACGTAAGAAAAAAAAATCGTACTCTTACATGTTGCTAGGAGAGGAACTTATGACCGCTTCCCTGGGAATCGAACTACAGTACGGCGGTGTGGATTACAATGACCTTATTTCGGCGCGAGTTAGTCAGCGGCCGGGAATAGTCGAAAACAGCGGAGCGCAGCGCGCGCGCATGCGTCACGCGATTATTTCATAAGGATCGTGATTTGTCGGGTGATTCCGCTAAGTTTGTATGAAGGTCGACGATTTCTTGGACGTGAGTGCCATATAACTTTACATAATAGTGAGTATTGTATTTTAACTGTTATTACCAGGTCTCGTGGCATACCGACGTAGGTATAAATATAACCCTTGTTTTTCTAGGTTAATTGGTAGGTTTTTTATACAGCAATGGTGGCAAAAAACCTACGGTTACGGTCGGCATACGGATTATACCGAAGGTTCTACCGGTCAGGGATAGAGTGAGTGCAGCGGTCGCACTAGGCGCCAGGTGGCAAGAGGCGCCAAAAAGCAAAAACAATTTGCAGCAAGTAAATTTTGTTGGCAATTGTTAAGAAGCTTTGGGGCGCGGCTGATGTTGCCTTTAATGAGTTGTTATAATACCTACATAAGTAACATATTTTTTTATTTGACAGGAGTAAAAATATTAATGATTAAAGCGGTGCATGCCCGTTAACGAAAATAAGGTATTTATTTTTCCCGTTGTCCCCATAAATCTGACATTTGACATTCTGAACATAAAACGGAAATGCAATTTACGTGAAGGGAAAAAATATGGGCACTGAAAGACAATCTCGCTCTACCCTTATCTAGGGCCAGGGTCGGTGCTGGTTGTTATAGCATAAAGATACGTGCCAATTTTGCAAAAACACATGTCCTTTTTACCAGAACAATAGTAAAATACTTAGAAGTACGACCAACGAAAAAGAAAAAAAGATACAGCAATATAATGTGAATCGAACTCGCGCCTTCTTGGTCTACGTATGTACTCCTAAAGAACTTTTTTTTAATAGTTTAGGTTTGCAATACCTAGGTAAAGTAAGTATGCTTCCGTTTTCTAAAGTTAAGGCCTATTATAGCTAATGGCCAAGGGTTGAAAGACAGTATTCTGGCCGCGTTATCGCGATAGAGAAACAGCAATAAAAAGGTTTCAGACAGGTTGTAGATAACAGAAGTGCTTAGTATTCACATGCCGTGTGTCTAAAGTCTCCCGCCGCGTCTGTCTGTTAGCGATAAACTGAAAAACTACTGATCGGATTTTCACTTATAGACAGAGTGATTCATGAGGACGGTTTAGGTGTATAATTTATTAAGGTTTTGTGTAATTTGGTTGAAATATAATGATGATTGTTGAAGATGTCTCTGCTACCCATGCGAAGCCCACCCCGGTTGCTAGTGATCATATAAATAAGTTATAAAAACTAATTGTCTGCTTTCTTCTCTCTATCTTTAGGATCGATTTGATAATTTTGTAACTTTCATCCAATTTGTGTATCGAATCGGGTTGATATTAAACCTAAGATTCCAATCAAATAATAATAGTAATTTAGGACGCAAAATCCCCCACGCTTGTAAACCTTAAAGCCAACAACAGCCAAAGATAGTACTAGTATAAACTACGACGTATTGCCATAGAAAGGGAATTCAAACCGGACACATAGGTATTGGAATCTTTAAATTTGACTGGCAGGTTCTGAGAATAAGACACGGAAACAAATCTTAAACGTAAATAAAATATGTACTATTAATTTGGATGTAGATATAGAACGAGGGGTACAGGGATAAAACGAGACAAACTAGTTAAAACTCTTAGAAATAAAGTAGTTTTTGATTATTCCGCCATTAGCCTATTTTACATAATTTTAGTTAATTTACAAGCAAAGATCAACCGACATCTGTGCGTGAGTCGATATCCAAATATAGAAAAACTGGATTGTATACATGTTATTTCTATAGCGGACGTGTTTCGCTTGTTCGTGGTTTTATTTAGCTTTGTGATGTGATTTGTTTGTATCCATGAATTGTTTGATTGTAAATGTTCACGACAGAGACGGTAAACTGACAAACTTACACTGGTAATACTTTCTCCTTATGTCTGTATACGTTATTACATCAGTTTCACATTAGCACAAGGCTATCGTTCTGCACAGAGTACGCAGTGATTAGGCAGTGGCTGACCACCGAACCGCACCGTTAGGGAGGTTTGAGCAACTTGTTAGGGTCGTATTTATATATATTTATTGTTTTTAAACTTTTGCGAATTTGATACACATTAGACGTGTTATTAGGGACTTAATCACGATAATATTTATAAGGTACAATACCTTTTTTGGTTACCCGACGTTTCGGGACTTAATTGCGATCGAATTGCACCCACATGTCGCGGTCGGTGCAAGTCCCGAGTTACACATCTGATATATATTTATAAGTATTTGATTTGTCAGAAACACAAAATATAAGAAACCAATGAATAGGTCTGATGTAATAACTACGACCAACAGACAAAATAAAAAGAATAAACAACATATAGCAGTTATGCATTTAATTTATAAAAGGTTTTTTGAACAACTGCGGACATCAACGCGAGCCGCTAACACACTCTTTTCAATTCTTCTCCTGGTACTGGTTGCTAGTTTTCATTAGTCATCATTGTCCTCACTTTGAGAAATGGTGCTGGTGTGATTACAAAATGCGAAAAATAAACGGATCAATCAACCTGATTCGGATGCACTCAGCGTCTATGTCCCACTTGGAACCGTCACTTCTTAGTTTTTGAAGCAGAAACCCCTTTCGTCTTTTTTCAAATCGTTGTGTTTACATAACAGTAAGTACATACAAAACATATTTCCTAGCAGTAATTATTTGCTTGCTTACCCCGGAACGAAACCTTTGCAAATCTGTCATCCCATCGAAATAATATTATTTTTCCAAAAAAACAGTCGATCTGATTAAACAAGGCTTACCAAATCAGCAGCAGATTACGTGGTTTGAAGAATTTACAACAATATAGATCTTTATGGCTGGCCTGTTGGTCTAGTGGTTAGTGATCCTGACTGCTGAGCCAGAGGTCACGGGTTCGGTTCTTACATAGGACAAATAACTTTATGATGAGCATGATATTTGTTTTGTGTCTGGATGTAATTTATCTGTGTTATGTATGTATTTAGTAATATATAAGTATGTTTATCAGCAGTCTGGTTACCATTAGTATAGGCTCTGCCTAGTTTGAGATCGATGGCCTTGTGTGACGTTTTCAAGTTATTAATATTATTCCTCATGTATAGCGGGGTGTAGCGATAGCGAATAAGCTTTACGACCAGTGACTTACTCTCTACATAATATGTACTTAGTGACACTTTAGTAAGTCTGTTAAACCCATAAACTTAGTAAAATAGACGCTAGTATATTAAGTTTATGGTTAGACATGTTCTGGCTCGTGCAATTGAGGAAGACAATGTCTATCTTTGTTCTAAAAAAAAAACAAAAAATATATAAAAACAAAATATAAATAAAAAAATATGCATAAAACTATTAGACCTTATCCTAGTTGGATTTTAGCACTACTTTATAATAAGAGGGTTCTTCTCGTGAGTATGACAGTCCCTACGAAGGATGAGAGAAACCTTATAAATGGGCAAGTGTCATTTCTTTCTTTAACTCGCTTTTATTAGCCTCACTTGTTCGTTCGTAGTTTCGCTTCACGCAGTTCGGTTGACAAAACTATAATTTGGGATCTTGGAGCTGATCTGATAAAGGAGCCAGGCATTGGATAGTGGAACTCTTCAGTGGCTGACTAGTAAAGGCAGTAAAGCCTTCGAGTTTGGGCTCATATGATTAGTTTTTACGAGTTCATCAGGTAGAACTTTTTTACTTAATGATATAATTTGCTTTTAAAGCGTGTTCTTTAGTTGCTCTAAACTAAGTATATAGTAGCCTAGTAGCCCTAGTAATCACTTATTATCAAGCGGGCCGTGTGACTATTTACCACGTTTAGTAGTAAAATATGTGATAACGCTACATACTTTAATTAAAACATTACCTTCAGTACAGAACTTTACCATGACAAGCGGAACTACCAAATTCCACCAAGTTGCGATTTCGTTGCGCGGGCGCACGTCACTTAGTCTCCCTCTCTTCCGCACACTATACCTGTCTCAGTTAAGTTGTACTTGAGCTGGAGTCAATCAGTGCCTTTCACTGTCCAAGAGAAACCAGTGGTACGTTCCGTGTTCAGTACAATGATAAAGTGATAAAGAGAAAATGTTCGATAGAGTATGTTGTACTCGCGCGCGACCAAAGATTTGGTGTTGTGTGTTTATTGTTTTTGTATGTATTGGTAAGTAACAGTCTCCACTCTTCATGATAAATATGTCTAAGTTATTACTAAGTTAGAAATATTTATTATAGTGATACTTTCATTTTTATTATGACCGTTTACTTAACTAAATAAGATCATATGGCTGAAAGTAATAGGAACATTTGACGTAATTACAAAAAAGCTGTGTTATTTTCGCAAAATAGTGACCAATCTCAGTTGTAATTTGAATACTAGTTTCCCAACTTATTTGCACTAAGGAAACATTTATACTAAGTTCACTTTTTTTACACAAATAAGTTTATCTGCTGACCCTCGAAGAGCTAAACGTACACAAACTAGTTAACTTATACAATGACTTAAGTACTTGCACTATTAATAGAAAAAAGTATTTAAAATGTTTATACTTGTAGAAATAGATTTGTGTGTACAAAAGTTATTTTTATAGCTCAGTTGGTTTGTCATATAAAAAAATATTCAATTAATATGTAAAGAAAAACGTGCTTATGTAGTATGATGTAATATATAGTCTATAAATACTACTTATAATATAGTGAAAGAAGTAGATTGCTGAAATAGTTTGTGTGTTGATATATTATAGAAGAGCCTAGAAGTCCTGCCGATGGTGGCGTATATGTCGGGTCGTTCGGTTCCCTTCAATATGGTTGATCTGTACGATGGCTGGCGTGTGCGTCATGCTCGTGAACGGGTGAATCCGAAGATGACCAGCCCCGACCAACGGGTCGGGGCTGGTCATCTTCGGACTGCTATTACTTAAAAATGTATAGTAGTAATTAGCGCATCTATTTATATTTTAGAATAATAGAGGTATGTTACATTGTCCTCACATTTCATATCTAGGTACGCTTATAAGCAAGGTAACCAGAAATTTGTAAAAAACATTTTGAAAAAGAGTGTCCTTGGAGTTTCTTGCCTATTCTTCTCCATAGAATCTACATATTCGAACAGGCAACTAGCTTCACGACTGACTTAGTCTGACTGACTCCTACTCCTGACAATTCAAAAATACCTATTATTGGTTTAATCGAAATAAATGGTTTTGATTTTGATTTTATAGTGTAGGGTGGGTAGGGCACTCTAATATCCGGATGTCTTAGTAAAAGCTGTTCCCGGATCCTTCCTATTTAAGGCGGAGCACGGCACACCGTGTGGTTTTAGTCGGATCGATTCCGACACACCGCCCCACCGAAAACCCCGGTGGGGTGAGGGCCCGAGGAGGTTTCTAAACGCAACAAAAAAAAGGGCACTCTAATGTAGGTTACATGGGGACTTAGCGGGGCTTATCTCAACCATGTTCACAATGATTAGAATATTAAAATAAAAATAAATAAATTGGGTTTTGTAGTTACACATAGTTAAGTATATTCAAATATAGTTATTTTCAAACAAAAGTTAAATATATTTTATACTAGTTTAAATTAGTTCAATAATAAATAAGATCTATTCAAGAAATTACCGCCATTCGATTCCCGATTCAATAGCTTTTGAGCAAATACGTAATTATTAATATTGCTATCAGGGTGAGCGTTGTACGTGTGCATTATTACAGTATTTCTTTAATATTGGTAGGGATATGTTGCTACAAATTTATAAGCTTATAATATATTCTTTATTTTATTATTTTCAGGCAGAAATAAGTAGAATCTGCCAATCACCCTAACCTTAATGCAACAACGTATATACGAAGTGATGAAATTTTTTATTTAGCAACTCTTTGTTATTTCCAAACCAAAATAAAGTAAAAAAACAATTTGTCTCAAGGGCGAGAGAAGCCTGAGAAGAGAACAAGCTTACAAACTAGTTGTCACGTCTTGAGGTACAGTACGAGTATGTTGTCCATTCTATATAGGTACAGTGTGTGTCAAACCGCATAACTGGACAAACGGGACGTCAATAATGCGTAAACAAAGTTAAGTAACGCGTAGACGAATGGACGGCAGGTTGATATTTTCAAACTTTTGCGATTTGTGTACATGTCAGATGAGATGAAATATTTTTTTCCCATAACAGTGCCTAATATAGGTTGACGATATGTTGATAGTAATACGATAAAGATTTTTAAGAATTCTTATAAAAGTGAGTGGGATTAAGCATGTGAATGTAAACCTGGTTTCTTAATTCTAGTTTTGATAACATTAAACTTCGTCGTGTGGGGGGGATAAATTCCACTTACTTTTCTTCACTTCTTCTTCATTTAAGCACACTCTCATAGTACCCGTACCCCTGATAGCAGGTGGTCACCCAAGCTCCTATAGGGCTTTTGGCCCCGAGCCTGTTGGCTTACATCACTAAGAATACCTTGCGTGTTGCTATTCAAGTAAAATTCGGGTTTTAAATTGTGAAGGAGAAATTTTATACTCTTAAACACTGATAGGAGTTTGACAAGAAAGTATGCGGGCATCTCAATCAATGCCTCAGATTGGTAGAACTTATATAGGGAGGCAGAATCTTTTCCAAGTGTTCTGCACGTATAGCGTTGTCCAGGTATTTATATAATATGTAATTTGTATTTCCTGTACTTAGAGAGACGACTATTGCGCCAAGTAAACGCTCTCGTTTTGTGCTCTAGTTTATTAACTCATTGCGACAATTATGATTTCAGCATTGTTTCCGTGTATTGAAAATAGGCTTTATGTTGAGTGCCTGGGCACAGGTAAGATAATAGTGGCCGGGGTTACTTGATTGAAAAGTTATAACTCTAAACCAGAGAACTGGCATTCAACTCGCTTAATGTTAGGGTATGAACATTTCTTGTAGTTGCTTCTGGAGGCTGACTCACCGCGAAAATAAAAATATTTTGGCTGTCATAGCTACTAAGGCGAACGCACTTCCTGGTCAGGCCACTCACAGGAGTGGCCTGACCAGGAAGGCGTTCGCCTTATTTAGTCAAACTGGTGAGAGAGGATTTCACTCCATGGTCAATAAAAATGCATCGCTAGGTGTCGACCAAATTATAATCTGAAATCTGGTGCAAATAAGGTCTAAACTTCTTAGATAAGCTAGACCTATAGCGACTTGTGTTATGATCACGCACTGGGGTATATTTACCTATACATATGTGTACTATTACATCTCATTGCCTGCTGTGAGTTTAAAATTTAAAAGTAAAGCCGATTTTGATAATTCTGTTTTTATTGAATAGTGTAAAAATCAGTTGGTCTTTTTAAATTAATCATGAAGCGGTAGGTCGCTTCAACTCTTGATAATAGGCCCCCATCGGGTCCGACAATAGTCGGGCATCCCCGAAATACACACGTGAGTACGTAAGTTTTTATTCTAGATATACATTAGGCATGCCCGTCGTTCGCGTAAAGTATATTTTTCAATCCTCGGGAACAGTACGTTATTTTCTGGATAAAAGGTATCCTTTGTCTTTTTCTGTACCTGTGATAAATTTTTTAATTACAATGCAGAAATACTAAAGCAGCAACATAATAACGTAATATTTAGAAGCCATTTAAAACTAAGCTTTTATTGTTGTGTAGCATGACGAAAATTCGAATTGCATAGTAAACTTCATAGATTGTTTTATTTTATTACTGAGTTGGCAAACCACTATCAACTGTTGGTTGGCGGTTACCGATATCTAAGAACACACAAAGGTAACACTCGTATGGCTTGGGGCTCTATTGGCCGTAGTATGCTGATAGTGCTATTTAACCTGTTGTTTCATACAGGAAACTGCGGTTAAAGATATAGGCTGTATAGTAGAGATTTGATTAAACCTTCTTTCCAAGAGAAAAGCCTTTCGCCAGTCTGGTAGCTCCAATTTAAAACTTACTAACACATACCTTTTATTTTCCAGATTTATCAAAATGTCTAGTCCTACGTGCATACCTCTCCCAACACGGCCTTCACGGCGAGGTGGAGTTCTCCTACAAAAACGACAGCCTTATAAGCATAAGAACAAACTTAAAACCCACTCTTCAATACCCTGATGGAGTATGGCGATGGGCCATACACGAATTTCCAGTAGACTATAGACATCTGTCCGAAGAGAGATGCTCAGAGGCTTACTTAGGTAAAGAAGTTATTGATCTCACAGAAGAATTAGGTTATCTCATTATTCCTGGAAAAGATCATGCAGAATATGAAAGCAAACAGACCCTCACAGGTCCAAATGGTCTGTGGGGTAAGAGCATTGTATTTGAAACTGCCGAAAGGGACAGAATTATCTGTGCATCTATTATTTCCACCGACAAAACGTATGAAAAGAATGCTATAGCAAAATTTACGTCACCTGTAGCGGGGACATTGCATTTTAGATGGCTTGCAGCTCGCGAGTTTGACGACTACGATTCTTACATCCAGGCTGATTTATACCACACCAAAGCCATACCGGACAAAGGACCATATACTGAACATAAATGGAAGTTATTCGTGACAGATATTTTTGATGCAGATAAAGGAAACTATGAAGACAATTGTAATGTTTTGCAACTGGTGTTTGATCCTGAGAATAGCGGTGATGGTATGAGTGTTGGGGATCTGGACAGTAGGTTAGGCCTCATCAAAGTAGCGAGAGACGCTAACGTAATGAAGACTAGAACTCTGTTTAAGGATGAAGTAATAAATGTACTGAGAAATGACATGGAGGTGACTAAGAGGAGTTTGTACGTGGTGATATACGATAACAGACATGCGGACAGTTTTTTGGCGTGTGCTAAATTGAGACCGATGCTACCCAAAAGTACTAAGTAAGTATTAGCTATATATCCTAATATTTATTAATAATATAAGGTTTTACTCACGTTAGTGTTTCGGGAATGCCCTTATTTATGATTAGTTTGTGGCGCGGCGGTAAAGCATTTGACAGTCACGATTCGATTTTCGCTCATTAGAAGTGTTTTTAGGTAAAAATAGTCTTGGAGTTTCAATATATAATATGCATTTACAAAAAAAATGTTTGAAAGTATGTGTTTGTCTAGAAAACACTGTGTCATAATGTAATAAATATTCATTCTTCGTTAAAATGTTTAATCCACGTCAAAACACAAGTTCTAGATTGAACACATATGTATACCTACTTCCTTTTAATAAGTAAGTGTAAATCATTATATTATGTATATGTTTTTGTTCTTTCAAAATATATTAACTTATACTAGTTATAAATACCTACCCCTACCCCTTTGCTCACTCTTAGTCCCCGCAATGAAATTAACACATAAAGATATATTATACTTGTTTACTACGCCTCTGTCTACTCGTTCGAGGATACAAGCGTGAGTGTATGTATGTATATATTGCGCTGTTGGTGTGTTATATTCATTGCATAGACTACGTTGGCGTAAGGATTTTCTGACGAGAATTAGGCTTTCCCCCTGCCCCAGGACTAGCCTACATCGAGACTACGTACTTCCCGACTATTTGTAACAGACGGAACTAAAATATTAGGAGCTTACCCTACGACCTCTTCGACTTTTTATAAAATAACTCTTAATCCACAAAAGAACTAGAATCTCGATTTTCTATAGTTACTGTATTTGATTAAAAGGTAATGAACCGTTGTGGTTTATGTAGATAGCTTGATTTAACTTTCAGTGACAGCAAGGTACAATCCCCAGATGACATTGTACCCATTAACCATCGTATCGTACATACCTAGTTTATATTCAACACATTACCGTATCATCACAGAGAGAGCCTGCACTTTTTTTTTGTGTTATTATATAAAGGTCGGGAAAAAAGTTACTTCGTATTTTATATACTAATTCAATACATTTTTTTTCAAAGTTTAATTACATTTTTTGAATAGAAATTTTGAGATTTTTGATAAAAAAAACTGCGACAAGTAGTTTTACAGTCCTCTCTTGATGTTAACCTAATACTAACCAATGAATTCAGAAGAGACCGAAACAGGTAAAAATCTGAGGGTGCAAGGTCAGGACTATACGGTGGATGCATTAACACTTCCCAATCAAGCTCTCCCAATTCCTGCTGAGTGGCCAAAGATGTCTGTGGTCTGACGTTCTCATGATGAAAGACCACTCCTTTTCTGTTGATCAATTCCTGCCGGTTTTTCTTAATTTCTTGCTTGAGTCTCATTAGTTGTTGGCAGTAGAGATTCGAATGGATGGCTTTGCCCGGCAGTAAAAGCTCATAATGAAGAATGACCTTCCAATGCCACCATACACACAGCATCACCTTATTGCGTGTTAATACGGGTTTCGCTACAGTCTGTGGAGGTTGACTATCCTTTGACCGTGATATTTTTCACACGTTCTTGTCATAGGTGATGCACTTTTCATCACCAGTGATCATTATTTTCAAAAATGGTTCGGTTTCATTAGGTTTCAATAGAGAATCGCAAATGAGTACACGATTTATTAGGTTTCTTTCAGTAAGCTCAAGTGGCACCCAAATATCGAGCATTTTGTATAGTTTTGAAGTTTGTGCTACTCCTGACATTGCAATAGGTCCATAAGCGTCACAAATTTTTGTCGCAGCTTGAGTCGATTTTTTGTTTTTTTATAATAAAACTTCAGAATGTATCGAATTTCTTCGTTAGATTCACTCATTTTTCAAGAAAAGGTGAACTGTGTTGTTTATACCTATTTATATATAAATGTACAAACATATTGCGTGATTGATTTTATTTCGATTGTTTCCCGGACAACGGCTCTGTGCCAAATTGAACTCAAATCAGTACACGACTGACAAATGTGGGACGTCAGACAAGATAAAAATAGTATTTCTTGGCATGCCAATAGTTAACGTAGGTGGTCTTCAATATAGTTATTCTGAAAAGGTATCTAAACGTTTTTTTTCATTTCGTTGAAAGATAATCTTGGAAGTTTAATTTACTGGGACTGGTCAAAGTAGAAATGACAATATCATTCTTATGTTGAAAATTTGACAGGTCTTACAATGTTACTGTCAAAGAGTATACAAACACTACGTTATAGTTACTGTGTATTTTGAATCTCTTTGTATCTTTTATAGTTGGAAAGTTTCATAGACTATTATTTTGTCAGGATAGCGTACTTAAGTATGTTTAACGAACTTTGACTGATTCACGATATCATATTCAGTAAATGTTGTGTTAAGATTGCTATTCCGATCTACATGCAAATATTTAATAAATACAAGACGCAAAGATTTTCAAACTTCAGAAAGAAAGTTATCTTACATCAAGAGATCATTTACTTATCATCATCCTCCGCGCCTTTGCCCAACTAAGTTGGGGTCGGCTTTCAGTCTAACTACGATACGGTCGAACTTCGATATTTTACGTGAAGCGACTGCTATCACATCTCCACAACCCAAGTACCTACCTACTAGGCGATATCGAAGTTCTTTAGACCAAGTTGTCGGACTTTTTCGGGCTCCAACTACCCGTAACGAATGCCACAGATGTTCGTATGGTAACCGGGATTTACGGCTTAACGTGCTCTCCGAGGCACGGAGGGGTTACGATGTGTTAAGAATGGTCACCTATCCTAAGACTGACCTGGCATGTAGCATTACATAACCTTAGAGATCATTCACTTATAAATGTCAAATTTTACTTTTTATTATGAAACAGTTTAAAGGTTTAATAAATATTTTTAATTTTATTCTCAACATAAGATTATGTCATGGAAAGTAGTGCAAGATATGGGAATATTTGGATAGGCGTGTACCATCTTCGTCTTCATCGTCAGTTTCCAACTGTGAGCTGGAAGAGAAACGCCTGTGCCTTTTCAAAATTAAAAAAAAATCATGATATAATACGTGTTTTGGGACTTATTGCACAGCGCCATCTAGAGAAATTAATAAGAACTAAAGCCACAATTAATTTTGTTTCTGGTTTCTCCGTCTGGTTTAAACACCGGAACTGTCTCTTACCAACCCTATTTACTCCCTTTCAAAAATGTCACAACCGTGGTAAATACCAGCACACGAAAAACACTTCGCTAATAGTTCTGTGTAAAAGCAGTCTACTGGTTTAAGAGACTCTCTCTTACCCAGTCAAGCGAAACCAAAATACGTTATGTATGATAACAAGTTGATTTTCTTTTTCAAAACCCACCTTCCAGAGCTCTAATAAATATGGACGGCATCAGAGGTATGGTGGAATTCACCCAACGGTCACCTTTCGATCCGACGTGGACCAACTTCCAGCTCGGGGCGGCTGACCAGGACTACGAGTCCAACCTTCGATTCGTGAGCTCTATCACCCATTACTACATCCGGGAACTGCCCCCGAGGATCCAAGAACCTGAAGACGTGCCAGTTGTCTGCAACACGACTGGAGCTCTTTATAACCCGACGGGGGTGAATTTGAACACTATTCCACCGCCAGGTAAGCGAACATAAATTACATTTTAAGCTGTATTATTTTTGAATGTAAATTGCTTTAGAAACCAAACTAAAACCATATAATATGATAATATTATTTTCAATCAATTATACACTGCAACTCCTCTTGCCAAACTCTCTTTCCATCCAATGGTTGCTTGAAAGAGATCGCAGAACGCGATAAGGCCGCCAATTGTACAATGTTTATAGTTTGTAAGATTATGTATATCCAGTCTTGTTTAATTTCGTATGTTTTGTACAATAAAGAGTTTATCTATTTATCTAAAACTAAAGTAAACTATTCGATCGCGATTTCACTCGCGATAATGGAGGTTTCATCAGTCAATCTATTCCTCGGGTATAAAACGTGTGTTTGTCACGTCCTGTACTCTGAACGTGTACGCAAAATTTCATGATGATCGGTTGAGTGGTTATAGCGTGAAAGCGTAACAAACAAACAAACTAAAATACACATTTTAACCAATATTATAAATGCGAAAGTGAGAGGCACTCGTGGCTAAGTGGTAACCGAGTAGGTTAGCACTACTAGCCAGGTCAGTCTTAGGGTGGGTGACCTTTCTTAACACATTGAGACCCCTCCGTGCCTCGGAGAGCACGTTAAGCGGTGGGTCCCGGTTGCCATACGAACATCTGTGGCATTCGTTACGGGTAGTTGGAGCCCTAAAAAGTCCGACAACCTGATCTAATTACAGAACTTCGATGCCACCTAGTACTTGGGGTGTGGAGGTCTGATGGCAGTCGCTTCACGTAAAATATCGAAGTTCGGCGTAGCTAGACTGAAAGCTGACCGACTCTAACTTGGTTGGGAAAAGGCGAGGAAGATGACGATTATAAATGCAAAATTTAGTTTGTTTGTCACGAATATTCTAAAAGGGGTCACAATGGAGAAAAATACATTACATCTACATGTACTTTCTACCTTTCGGTTCAGACAATATTAAAAATAAAAAAGGCGTTCGCAATAAATTTGGCCCACATCAATCTGCAATTAGAAGTAGTAAAAGTTGAGTGGAGCTGCCAAATTGGTTTTTAGTATTGCAACATTCTCATTCTGTGGATCATCTGGTCTTAATATAAATTAATCGCAATTGTCGCTTAGTAACAATTAAATATTTAGAATTGTTCAAATATACGAACAGGCTCAATCCTCTTTGATGCAGCCAAAAATATCTTCATGCATAAGCATCCACGGTCAGCATAAATTTTCCTTTCAATAAAATTTTATATAAGGCAGATCTATTTTTGAACTGGCTCGGGTGTTTGAGCAAGATCGTACATTTCCAAGATTCAAATGTTTGGTTAAGAAAATTACTAAATATTTTAATGATGTAAAATGATATACTGCACATGGTCGAGGTAAACAATGCAGATGTAGGTATGTAAGACTAGCATTTGCTCGAGGAAAAGTTACAAAGTACATACACACAACAGTACAATTTTTTTCTGGATTAAAAGTACTCTAATTCCTTTTATATACCCCTAGCAACATATTTGCAAAATTCCATGATGTTCGGTTAAGTAGATAAGTAGTGAAAGCGTAACAAACAAACAAACTCACGTTGGCATGTGTGAGATTATGTTGAGATAGTGCGCGTACGTATGAAGTACGTAGACAAGTGAGGCATGTCAACATTATGTTTACGTCCCGCGTCGCTTCCTTCAATAGGTCAAAACGCTCCGGAATTACTCTACGTAACTAAAATACCGACGATTTGTACTCAAACCGTCAATTACGTTAAAGTCTCGGAAATGTCTTACTTAAAGTTTCGTTTGCTTTAATTCGAGGGAGTTGAGAAAATTATGTTGAAATATTCATTTAGATTTTTGAGTTTAGTCCGAATACGTACCTAGACACGTAGCAATATAATAAGTCTTTACCTAACGAAATTGCCGTTCTGCAGTACTGGCTATTTCAAATCAAAATATTTTTTTTGGCTAAGAATTCTAATTTTAACTTAGTTTTATTTTACAAACATGGATTTCTTTTTTCAAAAGTAGTCGTTTGTTTATTGATTAGTGTTATGTTTTTATCGCATTTGAATCTTTTTCGTCATCATGGATACGTTAAAAAATCGAGTAATTATGGAATTTGAGTACCGTCGTGGCAGCAACGCTGCACAAGCGGCACGCAACATCAACGACTAACGTTTCCGGTACTAACACTACAAACCAACGCACATCAACAACTAACGTTTACGGAACTAACACTACAAACCAACGCACCGCCCAATTTATTAGTTTACCCGCTGCCGTTCTGGAAATTTCGACCTATAAAATGACTCTCGTGGTCGTCCGAAAACTTTGGTCGAGAATGACGAAGTAAAGGCGATTGTTTAAGCTGATGATACTCAATCTACGGCTGAATTAGCAGCAGCTTTCAACGTTAGCGTCAAAACAATATTGGTCCATTCGCGTCAAATTAGCAAGGTAAAAAAGCTTGACAAATGGGTGCCCCACGAACTCAGTGTTCGCGTATCGAACGAACGCGAACGCATCGAATATGCGTCGTCTGAGCTATTTGCATATTTTGTGTTGGTCTCTAGTTCGCTTTACTTTCTTCTTAGCCGCCCTCATTTAAGGCCCCTATGTTTCTCCGCTTTTCCCTCTTATTCACAGCGGTAACAGTTTATAATAATAGGTTTAGAGACGGAGAGGTAGCAGACGAGTTCGGACTCACTTGATTCTTCATTTGGAATTCGATTCAGTTATTCTTGAATCACCCGGATAGCTTGGCGGTAGTAGAAAAGGCATCCTGTGATCATAGGGTACAGTGACAGGGTACCCTGAGAGGGAGTCACGAGCGTCGAGAAGCGTGCGTGTCTTACTCACACTTCTCGAGAGTCGAGTTCACTCTTCTTCAAGTGGTTGAGGTCCTAAGAAATGGTTTCATGATTTTCATTGCCTATCGGAGATTGTGCACTGCTTCTTTTTGTAAATCCCTTACATTAAAGAGGAGATTTAAACTCGCGATAGTTCTGTGCTACTAAACTATCTCAGCATAGTTTATTTTTTACAATTAAATTCGCAAAAAAGCACACAGTCTGCCCGATGTTAAGTGATTAGGGGTGGCTAAACACTCACGACATCCGCGCGCTATGTACCCCATTACCCACATATATCTACTAGTAGTAATGGCTTATCGTGGTTTTTTTAGGGTTCCGATCCTCAAAAGGAAAAAAGGAACCCTTATAGGATGATTTTGTTGTCCGCCTGTCTGTCTGTCTGTCTGTCAAGACCTTTTTCTCAGGAACCCGTGGTCGCATCAAGTTGAAATTAATACCAAATACATAAGTCTGCGGTCTCTTGAAGCTGTAAAAAAAATCAAGCTTCTAAGTTAACGCAATCAAAGATACGGCCATTTAAGCCTTAGATTTCATGAAATTTCAATTTGTTGGTAAATCAAAACCTATATAGTACTTTCCATTGATCTAGAATCATGAAATTTGGTAAGAAACAAGGTCTGACAGCAAAAGGAAAGTTGTTGTTATATCACATAAAAATAAAAGTTTTTGTGCTTACAAACTTATATTTTGCGGTTGGATTGTTGACTTTGTTGTACATCGCAACCGCAAAGTTAAGTTTGTCTTTCGAAAAAGACGGGCAAAAGTCTTCGAGAATTGAGTCTCAAGATGGACGTATACAAGTTTGTTTGCTTACAGAACCCTCGGAGCGCGAGTCAGACTCGCACTTGTCCGGTTTTTTTATTTTGGTTGAAGGTACTTTTCCAATCCGGTGGTAATTGTAAAATAACCACCAATTAGAAATGTGCTCTGACTCTAACACATAAAGTTCCTTAAATATTATCTAGATTTGTATACTAACATTTGTTTTTGATTTATCATTCAGGCATGGGTACCCAAGACCAGTACCCTATTGGAGACTTACTGGGTAAACACAAGGACCGCACGGAGTACCTAAACCACAAGTACCTCCTGCCAGGCCTGGCGAACGAGCTTAGTGGCGCCTACTGGGACGTGTACTTACCTCTACAGGGACCTAACAGTGTAGTTCACAGAGCTATGGTAGTGGAAAGGTAAGTGTTACAGTAACGATTTCATCTGGTAAACGTGTTATTGATGGTAAGCTAATTGGCCTTATAAAGGCTCGGCCCACTAGAATGAAGAAAATAAGAAATATCATTAAGATCCTAAAGTAGTAAGTGTGCCGTGATGCAATACTTGCATTGCTTTTCGCCGAGTGAATGAGATTACCGGAGGCCCTAGCCCTTCCCTCCCCACCTCCTCTCCTACCACCTCTCCCCCTTTACCACTTTTCCCCTACTACCTTAAAGGCCGGCAACGCACTTGTAACTCTTGAGTTGCAGATGCCCATGGGCGACGGTAGTCATTTACTATCAGGTGACCAGGCTGCTCGTTCGCCCCATATACAATTAAAAAAAAAAAATTTATCGTCAAGACCACATATGATTTGTCAGAGGTAGGACAAATCACTAGCAGCTAAACTCCATCACCCTTCTAATAGACTCTCACTTCAGCTAATAGATACTAACATTTCTTCTTCAGACGAAAACCAAAACAGGCCATTTGCGCCACTGTGTTGCTGTACGATGCTGAAACGGAGTACCAAACCCCGATGACGTCAGCACAAGTGGTCTTCAGATATCCTATAGTGGGTCGCGTCGTCTTCCGACAGCCGCAGGACCGGCCTTGGGAGGACACTGTCATTATTGTTGAGAGTATGGTGAGTATTTAATTAATTGTATTTATTCACAAAGTTTTAGAATACGCTGATCGCAAATCGAAGTAATGTGGGGATACAGGTGTGAGGTTAGTGAGTGTACGCGTGCATGTGTTAGATGGTGATCGTAGCATTACACACGAATATCTGTGGCGACTATTTCTCCACAATTGTCAAATACTGACGCTATAAAAGTTTTGTTGCTGACCTAGCATCTTTTCTTACAGGTGCATGCGGACGGCGCGAACGTAAATAACTCAGCGGACCACCGCTGGGCCATACACGAGCACGCGCCGGGGGCCGACTACTACAACTGGACGGCGCGGTGCCTCAGCGCCGGCCGGGTCTACCAGCCTCACTTGCTGGACATCGACACGAGACACCCAGAGTCCTACTGCAGGCCTGGCCTCGAGGGACTCTGCCAGCTGGGAGACTTCACCACGAGGTATTGGATAAGCTGTTTCAGAATCGTATACTTGTTTAACGAAAAAACTTTTCAGTATCACATCAATTTATTATTAGTATCTACTTAAATTGCTCGTAACTTATTAAGTCGTATTGCACATTTTTGGGATCCCATTAACCCTTGAACCCTATTCACATAAACAATATAACTAAACAAGGATCTTTAGATCTAGGTGTACGGCAAATTAATTGATTTTAGGTTAAGTAATATACAATTTATTTATAGTAGGAAATAGCTCAAATCATTTTGAATCTAATTTGAAACAATAGAAAAAAAACCGGTTAGTCCTTAGTTCTGGAAGTGCTGGGAATATTAATTGGTTTTTCGTGGGAGAGCCATGCTTCGGCACGTATGGACCGGCTCGACTGGAGTGATACTACGCCCTAACCCTTCCCTCTCCCCCTACTCCCACCTTGAAGGCCGGCAACGCACTTGTGACTTTTGAGTTGCCTTGCTTTTGTTTGAGGTGTCCATGGGCGGCGGTGGCCATTTAATATCAGGTAACCCGTCTGCTCGTTTGCCCGCCATACCAAAAAAAAACCTTGTTATTTTCCGTAAACGAGCGCACGGACCGACAGTAAGCCGTCACCTGTGCCTACATCCATATAACTAACGATGTCATCACTGCATTGTTCAAGATTCACTATTCCCGAACTATTAGATGAAATATGTATTTTAGGGCTACTTTCACAATCTTTATGAAATCTCCAAGTCAAGTTACCGTTAAAATAGTCACAATTAAGTTTCCGGTTTCACATGATATTTAATTTTCAAATAGCTTTACTAGGAGACTGTGAAACGGTCGTTTTTAGGGTTTAAAGTTTCTGCAACCGATTTAAACATACACATTTCGAATAATTTTAAAGTAAATTGTGTAACTTCCTTCTAGTGTCATTAATGTCTGTTGAAAAAGTATAAAATAAAAATCTGTGCAAGCAATAAGGTGAGGCTGTGACAGATGAGCGTGATTAACGACGTCGCTGTGACCTCCAGACACGGCACGCTGGCGGTGGCCGGCAAGAAGGCGGACTCGGCGCGCCTCACGCGGCGCCTGTTCACGGACAGCGTGCTGGCGCTGGCCGGCAAGTTCGCCGTCTCCAGGAAGTCGCTCGTCATCTACGACGACCACGGGCCCGTCGCGCGCGGGGAGCGCATGGCCTGCTCCATGTGAGTGTACGACTGTATGGCTTTCATTAAAAGTATCAACTGAACAGTGACGAAGAGCTTTTATTTCCGAATGGTAATTATCCTAAACAAGAGGTAGTCCTGTTACATATGGACTTGTTATAACACATATATTTTTGGGCTAGTCAAAGCCAATCTTCCGGCTTCCAAAATACGAAAGTGAAACCACGTCATATTATGATACTTGTTTATAGAACTGACATCACATATATGAAGGGTCCCTATTCAGTCCAAATCCACTGAATGGCTATCGCTTCTGTACAAGAAAAATAGACCCGCTTTTTATTCATGCAAAAGGAATCATCAGACAGTTAGCCATTTTTGCTTAGCTTTTTCAAGTCAAATGACTTAAATGTATGTATGTGATCATCAACATTAGTTGATAATCATGTATTTATCATATATCTGAGTAATGTCAAGGATGCAGTAGTAGGGTCGATACAAACCGCAATACTTCAAAGATATGCATGCAACAATGGCATACGGAACCATTATGTTCAGCTGTACGGCTGGAGACCGGTACAGATGATATCACTAAAGTATGCGTGTCATGTTTTACTGCTTGCTGCTTGGGCCTGTTGATCTAGTCATTAGTGATCCTGACTTTTGATTTCAACCCAGGATAAATAATTATATATAAATTGTGTGATGAGCTACGATGATCTGTTCTGAGTCCTAGTGTAAATTATCTATAATATGTATTTCGTAATATACAAGTATCAGCAGTCTGGTTACCATAGTACAGGCTCAGCCTGATTTAGGATTAGACGGCTGTTAGCCGCGGCAGCAGTTATTGTTATTATTATTATTCATGATAATAATCTAAGTTTGTTCCATGTTCAGAGTAAATGGCCTCCACCGTCGCAAGGCCGTCATACGCGACTGGTTCGGAAATGGGGAACCTGCGCCGGTCAAGGGCCGGATCGAGATGACGCAGCAGTCAGAGTATGACGTCACGAATGTACACGTCACGCTTGAGTACCTCGATAACGTTAACAATTACAAGATACATGTGGTGAGTGATGTTAATTCCTGAGACCCTCCTGAAACTCTAAGTTTCCCTGGTAAGAAGTTGACATGGCGGGCGAAGTGATTGCTTCGGAGCGTAGTTAAAGATTAAATAAAGATTACTCTATAGGCAAGGCATATATTCTGCTTGCTTCTCTCACCGTTTGGAATGTTTTAAAACAGCGCTATTACAGTTTTCCTTGAACTTCTTATAGGTGCAGATAATCATACTTGTATTAAAAAGATGTACTGTTATAGCATTTCTAACCGGTTTTGCTTTACAGGTACCTGTGGAGCAAGACCTGGAGTTTCCTTGCGAGAAGACCACGCTTTATGAGACGTATAACCCTTTCAACGTCAACAGGACGCTTAGTCCACCACCTCTTAAAGGTAATTCCTCAAACTTTCGTATTTCGTAATTAAAAGCCAGGAAATGTTTAATGAAAAACGGCTATCGTCATCTGCTGCGAGCGGTGTGATGGTGAAAATGAACTATTCTTTATTATTCCGCGGACATTATTTGGTACAATAATACCTGAAAACATAGGTCATTAAAAAAGACAAAACCTGATAGTGTGGAATAGTCGACGATCTTCGAGGCCTGGTAAAGTACTCAGACCAAACACTCTGGTTGGTTCCAGGCGTCATTGCCCAAAGCAGTACTCCAGGTCAAGTCGAACTTAAGCCTCATAAAGAAGCTATCTCTTTTCCTCAGTTAAGTACTCCTATGTACCAATCTAGTATCAGAT
The DNA here is from genome assembly GCA_963859945.1 of Euplagia quadripunctaria. Classification (NCBI taxonomy): domain Eukaryota; kingdom Metazoa; phylum Arthropoda; class Insecta; order Lepidoptera; family Erebidae; genus Euplagia; species Euplagia quadripunctaria. Next base: position 450,274 of record OY982582.1, read on the forward strand.
AATGAATTAATTTTACAATCATTTTAATTATAGGAACTGCAGATCAGTACGAACTTGGAGACCTGGGCATCAAGTACGGGATGATAGACTCCCGCTCTCTCACCACTGTGTACAACGAGACGCAAGTGTCCTTGTTTGGACCCTACAGCATCTTGGGTCGGTCTGTTGTGCTGCATAAAAAGGTCAGTTAATTGGACTGTAGTATGTTGAGCGTCAGAACACTTGTATTTTAATGAAGTTAGAAAGTTTAGTAAAGAAAGCGTCAGTTAGCGATGATTAATGTTATATTGGGCAGGAGCCCGGGCCGTGTCCCGGTCGGGCCTGGTGATACATCTGTACTTAACTAGAGATCGCGCGGTGGTCGAATTTCGACCATGCTCAATTTTATTGGCCAATATTACTTGACCTGTCATTGTATAGACTTGTACCATGACAGGCCAAAATATATACTGGACACTAATAGCTTTATATACCCGTTTTTGAAACTTGTTTAACTTTATAGCAAATATTGTTTAAAAATGTTAGCTTTCTGCACTTCTTCTATATATAAACTGTAAACATTCCATAATTCTCGTTACTCCGTTTGCAAAATTTTCTTAAAAAGGGTACAAAAAATTCTCTTCACGTATTAATAAAATGATGAAATGAATAAAATAATATAATATAAAGCTGAAGAATTTCTTTTGTTAAACGCGCAAATTTCAGGAACTACTTGTTCGAATTGAAAAATTCTTTTAGTGTTGGATAGCCCATTTATCGAGGAAGGTTAAAAGAATAAGAATACTTATTTGCATGAAACTTGGTTACAAGTTGTTTAGACAAATACATATGTGGGTACAGTACAGCATGTTTCGCCGTTTATGGTGTGCAAAATTACACAAATTAGCAAAATTATACAATTATTGTTAATGAAATAATGCATACAAATTAAAAACAGGCAAAAGAATATTTAATTTAAAAATACATAAAAAGAAATAATGAAAATGTAAATGTATGTTAATATCAATTAAAAAAAGGGTCAAATTTTGGCAATATTTATAAATGTCCAAAATAATAATAATATAATGAATTATAATTCAGTCCTCTATATAAAAACCTCATGTTTACATGTCACAAACTCTTGCATAGTGTAAAAACATTTGTCTATAAGCCATTTTTTAGTATGCGTGCGAAACGAGTTAGTGTCAGATCTCTTATAGCTATTCTTTTTATGTGAGGCAGTCGACAGTATTGGCAACCATAATTTACTTGTATCTCTGGAGATATATTTTTTATTGTTACATACTTTTTCAAATAAGTCAGGGTGCCTTTTGACAAACACTCCAAATTCATTGATGTGAATGTGAGCAAATTCAATTTCTTGAAAAGAGGCCTACAAGAGTCAAGTGGAGTAACGCCACATATTGCCCTAACACACTTCTTCTGGGCAATGAAATCCTTGCTTTAATAAGTTGAGTTGCCCCATAACAAGACTCCATATCATAACAATGATCCGACATATCCATGATTTGCAGTATTTTCGTTTGCTAGTTTCCTAGTATTTCTGAGCGCAAATACGAAACTGTTTATGTGACTACATACATTTTTTACACGGGGTGGTAGGTGGTATTTCCAATTGCAATGGTTGTCAAGTATAATATCTAAAAATTTAGTCTCATTTGTTTGTGAGATTTCATGGCCGCAGTAATTTATGCTTATGTTTGACGTTTTGCTATTGTAGTTTTTGAATTGTACGATTTTGGTTTTTGACAAGTTGGCAATAAAATTATTTGTTTTTAACCACGTAGTTATGTTCTCTATTGTTTTGTTTAATGCTTTTTTATAGTTGTCATTGCAGTCTTTACTTTGTGGAACTACTACCGAAATATCATCCGCAAACAATGTACACGTGTGATTTGTGACCTTCGGGATATCGTTTACGTAGAGCAAGAATAACAAGGGTCCTAAAATACTGCCTTGAGGAACTCCGAATTTATTGATCTCGAATGTAGATCTATATGAGACTGTCGTTTGTTTGGCGTCTACACGAGACATCTCATCACATTGTTTTCTGTTCCTCAAGTAGCTACTCAACCAATTCAAAGCTTTTCCTCTGATACCATATAACTCACATTTGTGCAAGAGAATTTCATGATCGACAAAGTTAAAACCGCGCGATATATCAAAAAATATAGCAGAAACCAGCTTTTTTCTGTCTAATGATTCTGTTACATTCCTTAAAAAGAGTCGGTTTTCGGAATAAAAGCTCTAAACATGCCAGCGGATGACATGCAAACAGAGATTTACTTCGTGAGAAGGTACACAGTAGACATACCACAGAGAGATACATGGCTAGAAGGCCTCCAATCCAACAAAAATGGTAGTCACGAGTGGTACACCGATGGGTCTAAAAAAGGCCCTGATGTAGGGTGTGGAATTTACGGAGAGAGGCCAAAATTCAGATGGAGCGCCAATCTGGGAGCAGAGGCCTCCGTCTTTCAGGCTGAGCTCTTTGCATTAAATAGATGCGTGGAGATCAACCTTGAGAGAAGAGTAAAAAATCAACACATCTACATCAACTCAGACAGCCAAGCGGCGCTATTGGCACTATACAATTTTGAGACTAGCTCAAAGCTAATACAAAATTGCAAGGAAAACCTGAACACACTGGGACAATCAAACGAAATTACATTAAGATGGGTACCAGGCCATTTAGGAATCGATGGCAACGAAAAGCCAATGAACTCGCTAAAGCCGGTGCAGCCAACCGACAGCATGGCCCAGAACCATTCTGCGGCATCAGCAAACAGCGAGCATATTCAATCATAAACGCCCAATATACATCATTGGCTATTAAGAGATGGAAGACCACGACTGGTCTAGGACACTCTAAAGCCTTTATAAAAGGCTATTATAATAAAGTATCCAAAGAACTTTTAGAGCTCAAAAGATACAAAACCTGTGCAGTAACAAGAGTCCTAACCGGACACTGCAAACTGAACAAACATATGTTCACCCTAAAATTGGGCGAGAACACAACATGCAGATTCTGTCAAGAGGCAGAAGAAATTGCAATGCATATTCTATGCTCTTGTGGCCCACTAATGCGGCACTGAAGTATTAACCTAGGGTTGTACATCATGCAACCGCAGGAAATACAAACAGTCACTGTTGAAAGGATCTGGAGGTTTCTCGAAGCCATAAGTCTGAGCAGTGAGCTGTAAAGTAAAAAGTGCGGTACAAAAGACCAGAAATGGTCGAGGTGGCACTAAGCACTCAAACAATAAATAAATAAATACATTTCTTATTAGAGAAACGGCAGCTGAAGTGGTAGACTTATTTTTTTGAAAGCCATTTTGCTCTTTCATTAGTATGTTATGCTTGTCCAAAAAGCTAGTAATACGTGCATGCATTACTTTTTCCAGAATTAATACAATACAAAAAAAAGAAAAAAATGGGTATAAGCGTGAACGGACGATAATTATTTAGTTCTTCTCTACTTGTACTATCTTTTTTATGCAATGGCTTGACAACGGAGGTTTTTAGTTTGTCAGGAAAAAAATCCTGTCAGAAAGGTTTATGACGTGACAAGGTATTGGCAATAGTTCGTTGCAATTGCGTTTTATAATTTTTGTTGAGATCGAATCGAATCGATCGAATATCGAATCGATCGATCGAATATAGGCTATATAACATCACGCTACGACCAATAGGAGCGGAGTATCAATGAAAAATGTTGCACAAACGGGGAGAATTTATCCTTCTTTTTGAGGAACGGAACCCTAAAAAGACATAGCCAGAGCCAGTCGAATAGGTGTTGGCTGGATAAACAGTAGTCATTATGAATAGCTGAACAAGTTTTTGAGATTAAATTATGTTTTTATAGATTTCTATAGTTAAAGGCTAAACGATGTGCATCGCCAAACTATAGTTGTTGTTCGTTGGGTCGGATCGAAAATAGGTATTTATTTTCTCCAAGACCTAGATTAGCATCGAGCCGATGACGTCATCGCTCCCCATATTATGTGAGACAATCGATGTGACTTCGCAGAACAACCGTCGCTGGGCGTGCTCGTCCATCGAGCGCGGCTACAGCCCGTCGGAGGCGCGGGAGCTGCGCGCCATCGCGTCGTTCCACCACCCCGGGGGCTTCGCGCGCGGCTACGTGCGCATGACGCAGCTCGTGCACAACGACGGCAGCGCCAGCGACACGGTCATCGAAGTCAAACTGCGCCACCCCGGCGTCAGGGACACAAACCTTGTGAGTGCTCTGTCATATCCTGTTTCTTTTTTCTTTATTTCAAATTAGGTGTCGACCGAGCATACGTCCGTAGTATACCTACATCATGTCTAATTTTGAAATGTCAAAGAGACGCACGACTTGGATCCGGAAGGCGAAAATATTGACCCGACCCGTTTGAATGTGTGGTTCCCGTAGCCTATAGACGGAGAGACTAAGTTTAAAAACCTTTTGCTCCTACTGATGGATTTTATAACTTTTAAATTTATTACTTTTAAAATAGTCGGTCAGGGACTACATCGTGAAAAAGATATCATGTAGGAAGATTTTATACCACAGAGTTCAACTTAATAATATTTTATTTTTGTGTTTTTCTGCGATTCTATTTAAATACAAATCTGTAATTTAGATTTACAAATCTGTAATGAAGATAATTCATCATGACGTAGGTAAGGTAAAATGAGTTTGTGGTTGAATTGTAGCCGAGCGAAATATAAGTACTTCTATCGTGTAGCAAATACTGCAATACAGCGGCACTATAGCATAGTGGTGTTTAGAGACAGGCAGAGTTAGGGACAGGAGGGTGAGAATTAGTTTTAGTAACGCAGAAGTGACACAACTATGACTGGCCCTGTCTTGGTTGAAATGGATCAATGAATGCCTGTCAGGGATTGCGGAATACTGCAATGACGGCTCTCTCTTTCCCGGTCATAGACAAGCTGCGGAACACCGGAATGGTTTTTAGTCAGTAAGAGTCCGAGAGACCCTTTCACCCCCCTAGGCCGGAGGACATCTATGAGGAAGAAGTGACACTACTGGTGTTACAAGTGTTCATAGGCATTATTGACTGATTACCGTCATTTTAGTAATATGGTATCTATGGTAAAACACCCTGTTAAATTTAAAACTGTTTCATTTACTTTAGTTTTTTTTTTTTATGGTTTTGTTGGCAAACGAGCAGACGGGTCACCTGATGGTAAATTACTACCCTCGCCCATGGGCACCTGCAACTCGAGAGTCACAAGTGCGTTGCCGCCCTTTAAGGTTAGGAGTAGGAGAAGAGGGGGAAGGGGGGGAAGAGTAGGAATAGGGGGGGAGTCGGGAGGATAAGGGAGAGGGAAGGGTTAGGGCCTCCGGTAGCCTCACTCACGCGGCGAAATGCAATGCAAGCATTGCTTCACGGCCGGTTTTCTGTGAGGCCGTGGTAACGAGCGGAGTCGAGCCGGCCCATACGTGCCGAAGCATGGCTCTCCCACAAAATTATTTTTTTATAAATATACTATTTATTAGGATTGCCAACAATTGATACAAATAACTAATATGACAAAAGAAATGAAATTACAAATACATGCCTTGTGCTCATTCAATTATAGGCAACCACAACTAACAAACTAACCAACCAACTAACTTAGTTGTTACACATAATATTATATATTTTTAGAATAATATAGAGATGAATTTGTAACTACTCCAAGGTTCTGCCACCTCATTTTGCGAAAAGGTGTAAAGTACAAAGGAGACGGATATCTCCGGCCTCCATGAGCATTGTCCAGGAGCGCGAAGGGCAGCGAGGTGTTCAGCAAGGCTCCCCCCCACACCACCGTGGAGCTGTGTATTTTTTGACATTGGGCCAAAGCCTGGTTCAGGACTACTTCACGTAAGGAGATACTTCGACCCGGACCAGCTCCATGATGGAATACCGTATGATTTTAGTTGCGAGCCCAACATAAACAACTTTTCCTCGAAGAGTTTCAGTTTCCAAACGTAAAACAAAGCTAGGCCCAAAAGTTATTAATTCTTTTCGGCATACACGTCATGAATCAGAATAGACTCATTGGTCTACTAGGACCAGGCAATGTTGCCAGATGAAGACCATAGCGACTAGTTTGTGGGATTTGATAACAATGTGTAATAATATGAATAGATATGTGCAATGCAAGGTTTAATGCCAGGGCCCGGCCGAAAGGCTGCATCGATCGTTATTCCGCGCGCGCGTACAAAGTGCAGTGAATGATGCACCGGACAGATTCTACATGTACTGCGTAGTAAGAATGTTAAGTCTAAATAACGAAAGAGGATATTATATATGTGTATATGGCGGGTGTAACCTCAAAGTAAATGCTTGTAACTTAGAATTAAATGTATTAAATATACACTTTATATTGTTGCAATAGGTACAACACAAGACAAAACGAAACGACGATTTGAAATGTGTAGGTAAATTGGGACTTATCCGCGGTAATACTTATAAAGTGCCATACATTTTTGTTCCCCTACCGATAAATACCTACGATCGGTGCAATTCCATCGTAACGTCGGGTAAACTAATATCGTGAAGTATCGGTACCTTATTACTGCGATGTAATATCTAAAAACAAGTCGCAAACATTTGAAAAAAATTTACTGTTTGACCTTGCCAAAAGTACTTTATAAACAAACAGTTCAAGGATACAAGGTATACTCAGATTCTGAGGTTGAAATAATAAGTGTCCTCTATCGGGATTCATGTAAGGGTTCTACTTGGCAAGATGATCACTTAGAGCATTGTGTCATCCGTACATTTAGTACATTAGAAGTATTTTTGATAATCCCTCCAAGCCAACTTAAATGCTTCTGTTAGGTGTGTATTCGTGTTAGTACACTGGATGAGGTTCGATTCCTTGACTGAATCCTCGTATCAGTGAATTCAGGGGTCAAAAACTTTCTCTAAACCTTAATAATTTCTGGGTTCTTCATCCCTTAATTTCCCACCATCAGAGATGGAATATTATTTTCAAATTTAAATGGCACCAACCTTGAGTATAAACACTTCATTTGAAAGAATTCTAAAAACTGGTTCCAAAATGGTGAAGATATTGCGTAACCAACACACAAAAAAACGACTTAAACGTCTTAAAACGACTACATTCTCATAGAGGGTATGCGTCAGGCAGGCGACCGGCCATAAAAGAAAACAGCCAAAATCCTTTGCAATGTTATACATTGTGCCGACCCCAATGAAAATTGGGACAAGGGCAGGAAGATGGTGATGATGAGAAAATAAAAGAGAAAGAGAGAGAAAGTAATGGTATGGGGAAAATTACCTGCCGTGTCATTGGTCGGGTTCTAGATGTATATCTACTTTGTATTCATCACTTAAAAATCAAACAAAGCCCTTGATAACAACGTGGAATAAATATAATATGTACAGATATGTGTAATTCTACATGTAGGTTTAATGCCAGGGCGCGGCCGAAAGGCTGCATCGATCGTTATTCCGCGCGCGCGTACCAAGTGCAGGGAGTGATGCACCGGGACGGATTTCGCATTGCGTAGTAAAAACGTTAAATCTAAATAACAAAAGAGTTTTTAGTTTTATCTTATTATAACGTCAACAATTGTTTTGTCAAAATTGGAGAGTATCTTGCAAAAAAAAAATTATGTACAAATGCACAATCCCAAACAACAGTGTCTACTGCTACTAATTTGAATTCTTTGGTAATTGAAAATACAAACCCCGATGAAATAGATTGCCAGATCAACTCATTGAGACTAAATGCAGCACCAGGTTGGGATAAGATATCTCTACTATTTTTAAGACGCTGTGGAATAATCTATTGATTAATAAATATTCTGAGCCACATTTTCAATCAAACCTTTCGGGTCTTCGTTTTTCTAACTTCCTTAAAAAGGGCTATCATTCATCAAGTCTTCAAGAGTGGTGATGGGCACTCTATTAACAATTATCGTGCAATAGCTATTCTAAGCGCTCTTTCGAAGATTCTGGAACGCTTGGTCAATACTAGGTTGGTTAGGACTAGAGATGCGCCGAATATTCGTTTGGTATTCGGTATTCGGCGTATTCGGCATCTTTTCCACTATTTGTATTCGGCCGAATTATTCGGTTTTATTGCCGAATATATTCGGTTCAAGCTTTTCTATTTTCTTGGCTCAAGTAGCCAAGGTGTAAGACTAAAAGACAAGACTTCTTATGTAAGATTTATGTTATACTAGCAGCGCCCCGCGATTTCACCCGCGTGAGTCCCTATCCCGGGGGAATATCGGGATAAAAAGTAGCCTATGCGTTAATCCAGGTCTCCAGCTATCTACATACCGAGTTTCATCGCAATCGGTTCAGTGGTTTTTGCGTGAAAGAGTAACAAACATCCATCCATCCATCCTTCCAAACTTTCACATTTATAATATTAGTGGGATTATAAGTCAAAGAAAATATATTTATTTCTTAACCTATAGTTAGTATAGTCAACATTTATTTTAAACCTTAAATGAACATTTAATTTAAACCTCAAAACAATATTTATTTTTAAACTTTAAATCAACATTTATACGCGGCAAAACAATGTAATGGTAAACCGAATAATTCGGCCGAATATCCGGTTCGGTAAAGGTTAAACCGAATAATATTCATTATTCGGTTATTCCGTGAAAGCACTATTCGGCGCATCTCTAGTTAGGACCTTAGAACATTACAATATTTTTTCTCCTAAACAGTTTGGCTTTCGGCAAAATAAGTCTGTCTACCTCTGACTCTGTTCAGGAACTTACCTCTTTCATTGTAAAACAATTAAATGAAAAGAAAAAAGTGTTGCCCATTTTCCTGGATATTAAAAAGCATTCAACACCTTTCCCATAAAACCCGTCTATCGAACCTGAAGGAATAGGTGTCAGAGGTCCAAAATTAGAGTTTTCCAGGAGTTATCTCAGGAATCGAACACAAATGGCGAAGATAGGGGATTATATAAGCAACGAACTTCCATACGTTACGGTGTGCCCAAACGGAGCATATTCGGGCCCACTCTATTTCTTGTCATCATAAATCGCTTATGTAATCGGGACATTTCAAATTCGAGAACTGTTTCGTAAGCTGATGATATTTTGCAATTACGTTTTTGGCCGATTCCTGGTCAAAGGTGCTCAGTAATGCCCGAGAAGGCCTAAATTTTACAACAGATTGGCTGCTCTCCAATACTCTGTCCCTTAACACTGAAAAAAATAAAGGTTGTCAAATTTTCAATATTAGTAGCCTCCCAACCTAAAATTCCCATAATGTTAACCTCTCATTCCTGTCAACCAACATCACGATGCAATTGTCATATCCCCACATAAATGCTGTTGATACTATAAGGTATCTTGGGATCCTTTTAGTAAAAAACTCAAATTTTAAACAACAGGTTAAATATACACTTGATATTGTTGCAATACGTACAACACAAAACGATGATTCGAAATGTGTAAATTAGGATTAGGACAGTAATATTTATAAAGTATTATAAATTTTCAATCTTCTATCGATGGCCACGATCGATGCAATTCCATCGTAATGTCAGGTTAACAAATATCGTAAAGTAGATACAAATAACAAAATCAAACACACATCGCAGTTGCGATCAATACTCACTTAGGTTAGTTCTTATGTAAGCGTCCTATGTAGAACCTAGGTAGGGAGGGGGGCAGCACCCCTTATATACACCACCCTCGCTGTGGACTGTTGTTGCACAACATAAGGTGAATTCGATACCTTCCTAACAAGTATTATAAATATGAATGTGAGTTTGTCTGTTTGTTACGCTGTCACGTTTTAATTGTTCAACCGATTCTCATGAAATTTTATAAATGCATAGGTACACGTTGCCAGGGCTACAGAAAAGGTACCTATAAAAAAGTACTTTTTTCGAAGCGTACAAAAACAGTGTTGTTGCTGAACGACCGCCTAAAAGTTATTTTAGGCGGTCGTTCAGCAACAACACTGTCTACTGCCATTAATAAATTGCCCGCAGTCTAGAGAAAAAGAAAAGAGATCTATGGTATTCCTGAAGAAAATATGATATTTCAAATGATTGTCATTATCTACATCGACGCGAGTGAAGCCGTAGGCAGAGGCTAGTATACTGTAGTAATTACATATCTCTCGACATAACTGGGATCCTCACCCCCTCTTCTGACACCAAGGGTGGATTTCCCCCAAAAAGACCACCTCCTCCCACAGGTAGCGGTGCAGGGGTAGTTAGAGCACTACGCGCGCGCGATGCACCGATCAATGCAGCCGCACCCAAGCTCGCCAGACTTTCTATAGCATGACTATATAGTCAACAGAGAACACGGTTGTATAATTAAGAGAACAAAGGAAAGATGATTTTCATATAACGAATTGTCATACTTAAATATGTCTGGTTGTAGTAATGTCTTTGTATTATGGAGGAAGCTAGCGACTTTAGGTTTAAGGAAAACAATCGTTGGTTAGCTGCAGTAAACACACTTGTGACGAAACACCGTGTGAATTATTCCGAAAAACCACTTCACTGTTAGCCCCGATGATCGATGGGGTTTCCATACCCCAAAAAGAAAGACATCATGAATAACGTGATCATAAATATTATTATCAGTGTTGTTTGTTAATATACATGACACAATATTTTTTGCTTTTAAGTTTTTGTAGTTTTTTGATAATATTACACATCATTTTCATGACTACACAGCATTTGATTAACCACTTGGATCGAGACATATCACGGAGAGCACGTTAAGCTGTCTGTCCCGGTTGCCATACGAACATCTGTGTGTCTTTGTCCGATAACCTGGTCTAACTAGAGAACTTCGATATCGCCGTAGGGTTGTGGAGTGGGCTATGGAGGTCTGATGGCAGACGTTTCATATAAAATATTGAAGTTTGGCCGTTTCGTAGTTAGACTGAAAGCCGACCCCAACTTACTTGGGAAAAGGCTCGGAGGGAAAAAAACGAGATTCATCAGTTTAATAACATAAGAAAGAAAAAAAGAAACCCATTAAATGCAAGCATAAGATTACATCAATTCAGGTGTACTGGACTGGGAACGGACGCTATTCAGTTCTTTTTCTTTACATAAATAAACCGTTCCAAATTTTCGCATACCTACTAACTTGTAGAATAAAAATAATGGTTACATAAACGAGGCACACCCTGAAGGAGACATCCTTTAGAATTTTCAATTTGACCACTTGGAATCTGCCGTATTTATATCGTCTTTACGCCGATGAATTACAGCTACACACTCAAGTTAGTGTAGACCTATTATCAAGGGCTATATGGATACCTTATAGGGTAGCATATTCTTGAGTATCACATGAACAAAGATTTAACTAAATGTTGAATGTTTGCGATATATGTAAATACGAAAGGAAATCTTTTGAGAATACTGGTGTATTTTTCAGACGCTCAACCATAACTGGGCGATCTTCGTGAATCCCGTGGGTGTGGACGCAGCGGTCAAAGTGACTCACACACGATGCGTCGCCGGCGGCTACAGATGGAATCCTTACTTCACACAACTGGCGGATCCACTTAATGTAAGTGTATAGTTTCCATTTAACTTAAGAGGAGATGAGTTGACATAAGAATGAAACCCTTATTTCTATTGATATAGGGGGTACAAAAAATTGGAGAGGAGGGGAGAAATAGAGAGAAATAGAGACACAAGCTAACGTATAATATGTAGGTATATCAAAGAAAAGGAAATTTTATGGATTAAAAATTGTGCTTTGAACATCTTACCAACAAGGCTCTCCGAGATATAGGACACTTAAGGGCACGGGTCGTGCTGTTAGTGTAAAAAGATAAGAAAACCAGGCAAGGATAATACATCCATACTAATATTATAAATGTGAAAGTAACTCTGTTTGTTACGCTTTCACGCTTTAACTACTGAACCGATACTACTATCATGAAATTCTTCACACACTTTGCCCGTACCCGTTACCCCTGGTACAGAAGAGGACATAGGGTACCCTTCCTCCCGAAAAAATGTACTGCTCTCGAGAGATAACTAAGCTAAGCATAAGCTGGGATTATATATACAGACAAGCACGTACTTTTAAAACTCAGCGCTGAAAAAACTACTTCTTACGAGGAAGTGCTTTTAGGCATTGCTGCAAAACTCTTTGTTCGGTTATTTATTTCTACTTTTTCACACCTTTGGTATATTGGCGGACCCTGAGACATTTTCTACCAGTTTCTTCCTGTTTTCTATGCATTACCCTGGTTATTCGATGATGCAGAGAAAATAGGAAGTACTCGTATATGTGTTTTCGGTTTAAAGATCTTTATTTCTCAATAAGACAAAATGTCACTAACATGAGAACAATAAATATTTTTTTAAACATATTAACCCGATATAGGTGGGTACTTAAAAATAAAAGATGCGAGCTCGCTGCGTTCAAAGTCGTGTGGCCCAAGTTATGCATTCCAAGCGATTTATATTTTTTTATTTTTAGACTTTATTTAAAATATCATTATAAAGCTTTTTCTTAAATATATTCAGCGAGGTCGCTTCTTTTATGTCTGCTGGAAGTACATTGTATAGCTGTGCTCCCACAAATGTCAAAGAGTTTTTACCGTAGTTAGTTCTTATTGATGGTAATACTAGGTGATTTGCGCGACGAGATGAATACTTTTGTGTTTGTCTGTCTGTTTTAACTATACGATTGCACCTCGTGGCCAAAGAAGACTTCACTGCAGACAAAGTATGTATTTGATGTATGATTGATATCCGAATTCCTCTTGGCCTACTATGGATTTCCACCTATACTATCTACGTCGTGAAAAGAAATGATGATTATATAATCCTTTTGTATTGCAGCACGATCTGTACAACCAGGAGTGCGGGGCTGACAACCCTCTGCGGTGTGATGTCGGGGACCTGACTGCCAGGCTTGGCACTATTGGTGAGTTGCATTAGAACACGGTGATAGTAAGAATTGTTTCTGAGTGGTATTAGGCTAAGCGACCGATCTGAGATGTTAAATTTGGCATAATACCGTTTTGCATTTTATAGTTATGTGCTATTCAAAAGGTAATTGGACCTTATTAAGTAGAAACAAACACCACTTTGGAAATATAAAAACCTATGCCATTGCAAGAAAATTTCCTGCAAACATTAACATCTTTAATTTTATAATCTGACTTAATTTTAATGGTCTATGTATTCAATATAAGGGAAATTAGATGCTTTATTTTTTTTTCATTTTTTTTTATGGTATAGTGGGTAAACGAGCAGACGGGTCACCTGATGGTAAATGACTACCGCCGCCCCGGGCACTTGCAACTCGAGAGTCACAAGTGAGTTGCCGGCCTTTAAGATGGAGTAGGGGAAGACGGAGGAAGAGGGGGAGAGAGGGGAAGAGAGGGAGAAGGAAGGGTTAGGGTCTCCGGTAACCTCTCTCTTTAGGCGAAAAGCAATGCAACGTTGCTTGACTGCCGATTTTCTGTGAGGCCGTGCTATCACTCCGGTCGAGCCCGTACGTGCCGAAGCATGGCTCTCCCACGAATAAATTGATGTAATAAATTTCGATAATCCATCGACACTGTAGTTTTTGAAACTGCTCTTTTTGAAAAAATGAGTCTATTTAAAATGTCCAGCTGTGTGTGTGTCAGTAACTACAGGTCGAACCCCACCATGACACTATCGACGTGAATACCCGCGTCACGCAAGCGTTGAGCTTAGGATACTATTTACGTGTGATCTATATAGGTAGTAGTTTCTTTTTACATGCTTATCGCTATATCACCCTAACACTACCCAGATATCGGCGGTAAGCGTCAGATGTTCATGGACAGCAACTTCCCCCTGGAGGGTAAGGTGAGTGCCCTCGGACGGTCCATCGTCATCTTCGGACCCGAGAGGAGTTCCGAGAGGTTCGCTTGCGCCAACATAGAGCCGGACAAGGACATCATTAAGTACGTGAATATTATGAAGCCTCCGAGATTTGTGCTGTGAGTATGCTCGACTTTATTATTGCTATTATTTACTTTTATTAGCTTCACATGTAATTAACTAAACAAAATCTTGAATGTCAATTGTAACCTGCTTTTAATTGTAATGAAACTTCGTATGTAAATGTAGTTCGGATGACAATATAATGATTTGGCATCTTGGAGCTGATTTAATGACGGAGTCAGGAGGTGGATAGTGAAACTCTTCAGTGGTTAATAGTAAATTCTAAGAGTTGGGGCTCATATGAATTGTTACGTAGTCCTTTTGGAAGAGTGTTTTAAAAATAGCTTTTAAACGTTTAAGGATTTATAATTTTAACTAGCAACTCACCCCGGCTTCGCACGGGTAGTAGAGACATCTTCAACAATCATCTACATATTTTAATCAATTTACACAAAATCTTAACAAATTATACATCTAAACCTTCCTCATGAATCACTCTGTACATTAGTAAAAACGGCATGAAAATCTGTTTAGTAGTTTTTCAGTTTATTGCGAACAGACAAACAGACAGACGCGGAGACTTTGTTTTATAATATGTAGTGATTATCTACGATACTAGGCTGAAAGGATCCTTAACAATCGTCACTCGCAAGGGTTTCGAATAGGTAGGTTTATTTATTAGTGTGGGCTATATCGAAGAGCAAAAGTGCTGTGTGTGTGGTGTGATACAGCCGAAGGCCGGTCATTTCGTGTTACCATTTTAGGTTCAGTGTCGAGCAGTTCTAATTCAAGATAAAATTTATGGTAGATTTTATTACTTGCATTTTATTTGTTACAACTAAAAACTGCAAATTGTGAAGTTTCGAAAAATAGAAAACGTTGCACCTACAGCTGTGAAGTTTATCGTTGATTTTAATGAATCGAAGTAAGTGAGCGCATGCCTGTTCCAGCGGCACGTTCCTGGAGGACGTGCGGCGCGTGCTGGGCGCGCCGGAGTGGATGCTGAGCGTGGACGCGCGCCGCACGCGCGCGCTGCACGCCGGCGCGTGCGTGCAGGTGCTGCTGCACTTCACCGGGCCGCACGCCAACAGGCTCGAGCTGGACTTCACCAGGTACTCGCCGATCGAACCCTGCAATCAAACTCTTGCGTTTCAGCCTATTTTATGTACACTTATTTAACTTAAAAATATGCCAATTTTTTTGAACGACGGTAAGTCTCATCCACAGCTACTAAAAAAACAAAAAAAAAAAGTGAATCGACTTACAGAGAACGGAAAAGTCCCTAGTTAGGGTTTCGCTTTACCTGTTCATATACCTCTACTCCAGTATGTTCAACTATCTGTTCAACCGGTTGAACAAATTGGACAACTTTTCTCCAGGTATATATATCGACGTTATAATATCCCTATAGAACGGTACATCGCGCTCTCGTTTTGAAGATATTTTATCTTGCTGTGTTCTTACACTTTGCAAAACTTCCTCGATCAAAAAACGTAGTTCTTATTAATACGAATATTTTAAATATATACAGTGTATACACACACCTCTATCGAGGGGTAGACGGACGTATTAAACGCCCACATTTTGCGAACTATAATTTTAGTCCCACTCGCGTCATATGAGGCAAGCCTATTACCATCCACCGGGCACTTTTCGATTGAAAGATGAGTAAATTGGGTGGGAACCGAACCCGCGACCTCCGGCTCAGCAGTCAGGATCACCAACCACTAGGCCGAGAGGCCAAATTATGTTGAAACTGGAAAGTAGGTAAGAATGGAAGGGAATTAATGGAAAGGCTTACAGGGATGGATTCAACAGTGTAAAAAACAGCTCAAGCAGCTCAGGGTCAATATTGTTTATACGATATTCTGAAAAAGATCATAACAAATAAATGTACACCCTGTCATTGGCTTCTCGTTATCAATTACAAGATTGACTCAAATATTATTTCTTTTTTCGTCTTTGGTACTGCTAGGCTTAAAGTAAGCAAGTTTTATGTGTCACATAATCATTATATTAATACGTGAAGAGAATTCTTTGTACCCCTTTTTAAGAAAATTTCACAAACGTAGTAACGTGAATTATGGAATATGTACAGTTTATATTTAGAAGAAGTGCAGAAAGCTAACATTTTTAAACAATATGTCTTACAATTTTAATAATTACGTGAAAACGGCTCTATGAAATTACACGCGTCCAATATATGTGATTACCTGTCATGGTAAGAGAGTTTATACAATGACAGCTCCAGTAATATTGGCCAATGAATAAAACCATGGTCGAAATTCGACCACCACGTGATCCTAGAGATTTGTTCCTTCCCATTGATGAAAATATGTACTTTATACATTTTTTTGTCAATACTTATACATAAAAACAGCTATACCGCCGTTTATACGTATTCGTACGTACTTTGCGGGAATCAAACCCGCGACCACTAATGATGCAGTAAGGGTCACGGGTTGCGATAAGAGGGTGCGGGTATAGAGGGCCCTAAATACAAAAAAGTATATACGATTCTCCTGTCTCCCTCCAGATTACTGGCGTCAGGGCGTCTAGACTCGCCGAGTATACTCATCCCAGGGTTTGTGAACACCAAACGTAAGAAGACGATATCCTACCGGCCGTGTGGCGTCACCGACCCCAACGAGAAGAAGAGTAAGTAATAATTCACTTAAGTGTTAAGTTTATTTTGTGTGTTGCCTTGGAGCTCTGTGATTTTTTATATTTTATAACAATATTATGTTACATTGTCTTCACATTAAATTGCGCCTAAAAACAATTAGCAGCGCCCCGCGGTTTCACCCGCGTAAGTCCCGATCTCGTGGGAATATCGGAATAACAAGTAGCCTATATGTTAATCCAGGTTTCCAGCTATCTCCATACCAAGTTTCATCGCAATCGGGCTAGTGGTCTTTTCGTGAAAGAGTAACAAACATCCATCCATCCATACTCACGAATTTTCACGTTTATAATATTAGCAGGATGTAACAAGTAATTTGTAAAAAAAAAGAAAGAAAATAGGCAGTCACGGGACTGTCGACAGAAGTGAAAACTTAAAAGAAACGACGAACTTAAAACGTCACGTTAGCAGGTCAGTGACATTAATTAATAAGGAGCTGACAGAACTCAACGTTTAGATCAGCGCCCTCTAGTGGATCTATATATTTATGACGGCGTGCCCATATTGGCACACCTATATTTTTATAATGTGGTTGATTTTGTTGAACTAATTACATGAAGAGTTACTTGAACTATTTATATTATGATTTATTATTTAATTTATGAAATTAAAAATAAATTAAAAAGCGCTTTTAGCTCCAGAGGGAGGAGGGAGGTCCGCGTGGCTGTAGCGACGCCTGTGTAGTGGCACTAGTGGCAGTGTGTAGAGCGGAGAGAGAGAGAGTGGAGCGGAACGTACGCTCGCTGTTCCGCATGAGGCATACGGAATTGCGAGCGTTATTGGTAATATTGTTTCAAACATATTGGTGTTAATGTTAACTTTGTAAATTTATTACGACGATAGAGTTTTGAAAAGTTAATAACTCGGCTCATTCGACGAGACCCGCTCTCTACCGCCCACGGGTACGAACGAAAGCTACCCCCGGCTCGAAAATCCGACATGTATTATTAACGTGACGGTCACGAGTTCAGTGGTTTTTCTCCACAGTAGAAGTACACGAACGTGTCTAAAGAAGGTTTCGCTTCAAATCGAATCATTTATTAAATTCATTTTGAGTAAAAAAAGTGTTCATAAAATATAATTAAATTTGTACCACCAAAATCTGCCCGAGAGGACGTATGAATTATTTGCTAAAGAAACGATTACAATTATATGACTAAGAAATAATTACAATGATAAAATTTCATAGAAAAAAGAATATAGTGATGTCGATGTCTAAAATTATCATCAAACAAAGAATTATTTATGAATATCATTGGAAACAATTTTACCATAAAATAAAATGTCAGTAAATTAGATAAATTTATATAAAATAAAAAATAGATAAAATGTAAACAAAAAAAAAAATATATTGAAAAAGAATGTGTCCTTGGAGTTTCTTGCCTATTCTTCTCCACAGGCTCTACGTAGTGGAACAGGCGACTAGCTTCACGACCTACTTATACTGACTCCTCCTGACAATTGTCCACCAAATACCTACAATGAGTTTACTTAAAACCAAAAATTTTGATTTGATTTAAGATGGGCCTCTTTAAATTTGGTACCCTAACTACTATTAGGTACTTCTTATTAATATTAGTAAATGCGATAGTTTGGAAATATATTTGTTACTCAATCACGCCTGCACAACTAAACGGATTTAGATGAAATTTTGTACAAAGGCAGATTACGGTCTAGAATAGCATATATGCTAATTTTTATACCGGAAAATGTACAGTCAGTTTGTATGTTTGTTACCCTATCACGCCTGAACTGCTCAACCGATCATCATGAAATTAAATCATGAAAAAGCCAGTATTATATAAAGTTGTAGTAGAATTTGTCAATCAATTCAGGTATCCCTCAGGACTTTCGACTGATGAATGACTGATTGATTGATAAGCTAATTTTTTTTTTTAATAAAGAATTCTAGTAACGTGGGTATTACTAGTATTCTCGTTAACCTCTCCAGTTAAGCTAAATGCTTGATTAATTGATATTAATAGGTTTTTAAAGGGTCGATAACGCGCATGTGACACCTCTGATCGCTAAACCATATGCTTACCGCACGCTTCCGTTGTCACGTTTGTGGTATAAAAAGATACAGATTTTTCTTTAGCCTGTCTCACAATTACAGAATAGTTATAAATTATTTTTTAAATTTAACTTCTCGTTGGAAATAGTAAATTATATACATTTGTTGGAAATTCTTTTCATTCAAGCTACATTTTTATAGGAAGAAAACAATTTTTAATACATTTAAATAATTTAAGAAAAGTAAACAGAAAAAGAGTCGTGAAATTGTTACTTCTAAAACTAAAAAATAAGAAAGGAATGATATAATACATTTATTTTAACCCAGGTTTAGGCCTGGGGGTCCTGTGATAACATTTAGTGATAAGGTCCCTTCACCTCCACACGTCATTGATCGCGTCAATCACTTATTGTAGACCTTGAACTTCACCCTCCTTTCTGTTTTAGATCGACCTCTTACAATTGCCTATCGAATAGAAATTTAGTGCCGTGCTTTATAAAACAACAAACAAAGAAACAAACAATCTAAAATATATGTACCTCATAGATTAGAAAATCTCAATTAAATATACGCAATGAAATAAATGAAATAGATTTATTATTTTAAAATCAAATAACTGAAACAGAATATGAACAACCACACCCTAAAGCCTTGGGGAGGAAAATCAATAGTTACCTGCACTACCAATATAAAGTATATCATAACTGCATGAGCCGCCCCATCCCCTTGCACTCAGTAAATAAACACCCTATCTGTACCTCCATCCTTTTCTTACATTACAAACATTGTCGGACCTCTCTGTCTTACTCACGGATAATATAAGTGGGTGGTAGATGGTGGTGCTCCACCCCCCACCACCCATAAATTTTCCAGGCAAATTGAATACCTATATAGGTCACAGTTACATCCTGTGTAGAACCCTAGAGCCCGGCTGCGGAGGCTGTATCGATCGGTACGCTGCGTTCGAGAACAGTGGCTACACAGCTTTTGGTTTTGAAACAAATAGATATCCGATAACATGTTTTGTTATAATACGCAACGAACGTTCGGACTTACTTCCGATGATGTGCTGGCGAGTTAGAATCTCCGCTCAGAATATTGTACAACCTTGAACCCATTTCTACTACAAGCATTTATTTACTTAGCTGGACCACATTATAAGTAGACTTTTTATTAAAAAAAAACTTTCCATTTATCGTAGACACTTAAATTTGTGGGCACATAAGGGGCCAAGGTGGCATACAACAGGTTGCCCATAAAAGTAACTGCGACCCGAGAATCTGACATGAAAGTAAATAAAGGCTACGATAGGTATTCACTTTATTATAACACTAGTGTTATCCACCAGTTGTGCCGTTGTTTCACCCGCGTAAGTCCCGATCCCGTGGGAATGTGTTAATTCAGGTCTCCAGCTATGTACGTACCAAGTTTTATCGCAATCGGTCCAGCCGTTTGCGCGTGAAGGAGTAACAAACATACACACACACACACACTCACAAACTTTTGCCTTTATAATATTCATGTGATTAATGTGATACAATGTTTCGAAGCCCAATAAATTACCCAATGGGACAAGGACAACATTACGGAGCCTTTCATAATGAGTTCTTTCTTTTCCAGAGAACACCTACTTCTTCTCCGGGAGTGGAGCGGGCGCTCTAGGGCCGGGAGCGGTCGGGGTCGGTCTCGTCGCGCTTTGTGCATCTGTTTCGCATTTATTCCTGTAGATAGTAATATTTATGTCAAACTGTAAATATAGCAAAATAAATTTATTATTTGTTAAAATTTCTTTTTTATTTTGCATTCAGAGGACCACACAAATCAGTGAGAAGATTCTCTGTTTTTGTCCATGACATGTTTTGTGGCTGTCTGCCCACTGGTTTGCAATTATGCCGCAAGCGGCGGTAGCGTAATGGCTAAGGCGTCGGACTTGCGATCAAGTGGTTACGGGTTCGAATCCCACCCAGTGCACTACCGTCGTGAACCCACTCCTAACACAAGCGTTAAGCTTAGATGGAGGGGTTAACGAGATTACTAGTAATGTGTGACCAACGTTGCTAGTAATCTTTAAAAAAAAAAATATCTTGAACTACCTACATAAAACACAATGTAAACATACAGTTTGTTTACTGTGGTACTGGGGGTGCGCTCTCGGACGGTTGCCAAAAATGTAGAACCAAGGTCAAGTTTGCGTGCTCAACAAGTCTTACTCGGCTAAGTTGGAAGGTCTCGCTGTGATTTCTTATTTCTTTAAGAACAAGGATTACGATACTGGCTCTTTTATACGAGATGTGTGAAATGAGATGAGGCTACGGGTCTGTGCCCAGGGACCCTTTTGATGCACAAATTCATCTAAATTAATATAGAATGTAATGTGTCGACCAATAAAGATTTAATTATGATGTTGATATGTTTTTCTTCTTGTGTTTGGCAAAAATATTGATGACGGTCGGGAGAAATTATAATTTTTTTTTTTTATATCTTCTAATAAACACATCTTTAATCTAAAGATTTTGGATTTATATACTCATAGTGATTGCACATTTACAAAAATCTAGAAAGCCTACAAAACTTAGACAACACATTGTGTCAAGTCGTCTAAAGTAATGCCCAGTAGTGGAAAGGTAAGCTTGTTAAAAAAACACACATTTTTCGACTGCTATTTCATAATTATCAACCCAGGCATGTCATAAATTCATTACATAAGCAAAACTCAATTTCCTTTGTTCTCAACGGCACAAATGAAACAGGGGGAAGCCGATCGATAAAGTGCATACACTTAAATCTAGACTAGTATAGGTACCCTAGAAGAACATTCTAGAACATGGACCCCTCGTTTAAGTCCCTTACTCACGAACCCGTATCTCTGCCAATCAATCGGCACGACATGTCCGAACTTATAAATTGGGCGTCCTAACTTTTGTAATTCGCGATCCAATTTCTCAGCACCCTATCAATCGTCTGGACGTGAGAAGGTGATTTTATGATGTTCTATTTCAACAACGCATGCGTGGCGGGCAAATCGATAAAGCCCCGCTACCCTTCACACCCACCGAGCCATATTTATGCCAAGCGAAGCGCTGGCCGGCCCGCAGTCATGGACCATCCTTAAAGCCGACAACATGCGTTACAAAGTGCGGCTCCTACTTCTTTTTTTTTATTCAGTTCAGGCCAATCTTGAAGGGCCGTTCTTATTCTTTGGTTCGAAGTCTTTGGAGAAGTACAAGAGGCCGGCGTTGACGTATTTGGATCAAGATGAGTTAATGCGCATCTATGGTGAAGATGCGGCCATAGTTGTGTTCAACAACCAGGACTCGGTGCCCCTGTCCAGCGGGTATTTTCCACGACTGCGGAAAATGCTCGAAGGTCAAACTACGCTGGTCCTGCCTCAAGACTTCCTTGACGTTCATCCAGATTACATCAGCAATGAGACTCAGGTATGGAATTTTTGCTATATGATAGGTCAATCTAGTTTTGATTTTCTTTTAAGATGGGTTTATTAAGGCTTACAACATGATAGTTAGGACATGTAGGCGATGAAAGAAGAATAGTTGTCACGCTGCTGGTGTAAGCATAAGAGGGATAACGAAAACCATTTACTTATTTTTAAATATTAATTGCACTTATTACATAGTACATAAATAAGGTACTAGTGTGGAAGAGGAAAGGGGTGTAGTCTGAATTTCATCAATAATATCATTGTTTTGTTAAACTGATAAAAAGTTTAGTTTAAGGAGCCGTGGGTGGTAAGCGGCTGTGTGTTATTTTAGAATTATGAAGAGGGATGGTGGAAGAGACGCGGGGCGGTTGCGCAGTAAAGAAAATCGATTTTAAATGCGCAACAAGCTTAGTACTTGTATAAATTACATAAGAAGGAATAAAGAGTTTTATGAAAAACATTAATCTTATTGTTTTTATTTGACTAAATTAAAGATTAAATGTTTAAACTATTGCAATTTAAAATACTTGCAATAATAAATAGAACCAAATGGGCATATTGGTCAATTTGCGGTCAATAACGAAGCAATCATCAATCATCTTGCGAACGATCAAGCGTAGAGCTGTTAAGTAATTGTAATTACGACTACTGATTTACTAATTACAATCGAAGCACCAAATTATTACCATTGAAACGACAACGATTGTAGCAATAATCCACTGTAGTGTGATTGATGCATGAATTATGAGGTTGGCAATTGAAACAACTCATATATTTATTCAATTGACATCACGACAAATTTATTACAATGGAGGTATCAATTGCGATTGAAGCAGTGATCAATCCTGGAGAAATTGATCAATCGTTAATCTATTGAGTTAGAATATAGTAATGGTGACTTATTAGGCATGAATTAAAAAAAAATAAAAATAAAACGTATTTCTTATTTATTGAGAATCAAGCATCAATCCATTGAAGTGTGATTGATGAAAAATTAAACTTTTGAGGTTCTCAATTGAAACATTTGATATATTTATTGATATTGACAATGGCGGTATCAATTGTAAATGAACCAATGATGAATGGTAGTGTTCCAATACTGTCAGTTGAAATTGAAACCAATACTATAATTATTGCACCAGCATTGCATCAATCATATATCAATTGGAATTGAAACAATAATTTGCTTAGAGATCAATGATCATTGGTGAGCATTGATTGCAATCGTATCAATTGGCCAGCTTATTGCAATTGTATTATGAATCGTAATTAAAGTATGGCGACATTTTCATACAAAGGATTTACTCCGCTCCATCCAGAAAAGACAAGCGAAACTAATTTATAGTCTAACTATGCTATAAATTATTATATTATAGCTCTTGCAGACCAGGACATAGCGTTTCTTGTTTTGAGCTATTTGTTTTAACTTCTGTCATCAGGTACTGACTCTCCAAGGGCCATGGTCAGAGCGTGATGCACAGATGACGGAGACCTTTGCCCGGCTACAGGACATCTATGGAGCTGGCAAGGTCCTAGGCATATTAGGTACGTAAAAATGTTAATTGTTTTTCCTATACTTTAGTACAGTGAAGGAGAAGTGGGAGAGTAGGGATGGGGATGTAATATGCAATTTAAATTGAAAATTGTACTAAGATTTTTATTTGATTTATAGGTAACTCAGTATCCCAGAGCCAATCGGTGGATTACATTGACGGTGAACCGTGGTCGAGAGTCCGACGACAGGCACTCACAAATGAAACCACCAGTTCTGCTGCCCCCGATGAAGACAAACCTTCAAAATATACCCAAAAATTTGCACTGTACAATGCCACTGGTAAGTTTTTCTAAAAAGAATGTATTCAGAATGATGAAAAACAAAAAAATATTATTTCATTTCGAAAAAAGAAATTATAAAAGAAATAAAAAACAAGAAATAACGTATGAAACAAGAAGGAAAAATGATTATTTTTTTCCAGGCCCGGCTGGAAAAGCACTCCTGTACTCATCGGGGTGGCCGGAACTTCGTCGCACCAATGGAACTACCATACGTTTGAGCACACCAGTCGGTTCACCTACCATTAAACCCACCAGACTTTATACAATGCTGGTGGTGCGATTTGTCGATGCAGACAGCAAAGATCCCAAAGATAAGGTAGCTATTTCAAGACCTAAGATAGGTCTCTTTATAGATAGGAATTTATCTTTTTGGCAAACGGATTGATCTGATTTATGTAAGGAGTTTAAAGGCGTACATTTTCATCATAAGCTCTGATATTCTAAGGAGTATAATGTATGAAAGTGTAGAAAAATTAGTTTTGATTTTGAGTTTGCTCATGGGACTATTCAAAGTAATTGGTTAATATACTAACAAACACGGTCCATAATTTTCCTTGTTTTTTAGATCACTCTGGAATTCAGCTTCAAGCAGTCAGCAGGCTGGTGGACGGCAGTGGGTGTCGAAATAAAATTCAACTTGGAAACGACAGGACTTAGTCTCACAGCGCCACCTCCACCTGACGCACCATCCGCAGTCCTAGGTCGTTCCTACCACTGCTCCCTGCCACTCGTGTATTCGTCTGATGAAGCTACGCTGACGTTACCTGATGTACAGGTACAACGTCACATTTCGACAATGAATGTATAAGTTGTAACTGCTTCCGCAGAGCAAGTCCTGACCACATATTATTTGACTGAACATTCTTCTTCTGGTTTCAGATGCAGATGTTTATGGATAGTACGGAAAAATTTGATGATGCGTTTGACTGTATTGGATTCACTACTGTGCCGATCTGGTAAGACGCCATAGACTTAGACAAACTTTCGTCTTATTTTTCAACGTTTTAACATTTGTCTTTTATTCTCTGCCTGGTTTATAGGTCCGGTTTGATGGTGTCGTTTATCATGCTGATAGCCCTGGGCATTTCCATCTCAATGATCCTGGACATCAAAACCATGGATCGCTTCGAGACCAACCGGAGCAAGCAACTCACCATCACAGTCACTGATTAAGCAAGTTTAGATCGGTTGATAATATTGTACATGATGTAAGAACTAACTTTATTTTTTTGGGGACCGGTTTTCGTTACCCAACCACGGTTTTGAATTATGAGTTAAACAACTATTGCAATAATGCCATCCCATACAAATAGGCGTGTCCACAGTTCTGGAGCTACATAGGGCAAGCATTATGGGAAAATAATTACGGCAGTACATAATGCTTGGCTTATTGATGATTCTACAGAGCTGTTATTATTAATTTATTGAGATATTGGGGAGACTGTTGCAATAGTTTTTTGGCTCACATTACAGATCTGTGGTTACATGGAGGCAAAAATTGACAAAATCAAATGATCAGTTGACGATGGAATATGAAATGTTTTGCTAAGATGCTACAAATGCGTTTTATGAACAGGGCCGAACGTGTTTTCAAACTTTTTTACTCTTTCTATTCAAGTAATTGTATATAATGCTTTACCTGCGTGGATTGATAGAACTAGTTGGAGTGTAGTGCAATGGAGTCATGTTGGTATTGTGTGTGATACAGAAGTCGAGTAAGGAAAGCAATGTAAATACGCACAAGTGAATCATTCTTTGTTATTATTAAGTTTTAATTTAATCGATTAGTTATAGAATGGACAGGGGTAATGTAAGGTGGTTGAGTTTTACTGTTTTTAGGTAGGAAGTTTACCAGAAAATGTTGACCAGATATTGAATGTTTTCGGTATTGGGATAAACATCGTGCGTTTTTATTCTAATGTTATAGGCACAGGTCTTACTTTAAAATGTGTTTAGATACGAACATGATTGTTAATAGAGTAGTTACCAAGTATTTGTTTCCATCTGGGCAAAGGCGCTGAAAGTTAATCTGTGCCAAAATAACAGAAGATGTAAATTAACGCAAAACAAAATCCGCAATAAATTGGGAAGGGAAAAGTATCTCAGTTTTATTATGAAAAACACATGGTTGTACTTACCTGTGTATTTGATTATTTCAAGACCTTAGGAGACTGGGTTGACCATAAAGAAATGATGAACACCTTCACTCTGGGATACTCCAGTTTATCCGAAACATTGTAAGAGAATATTAAAGAATTCATAACAATATTTTAAACATTGCGCGGCCTTTTAAGCTACTAGTGATAGAGAGCGAGCCTCTTAATGACCTGTTACTGGCTAGGTCCAAAGGCACCTGTATCATAACATCTGATTATTGTTATTCATTTTTGAAATGCAAGCAATTTTCTTACTTAAAGTTTGATGAATCAAAGTGACTTTTATGCAACGTTTCAATGCGATCATATGATATCTCTTTACGCCTTGTTTCTAATCCAACGGGGAGCTCTTATCATAGGTTACGAAGCGCAATCCCGGACTGTTGTTTTAGATGCCGGTGTAATATAATGAGAAGTTAATTATGATTTAACGTTGGATAGAAGTTCTACGAGTGAAATTGGCGATGTTAATAGGACATGGAGGAATTTAACATATTCGACATTTGCGCTAAACAGGACACCGATTTAGTATTAAGCTATTTCCGTGCTGGACCGGGAATGATAGAAAAACATAGAAGGCGTCAGCTGCTTCTCCTCCCGGGCAAGTCGTAAGAGTCGACTGAGGGATATTCGGGGTCTAGTGGGGCAGTGTCTACTGTACGGGGTAGCCTCCCGCCACTACTATCTTATACCCCTGGCTACAAGACAACAGGAGCTACTTCTTCTACTTACCACCTGGTGCCTTGTCTTGTTAATCTATAGTGCTGTTTGCATCAATTTTTCCAATGTGTATAACAAGGCGTTGCTGTATCTACTTATAATGATAAGGTTATTGCTAATGAGGTAAACACTAATGAGGTAAAAACTAATGAGGTAGTCTTAATAAGGCATAGACATAAGTTTATAATTATAAGGATTATAATCAGTCTTATGGGCCATATCAATAAAGTCGAATCATAATAATTATTAGTGATATTTTATTTGCCGGATAACCCCTCCACCCCACTCTTTTCTCCCTCATGCTAAACTTTATCTTTAATAATCAATTATTTAATAACAGAAATTTTAACAACACAAACAAATGTCGTACCCACTGTATCGTTACCATTCGATATGAGAAGAGTTAGGTTATATAGTTCTTCACACTAAAGAGGGTTGACAGACTTCACAAAAAGTTGAGAACATTATGTTAAACTCTTAGGTATACCTACAGGTTCATTTCTGTTTGTTTTCCTTCATCATTGCAGAAAATTATAAATAATTTCATTTCATACGCACACTAATTATGAAAAGTCAGTTTTAGTAATTCTTCAGACTTTGAGAAGTAGACCAAAAGTTATATCGAGACGATCTGGGAGTCCAGGTTTATTACTGTTTATACCTAGACCCTAGAATATTGATTATTAAGCTAATAAGCTGACACCAAGCAGATTAGTAAAACGCTCTTCTTGAAGTAAAGCGGGTTTACAGATGTTTATCACTCCTTGGTTATTGCCATTTTGAGGGATTGCCATATTAAGGAACCTAGCATTGCAAAAGTAAAATACTTATCTTTTTTTATATTTTCAAGTTTATCGTGAGCCATCTGTAACCTCTAAAGTCACCAGTAGACCTCCCAAGTCTCAACGCAGAGAATACGGTCGCCCGCGTTATCCTGGAGAGCGAGAGAGTGGACACACAACGGGCAAGTACCTACCCTCGCAGAAGCGAGGTAGCTCCTAGAAGCCTGTGAAAGCCCCAGGAGGCTTCTGTGCTTCTGGAAGGAGCTAGGCTAGCTCAACTAGCCAGTCATATCTGAACGTATAATGGAATGGTTTTAAGTCTAAATGCGGAAACAGAGCCCTCAACCAATACCTCTCATGGCTGTGATGATGACGTTACTCACACCTGTACATCGCCGAAGCAATAGAAAGTAAAATAGCAGGTATTAATCTGTGGTATTACTATTGTCATCTACCGGGTACAGTTCCTAGCAAGAACACCTAAAAAACATTTTAACAAATTTAAATAAAAATTATTTAACTAAAAACTTTCACTATCGCATGGTAAATGAATAACAAGTGTCATCAGTCGACAGATCTTGGGACCACTGATTGATCGAAAGTGGGCTGTTTTTGACAATAATTGAAGACTATATAACAATGAGTCTGCAAAACTTGGCCCCGTTTTAGAACAAGTTCCGTCTACTACGATCTCATTTCTCTAGTCATCGCTTCATGAGTACATATTAATGTGTTATGATATTAGTGAATGTCACACTGTTTTTTGGCAACCAAACGAGATAAAAAACATTAGCCATTAATATAATAATAATGGTCTAGAACATATTAGGCAGCTCTGTCTAGACCCAAACTAAGCATGGCCTGTACTACTGGTTCTGGAATACAGATAAAAATAGTTAGGTATATTTGAAATTTGTACATTCATCACACCCAGACAAATGCATATTCATATCCTGGCTACGTTTCGGTGACCTCTTTGGAGAAACTGAAGGTTTTATCTGTGCAATTACTGATGAAGTTGTTATGACGAACAACTATCGGAAACATATCCTGAAGGATGGCACGATTGACATTTGTCGGGCATGTCATCGTCCCGGAGAAAGCCTCAGGCATATAATTTCCGGTTGTTCTCGTCTTGCCAACGGCGAGTACTTGCACAGACATAACCAAGTGGCCAGGATAGTCCATCAGCAACTTGCTCTTAAATATAACCTTGTGACTATGGAATTACCGTACTACAGATATGTGCCCGACCCAGTTCTTGAAAATGGTCGTGTAACATTGTACTGGGATCGGTCTATTATCACTGACAGGACTATTGTTGCCAATAAACCTGATATAGTGGTAATAGACCGATTAGAGCGCCGAGCAATGATTGTAGATATCACCATTCCCCATGACGACAATCTCTTAAGGGCTGAAAAAGAAAAACAAATGAAGTATTTGGATTTGGCCCATGAGGTGGTCGACATGTGGGATGTGGATTCGGCAATCATTGTGCCGATAGTCATATCAGCCCATGGGTTGATTGCAAAGAGCCTCGATCAACACCTTCAGAGGCTCACGTTAGGCAGCTGGATTAAGGGCCTAATGCAGAAGGCAGTTCTTGACACGGCACGTATTGTGAGGAGGTTTCTATCTCTGGAACCCTAACCACCGGTAGCTTGGTCCCTGTACTCGATACCGGTGGGACACTATTTTTTATATTTTTAAATATATTTTTTTTTTATATAATAATGTATTTAAAAATGTAATTTATATGTTTTATAGATGTTAATAAAGAGAATAATAATAATAATTTGGTACTCCTCTCCCGGCCGTCTGATCACAAACAAGGCAGAGCCTGTACTATGGTAATCAGATTGCCGATAAACTTACTTCTATATTTCTAAATATATACATATTATAGATAAATTACACCCAGACACAGAAAAAATGATCATGCTCATCACACAATTATTTCTCCTGGGTGGTAGTCGAACTCACAACCTCTGGCTCAGCAGCCAGGATCACTAACCACTAGACCAACAGGCGAGTCAATATTTGCCTTCAGTGGGAATTGAATCCGCAACCAATGATGTGCAAGTCAAATAGTCTACCGGAGCGCCATAGAGCTCGTCAAACAACATTAATCAAGTAAATTTGCTTTAAAATTTATCAATAACAGTGTAAAACGAATCGTAATCTCTTTTACTTTAAATTGACCAACGGACTGGAACCACCTGACAACTGAATGGCGCAGACGTGTAATGGAGGCCTGGTTTGAATTACTTGCTGAAAAGAGACATACGATATCAAGGCTTTGCAGTTGCAACCGCCTCTAGCGTCTGTTCTTGGGATTATAGTAGAATTGATCGTCTCGGTTTGTGCAAGGTCCAATGATTGCGACGTAACGTGTTAGAATATCGATATTATTTTAACACCCGTAATGTACATATATAGCATAAAATTAAAGTTAAAGAAAAACCCAAAAACGAAATTATTCAATCAGGGGAATCAGACCCAGGATCACAGGGCATTTGACATTTCTTTTATAAAAATAGTCAATGGGACATATTGGCTATTTTGTTTGGATAAGTTAATTTCACAAATGGCATACCTACGAGTATTTGTGTATAAAATAAACTCGAATAAGCGTGAACCATTAAAGTTATAGGTTTGTAATGGTGGGTAGGTTATTTTTACCTACTGATGGTGTAAAGTTATGCACAATAAGTAGTCCGAGGTCGTCGCTTTCTCCGTCTCGATAATCCCGAGTCACACACATTGACCAATTGACCAGTTATCGTTGAGGAAACGCGACTAGAATCTAGGCTATCAATAAAAATACCACACTTTGTTACACTCATTTTGTATTAAATTATGTGTAGGTTTTGTTAAAACGTGAAGTTATGTATCGAGTAGGTACATTGTACTGGTTAACTGATCGCGTATCCCTGGTGTGAACGAAGTTTCCTTGAAGCTTTCGAAACGTCTGTGTTTCAAGAGATTTCGGTATATAAGTTGATACTGAATATGCGACTAAAGTTAATATAAATACATCAAATATTTTTGATTGATTTTGAATGAAGTTAACAAATAAATTTGTGCTATTTCTTATTTACTAAGTAATGTAGTTACATTTAAATTTGGTTTTGTTATGTTATTATAATCTACAGCATATTAGTTTATATCGGTGAATTAAATTATTTATATTCCGAATAACATTATATTAATATGTGAAGAGAATTCTTTGTACCCCATTTTAATATTTAGAATTTTATATATAGAAGAACTGCAGAAAGTTAACATTTTTCAACAATATGTCTTACAATTTCAAAAATTATGTGGAAACGGCTTAATGAAATCACACGCGTCCAGTATATGTGATTACCTGTCATGGTAAATAAGTCTATACTATGACAGCTCAAGTTATACTGGCCAATGAAAAAACCATGGTCGAAATTCGACCACCACGCGATCTCTAGTTTTAATAATTTGGCTATTTGAATGCATTTCTTGAGAGCTTATTCGTATGTTAGTTACCTACTATTATTTAACTTGTGGATTTAAACCATATGAGCATTGATTTTATCGTAACCACGATTTCGTATTAAGAAAAATAATGTTTTTCTATAACTGTAACTGGAGGACGAAGATCATCTAGCCAATAAAAGTTCGAGTTCATAGTAATGTACCAACTAATTAATCCTACAGTTAATACACGAAAATTCGAGAATTTAGTGAAATATAGTTTAAATGTGTTTAATCTAAAGAATATTAAGCCATAGAAAAATAAAATATAGCTTTATAATAGGTACCTAATAATATGAGGATAAAAGTCTTATTTTTTCGTGGGAGAGCCATGACTCGGCACGTATGGGCCGGCTCGACTGGAGTAATACCACGGCTTCACTTGCTTTTCGCCGAGTGAGTGATGTTATCGGAGGCTAAAGAAATCTGTGTAAGTTGTATAAAATACATGTATTCCACCCATTAGTGTTTATACTAAAACTGTTTAATTATTTTCTCTAGGTATGTTGAGTAGTGGAACACCGAGAGCTGAATTGATGATGATGAAAACATGAATGGAATTCTGAGTCAGTTCCCATGCGAAGTATGTTTAACATGTATATTCAGTGTTTATCACACGTTCTCCTTGTCCTTGATGTCGAATCACCATGCTATCGTTGTGTTGCTTGGTATCTTACTAATATTATAAAGGCGAAAGTATGTGAGGATGAATGAATGTTTGTTACTCTTTCATGCAAAAAGGGCTGAACGGATCTAGATGGCACAAAGATTAGATTATAGTCTGGAACAGCACATAGGCTACTTTTTCCCTTGGGATACATTACACCAGAATTTCCAAGCGAACGAACTCGCGGGCAACACCTGGTACTATTTATAGTACTCAAATTATCTTAATATAATATCTGATCCAATAAAGATTTTGATGTAAAACGTCTTTCAAACTAATATTAATATCAACTTTCACTTATTAGCGATGTGATGCTGCGCGGGGAGATAAAGAACTACTATAATTATTGGAATTTTATTTAAATAGCCCCGCTGGCACACTTTTGTTGAACACCGTCCCAGTTAAAGTTTTGGTTTGTGTTTTATTTACTTTTTAGATATGTTAACCGATGATGAAGCAAAACAAACGCGTATCTCAAAGGAAATTAAGTTTTGGCCTTATGTCTGTAATGTTTCAGATACTCCGAGCGTCTATTATAGGATTAGAACGTGCATTCCACTTTAATAACTTAATAAAAAAACTGCACTTATAAACGGTTAATCATGGTGACTGCTAAGCCAGAGGTCGTGGGTTCGATTCCCACCCAGGATAAATAATTGTGTGATGAGCGCGATCATTTGTTCTGTCTCTGAGTGTAATTTACCTATAACTAGCAACCCGCCCCGGCTTCGCACGGGTATCAGATATGTTTTCAATAATCATCATCATATTTCAACCAATTTACACAAAAACTTAACAAATTATATACCTAAACCTTCTTCATGAATCGCTCTATCTATTGGTTTTTGAGTTTATCGCGAACAGACAGACAGACAGACGCGGCGGGCGACTTTGTTTTATAATATGTAGTGATATGTATGTATTTAGTCGTATATAAGTATGTTTATCAGCAGTCTGGTTGTCATATGTCTCAAGTTATTATACTATTATATTTATTTTATATACGGGTAATAAATCGGTAAACGAAATTTAGGGCGCCCCCCGGCCAGATGGACCGACGACCTGAAGAAGGTAGCAGGGAGAGGCTTCTGTCCAGCGACTATGATAGGCTGATCGATGATATGTTTTATATTCCATAGGATGGAGATCATACTTCCTTTAGCACAATGCTCACTAGTAATTTGCTGCATATTCTTAAAACAGCATAATATTTTGAGTGCAACTCCATTGAGTAACGGCTGTGGCTGTACGTAGTTTTCTCCTAACCATACAACAACACACGCTTTATGTATAAGTTATTTAAAATCCGCGTGTTTTGTATCTTTTATATTTATCTTCTTTGTGTTTCACTCACGAAATCTACCAAAAATGTAGTTGTAACGGTAGAAAGGAGTCGATATTTAAGATCGATTTATGGTTTAGTTATTATACTCTAACACTGTTACTTAATTAATAGAAAAAGTAACACGTTGTGTATTCTCCTAGCACACTGCGAAATGGATAATGTCAAGCGGTCCTTAACTTTCTACCTAACTTTAATTAGGTAGATATCTAAGCATGAGCTTGTCCCACTGAGGTAGCACGTTATAACAGATACCCGAAGAGAGCTATAGTTAAACCGTGAGCTACTAGAATAACATGCGCACGCGCGTAACTGTCACTTACGGGACTACTACGTAAAGGGCAGTTTCACACTTGGACAAAAAAAGGAATATTTGTACAAAGATATGACAAATGGATTACTTTGATTCTTAGATAGGTGTTCTATGAGTCGTAGTACCATGTTAGTGGTTACGGAGGCGATTCAATACTAGTGGTCGATGTTATAGTCCGAATGACTGTTGACTTAAACCCTTTTCCAAGGAGTACTGATGACTGATGAGGTTGCACAACTCTACGCTAGTAGCTTAATTGTTTGCAATTTATACTTAAAACTTTCAGAAGTGAAAACATTTGGACATCCGTTTTACACTCAAGTGAAAACGTAAAAAAATAGCGACACGATTCAAGTAATGACCAGTCGTGTGTGGAAGCTGGAAGTCAGTCGACGCCACACCAAAAACCCATTTTTCATTACAGCAACGACCCTGACTGACCACGTACGAAGCTATTAGATCCACGTCCGCCAGCGGTGATAAGAACACAACTGATAACCATCAACCTGAGCTTCTATTTAATTGCACTGAAGCAAGTGCAATTAAGTTTTCTGCAAAGCAGGGTTTCTGACATATTATTTGCCTTGAAAGCAGCCACATTGTGTCTTCCCCTTTCGCTTAGCACGTAGCACAGGTACGATTTATGTTACTGTGTGTCGCCACACGTCACTGTAATCTTCTTGTATGCATATTATTACCATAAGCGGCTCTTGCTCGTCACAACACGATATTATGACGCTACCTACCTAACGAATGTTTTCATCAGAGATGCTCTCGTACGCATTAATCTAACTTTGAAATCTAATTTATGATTTCAGGAGATAGGTACGTAATTTTATTTTACATTATTTGGGAAAACAAATGATATTTTATTACTGATTCTTGAAAACTTCAACTTAATTAACAGTTGCTTCAATACTAAAGGAAAATACTGTGAGAGAAGTTATACACTTAATAATCAGTAAAGTGGATTTAAATAAGTCAAAGAAAGTTTCGGCTCTAAAAGCTACAGCATAGTGTCAAATGTTAGTCGTTTTGTTAAAATGCTATAAACGAAGACTTACAATTTCATACAAAAAATAAACCGAATGTAATGTATTTTTATATCTTCTTTAAAATATGTAGAATACGTTTGGGAAGCAATAATGAAAAATTGGTCCATTACTTTTGAAGAAAATCGCGGACACAATAAAAACATACATACGTACATACGGATTGAACACGAAGATCCTCATTTTTTCCAAGTCGGTTAAAAATAATACAAAAAAAAACACAAAACAATTAAGGAACAATGAATCGATACTAACATAAAAAAGCTGAAGAACTTTTTGTTTGGTTGGTTAAACGTTTAAATTTTATTTTCATTTATGGTATGGCAAACGAGCAGACGGGTCACTTGATGATAAATGGCTACTGCCGCCCATAGGCACTTGCACCTCAAGAGTCGCAAGGAGGAGAGGGGGGAGAGGAGGGAAGATCGGGAAGAGGGGGAGAGGGAAGGGTTAAGGCCTCTGGTAACCTCACTCACGCGGCGAAAAGTAATGCAAGCATTGCTTCACTGCCGGTTTTCTGTGAGGCCGTGGTATCACTCCGGTCGAGCCCGCCCATAAATGCCGAAGCATGGCTCTCCCACGAAAAATGGGCTAAACTCTTAACTGTCAGTCAGATTTCAATAATCCTTTCGTAATGAATAAAGTATTCATTGAAGAAGGTTGCAGGCTACGAGTATGTAGCGTCACAGACATTTATCACACGCAGGTGAAACTGCGGGGAACTGGTAGTAAATAATAAAATTGACGGTTTATTGGGTCTAACTAAGAAAGGCATGTGACAAGCATGGCAAGGGAATTTCTGCATGACTATCATCTATTCATATGTACTGCACTGACCTCACGTAGGTATTGACCTCAAATAAATTATTATTATCTCATTCTGCACTTTCTCAGATCGACGCTAAATAGCTCTAATATGAAGTATAAACACAAGATATCGTCCGTAATTATAGTCAGAATAACAGATGATGAATGTCGAAGATATAATTACCTTTTACAAAGCGGTACACTTATGATTATGAGTGTACAAGATAATGAGCCGTACCACTTAAATTAAATAATTAAAGATTGCAATCAATTAAATATTTTTGAAGCCGTGGGATTTGAGGATGAAGTTTTTAACAGACTTCATAACAGGTTACAGATTAAAGTGATTTACACATATGAACTAACACTGAAAAATTCATAGTGATATTCGGCTGTTTGCAAATTCTAATTACTCCTGGCAGGGCCGTCTTTAACCTACTGGAGGCCCTGGGCACACAAGGATCACGGGGCCCCTGTGTAACTAAAAGTAGATTGACTGAGATGATAAGAATAGATGAAAATTCTAAAATTATTCAACAACAGCTTTTATTTCTTTGCAATCACAAGATATAAATAGATAATTGTATTATGATTCAGAAAAGTAACTCTCAGCATTCACAAATTATTTCTTCATTTCAACTTTTTGCATATTTGGAACATTGGTGGACTTAATTATTTACCAGTCAACCTTTGGGTGATGCAGAGAAAATAAGTTTTAAAATAAGTGCTTAAAATGCTGTAATTCTAGCTTTCAGGTAAGCAAAATAGTCAGTCAGTTGTTTAAAGTCTATGTCTTTGAGCGCATTATATTCTATGAACATTATCGACAAACTGGTCAATCTTTCTTGAAGCATTGTACCTAATTCTTATTAATTTTTTTATTCTTTTCTATTTGAAAAAAATGCGTTTTCTATCCAGGGCACTTACTGCATCAACAAATATAAGACAAATAAAAAAAAAACATAATACTAATATTTCATAAGTTTGGGGCTAGAAAGTTATTGTAAATCGCACTGCAAATTAATTATTTTGCCATTGATTTGGGTACTATTATTGAGTAGAATGGAATAAATACCAAATTCCTAATTAGTCCCAGGTAGATGTGTTCGTCGTCCACTCCGAGTCCTGCTTCAACAGCAACTGGTTTTGGTGAAACGTGGACGGTAGACGATAATCTTCGTCTTGTTAATGTTTATTTAAAGACCTTGACGTTAGGAGGCAACTCTGGCCATTAAAGATAAGGGATATTTCACATAAATTGAACATTAGCTATAAAAAATCTTCCAGTGCTGCAGTAAATAATGTTTTAGATGATTTTTTTGTTTTTATATATTGCCTTGATTTCTGCCATTTCACGGTCGTCAACTCTTGTATGTTTCCACCCGGGGTCTACCGCGAGCATTTCACCCTTAACACCCTAACACACTTAAGATTAATGTATCTATATAATATATATTATTATATACAATTTATTTAAAATATGTATGTATTTAGAAATATATAAGTTTATCAGCAGTCTGGTTACCATAGTACAAGCTCATAGGGCCGTGTGTGAGATGTGTCAAGTTATTATTATTAGCACTGAAGGCCAGTCAGATTCCAATACTAAATGTAAATGAAAGAAAGAAAGTAACATATTTTTTTGCATTCATACACAGGTACAAGATATTAAAAGAGGAGTATTACAATAAATATGAAAAAAGGCACCTCTGCATGAGCCAAAAATGGTCGTTAGCTCAGCGTTGTGCTATCTCCACGTAAATGGTCATACGTTCTTAAATAAAGGGGTTCTAATGTGCCTGAACTGAAGCTTTTTGAATACGCTTGTATAAGTTTCACTTGTAAGTGACTATGTCAACAAATCCTAGATGTAAATTTTAACCTACTTCTCTGTCGTATCGAAAACGCATGAAGCTTTGTATGTAGAAGTATGTATATATAATTCGGATAATGTTATTATAATTTGGCATCTTGGAGCTGATCTGATGATGGAGGCAGGAGATGGATGGTGGGCGAGTTTGGGCTCATATGATTCGTTTTCACGAATCCAATAGCTTTTAGGAATAGCACGAACAAAACATTTATCATCATATCATTTCATAATTATACTTACGTTATGTATGGAGGGTACTTGCGCTATGAAAGTGATGAAAGTTTCTTTTATTCTCACGAGCTGAGAGATAAAAAAGACCCCTGACGTAATGCAATCTGCACTTTCTTTAATATATACACATCTATGTACAGAATGCGAAGATGAATGAAGCGAAAATTGTCATTACTTATTCGCTATCTAAAATTAATTCTTCATGGTTTGCCTTTTGTTTTACCTTTTTAAACGACTTCAAAAAAGCTCCCCAGGGGACCACCCATTGTCACCAAGTTGGGATCTCGTGACGGTATCTGTGTCTCGTAATAAATCTAACAATCTGCAGTTTGGTAATTTACATTACAGTAATTAATGTTCTAAATACTATATTTACTCAATACGTACGTACTTTACTCTAAAAATTTAAAAATAAAAACTTTAAAAAAAACTTAAAATAGACTTTTAAAATAATGGGTAACATTATAAATGCACTAGGTACCTACCGGTCTGCTTGAAGTCGGTGCCAAGCTAAATAGGTACTTCATATATCTATAACTCTTCTTAGGTCCTCCGCGGCGATGATGATGAGATGAATTCTATACATATAGTAAACTACTCCAGGTCAATTGTCCATTGTGTTTCCGTGATGAGTACAACGAACGTCATGAGCCGAGCATCTACCTTTCAATCACAACATAGACAATCAAAATAAATATATGGAGACAAAAGGTAAAACTTGAGTAGCTGTGAAAGCAAAACATACACATACAAACCCACACACAGTCACACTGTCACAGTCATACACGTGACAAGTGACAATTAATTATAATAATATATCTCTGCGGTGAAAGGTGATTGATTCGCGATAAGCTGCGCGAGCGCTGGCCGCGCCCAGCCTGGAGCCTCGGTAGGGATGCCTCACTCATGCATGCCTAGACTCCATTTTACTTTCAAAATTTTCAACGAAAATATTATGTAGATAAATTGAAATTGTATTTAGACTCAAAATGAATCTTTAGAGAAGGTTATTCACCGGTTGTAGATCGAACTTCCTGTATCACATGATTGACATAAAATTGTCTATAAATCATTTCGATCACCAAACCTTTTTCATTTTACTTTTTTATTGGTTGTGTCACATACCAAGGCTCAACATTATGCCTTCAAACTTAAATCCTAAAAAAATAAAATAATCTTTATAAATTGTTAGAAAGAAGTCCATTGGCAACCCTGCCAAGTTTATCTTTACATACATCAACAGTTGTAAAAAGTGTTCGGCGCATGTTAGGCGCTTCCTCTTGAGGCTGTACCGCTGTGCTCACGGGCCACTGGTTGCGCAATTCTAGATAAAGATCTAAGATACGATACCGGCATTCTCCTTGTCTTGGGCAGGTATCGGATAATGTATATACATATCTAACAACTTTACAAGTGTTGTACATACGATTAAGTTTTGCGTTTTTGGGCGCTAGACTCGTGGAAGACTTTAGGATAACTTTAGGCCTACGTTCGGTAGTAGACGATATGATTGAGGTAATGATATCAACCTCAGATGTGATATTAGAATACGATTCATGTTCAACCGTTAAAAACAGCGAAAATCGTACGAACTTTTTAGCCTTATAACATGAAGAATAATGTAAAAATCTGTCACAGTGTGTCTGTCTGTGTAAGACCATCTAAATACCTTTATATACTTGACAGTCCCTCAGCTGTTACATAAATTTAACCGTAAAGTTCATTGACTTCACGACGCCT
Organism: Euplagia quadripunctaria; assembly: GCA_963859945.1. NCBI lineage: Eukaryota > Metazoa > Arthropoda > Insecta > Lepidoptera > Erebidae > Euplagia > Euplagia quadripunctaria. Next base: position 489,350 of record OY982582.1, read on the forward strand.
TCACCTTCCACTCATTATGTAACCAAGTCTCTTATTCATTTGCATCATTCATTCACTGTGTTATATGTTTAATAGCATTGCTTTAGCCCGAGCCTGAAGATGAAATTAGATGTATTCAGTTGTAGATCGTAGTTTGAAAGCTTGATGCCAGGGTCAGGGTGCGTGACCGCGACAGTCAAAATGGTTTTAATCTTTTTGATTTAGAGTTCAATCGGGATTAAATACTGTAAAGTATGTATTGTGTAGTAATTACTAAAGATAATTATATTTTAAAAAAGTACAATCGACGTTAATTGTGTCTAAATCATTTAATTGAAACTTGTATTAACTACTCGTATGTTGTCTACTTTCGTCTGTGTACTACCTTGAAGTTGGGTTATTTTCGTCAAGTTTTAATGCGTCTTGTGGAGATATAACTTATCCAATATGAGAGAAGAAATTAAAATCTCTTAAAAAACTAAATAAAATCTTTCAAAAAAGTATCACCGACTTTGATGCGCCTAAATCATAATGAATTGTAATAAGCTGCATTTTTTTATCCCTTAACTTTCCACCCTTAGCGGTGGTATTGGTATTGTCTTTAAATTTAAATGGGTCCAGCCTTGAGTACAGCAAATTCAATTTAAAAATAACTAATTGGTTCATAAGTGACGAAGATATCGCGTAACAAACACACAAATAAACATTCAGTTGAATTAAAACCTCTTCCTTTTAAGCTTGATGGTCTCACGGCATCAATGTGCGCTCTATTGCTTAAATCCTGGTTTAAACAGGTCAGTCAAATAATAATTGTTAGGTTATTCTGTTGCGTCTGAAAGTGTTATTTAAACGGCAACGTCGGACCAATGATATGTTGGTGACTAGCAAAACCCGGGCCTACTCCTGTCCCGGCCTCCGTGGTCATATGTGAATGTGTAAATATAATTTAAAATAAATAAATTAAAAAACCCCTTTAACGATTAAAAAATAGCTGATGATCTTCCAACGGCTGAACAGATTTTCACACAGAACAGATATCAAGTTAGAGTCACCTTTTAAACATAAAAGAAACTATATAAAAATCGGTCCATTCGTTGAGGAGCCATAGCCCATATACCATAGCAGACACACAGATACGAACGGTCAATTCCCCTCCTTTTTCCGTCAGGGGTTAAAAACAAGGTAGTTTAAGCACGTATAAGTAGACAAGTACACATTGTATTAATGTCGGTCTCTTTAAGAAGTTTTCACGCAGGAACGTGTACAGAAGCATCCGAAAAAAAAAAATTACGCCTTCTTACGCAACCTCCGGTAAGCAGCCAGCCTCTGCCTCTATTTAAAGAAAGGCAGCGGTTACCTAACAGCCACAAAAACCACAACGCACACTTACTTACACTTACTGAAGGATCCAAAAGTCCATTACTGTTTTCTAATTGTCAACACTTTGCTGAAGGAAATAAGTTTGTTAGTTTTTATTTTATTTTATGTAATATGTTTTTGATTGGGAAATAAACAAACTTTAATGCCGTTTAATGTATGAAGTAGAGTTTTGTGTTCAACAAAGGTTCTTGGTGGAAAGCAAAATCGCAACATTTCGCTTCAACCTGATTCGGTGGCCTCTTTGGACCTTTCACACGTCCAGCTTATTTTAACCATAATTTAAGTGAATATTACCATTTAATACTCGTATTTATTTAATACAATCAAAAAATGTCAACCGAAATTTCTTCCCCATTTTTTACTTATGCTTCATAGGAAATATCGACATTTTACATTTTTTTTCTTTTCATTGAATGTGTGGCAGCGCATGGGGAAGTTTTATATTTTTCCTGAAAGCTGGTTATTTACTAATCTCTTATATTGCCTCTTCTGTCCATATCCTGTGCCATAAAAAGAAAATCTTTTTAGGTATGAGTTATACGGAGTTTGACCCAGCTAAGAAACTCAACCCTTACTCAGCAATAATTAACGGATGGCGGGACACGGCAGATCATCTGTCAACATGTCAAGTAGTTAACGATGATGAAAATAATGAGTTTGTCAAAAACAAGATACTGTTACATAGGCCTTTCTCAAATTGCGTCATTGCGTCAACGAATTCTTGTGCAGAAAAGAAAAATTAAATTAAATTTCGTACCATCAAAAAGCTGAGGGCGTTGCGCAATTGGTGACTTCTGCCAGGTCACCCCTCGATTATTCTTCATTTACATAATTTTATTTGAGATGACATTGCCTTCTATGTAAACAACAATAAATTGGTGTGCGATGTGGCTGTAATTAGTTTTAAAATATCCGTAATAGGTATGAACTAGGTTTATGGGTCCAGTGGAATTAGCAAGGTTGCCCGGAAAATTTGAAAATTTAGGAAAAACGAAGTGTAATTTTTTTCGGTTCAATTGTAAACCACCACTTTACTTCAAGGAATCGTCTCATAGAACGTTTCCCTATATCCTTAGCTCCTTGGGTAGGGTAGGGTTGTCAACGCGTGGGATAGGGTGACACAATTAGGATGCAAATTTTTAAAGGTAAGGTAACCTGTAATCATGACTCATCAAGCACAGACACAAAAAAATGGTTTTCTACTGCGACAAACGGCTGACATTGTCGTAATATTCACATTCACTACGTAACAATGGTACGAGCATCGGTAAGGTGAAGTAGCATCAGGTCTCAGATGGTATCAGTGAGAACACGTGGTGATGGGAGTCACGGGCATTGATCTATCGACGAGTGTCGATGAACTCTATTGAGTGTAGATAAATATTAAAAGTGAAAAAGTGGAATAAGAATAATCTTAAGTAGATATACGAGATGTCATAAAGTTACAAGTTTTTAATTTCACCGACTCTTTGTCATTTAAATGACAGATAACCTTATACTTGTGTATGTGTACCTTATCGGTCATCAGTTCTCACGACGCAGTAAGATTGGCATTAATTCGCTTACAGTGTACGATCAGCACAGTCATGTCACACCGAATGCGCGCGTATGGTCCTACTGAGTGAGCCGATAGGCAGTGACAGTTCTTAGGTATACTCCTAGTGTTGCAAGCGTCCATAGATAACCTCTTTCATATTAGGCAGGCCTGTTAATCTACCAACTTACTGATGTAGGTAGACATTTAGACAAATTATGTAAATATACATATAATGTGTTAGTCGTCTCCTGCAGTTTCACCCGCGTTTATGATCACTGCTCCACTCCTAAAGGTCGTAGCATGATGTTAAATTTGGTTTGGCATGCTGTACACCGCTTTAGCGCATTACTTCCGAAACTTGCACAATAGTGAATCCATTATTAGCCAAAACTTTCACACAAGTGTATATCATATTTCTCCAAAATTAAGAGCGAAAATAGCATAAACGTTTACTCTAACATAATTTGCCCTCTGTGCTGCGGTTCTCTTTAATAATGTGAACGATTTAAAACACTTTTTTTTTGTGTTTGACATCGTTATGTTATATGTTGTATATTATAATATGACACATACATCGTCGCAAGTTTCTATATCATGAACTGCTATAATTTATCGGAATATTTAACATATTTTTAAAATTTATTTGAGTCACCCATATCTTGGTACACAAGCGCCTTGATCACGGGCAGCTTATGATTGTGTATAAAGCGGTTCTGCGACCACGGCTGGGTGCAGGAGGATCTTCAGTTTGAAGGCGTGTGACTCAACAGAAACGGTATTGTTTAATAACTTGACTTCTGTATAACCAACCCTGGCCTCGGCGATGTAGTTCCTACTAAAAAAGCTTCTGTACGAAAAGACACGTCATGTTTTTGCAGGACAACAATTTTGTGAAGGTTTCTGTAACGAGAACTGCGTGCTACAAGTTTCCTTCGCTACTAGATAATTCTTCTATCTAACCACCAAAATATTCACTAAAAAACTTTTTGTAGATTTCTTTTCAGCGACTTACCTTAAGAAAATCAGGTACAGTATTGGTACGCTAGAATAATAATGATCAATCTCAGAAGATCCATTTCCCAGATCCGTAATGGATCTAACGGCTAGAAACTTTCTTTCAAAACTTTCTGTATTAAGCACCCATCTAAGGACTTACGTCCTTTATGAATTATTAACTGACCCGCGCAACATCGTCTCCGTTCGTAAATTTTCCGCATTTTTGCAACATTTTTCATTGATGCTCCACTCCTATTGGTCATAGCGTGATATATAGCCTTACTCGATAAATGGACTATCCAACTCTACAAGAATTTTGCAATTCGAACCAATAGTTTCTGAGATTACCGCGTTCAACCTAAGAAACAGCTTTTGCCTTTAATGTAGTATTTGTCAATCAATTCAGGTATCCCTCGGGAACCATTTTTCTGAATCAAAAATACCCTATGTCCTTTTCTGTACCCCTGATATGGTGTATGTAAAATTTCGTGATGATTGGTTAAGAAGTTAAGGCTTGAAAGCGTAACAAACAAACCAACAAACTCACATTTGCATTTATACAATTAGATAAGTTAAAATGGACGAAAGAGACAACACCCTTTGAAAGAACAATCGTAATTTTGAATAATACAAGTGATTAATAAAGTGTACGAATGTCAAAGACCCCACTTACCACACAGTTACGTGGTACCACACTATTCCACGTAACACTATCTCATCTGAGTGGCATGCAATCTCACTTTAATGTGCCTTTTATATGTACATTAGCAAGATCATCTTGACTTATCACTAGTTATCAAGATGGAAAGGGTCACGGTGGAGACTTCATATTACTTATCTTTTGATGTAATATTTAATTTTATACAAAAGTTTTAATAGACACAGGAGAGGGTTATCTCGCAAGGCGCGAAAATGATAAAGACAATCTTGTCTTCAAAGCTGTAAAGTTATGTGCAGAAGATATAGACAACAGATATTCATACCAAATCTGTTGATGCATTAGCGTCATAGCATCATTATTCAAAACGCTATGAACAGGAGATGAGGTAACTGCGACAAGGATGCTCTGACCTAAAGTAAATAAATATAGTGTAAATAAACTAATAGAAGAAAAAATAGGGATTAGAACTAGTGGCAAAGAATGATTGGAGTATGCACAACCCTTGAGATATCGCCGGAGATGATGTCGCTGATCATGAGTCACTTTTAAATGTGGAAGTAATAGCTTGAAGTGCATAAGATTATAAGTGAAGTTAATCTTTTTATAAGTGGAGTCAGCTTCAGCTTCAGCAATAATTTCTAATTTAGATTTGACCTTGAGCGACATTACTTACTAACGTATTTTAAAAGATGAAATAACACTTAAAACTAGTTTCTTTAAGGCGATTTTCTAAAATATGGCTTTCTATGTTTCTATTATCTACTCTTTATTGCGTAAACGATGAACAGAGAAGGTTTTTTTAACATTTACTTATACATATAGGTTAAATATAGTAACTTAAATATATATAAATATAATTGTGGGGTAAAAAGTTTTAACATAGGCTCACGTGCTATGTAGAGGTTGGCAGAGAGGGCGCCGATACTTTTTACATGACCCTTTTTCAGTATACTGCCGATAAGGACAGTATATGTCTTTTGTGGCCTACCCGCAACTCGCCTACTCACAGGGGCCTTATAACATTTCTACTTCTATTGACTGTAAGAACTATAAATTTACAGAAACTAAAAAATTTGAAAGTGGATTGACGCAGTCAAAGCATTTTATTATTCTGGACGGAAGCCATTATGTATTTCCGTATCAATTCATAGAAATGAACACTTGAACTTGGCGTGAAAGGTAAGACGAGGTTTGAGGCGACTTGTCAATATTTTGATGTCACTTGTCCATTACATTTCCTTAACATTTGTGTTTTTAATTCTACCAGTGTGTTTAGATTCACTTTTTGCCGCTTAAGTGAGTCATCACCTTCATGTACGTTTATTTTTTTTTAATATAAATACCGGATTAAGGAAGCCTCCCCACTAATGAATTATGAGTAATTTACACTAAATAATTAGTTTCAATGTTTACCCCAGCGCATATAATGTGTAATGCAACCTTCAACTAAGGTTGAATTGTTTTAAAACATAGTTATATAACATGAAGGCTTCACGGCTCGTTTACTGTTAAGTATTGAGGTTGATTTAATTTATATTAGTATTGCAATTGCAAACTTGTGCCTCCTCTAATTCGTATACTTCCAGCCTAATTTCATTTTGTACATATTGAATAACTGACGTCGCAGATCTTGATCGCAATGAAATTGTCAGTTTATATTACTGCTCTTCTCTGAAGTTACAAGATTAAATGATTAAAATTGCATTGGAAGAGACACGTGCCTTTCATAACAAAAATATTTTTTGGTTGTAAATGAGCCTGGGGTACTTTAACATCAAATGTTACTAAATAAAAATATAGTAAAAAGCACTTCACTTTTATTTCCAATAAAAAAATACTTTCTACTTTTTAGTTCAGTTTGCTATTAACGCGTGTTTTTTTAGTTGTTCAAACTATAATATATTTTAATGATTTTCACTACGTTATACTACTTCTATGTTACTTTAAGCACCAGTACACTAACACAATTAGTCTGTTTACATTAGTGGTAGTAGTACATTATACTCTGTTTACAAACAAAAATATTATTGAAGCATTAAGTTTGGCAATTGACTCTTAAGTGTTCGGCAGTCATCGGTAATGATCGGGCATGAATCAAGTCTCGCATGGGAACCAAGAGCGGAAACCACAGAGACCACCTGTCGCTATGGGAGGTTGTGAACAAGAAGGGACCAAGCTGTAAAAGTTGTTACCATATTACAAATATTACCATATTATTGGTGAAGTGGCGATCAAAGTGATGTTGCTGGTAAGTTCCAAAATAGTTTTAGCTACCTCTCGTGTTTACATAGATCACTATTCCAGGAAAATAATGATACTTCTAATAATGTCATGGTGTACTGTAAGAAATTAAGAATATTGGGCAGAAAATCGCTGGAATGAAGTCACGGGCAACAGCCTGTATTTAATAAAAAAATAAGTAACTTTTTTTATTACGTTAAACATTTTATTGAAAATAAAGATAATAATCATGTAGATAGTGTATTGAAAGCTAAAAAATAATTCGGTAGGTCTTAGGTACAATTGTTACACCACTCTCCTCATCAATTTGAGTTTAAAATTTCAACTACTAAATTTGACCCAAACAAAAAACGAACAGGTCAAGCTAAATGAAACCGTTTAATAATATGAGGTCCTGAGGTTCTGTTTTGTAAAATGATATTAAATACTTGGAATGAATGAATTACTATTTCTATTCAATTATTAGATTGCAATTGGGGTCTGATTAAACAGCCGTATCAGATTGGTGCTATTTAAAAATCTATTATATTTTTAATAAGATCAGCTTGCCCGGATATTTGAAGGTGTTGACTGTCCGCTACAAGTGTAGTTTGAGGTACAAAGGGATATGAGCTGCAATGCAATGCAAAGATCTGTTTATTTCTATAATCTTACCTACGAACAAGTCTGTAATGATTATAATACATTTACTCAGCCATTTATGATCGGAATTTAAGTGCCTTCTCATTTGTTTTGTTTTGAAATACCAGATCAAAATCTGCAAATATGTTTACAAACAGTTGTCAGCGCACCGCAATTTTAATTACCGCAGAATTGTTTGAAAATATCAACAATAAACAATGGTTCATTTCTGACTTGACTATCTATAGCATGATGCCATTCAAGAGCTTTCTCGCTACGATGGCCGGAGAGTAAGGTGAGCTTCCCTCCCATCACTCGATGTTGATTCCCCGCGCGCATTGCACGCGCTTCATGTTCACACGAACGATCACACGCACGTTCATGTCATACATTTAATTAATTAAATTATTAATTTAATTACTTTTGTGTTGGTGTAGTTGTGATACTGAACTGTACTCGAGTGTATTTGTGAATTGGATTTTTGACTGGATTTGTCCCGTTTTATATTGTGAGTTATTATTATTATTGTTTATATTATGGAATGATTTATTTATTTTAATATTTCTCGAGTTAAATTATGTTGTCTCGAATGTTATTTTATGTGTTTACGACAATTCCTTGACTGCCAAAAGGTGTACAAATACTTACTTATACTTACCTAGGAAAATAGGAAAATTACAACCAATCATTTGAATTTCAAAGAAGAAAACAAGGAAATCTTTTCAATAGTTACCGGTGAGTAATTAGTAAAAACAAGTTATCGCTTCATTGATTGTCACACCTCGGTGGAGATCAAGGTAACGAGTTTGATTCCCCAACGTGAACATCTCACGTCTGTAATCTATATGAAATTTAATCACCAGTTGCGATTCAACGGTTTATGCTATATAGTTTTCTGATTGGATTCTGTTACAAGGTATGCAGAGAGCCAATAACCTGAATACTGAGAGCTTTATAAACATTTTTGGTACTCCTTTAATATTTTGACGTGCAAATTTTCAGCACGTATAGGAGCGAGAGAATGGGGGAAGGGGTGTAGGTGTGGATATCGGTGTTGCTAGAGTTTATGGGCACAAGATGGGCCGTATGCTTGTTTTCCAATTTAATGGTTTAAAAACAGTCCACACTAAAACGATAAACCTAACTAATATTATAAATGCGAAAGTTGTATGTTTGTTTGTTACGCTTTCACGTCTTAACTATTTAACCGGTGACCATGGAATTTTGCATACACGTTGTCATAGGTACAGAAAACGACATAGGGTTTTATCCAGAAAAAACCAACTAACAAATACCAACAAATCAAATCAAATGAAATCAAATCAATATTTATCCCAAAGAAAAAACAAAATAACTTTTATGCTATCGAAGCCCCGGGCCAAGGCTAGTGGAAATTATTACACTGTTAGTCTAGTGAATAGTAGTCCTGCCTGCTGAGCCGGAGGTCGTGCGTTCGATTCCCACCCATGACAAGTAATTGTGATGTGATGATCATTTGCTCTGCGTCTGGGTGTAATTAATCTGTAATATGTGTGCATTTAGAAATATACAAGTATGTTTATCAGCAGTCTGGTTACCATAGTACAAGCTCTGCCTAATCTATGCTTCTCACAGACGACTGCTTGATCCCATCAAGCAGTCGTCTGTGAGAAGCATAGATTAATGCAAATAGACATATACATGCACACCGATGTTTGCACTGAGCGGGAACCGAAACCGCGACCCCTGACATTGATTCGAATGCTCTACCGCCGCGCATCTGAGGGATCTAAATGATTTCTACACTTTTCTCGCTGTTTATCAGATAATCATACAATAGTCGATAAAAAACGTGACGAAGAGCGATATCATACATACATACATTCATGCCTTATCTCCGAAGGGGTAGTCAGAGGCGTATTAAATACCTACTCATATTTTACCAACTATAATTTGGTCAAACTCACGTAATAGGGGGCAACCCTATTGAAGTTCACCGGGCACTTTGGGAATGAACGATGGGAAAATTGGGAGTATATTGCTTTCAATATACTCCGAATTTTCCCATCGGAAATGTCTTATACGGATAGATTGGTAAGTATAAGCAGTCACTGAGTGGTTTAGTAATAACTCAGTGTAAGCAATACCTCGAGCAGGTCAGGGTTGCATACGGTATACCTGTAACTCGAAATAGCTGTTGTCGTATATGATATATCAAAACTAACGAACTAAAAAGGAAAAAAAAACGTTTTCTAGGTCCCGTCCCCCAGGTCCAGTAAACCTTCACTAAAGGTTAGTGTCAAGTATGACCCACATAGTTCTCTTATTGCATCCAGGTAGTTGAAGGATCAAGTATCTCATGCGAAGGGAAATTTGATCTATGCGGTTAAGAGTAGATGAGGTGTAATGTTTCCGTACGTTCTAGAATATCTGTCTACATATTATATTTAGAACTATATTATATATAAATATCTACCTTTCTTTTCAATGGGTATACTCACAATTTACCCATCTTTAATTCCCAAAGTGCCCGGTTAACTTCAATAGGCTCGCCCCATATTACGAGTGTGGGGCCAAGTTATATTTGGCAATAAGTGGGTGTTTAACACGCCTCTGCCTCTCCTTCGGGGATACAGGCTTGGGTGTGTATATGCATTTATGAAACCTTTGTAATATTATTTTTACCTTTGCTGTTCTATACGGTATATGGTATAAAACAACCGAACAATATTGACTTAATGCCCTTTGTCCCCTGGATGGGGCAGAGGGCGTCCACAGTAAACCTCCATCGTTATCGGTCTTGAGCTTTGCGATGATGTTCTTGGCTTCGTCTGCTACTATACGTCACCAGGTTTGCTTAGGATGATCACAGTTGCGTTTTTCTTAAGAATATCAATTCAGTGTTATGTTCATGTTATTACATTACAGATTGGAAAGGTAAAAAGATTATTGGTAATATACCAATAATCTTTTCCTTCTTTCCTTTCCAATCTGTGTATCATCAAAGAATAATACTTGTGATCATAGAACTGACGGACAAATTAAATCAAAATTAATATAAGTCAGATCAGTAAGAAGATAATATCAGTGAGTATCACAAGTCAAAACTTTCCATCGGCCAATATGGGAAGTTGTTTAATTTTTTGAAATATAACTTGGCTTACAGTATATTTCTTTACCATATTTTTAGGTTGTGAATTTTAGAATATAATATTCTTCTTCGGGTTCTTACAAATCAAGGGTTGTAATAGTTCAGCACATTCATTGAAGACAAATGAAGACTTTTAGATTTAACCAGCGGCGAATGTACACATTTGCCGCCAGTAGGCAATCAAAATTTTGCCGCCCCTACCGGTCGGTCTATCTAATTTGATACTCCAGGATAAGACATAAAAAATAATGTAGGCCCCAAATTTAATGCCCCTAAAATCTGCCGCCCGAGGCTACTCAGCCTATTGGTAATTCCGCCACTGGATCTAACACATAAGAAGCCTTTTAGGTCTGTGTTAAATATTTTGCAAGTAGATATTCACGTTGCACCACGTCATTTGAGTTAAAACGCTCATTTATTATTATTATTATTAAACACCCTGCTTTAGTTTTGTAAACGTAAGAGTAAGACTGAAGAATTTATATGGCCGGCCCGGGTTATTATCTATACCTATATGCTTGGGGACAGTGACTCACTTTCAATAGTTAAACGAAATAAGCGTAAGTGTAAATTGTACTATCTCTGCCTGAATTTACATAAAGTCGAAAGAATTGGCTTGATACCAAAGATAATGTTGTGTCTTAAGCACACAAAGTAAGTACATTTTAGTGATTCTTATCTACTTATAATTTTACCTATCTCGGAATGTGAATGTATTTTACAAACACAGGCATTTTGTAACGTTAATTAATGTGTTTTTATATGGTAATAGTTTTGCATTTAGTCATTATTACAATTGTTGATGGTAGGTAATTAATTACACGCTTGCTCTTGAAGATACCTCTAGATCTTCCGTCGGTAATTAATCAATTAGGATTGATTTGGATGGGAATTATAATAATCTTTACATAAGTTTTAATTTTCATTCATGATATAAATCAGGATAGCAGGAAAGATAACAGTATGTATATCCTTAAAACTATACTGAGTACCTACCAAATTGTATAGTCACATTATATGTCTAGATAATACCCTGTACCTACTATTATCTCCTAAAGAAACGAGCAGACGGGTCATCTGATAGTAAATTACTACCGCCGCCCATAGGCACCTGTAACTCAAGAGTCACAAGACAGTAGTGCGTTGCCGGCCTTTAAGGTGGTAGTAGGTGAAGGGTGAAAGAGGGTGAGAGGGATGGGGAGGAAAGGGTTAGGGCCTAAGGTAACCTCACTAACTCAGCGAAAAGCAATCCAAGCCTTGCTTCACTGCCGCTTTTCTGTAAGGCCGTGGTATCACTCCGGTCGAGCCGGCCCATACGTGCCGAAGCATGGCTCTCGCACGAGCAAAAGCTTTTATGCGACATAAGAGGTCAGGACCACGTAATCAAAGCACTTTTACGCAATACGATAATGAACCAGTATTTATCTTTATTATAAGATAATTCTTTAGTGCGATAACACTGTACATATAATTTTATGTTGACAGTTTATTACCATAAACATTGGCACGTCAAAACGAGGTCCATTTGAAGTGATATGAAAGCCTCCCAGCGGACAGGTTGCGCGGGTATTTTCTCCGCTTATAAAACTACCTGTACCAGAAATAACTGCCACATAGAAAGTTTTTGTTGGAAACCTTGTCATTTTGTCAACTCCAGAACCGTGTTTAGCAAACTGTTCGTCGTATCTCATTGTTTTATGTGATTACTAGCTTCACTTCGCGCTCGTTAATGTAAATGTTGTCTAGTGGAGTAAATGAATCTCTTGATTATGGTATTAATAATATATGGTAAAAAGTCCGCGTCATAAACATTCGGGCAGGAATAGTTATTAAACAAAATAGATGCAAAAATACGGTTTATTGAAAAACTGATAGCACCATTCGAAAGAACGGGACATTTTACAAAAAAAAAGTTTAAATCATTTTTTTTAGCTAATAAAACAGAGCCAGTAACAATTTGGATGGTATGTTACTGCAAAATTAGGGCAACAGCGTATTTTTTAAATCGTGGACTTCCATATTCAAGGCATTTATAAGGTTTTTGCAAAAAGTCTGGAGTCAATCCCACCTGTTTTTCGAGTTTGTTGAGTTGAGCCCCTTTTTGTCTTCATTCACTCCACTAGTCAATCAATTCAGGCAAAGGGATACCTCAGGAAGAAGTATATGATTCACCGCAAAGATAACCCAATTCGCTGGAACTACTACTCCAGGATCTTCAAAAGGTGATTGAAAATGTTTTTACAGTCAGAAACGATTTTGTTTGTATTTTTTTCCGCCTTCACGCCTTAACTGATTGTCATGAAATTTGTTTCATAATTTAAAATTTGAAGCTAGATCAGCATTCTATAAAACGAGACCGAAATCACAATTATATGTGAACGTTGGAAATTGTTACACGTTTCATTCTAGAACCGCGCGTCGCGTCGTGACCATGGCAATGATTTGAATAGATGCAGTTTAGATACGTCAAGAATGTAAATGTGACATTTGTAGCTTGAGGATACAGTTATATTGTTTGATTCTTATTTAGTGTTCGTTATTTTTCTTTTTTAAATACAATATACTGACTGGCCTATTGGCCTAGTGGTTAGTGACCCTGACTGCTATGCCATAGGTCGTGGGTTCGATTCCCACCCGAGTCTGGGTGTTCTTTGTGTCCGTTGTTTCTATGTTTGTAAAGTCCCCCGCGACACAGGAGTAATTCCTAATGCGGGAGTCGTCTTAAAAAAAAAAAATTGGATCGACCAGAGGGATACCACAGCATCACAGAAAACTGGCAGTTAGGCCCAAACCCCTTTCCCCTCCTTATCTTACTACCTTAAAGGCCGGCAACGTACTTGTGACTCTTGAGTTTGCAGGCGGCGGTAGTCACTTACCATCAGGTGACCCGTCTGCTCATTTACCCCCTATCCCTATCCCATAAAACAAACAATACTTGTTACATACAATACAATACAATGGCCAGTTGCTGTATTTGTCCTAGTCACACTGCTCTCGAATATCTTCTCTAAGTAATCTTCTTTTTGTCAACCTGATTAAATGTGTTTGCGAATCAATTCTTCTAACTTCTCACAATCGGTAGTATTAAGAGTTTGAAAGAAAGAAAGATATTCTGCATACACATTTCAGGTGTACAGAAAAGAAAAAGTGCCGTTTCCAAGAGATAAAACACGTTAGTCCAAGTTAGTATTCAACTATTACAGATAAATAGCTTCTTTGATACCATTATTTAAACTGTCACATCGGTCATAAGATTCACAGTTGATCTTACCGTGTTATGGTCACATTACCGCGGGTGTAACGGGACGGACAGACACACAAACACATTTATTACAGTTCGGTGTTATAGCGAGTCACGGTGGTCCAGTAACAATGGCCAGTAGAAAAGGTCAAGAGCTTATGACAGTTGAAAAACAGGTACGTTCTGAATACTCGAATTGTCGGTACTACTGTAAAGGTGTATCCATATATATAAAAATCAATGCCACTTTTCGTTGTAATTTTATAACTCAAGAACGGGCTCACCTATCCAAACCAAATGTTTAGGCTTTGTTCGGACTATTTAGTAGATGGTTTATGTGAAGTTTGCACAAAAAAGAAAACTTAACGAGGGACTTACACAGGTAAAACCGCGGGGCGCAGCTAGTATTATATAAATTAAAAATTTAAAATATCCCCGACTAGAAAATCATATAGAAACATAACATCATATATAAAAGAACTGATGATCTTCGAACGGCTGAACAGAGTTTCTTGAATTATATTGAAGAACACTCTCGATTAAGTCACCTTTCAAATAAAAAAAACCGCACTCAAATCGGTTCATCCGTTTGGGAGCTATGATGCCACAGATAGACACATACACACACACACTCAGACACGTCAAACTTATGACACCCCGTCGTTTTTGCGTCGGGGGTTAAAAACAAAGTCCCCGGCCGCGTTTGTCCGTCTGTTCGCGATAAATAAAAAAACTACTAAACGAATTTTCATGTGGTTTTTTGAAAAATATTTTTTTGACACTAACGGTAGAGCCTTATCAAGCAGCCGTGAATACCCTATACTTATATATACTTATAAACTTCTTTGGAGTAGAGTATCCCAGTTGTGTTGATCTACTCATCATTTGTCTGAGAAACTCAACTGCTTTCACTGTGTCACCCTCAGATCATCAGACATCTATGATCTGATTTCGACCCTTCGTAAAACTCACGGCGGTCGTCTACTTCTAATACTGACGATATATAGGTATGCCAATGACCCGTTACCTACCGATACGAATAGACTGACGACCTACAAATTAAACGAGATGGTGCCACAAATAGAGTAAGAAGTAAATCAAAGGAATAGCGAGGTGTTTATACCGATAACGACATTTGTATTTTATCTGCTGCAATGAGTACCGCTATTGGTGGTATGGTGTGGTACAAGTTTCTGGTAACATTTTAATTGTAGTTAAAGCGTAATCTCGAAAGTGTCAGTCTTGAGATTAAGAGGTTGAGAGTTCGGATCTCACTAGGTACATGTCAGTCTGAACCCACACTTCTTCCTGCCAGTGTCTGTATATACGAGGGGTTGACTAGAATGATAATTTTTATTTTTTATTTTTAATAAAAGACAACTCTCGCATTAGGAATTACTCCTGGGACGCGGGGGACAAACATACAAACAACGGACACAAAGAACACCCAGACTCAGGTGGGAATCAAACCCACGACCTATGGAGCAGTCAGAGTCACTAACCACTAGGCCAACAGGCCAATTTGTTAGTGTTAACAACAATATCACAACTATTGCTGTAAACTATCAAAATCATTAAATAACAGAAACTGCTATGTTGTTCGTATCTCAATCAGCACTCAGGTTATTGTTGTCAACTTATAATGCATGCCTAGCCTTTATCACCCAAGGATTCCGAACCGACCAATAGCGTGCTCCTACCGGTATAAGTAGTCATAATAATGTTTATTAACTCCTTTTTATGATATAGTGAACTTTTTTAACGTCTATTATAATTTGCCCCAATCATCACTACATATTATAAAACGAAGTTCGTCTGTCTGTCTGTTCGCGAAAAACTTAAAAACTACTGAACGGATTTGCATGTGGTTTTTATCAATAGATAGGGCAATTCATGAGGTACTATATTAAGCCGGCAGCGGGTTACTTGTTTTTAATAAAATAAATACGATTATTTGATGTGACGACAACATCAGTAAGTAGTTTGAAGGTACTATTATAGTTTTTTTTTTTTAAAGGACAACTCCCGCATTAGGAATTACTCCTGTGTCGCGGGGGACTTTACAAACATACAAACAACGGACACAAAGAACACCCAGACTCGGGTGGGAATCGAACCCACGACCTATGGCATAGCAGTCAGGGTCACTAACCACTGGTCCAACAGGCCAGTCTGAAGTTATAAATATGGTGTTAAAAATGTGTGTCTGTTTGTGTCCAGAAACCAAACGGATAGTCCGGTCTGGATGTAGATATGTATTAGAGAGTATTTGTTTCGTAAAAATCTGTTCAGCCTTTTTGATGATCACGTATCGAAAACATCAAGTTAAAAAAAAAGTTTATTCGTTGTTATAATTGCTTACTCCCTTTCATATCTTTTGTCATATTAGTTATGTGTATCAGTTGTTGGCAATCCTAATAAATAAATAAATAAATAGATTACTTTGTTGAGTCAGCGAATAAATCGTCGTTTGGCAAAGTTCAATAACTGATTTATGGAGTGACGTGACTTTGAGCTGAATGGTGTTTCAAATTACTTTTAAATTTATGTAACTTATATTTAAAATATTTCGCAAAAAAATAATAGTCTTGGAATAAATCTTTCAGTAACGACAATCTTTATGGAAAGCGCAAGTTACCCAATCATCTTTCAAAAAAAAAAAACTATTAAAATTGGTTTATCCGTTCAGGAGCTACAATGCCACAGACAGACACCCAGACACACAGTAACACAGATCCATACGCTAAACTTATAAAATCCTTCCATTTCGCGTAGGGGGTTAAAAATAGTGTAGTTCGCGGTTCACTATAACGTACATATGTATTACATTTCAGCCTTTGCTAAGAAATTATTAAATAGCTAACGTAACTCTAAACGCTACATTTGCATCTCAGAATACAAATGTAGTTGATTTTGCTTGTAATGCGAAAAGATTACACAATCACTGAGAGTTTTGTTTGTGTTTTTTTAAGCAAAACTGATTATGTTATACAATACTTTCGTTACAGGCGTCTGTCTGTTATGTAGCTTAGTCTAGAATAAATGAAAACAGGAACTTAAGTAATGCACTATTCATTAGTTAGATTGTTCTGTAGATGTCTTCTATATTTTTTAATTTAATTTGTCTACTTTTGGGAGATCTAATTACTTGAGATTTGATATATTTATCATCTACGGCGGATTTAGAAAGTCTTTCTTGTACCCTAACAGGAACCCTTCACGAAAATATTTATGTCCATAGAGCGAAGAGCGAAGTAGTGAGAATAAACATGAAACCGACTAAAAAGAAAATTGTAGAATTGTTACACCTACTTTATCAGGTGTATCATGTTAATATAATGATACATTTATACATTCAGATCACATTACAGACTAACTTTTCTAGAGAAACGTACGTACGTAGAGTACGAATGTTATAACATAAGTTATCTTGGGTGCAAGTGAAACATCGTTAGCTAATTTTACATAAAGTTCCTAGATCTTAAGTCTAAAGTAATACCTATAAATTATTCTTTTATAATTAAAAAAGACAACTTCCGTATTAAGAATATTCTTGTGTCGCGGGGGACTTCACAAACATTTAAAGAACTGACACAAAAACACCCAGACTCAGGACAACTATTTGTTGATCACACAAATTTTTGTCGCGTGTGGGATTTGAACCCATAACACTCGGCGCGGCGTAGTAGCGAGTTGGCCACTTAAACCAATAAGAGAACTCAGTTTTAATTATTCGTTACCGCTTGAAACTTGTGTCCTTACAAACGGCGCGCCGCCCGGTTACTTCCTATTACGTCTCGCAACTCGTAACTCACCATTACATTTCCATTATTCACTACAAATCGAGAACTCTATCGTTTTTTCCATTGCTAATTTTAACTTGAACTGAACAACGGTATTCATTGAGAGAACGACATCTATTTTGTAAAGCTTGTTCGATAGTGCAAAAAACTGGTGTTGTCTAGGTCAAAGCACACTTTCGGGTCGCTTTTGCATTTTTGTGATGAATATAGTAATTTAAATGAGATTAAAATGAAAAGTTGGTTATTATTATTATGTTGCCTCATTTTGTGAAAGAAGGAGAAGAAAGTGAACTAAGAGATTGAAGTTCATTAGTAATAAATAACTTTTGGTTTATAAATTGAGTAAATCAAGGTGTTTCGGCCACAGTTTTGTTTTAAGAATTAAAGTCTAGATCTTATTTTATTATTGGCGGGATTGCCTATTTACACTCTACTGTTTCTCCGCGTGTCATTCTGATTATAAAGGGTACTTACCGTTGAGGAAGTGAAGAGGCCAACGGGTTTACAATCTATAGATTATTTCAGAGCGGTGGAAACGATTTAACAGAGAGACCTTTGTTCAACCAGACGTGGGTACATCTGTCTTGGCTGCTGGACGTTTGTGGATTTATTATCTCCACAAAAGAATCTCTCAGCAAAAGCTGTGATTTCGGTGACGCTGTGTGATTTGTTTGCACGACGCCGACACAATTACGCTTTCAATTCATACCCTGGTCAATGTACCACTAATAAAACAAAAGACCACTAGCACTTCTTCTATTTTCATACTTGACTCATACATTATCAATGGCTTTGCTGGAGGGTTGATGGAACATATCAGTTATCAGTCTTGCAGTTAAGCCTTCCAAATTTCTAAAAATTAAGGATTTCGCAATACTCGAAACGATTTCAAAAGTTTCCACACAAGTTATAACAATTTGAGTATTTACCATAATTTGCGTGGGTGGACAAACCCACGCCTCTGTCTCAAATTGTGTGTATCTTCTAGGTACACTAATATATTAAGAAAACTTACAGTACTGTTAATTGTCTCTCAATAAACACCATTGACACATTCTAAATATAGTATCGAAATCTGAAATAAGCTACTCATACCAGATTATATGAAAACGTCCACTTTAATAAATCTAGATATTTCAAGTACCAAAGTCCATGAATGCAAGCTGTTTATTTTCTTGCTTTTTCGTCTCCTAAATAATGTTTTAGACTTAGCTTTCGGCTTCCACACATTGATTTCTAAAAGACTTGTTTATTTTAGCCTGTACGCTAAATTCAGACATTCTTAAACCATGATGAATGAGGAATGATCGGTCCATAATTCGAGATCTATCACAATCTGCACGGTACCTTCCTTCCACTCAAATTAATTTTCTTCCTCATAGCAAACAGTCAACAAAGGTTCGGTACGTTTATCGCCAATTATGTATCATTTTATAAATAGGTCTGCGAATATTACGGTTGCAGAGCACACGTTACTCTACTGATAACAAAATAACTACAATATGACTAATACAATTTTTTTCTTGTTGCAGATGGGGACATTTTAACCAAACAATGGGCTAGCATTACGACAAGCACTCGAAGCGAAAATGAACGAAAGTCGAGAGCGAATCCGCCGTGAGCGGGAAAGGGAGAAGAATACATACACGTCGCCTCGCCTCGCGTTGCGCCGCGTGCTCCTTTTGGCTGAAGGAAGGCAGTTCAGGGAGGCGGCCGCAATCTTGTCGCGGCTCGGTCCGGGAGTGCTGCAAGGTGTGGCCTCAGAACTGCCCATAGATTTGTTGGTGGAGGCACTACCACATTCTGCACATCTCATTGAAACTTTATTGAACAGGTGAGTGTCAAATCGTAGCTTTGGTTCATGACTACTGTGGGATTCATGGCCTAGTCTAGTATTCAATATACTATTTTTATTATAAATATTACTTTTAGCAGGATATTATTTTCTTCTGCTAACTCAGCTTTACACAACGCGCCGCAAATGGCGAGGTACATACATGGACTAATAACTACTACCTACAACTTTTCTAATTCTTTTTTACAACTAAAAATCTTTTCATTTATTGTACGGCGATTATAAAAGGAAAGAGAATACCCATAGGATAACTTTTTTTTTATTGAAATATCAGACAATTACTCACTATAAAAAACGTCTATTTTTTCCGGCTGTTACTTAACTCAGCTAAAACTCGAACAATCACTAGGTAAGGGCGGCGTAGTTTACGTCAGTAAACTTTTATCTATATTACGAAATAAGCATAAAGACATTACAAAGCATATAAATTTTGATCTTAATCGATCACACATTTATTAATCGATTCTAATGCAATTCGTAAGGCCAATAATACAGCGCCTTCCCACACTGTTACGTAGTACATATATATTCTGTGAGAAAACTAGAAAGTAACTCGCAAGGAAACGAATTGATTTACTGCTTGAAAAGTAAAAACATATTTTTATAATACAGCCTCGTTTATAAAATGAGTTATCTCATTGCATTCCACGTGAAAAACGACTAATAGTTTAAAGGCTCAATGTCGCCATCGAATACTATTTAACGTACTTATCTATTGTAGGTATAACTCAGGTGATGGACTCACTTTTCTTCTGTTACACGTCTCAACTCTAATCATGAAAATGTGAAAGAGTAACAAAAATCCATCCATCCATCCATTCAAACTTTCACATTTATAACATTAGTGGGATTATTTAAGTTAAAGGGCTTGGACTTCCCGGCAATATCCGTATAAACAATGTAGTTTTCCTTCCATCGCCATCCCTTCTTGTATATATTTACCTTTCAATGTATGTACTACAATTTTCCCATATTTAATTCCCATAGTACCCGGTTCCGGCAATAGGCTTGCCTCCTATTACGTGAGTGGGGCCAAATTACAGTTGGCAAAATGTGGGTGTAATGCACAACCATATCCATGCGGATATACAGGAGTGCATGTACGTTTAAATTCTGATAAAAAAGACCCAAAGGTGTGAAAATGTTTTTAATACATTGCCGTGTGATGCGCTTGAACACTTGTGTGTCAATTGTCTAAGATGCCGATGAAGGTGTGTCCACTCGGTTGACCATAAAATATAAATACAACTCTTTCAAATTTTATTTATTATTCGTTGCAAATCACAACTCTAGCTTGAGTAAAGTGTGTCACGACTGCTCGCAACATTGGCATCTAATGTTATGGTATGTCAAATTGAGTTTACATTTGATTACATATTTATTTAAACCTGCTCCTCCCTCATTAAACTGCCAGCTACGGCTGATAAATTGGAATATTGATTACATTGAATTCAACTCAATAATATTGTTTCTTTCTTAGTCACGGTATCAAGTGATCCGGTGAGTGGTCACCGTGACGTTGTGTTTCCGGTATAACAGTTATATCGTTGCATTGGAGCGACGCCTGAGTGGGTTTGCGTGATGCGCCGAGAACAAGTAGTAGAGGAATATTTGCAGCCCACTTTTATGAGTATATACTATATCTGTCTTTATAATATTTTAGAAAATGTGTTACACAGAGGTGTGGTTCTATATTAAAATTATTAATAACCGATTTCAGCCTGAAAAGAATCGATTGATGAATTTGTTTTGGCATCGAGTATAGAAGAAACTGGGATAAGTTCTATCCCCTCAAGGGACAACATGGTAGTTGAATGTCAAGTCAAATCGATACGTTCTATACAAATATGTTTTTAAAGGGCAGTGGCGATTTACACATTTGCCGCTAGTAGGCTATTACAATTTTGCCGCCCCTACCGATCTCTATAATTCGATACCTTATTATATGAATATTCAATGCACTGGTAACACTCCGACTGATGATGACGATGGAATTCAATTACGCCCGACTTTGTTTACGCAAAATCATCAATTATATCGTCATATTAAGTGTTGTTCTGACTTGTTGTTAGTTCTGACTTTATGCACAAAAGAGCTAAGGCGTTTAGCGTTACTTGGCTTAAGGTAGATCTTATATATTTTATAAGCTTCTTTCACCCGAACTGTCTCCTCCACTCGTTCTCCAGGCCTACTCAGCCTGGTGGTATATCCGCAACTGTTATAGGGTCATAGGTTCTATATTTGTAAGCATTAACAGTTTTGACGTCATACTTAGTAATCAAATCATTTTATTTTAATGTTTGGGTGTAAATTTTAAAAAAATACCAACACTGAGAATAATAACGAAACAAATCAAAATCTCATGTAAGTCTTAATTTCATGTTGACTACGAAATAATTTATGTTAAGGGGTAAGGTAAGAAGGGGTAGACAGAGGTGTGTTAAACACCCACGTTTTAGTTCCTATATTTTTGTCCTACTCACGGCAAGCGTCTGCGTTTGTTAATTTTCCCCGCTTTTGCAACATTTTTCATTGATGCTCCGCTCCTATTGGTCGTAGCGTGATATTATATAGCTACAGCCTTCCTCGATAAATGGGCTATCCAAAACTAGAAGAATGTTTCAATTGGAACCAGTAGTTCCTGAGATTAGCACGTTCAACAAAACAAACAAACTCTTCAGCTTTATAATATTTGTAGAGATTAAAAAACATCTAAAGACTGGCATTTTTCTTGTCTCAACGGAAGTAGTAAACATTTGACAACGACCGGATATCTATTAAATCTGTCAAGTTTTGGTACAAGCGACAATTTATAACGGCTAAAGGATCCACAATTTCTAAATTCCTCTTATAAGTAAGCCTACTTCAATGAGACAAATTAGATCTTAAAAGAAAGAAAGAGAAAGAATTAATTTTTATTCTGACTCATACAGGATAGGTACATGGTTTTTAACATCACAGGAAAAATAAAATAAATAAATACCCCTGCATGAGACAAAAATGGTCCTTAGCTCAGCATGATGCTACTTCGTACGATTAGCGAAGAGGCGCTGGTATTCTTGGATCAAATACAAACAAAATGTCACCCAATTTTACAGCGTATAAAGTATCATAAACATTACTTGTCTTTAAAGTTAATAAAAAAAAAACGCTGGCTGAAAATAGCCGTGCAGTATAATGACTACTTTCATGCAACGCTTAAAAGTACAAGGATGTGTGTAAATTTTACAGGAATACAATGAAAGTGTTCGTACCGGTTTGAGGTATTCCGACGACTTTCACATGATTTATATTATAAATGACCTTCAAAACTTTACACTCGAATGAAAGTATTCTTTTATTTACATTACGCGTTTACTATGTTCTCGTTTGAGGAAACGTGTAAATGAGGCCGCTATGTACATATTGTGTGTGCGTTGGATTGGTTACTATGTGCGCGAATCTTGTGTTTTAATCTATACTACATAATATCATAATGCTGATGATTTTTGTTTGTTTGATTGTTTGTTTGTTTAAACGCGCTAATCTCTAGAACTATTGGAAAGATTTAATTAATCATATTTGTATTGCATTGAGGAAGGTTATGTAACATCACACTACGACACTTTGGAGCAGAGCAGTGTCCATAAAAGCAGCTGAAACTGCGGGGAACGGCTGGTACAGGGTATACATTCACAGTTAGTATATAAAACAGTTTAAAATACATGAATTAAAAAAAATATTATAAACTAGCTGCACCCGGCATGCGTTGCATCTTCTTTAGAATCGTTGTGATTTGAAATTAGATGAAACGAAAAAGCGACAGTAAAAAGAGACAAACTTGTATTCTATCTCATTCCTTTTTATGAATATAAAAAGGAATGAGATAGAATACAAGTTTACAGTGTTTCCTATAATCTTTGAAAAGAGACAAACGTACTCATAAATAGGATTTAGCCTGCGAGAGAATGAGATAGAATACAAGTATTAGTATTTCCTATAATCTTTGTATTTGCGCCTGCGTACTACCAAGCCTTCAGATGAGTCAATGTCAACGTGGTGTCATTTTTGTGCATTTGAGTATTAAAATTCGTTGGTTAATTAATTTTTGTTAATTATTAAACACGCCTGTGTTAATTTGACCAATAACTTTTACATAAATTATCTAAAATTAAATTTATTAACATTAATAAATTATT
This sequence comes from Euplagia quadripunctaria, assembly GCA_963859945.1. Taxonomy (NCBI): domain Eukaryota; kingdom Metazoa; phylum Arthropoda; class Insecta; order Lepidoptera; family Erebidae; genus Euplagia; species Euplagia quadripunctaria. Next base: position 512,972 of record OY982582.1, read on the forward strand.
TGTGTTGATTTTACTTTTTATTTTTCATTCTCTCGTAGGCTACTCTTCTGAAATTTCACTTCTGCCGTGTGTGAATTGCACATACACACTTTTTTATATAGATTTTTTGTGCCAGACACCCTCGCGGGCGACCCCAGAACACCCTACCAAAGTTTCATCACAATCTGATCAATGGTTTCGGAACGCATAGAGGACAAACATACATTGATTTTTATATATTTAAATTAAAAAGAGAAAATCTTTTATTTTAAGCAACCCGTTTACTAGTAGTAGTAGGGCCCTAGGTGCTCAAAAGACGTGAAAATCTTGTGCTAAACAGCCACTTAAGTATTTTTTACATCTAGCTAGCTGCCAGTCGCTAAACTGGATCTGGCGTTTAAATAAAGTTAGAGTTCTCTTTGGTTTGGTAACACCACAGACCATCACATTAATACATGTTTATATCTAGTAACAGTTTACTTAGTGTAGCAGAGTTGAGTTAATTAAATTTTACAAATGATAAAAGTTATAATATACTAGCTGACCCGCGCAACTTCGTTTGCGTTTGTAAATTTTCCCCGTTTTTGCAACATTTTTCATTGATGCTCCGCTCCTATTGGTTGTAGCGTGATGTTATATTATAGCCTTCTTCGATAAATGGGATATCCAAAACTACAATAATTTTTCAATTCGAACTTGTAGTTTACCTACAAACTGAATCATTCCGGGTTTCTTGGGTAGTCTTTGAGGATGTGTGAACTTTTTTCCGAATAACTCTTATTGAGCATAACTTCATTTCAAAACTTATCTTTATCTATTAATAAATAGGGTTCTTATTCTCGCATTTTCAATGCCATTTCAGCTATTTCTTTTCAATACATTCAAACATGTTTTGACATAACACTTGAAATCTATGATATAACAATCATTATCACGAAATGAAACAGCTGCCCAAGTTCAGAGTTGAAGCCAGTGATGTGATGTTATTATATCATTGCAATCAGTATGAGGGTTTTGGGAATACGTGTTATACATTCACCTTTGGGTTAACATACAATAGAGTGGTTAGTGAGTAGTTTCTTTGAAATATTACAAAATGTTAACTAGCAAACATTGTGTTCTTTCTTCTCTGAACTTTGGTCTTTGGTTTCTCCAAGAAATTCGCTCGAAACGATCCTGCAACGGTCATAACGTTTTTGACTCTGTTCGCAATTTCAGCAAGTTCTGAACGAATACCTAGTATTCGGTCAGAACTTGCTCAATGGTCGTAATGTGAAACCATTCATTTATGTATGGGTACATGCTCGGCAAGCATTTTATTTTACAGCCTACTGTTAAACTTGACCTTATTTTGTCACCAGAGATTGCGTGGATTCAAGACTTGCCAAGGCTTCTAAGAGGGGAACAACCCTGATGACATTTCTATTTGGACGTTGATATAGTTTGTCTCTCTGTCCAAAAAATGGGAATAAAAATTTTTAAAGAGCCAAATAATGCACAAATATAAAATACAATCTTGATTACAGCTATTAAATTAGAGGTGGATTTGTTTTTATTAAGAGCACCCTTGAGGATACCTTTAGAATAAAAAAGCGGACAAGTGCGAGTCTGACTCGCGCATCGAGGGTTCAGTGAGCAAATAAACTTGTATAAAGATAGTACGTCCAACTCGGAAATCAATTCTCGAAGATTTTTGCCCGTCTTTTCCGAAAGAAAAACTTAAATTTGCAAAACAAACAAAGTCAACTTTTTAACCGCAAAAGTTTGCAATCACAGAAACAAATTTTTCATGTGATATATCAACAAAGCAACTATTTTCAGATTTTATCCTTAACTTGTCCTGTTAAATCTCGCTTCTTACCAAATTTTATGATTCTAGGTCAATGGGAAGTACCCTAAAGGTTTTGAATTACCTGCGAAATGTTAAAATTTGTTAAAATCTAAGACTTAATGGCCGTGTCTTTTGATTGCGTTGACTTAGAAGCTTGAATTTTTTACAGCTTTAAGGGACCGCTGACTTATTTGATGTCAATTTCAACTTGATACCTCCACGGGTACCTGAGGAAAAGGGTCTTGACAGACCGACAGACGGGCAACAAAGTGATTCTATAAGGGTTCCCTTTTTCCTTTTAGGAACAGAAACCTAATGATACTATATTCTGGGGTCTATTACTCAGCGCATTGTAGACCCGCACTACGCAAAAATTATACTATTGACTCTAGGGCACACACACACATACTCAGAAACATTTTCTGTAAACGCATATAATACGTAGAAATACACACACAGATACAAATATATATATTCATCCATAAATTTTTTCCCCAATGCATCATTTGCATTGAGTCAGAATCAAACTCGCGACAATAATTGACATAACAGTCAAACGCTTGAACATGGCGAGGTGTCGCCGGTAAATACACATACAACTCAATAATTTATGTAGAAGTTTCAGTATTATTAGGTGTTGTACCAAATTTACTACTCTAAGACTCGCTTAAGGTTATAGTATATTGCAGGCCGATACTGAAATAAAATAGAAGGCCAATGATGAAAAAATATTGATCGATATTTGTCGTGTGACTTGTATATTTGTGCTATATGTATTATAATTTATAAAACAACTATGCATTACTTTGCCTTAATCTGTGCTTAGAGAAATAATTAAACTAGTCACTGTGAAAAGTACAATAATTTTTTTTTATGATAACCAACCTCTAGCAGACCCATTACATTAATATAATAATAGCTTACTAACTTAACTATTAAATGATAAGTATAGTTTAAATTAATAACAGACAACTAAAATACAACGACCATTACACATACACGATATTGGAAAGCACAAATAACAACTTTACAACTATCAATTAATCGTTCACGCTCCGATCATGTTGGATTACCGATAAACAATTTATTACATTGCCCGCCATCCTCCATCTTGTTTTGTCTAAACTTTTTGAGACCAAGGCATTCACTTTTACTGCCTAATATTGACATCTGTGGTTTCACTTTCGAGAAAGGTCCCTAATGCATCAGTGTATTGTCAGTTATGCTGTTATGCTTGAATGCATGCGTCAGTCGTCTATTATGCATGATTCGGTAATGAATATGGAGTATCAAATTGGCGTGTCGAAGTGCAAATGTCTTTGGCGGGCGAGTTAATGTATTAAAAAGTTTTTTTTTGGTTTTCACCAATGACATTTTGTTATATTTTGGTTTAGGTGAAGAAATTTTTTGCTCATACTGGAAACTTGAAAGAGTAGGTAGGTGGTATTATGAACATTATGACGGTTTTATTAGTAGCAGTTATTATAAGTTTTAATTATTACTTGTCGATTTATTGTTATTTACTAAAAGCATACAATGTATGTATGAACTACCCCGCCTACCCCGGACGGGAATAAGGCGTGAGTATTCCCGTCCGGGGTTAGTTGAAACGATAGAAAGCCATTTGACACGATCCTGACATAGCTTGCGCCTCTTCCACATTCATCAGACCTTTCATATTTTATTTATTTTATTATATTACGTGTGCTTTTACCTAGACCATTCTTTAGTATACTGCCGATCTGGTCGGTGTACGTCTTTCGGGGCCTACTTGCACCGACTTACCTACTCACAGGAGCCTTATAAATTCCTTTAGTCATTCGCTTTTCATTCATCCTTTCAACAAACCATCACAACATTCCTTTCTCCATTCTTGTCACTATATCTCCTTTCAATCCACACCTAATACCTCATCATTCCTCACTCTATCAGTCAATCACACGTTAAACATACTTCTTAGTGAACGCATTTCCTCGCTGCCATACATATGTATGAGTTGGAGCCAACACTCTCCCGTGAACCGCCAGACGTCCGTTTAATGACACGTTAAATGAACTCATTCACTAGTTCCACTCTTTCATTTTCACCTTAACCTCACAAGTAGTCATCTCTTCATCCGTTTCCAACACCATAACCTTTATTTTGCTTGCATTTACTTTCACACTTATTGCCTCAAGCTCATCATTCATGATTATTATTATGTCCTGCGACTTATTCGCTGAAGATGCAAGTAAGACTTGATCATCGGCATTTGAAGAGGCACTTGACACGTGACCGTGAAAACCGCAATTGTGCTCTTTCAATTTAGATAAACAACTATCCATTTTATTTATTTTTATTTATTTATTTGTTTAATTGATTTACAAAATAGATATTAGTTAATGTTCTAAAGATGTAACATAAACTTATTTAAGTTTTACTGTACATCAGTGTCGCCAACTAAATTAAACTTATTATAAAAATCGCACATACATAATTGACAAAAATATACTTATGTTATAATAGAAGGTATATTATATCATACTTATATTATATCATCATAATACATGTTGCTTTGGGTCTAGATAGCGATGTGGAACTTGTCCCAGGATATTATTATTATCATTAGTGTTATATCATGTTTCTTCGGTTTTAAATTTTCTACATAATTCGAATATGAAACTAAAATGAACAAATCGGTTGCCCAAAACATAGTTTTATTTGTTTGATAAATTTTGAGACATAATATGTAATAATAGTTAGGGCACAGTCTACCAATTCTTTTGAATTATGTGGCGAAGAATCGATTTTGAAAAAAACGCCAAACAATACAAAACGATAAGCGTATATTGTATATCGTTCATACGCGCCGCGAAGTCTGCTTTGCATCTCTAAACAGTGTATTTGACGTCATGGTACGTAGTCAAACACGATTGGTTTTTTAATAAAAACTGAACAGTGCAGGAGGTTTTCCCCCTTCCTTCTTAATATAATATGCTCAGAAATCTATAGAAAAATCTATAGATGTTAAGCACTTCTATAAATACGATCACGATATAAAAGTAGCATCAGATAATGGCAATCCAGTCACCATAAATGACATTATCGGATATGAACATGTGATAATAGGCCCACGTTCGGCAGGTCGGTGGTCGGTAGCGGCAGGTGAAAGTGCCCGGTCAAACCTGTTCCTCCCTCGGAGCTTGCGATGAGGTGAAATTTATGAGGATATTGATTGGTTACGTGCATTAACTTTGACTTCGAGGTCTGCAGTTGCTGAATGAATGGGAAATAAGAAAATAAATTATAGTATATAAAGTGTTTGTGCGATAAGAATGTTTATGGTGAAAATTGTGCTAAGATGATAATATTACAACCCGTCGCGGCAACATAATAAGTTACGTTGTCTTAAAATTCTTTAAGCTTGTTCTTAAAATTATACGTTGCTTTTATAGACGTCAAAGAGCCGATGAATCAGTTTAATTATTTATTTATTTGAAGTATATTTTACGAGATTTATTAGATTTTTATACCGATCTTGGTGGGTTACAATGATTTAGAGGAAAACAACTTACTGGAAACACGATGCATATCGTTAAAGAGGTTAGAGGAATATGTACGATATCTCTTATTAAAGTTTATTTTCGTAAATAGCAAAGACTCATGAAAAACATTGAAACTACTGTTATTTTCGATCGTTTCATACTTAAACTGTGCAAGGGCCGTGTAGGCATCCAGGGTGATCTTTATACGGAAGAACCATTTCAGTTTTGAACTGACCAGTCCCGACACCCAGTAGACTAGATAAGTCGGTCATCACTAATAGCTAGTCTATGGAATATATATGGAATAAGGTCTATGAAATACTCAAAACTCCCAGACTGTTGTGAAAATTAAGCAAATAAAATAATGAATAACATGTCAAAGATTAAAAACAGAACAGAACAAAAGAATACAGAATCATAAAATCAAAAATACAACTATGGGAAGAAATTAGAGCAACTTAGTCCCAAGCATTTTCAATTTCATCATGCGAATAGTCTACAGTGTAGTATGCCTTCCAACGAAGTTTATAGTTATCTAGTTATAATTTTAAATTTATTAAAGTTCAGATTTTGTGTATAGCATGGGATTTTGTTGTAGAAGTGTATACTTTAACATCTAAATGAACTACAACTTCTTTGAAGCCTAATCATTAGCAGCACAAGTTTTTATTTCTAAAATGAATGCGTACCTACGTCACTATTGTTTATTTAATTTGGAACATCGCTCACCGCAGCTATTGCCTTCATATAGCTCCAGAAGTCCAGAGATAATGCTCTTTTTAGAATGAATACCTATTGACTGACTGATTGAAAGACCGTAAAGATTAGCGCTGAGAAGATCCCTATGCCCAGTAATATGTTAATGAGGACTAAAAATGCTGACGATAAGCGAGAGACCTCAAATAGATTTCATTGGGTACGACCACGAACGGAATAAGTGATGCAATCATTTATTTTTCTATTTACAACCCCTCCTAGTCTTATTAGTCTTACTAAACATATTCATACAATAGTAACAGCACATATATAACACCTACGTTTTCGTCCATCTAGCTCGTAAAACATAATTTGCTTGTATGTCGCAACGACAAAGATAGCATCATTGAATGTATTTGAAGCGTAAAGTTATTACGAAGCTGTAATAATTAGATTTGTACATTTCCATATTTGTATAATTTGGGTGCAACATCACATTTCTTACTAATCTTACTAATATCATAAAGGCGAAAGTTTGTGAGGATGGATGGGTGGATGGTTTTTTTGAAAAAACCGGTGAATCGAACTGGCTGAATTTTGGCACAGAGATAGATTATAGCCTGGAACAACACGTAGGCTATGCCGGAAAAATATACGGTTTCCATGGGATAGAGTTTACAAAAATTTCCACGCGAACGTAGTCGCGGGCAACAGCTAGTAGGAACTTTATAAAACTCATTTTTAGTTTCTTTTGCATATTATTACTGGGTAAGATGAGAAGAACTCTTCTTACTAAAATAATGTATGCGTTTAATTTTAACCGACTTAAAAAAAGGAGGAGGTTCTCAATTCGACTGTGTTTTTTTTATGTTTGTTACCTCAGAACTTTCGATTGGGTGAACCGATTTTGATGATTCTTTTTTTATTTGGAAGCTGGTGCTTCCCGTGTGGTCCCATTTCGACTATGTTTCGCCTGAGATATCGGCACCTATTGGCGCCTTAAAAAAAACATTAAACCTTGAAACACCTCAAACACCTGAAACATTCGGCCGTCTGATCCCAAACTAGGCGGAGCCTGTACTATGGTAACCAGACTGCTGATAAACATACTTATATATTATTTAATACATACGTATTATAGATAAATTACACTCAGACACAGAACAAATGATCGTGCTCATCACACAATTATTTGTCCTGGGTGGGAATCGAACCCACGACCTCTGGTGTAGAACTCAGGATCACTAACCTCTGGACCAACAGGCCCAATAAGGGATATCTTTGTTACGACAATATTCTATTATCTGTTAAAGAGTAACGAGTACTGTATGTTACATTAATTTTACCGCAGCTAACTATTTTCTTTTGAACCTTCCTTAAGAAGGCATAAAACTGTTAATATTATTACACATATGTATTTTAATAAACTATGCTGGGCACGTGGCAAGGCATAGTATTTGATGTAAAAGATTGACGGAGTTGTGGCCAAGACTGACAAGACAAGTTGTGGCTTTATACAGCAATGAGATAGTCCGACAAGCGCTAAAAATTCCCCGCGGAGAAAATGGCATATTATGTACCCAGCAGTGATAGGAGTCCAGTTGCTCCTGATGATTATGATAAATAAACTAGCACTTCATTTTTCATTTTACAAAAAGCCCGTAGACAATTATTATTCAATCAATATGTTCTATACTACAACTGTTCTATGCTACAAATAATGTGTCATTAATAATCGAAGATACGTTTATTTTACAGAAATATTCATTCATAAGTTAATTTCAAAATTATAAATAGAAAATATGTATGAGACTTTGCCTTTTATTAAATGCCACGGTAGACTAATAAATTGACTATTGTAGAAGTCTACTATGTCAATATAATTAATGGATTTACATCAAATACATTTGGTCTTGACATAATGATTTGAGTTTAGCTCAGACGGTCACACAAGCTCCTACAGACGGTTTTCTGTACAACTAAACTGTTTAGTGTGATTGGTTGTCAACTCCAACACTTCTCTGACCTAATTAATCATTTAGTTGGTAGTAGATGGAACACATACAAGTATTTAGTTATTTTTGTTATAACTTACCCGAGGTACAGAGGTACAGAGGTATTGTGTCCTTTTCTAGTATTGGTTCTTATTCTTTTCTCCATCTAATTAGTGATGTTACTATGGTTTAAGGGGTTTTTTCTCTGCCTTAATGAGAGTCATGAACTTACATTATTTGTTTTTGCACTACAGTTAATTCTGACGTCGCCGCGTCGTTGCGAGGACCACTATCACTGCACATTTATCAACTGTCGATAGCTTTTCACTTTTCCACCAGTTTACTCAGAGTGATTGACTAGTTCAGTCTTAGTAAACTTTTTTGTCTAGAGATGAATGTGCAGGACACAACATAATGTGAAAATCAAGGAAGCACTTATTTTTGTTATGGTTTACGCTTTGATTTACGGCAGAAATCATGATAAACATTTGATTGTTATTCAATGAATAGAAGTAGCGAAAGATTTAGGTGAGAAATGTGTTTGAAGTTAAAGAGAAAATCGCTTACGAATCGTTTTGAAAGCGATTTAATTATAGTGCTTTAAATAGTGAAGCAATTCACGAAATAGTGGATGTATGCACGAAGTTGAAAGTGTACTTCAGTAACTGTCTATCTGTTTGGGTGGCGTGTTTATTACGTAACGTGCATTTATCTTCTATACTTGTTTTATGTTTTTGTTTGAAGATATGGGAAAATTGACCTATTTACACAGAAATAAGAACTTTAAGAAACGAGTTTATTTGGCATCTTGTTCGCTTGTTAAATCGACATTTTGGAACCAAGGTTCATTGCTTTTAATATTTTAGTTCATAACGAAGCTTCCCATTACCTTAGATTCAAATCTTTCGAGTTTTATTCAATTAAAAGGTAAAATTATTGGAATAAGTTTCAAAACATTGATATGAATAACTTGTATTGCTCGGTTTTAGAATGAAAACATCAAGGTTGGTTTTTTTTTATGGCATAGGGGGCAAACGAGCAGACGGGTCACCTGACAGTAAATAACTACCACCGCCCATGGGCACCTGCAACTCAAGAGTCACAAGTGCGTTGCCGGCCTTTAAGGTATGAGTAGGGGAAGTGGGGAAAAAGAGGGGAGAGGAGGCGATAGGAAGGGTTAGGGCCTCCGGTTACCTCACTCACTTGGCGAAAAGCAGTGCAAATATTGCTTCACTGCCAGTTTTCTGTGAGGCCGTGGTATCACTACGGTCGAGCCGGCCCATAGGTGCTGAAGCATGGCTCTCCCACGATAAATGGTTGCTGCAATTGACCGATTATTAAATTGGCATGACTATATGTGAAAAGTTGCTATAATAAACAGAAACCGTAACTCACACTGCTTTAATATTTCTTTATAAACTACTAAGAAACGATAAAACGTAATTGTATTTTCTACCTTTAACTGTTACATCAGAAAAACTGTCTAGCTATCTTTGCAAACAACATTCACATACTCAGTATAAAATTTACCGTAGAAACAGTATTTACTAAATAACATGAGTACAATAGAATTATGAATACCAGAGAGTGTTCTCCACAACCTGTTTATGGAGTGGAGTAGACGAACCCGAAAAAAAAGAATCTATATTTCCTAAAGCTGCTGTTTCGTTATCGGCGGAGCGGGGAATAAAGCGGATACGGTTAATAAGCGATTACAGTTGTAACCAGTGCTATTAAAATATTGTTTTGTTTTCTTTGTGTAATACTTAAATGTTAGTATTACATAAAGAAAGCTTATTCATAAATAACGGTGTTCACCATTTCTATTCTATCTCTTAAGTTTCACTCGTCGCTCCGCTCGTGTTAAGACCGTGGCTTAATGCTTTTAAGCTCTGCTCATCTTAGGAGCGAGTTGTCGTGTGATAATTCTATGCGTTTTCATTGTGGTGTGGAAACCATGATGTGGGAACAAGAGCACCGGCGCCGTAACGACATTTATCGGTACTGGTCCGTTATGGAAACAGTTATGATTTGGCACGGGCTTGTGGTCGATGGTTATTGGTGATATGGTGTTAGATACAGGGTGTTTGTGGGGAGATATACAGGATGATATAATAGATAGCAGTATCGTTAAATTGGACTGCGTTCTGAGGTAATTTGTAACCAAATTTAAAAAAGGGAGGTTTTTAATTTGGCTTAAGGTTTCTTTTTGTTTGTGTTACGTGATCACGAATTAATAATATTGGAAAAAAAAATTAACTCAAATTTGTTTATAAATGGATATCGTTGTTTGTGAACAAGTTGAATGACAAGTGGATGGACATCATAAGGTGAAAGAGATGATGGTTTGTAGTTGACTTTACTTTCGAGAGACCTTTTGTATTTAATAAAAGTAGACAATCTACGCCTCAGGGTAAGCGGTTACTTGGACCTATGAACTCTTTCAACATCTGTGATGATTTGTGCATTGCTAACCCTAAAAATCTCCTTTAGAACCCTTACTCAGTACCCATCACCACAAAAAATAAACTCCTATTAAAAATAACAATTTATATTCTGTGCTACGTTTCAATTGCCATATACTCGTAAATACTTAAAACAATTACCTAACTTATTCACAAAAAATATATATTTCCAACATCTGTAATATTTACCTAATTAATTTATTTAAAATCTCCCACATAATTTTATTACGTCTGACTTTTTAAGGTCAACACAATTGCGTCCTAGCAGCTTATACATGGCCCCTGGGTTAACGTAAATATGTAGTAATTAATATGCTAGGAATGGGAGCAGCCATAGTTTTTTACCGCGAACAATTTTAATTGTATTGCAATAAGCTTGGAACGCCATATCTAGTCATCTTTCTAAATGGAAGGTTCGAATAATAGGTAGTGATGTAATGATTACTTGCAATACAAAGTAATACAATCAAAGTCATGCAATGACGGAGTGGGCTATAAGAGAAGTACTTCAATTTTCGAGAAGATTGTCTCAAACACGTAACAATAAAAGAGAAACGGAACAGACTGGTAATGGTACATAAGCAAGTAGCTTATATTAGGATAAAATCTTTTGAGAGTGGTATTCATATTTATTAAGCGCAATTCACACATAAAGTGGGCTCGGGCCGGGCGCGGGTCAGGACCCGCCGCACTCCCGTCCTGACCCGCACCCGACTCGCGCCCGACCCGTGCCCGACTCGCGCCCGACCCGCGCCCCTTTTGTGTGTGAATTGCGTTGTAAAGATATACGGTTTTTCTCACACTGGTGAGGCGCCGCACGTCGACGTGGAATGTCGCTTCACCGCTTGAAGGAAAGTCCCCATTGAAATTTTAAGTATCAGTTGAGTACTTTAAAAACAGTTTTTTTTTTGGCAATAGATAATACTCAAACCGATGAAAAACTGAATAATGAGTAAAGAACTCTATGTAAATGTTTTAAATAGTTTAATCATCAGTAATTATTCAAATTCATCTTTTCAGAAAACCAATACAATTAAGTAACGTATCAATTTAATGATTTCGGTGAATGTTAATATTGAGTTGCAGCTCTTGATCAGTTTTGCCAAAATGGTAGAAATACATCTCAAATCCAGTTCGGTATGTGTGACCAGGTCGCGGAGGTAGTAGGCCAGTGGGGCGCTATGTAAGGGCGCGGTCGAACCGCGAGCTATAAACTAATAAGCTAGTAAATATTTAATAGCTGACGAAGAATGCAACTGCCAATTGATTTAGTAGGTAAGAGCGAAATGGCTATAAGACTATTACATAAGGTGATGTCATATTTTAGGGTGGTATAGTAAGACACCGTAAATTATGTGAAGCGCTAACAATTTTTAAGAAATCTTATTTTGAAAGTGACAAATCGAACTTTAAAAATGGAACGATAAAGCTAATATTTTGTAACAGATAGGGCTAGAATTAAGGAAATTATAGGTATTTCATTCCAAGGATGCTGATAAAATATCCAAATGTTTCTGAAAATGACGGCATTAAAAATTAAAAATACAAAATCATTGAAATTGCAAATTCATAATATATTACTTTGAAATGTGCACCGGTCTACAGCAAGTAAAACGGTATTTAAAAAAAAAACAAAAAAAATAATATTCTTGTTCATAATTTGTCGGCTACACATAACGCTCCTAAAATTAGACCCCACTTTTCTGTATTTTATTTATTATTATTGTTTGAGTGCTTAGTGCCACCTCAACCATTTCTGGTCTTTTGTAGCGCACTTTTTACTTTACAGCTCACTGCTCAGACTTATGGCTTCGAGAAACCTCCAGATCCTTTCAGCAGTGACTGTTTGTATTTCCTGCGGTTGCACGATGTGCAACCGTAGGTTAATACTTCGGTGCCGCATTAGTGAGCCACAAGAGCATAGAATATGCATTGCAGTTTCCTCTGCCTCTTGACAGAATCTGCATATTGTGTTCTCGCCCAATTTTAGGGTGAACATATGTTTGTTCAGTTTGCAGTGTCCGGTTAGGACTCTTGTTACTGCACATGTTTTGTATCTTTTGAGCTTTAAAAGTTCTTTGGATACTTTATTATCATAGCCTTTTATAAAGACTTTAGAGTGTCTTAGACCAGTCGTGGTCTTCCATCTCTTAATAGCCAATGATGTATATTGGGCGTTTATGATTGAATATGCTCGCTATTTGCTGATGCCGCAGAATGGTTCTGGGCCATGCTGTCGGTTGGCCCGGCTTTTTATCGGCTTTTTCGTTGCCATCGATTCCTGAATGGCCTGGTACCCATCTTAATGTAATTTCGTTTGATTGCCCCAGTGTGTTCAGGTTTTCCTTGTAATTTTGTATTAGCTTTGAGCTAGTCTCAAAATTGTATAGTGCCAATAGCGCCGCTTGGCTGTCTGAATTGATGTAGATGTGTTGATTTTTTACTCTTCTCTCAAGGTTGATCTCCACGCATCTATTTAATGCAAAGAGTTCAGCCTGAAAGACGGAGGCTCCCAGATTGGCGCTCCATCTGAATTTTGGCCTCTCTCCGTAAATTCCACACCCTACATCAGGGCCTTTTTTAGACCCATCGGTGTACCACTCGTGACTACCATTTTTGTTGGATTGGAGGCCTTCCAGCCATGTATCCCTCTGTGGTATGTCTACTGTGTACCTTCTCACGAAGTCAATCTCTGTTTGCATGTCATCCGCTGGCATGTTTAGAGCTTTTATTCCGAAAACCGACTCTTTTAGTGAGTTTCGTGTTCGTGATTGCCACTTTGGTTTCGTTTGTGTACATATTCTGTATATACTTTTGCTAGCTTTTTTTTGCACATAGATGCTGAGCGGGGTCAGGCTTAGTAGTGCATTTAGAGCTTCCCCTGGCGTCGAAGATAGCGCACCAGTGGCTATTAAACAAGCCGTACGTTGTAGGCTGTCTAATTTGCTTGAGGTAGTCGTTTGGCTTACCTTACGGCACCAAACGGCAGCTCCGTACGTTACGATTGGCCTTGCTATCGCCGTGTATAGCCATAGGGAAATCTTGGCTGAAGTCCCCATCTGGCGCCAGCCATGCGACAGCTCATCCATAATGCCATTTTTGCTTTATGGACTATGTTTGTGATGTGTGAGTTCCAGGTTAACTTTTGGTCCAGTGTGTGGGCCCTAGGTACTTAACTTCACTAGAGAAGGAAAGGATTTTGCCGTTTAGTTTTGGATTTGACAAACTTTCCAGCTTCCTTTTCTTTGTAAATGGAATTATCATAGTTTTGTCTGCGTTGATTGATAATTCGTTCTCTCTGCACCAGTTGTTGATGTACCCTGTATGTCATAGTCGAGGTTGGACATTTCTACAAGGAGTTGGTCAACAGCGAGGGTCTCTCTACTAAGTACGTTGCTCTAATGTACTGATAACTCTTTCCATAGTTTATAACACTTTTCTCTTTATAACACTTTTTTTTGGTCTATAACACTTTTCTGTAACATCTCTATAATAGCTCAATAGTTTTTGATTCACATTACGAACTGATTCCAGCTCAGCTTGTAAACCTAGTGTAGTTGAGCGAGGAGACACTCGCCTCGACAGATCGTTATACGTGCGCTAGAACGTTCCGGTAGCACACTATCCACGAGCTTATAGCTGGCGATCTGACCGCACCCTAAATGTCTGTACTTACATTTTTATGACAATCTCAATCCATAGTTCAGTTTTAAAATTTTTAGTTACTAATGAGTTACTGAGAGTACTTGTTGTATAATGACGTATTTTCTGTAATTCGCTATTTGTTATATTAATGTTAAAAAAAAATCAAAATCCAAAAAATATGTCCAAAAATTAATCATATAAAATTTGTTCACAGATTGATATCATTGGAAATAGCCCCCCGTCCGGACGTACAATGCGAAGCCGTCGCGTGGCGTCTAGTGGGGCTCCTTGGTGCAGACCAGGGCACCGGGCTGCGCGCGCGCACCGCCCGCCTTGCATCTGCGTTGGTGCATTATACCCCTGATGCTAGAGATGCGATTGATGCAAGGAGACGGCAGTTAGATGCAGCAGTCCAGGGTCAGTTTATTTTTAAGTGTATACATTTTTTCGCGACTACCAAAGAAGGGTAATATTTTTCAAAAGTTTAACATGTGTATCTGTGTCTGTCTGTGGCATCACACCTCACAAACGGATGAACCGATTTTTTTGCGGTTTTTTTTTTGTTTGAAAAGTGACTTAATCAAGAATGAGTGTTCTTAGCCATAATTCAAGAAAATCTGTTCAGCCGTTCGAAGATCATCAGCTCTTTTCTAATCGTTGAAAGGATGTTCACGTCGAGGATATTTTAAATTTATGATTGTATTTATGTATCGCTATCAAAAAAAAAACCCTCTCGTGTAGTCAGCATCGTTTCAAGTTCGTATGTCAGCTAGGTACTTATCATTTAAAGATGAAGTGTTATTCATTTAACGTCTGTCGGAAACAACATGTCCAAACATATAATTACAAACTAAACTTCTAACCATTAAATCAAGTGCATTATGTTCGATTCTACCATAATTGTTATAAACATGGAATATACTAAGGATGTAATAAGGTCGATTTGGAACCGATTGCACACATACATACATACATACAAACATAAATAAAATAAACATTGACTTGTGTTTCCCGGACGCTGTAATTCGTAGATAAGGAAGTAAGGTAATTATTTATATTTCCTCCGTTGAGTTTTGTGATGTTTCTTATCCGCGATCGTGTGTTTTGGCGCAGAACTGTGAATGCACTCGACTGACATTGGCATATTGAAGTACTGTTTTGATACATTAAGTGAGGTTTTATATAATTGTGTCTATTGTAAATTGTTATTGTTGCTAGAAAAATTTAAAAAATATAACTGCCATATTAAATAAAATATATATATATATATATGGCCAGTGCCACTTGGGATCACAGAATTACATATTCTCAGTTCTGTGCTCGGAATGCTGAATAAGGATTTTAACGATAGGTAGCCCTTACATCGAAATCTGTTAACGTATTTAGAAGTTATGATGAAATAAAGAAACTCACATACATGCATACGTACATGAGCCCTAAAAATATTACACTCTTTTGGGCCGTCGTGTAATAAATTTTTTATAAGGCATGAAATAAGGTGATATATTTATATGACTTTCGAAATTAGATACTATTCTCAAGTTTTTATTTTTTAATTGTTAAACGAAATATTAAAAATATTTTAATTACCGATAGCAAAGTTAAGTATTACATCAAATGTTTATACTTCATACAAACTTCTACGAGACGGACCATTTTGACGTTTAATAAAGAGAAATTTTATAATACTTGTAGTGCATAAGCATGTAACGAAAAACAATATCTAAATTCACACACTGTAAGACAGAAGTAATAGATAGCGAGAATAGTCAGTCCTTTAGCATCTTTCGTTTATGACCGTGACGCATTGATATTTCCGAAATATCTATCAAATCAAATCGAATTTAATCATTAATTTATTTCCACTCATATACAGAAAAGTGACAGAATCAAATCTTAAGCCGAGATACTGGTATCTGTACTAGGCAGACCTGTAGGACTCCCCAGACTCCAGATAAATTGGTAATTGGGTTTCTGTAATATGAAACAAATCGATAACGAAGGATTTGAAATCTGATGGGTGTGTGCCTGTTTGTGTGTGTGTGTTTTTTTTTACCTGACGTATCAATAGAATTACACCAATCGTGGATCCGGGTCTATAAATATTACCACAATCATGTCATTAGGCTACGTGATATAATGAAATGTAAGTTGCGATTAGTACATCTATGTACATTGAATAATGCATTAGAAATATTTATTCAAGCATCTTCTACCCAGGTCTTGGCACGCACGGCTTGACGGCAGACGCCAGCGGATCCCTGATCTCCTTACATGTGGCCATGAAGAATGAGCTGCACAGGCATGTGGAGGTGTATAAGCAGGCGCTGCACAAGCTTGAAGAACTGGTATGATATGATCCTAACTTTTGGTTTGGCTATAAAGTAACATCACGTCACTAAGTAAAAATTATAAACGTTATAATTCCACCACATAATTACTATAATTATCTTATAAAAACAGTATCACCAACTTCAATGCGCCTCAAAATACCCAAATCGCTTCAAGTGTGCCTATAAATTTTAAGAGTTCCCCCGATTTCTCCAGGATCCCATCATCAGATCCTGATCTGATGACCACCTGGGAAGTATACCCTTTCAAACAGAAGAAGAATTTTCCAAATCGGTCTAGGCGTCTTTGAGTAATCGGCAAACATACATAAAAATATATATAAATACAGTGAAACATAGAACCTCCTCCTTTTTTGAAGTCGGTTAAAAACTAGAATCGTTCATACGTGTATAAGACGGTTTCAACATATCATCCGCCCTATATGTAGAAGGTTCTAATTTCAGAAGAAGCGTTAGAATGACCAGAGTGAGAGTAGACTCTGATCATTCTTCTAACGCTTCTTCTCAGAGCGTTCTTGGATCCTGTTTATTATACTCGTGTGGATGGTATCCTGTTATTTTGTATATACCTCCTTCGGTCGTGATAATGTCTTGTTCTAAGCTGACTACTTCTAAGGAACTGCTTGCCCGGGGTCACTGGGTTATTCTCCCTGCTAAAAAGCTCCAAAGATAATTGCATACTGTAGTCACTTGGGAATAACACTACTATGACTACAAGATGGAGTTGTACAGAATTCCTAAGGGTTTTTCCGGACTATTAAGTACGATTCTATCTACTTCTGTTGCGATAGATACATATGTCTACAGGTCCTAACTAGTACTTACTAACGTTAGCTTTCTTCCCACAGTCCGCCGTAACGGTCACCCAAGACCCAGCGGCGTCATCCCACCAGCGTCTCCTAGCTCTTTCACACTATGACGTGGAACGTCGCCTTATCGACAACAAGGGCCTCTTAACAATCGTGGACAAACCAGCTCTGCGCCAACTACCAACGTTGGTCTCTTCGTTGGCCGCACGCGTAGAGAGTGATAAGGCGGTGTTGGCGTGTATTGGACAGATTAAGAGAAGTGATCCAACGTTGGATTTGAGTGATACCAGGTAAGAATACGTTCTTTTTTATAGGGCACATTCAGTTTTTAATACACTTCTTAATAATTAAGAGCGATAACTTCTTGGGAAATTTTACAGGTAAGGAAAACAGGGCTCCCCATAATATTCAAACTATACCTATATATATATAAGGTTTGGTATGGTTACACACGAATATACATATTATATGTAAAATACGAATATTACTTTACATTGGTATTGCGTAATACATTTTTACGGCAATGTCCGTCCGTTATTAAACAAATAAACATTTTTTTACATTCTTTACGGTTTTGTATTTGAATTTATACAAAAAAGAAACCTGTTAGTGCTTCATTAGTACATCCTATTTCAACATATATAATACTACACTCATTAAAATTAGTTTTTTCTGCTTGAATAAGTGATATACAGCAAAATCGTTTAAATTAAAAAAAAATGATATAGAAACACTTAAATAACTCCACTTTTAACGCCAGAACCTCATTCAGAATCAAAAAACATATCTGATAGATATATTTTTATAATAGGCATATTATTATTAATTACTATTTGAAATGAAATAGGTACATGTAGCTGTCGAAGGCGGGTGTTTTTATTTTAAACATATTCATATATTTTGTAGCGGCACTGTAGTCACACTTAAGTATCATAATGTAAGTAGCGTCTTTGTTAAGAGTTTTGATTAACGGTCGCCATTTCATTGCCCCAAGCAGTAGTCTTCCCGTAAGTTATGGGATAGGTCGAGTCATAATTTAAGTATACTTATAATAAGTGGTACCAGTATTTGAAATATAATTATTCTATATCAAGAAGTCCGCGTATAATTCAACCCAACATGAATCCCGCAAATAACCTTCGACATGTATAAAATAAAAACCGTGTAAAAATAAACAAAAAATATTAATTCATATCTTACAGTAAACAACTGACCATTCCTTCGAACAGTGGCGTAACAATAGGGTGGCAGACCGGGCAAAATGCCACGGGCCTCTGGCTTTACAGGGCCTACGAGCCGTAAAGGCCCTGAATACATAAGAAATTTTTGTACACTCTGTAAACGTTTCAGGCGTCTACGTAATGCCATTATTAAGTATGTATTAAGATCGAGCAACAACAAAAGTTTATTCTATAGAAAATGCGCCCAAAAATGATAAATTGTACTAAGCTGTATCTAGCTGTAAATGTTGTGTGTGTCTTCATCCCTTAATTTTACAAACTTAGACGTATAATATTTTCTTCAAATTTAAATAGGACCAACCTTGATTACAACTAATACGATATCCCGTAATATTCACACACAAAACAAAATTCAGACGAATTGAGGAGTTATTTTAAAGTCTATTAAAAATGGTCCATTAGCCTTTCATTTCCTAAACTCTATAGAGAAAGCTAAACGTAACTTGAACATTTCCAGGATCCCGAAAGGTTGTTTAAAATGAACGTATTCTATGGTGCATTGGACATACTTAATCATTTATATTATCAACTGAGATCGTGTTTTCTTGCAATGAATGAAATTGTTTACAATTTTAATGTCTTGAAATCTGTCAGTTTAATTACATTAAGGGTACCAGCACACCAATATTCTGTCAGAATGGTAATGGCATCGTGTCGTCGATTGACTTCGATTGAATGGTGTGGTGGCTTTTTCGACCGATTGGTGTGGTATTAACTTATGATCGACGAAAACTGATCTATTCTATTATAGATCTGTGTGTGGTAGCACCCTAAGGGGGGCCCACTCGATGAATTAGCCACGGGCCACAGATCACACATAGAAGAAAAAATTCATGTCCAAATAACTCTATGTGTCTATAAAAGCCTTGTAATCTTGTTCCTCCAAAAGTTATTGGCAAATACAATATCTTTTGAACGAACAAGTAACTAAACGTTTAAGACATGAAAATGATATTTTAAAGTTCTCATTTAAATTGTGATTCGCTTTAGAAAGTAACTGATCAAGTTTTATCGCGTATATCATGTTTGCGAAATGTTGATCACTTTTCGTTTTCATTCTTAATGATTTGTAGTCTAATTATATTACTTTCATTTCGTTTATTACGATTACATCATTATCATTAAAAATAATATTGATTAATGATGACATGTATGTGCATTCGACTGGGGATGGGATTCGCTAAGATTAAAAACTAGTTGGGCTGATAGATTTTTGTCCTGTTGAAATTTCAACAATTGGTTTTAATTTAATGGAAAAAAGCGCTTCCAGTTTTCGGCCTCTGTCTGTCTTATTAAAGAAAAATATGCCAAATCCGCCCGGCCGTTCTCAAGCTATGTGCTTACGAACGTACAGCTTTTAATTTTTATAAAAAGTAAATACAGTTAATGTATTCACGTGTGTATTTCGGGGATGTGAGGCTAACGCCGATGCGGCAGGTCGCTGTACCCCTTGATAGAAAGGTTCTGTCGGGCCGGAAATTAGTGGAACATCCCGTCCCCCAGCGTGTCCCTCGTACGAGGCATTTAACTAAAAATATTCTTCGATATATTACATACGCTATCTACGAGTAGCCCCAAGCTAAGCATAGCTTGGAATATGGGTTATAGAAAGCGGATAAAAATACTTAGATACTTTTTTGTGAAAACCTGCATCTTTAAAATATAATTCTTCTGTACGTGTCACTGAACTCCTAAATCCCGCTAGACCAGTTTGGATTAACTTTTTAGGTGTATTTCAGTTGCTCCTCGGATGGTTTAGACTCACACACATTAAATATTTTTAATTTTTTTTGACCAGTTGTTTTATTGTCGAATTGACGAATTAATTATAATCCCAAAAAGAAAATCCTACGTTCGGGCAGGACGTCTGTCGGTTCCCCTAATATTATAATATATTATTATTGTAAAAAGAAACACCCAGCTAAATGTAAAAAGACATATCAATGGTTACAAATATTATCATTGAAGATTTATTAGATTTAGATTATCATTAATATCAAGACGCATGCGCCACATAGGCCATCGAACTTTGGTCACCCTACTCACTAATAAAATTAGAAAATAATATGCAAATTCTATTATTGCTGTTTATCATTAGGATCTGATAGCTCTCTTGTCAAGAGTAACTGAGAAGGAAGAACGACCTTCCCCTTTAATATACCCACGACAAAAGAAGCAACCAGCATAACTTTGCCAGATTGTAAAATAAATTACGTAAAAACTCGTTGAACGACTTGAGATGATAATTATTAACGAAATATACGAAAGTAAATAAACACACGTAGAGGCAAGAACATTATTTTGTAAATGTAATAACAATTACATCTTTATATTCGTTTAATTGTGTGATATATTGCTTTGTTGTTTTATTCACTTTTTTATAATAATACGGAAATAAAAAATCCTTGCGATTGTAATACAAGGGTATTGCGGAATATGTTTATTTTAAAAACAGAATTATAACGCATACAAACGCATACAAGCATCTTTAAAGTGTTAATTGTGGTAGGGTGCAACTATCGATTTTATTTCGAACAGGGTATTTATTTGCTATTGTTTTAACTAAGTAGTTTTTGCACGCGAATTCTTTCGCTTTGTCAATCAATATTAAGGTATTTCTCGGGAACATTATATTCTTCTGGATGACAGGTGCCCTATGTATTTTTCTGTACTCCTGATAACGTGTAAGGATGCAAAATTCCATAATGATCAGATGAGTAGTTAACTATTAAAGCATGAAAGCGTAAAATGCATAAAATGGTCTTTATAGCGCCTCCATTGAATTCATAGACCACGGTTAACCACAGAAAAAAAACAATCAATCCAATTTCAAAATAGGTACCTAGTAATAAACCTTTTGAGAATTATATTTTACGATGAACGTGTCGAATTTAATATCAAGCGATTATGAAATGTTCACGATACCCATTAATATCACCAATCCACCGTGCGAACATTGATACAATCCTCAGTAATAGAGTAACAGTGTGCCGAATTAGTAATAGTTCACTTTTATACAAGCGTGTGAATTGCAAAACATTGCTGATGATTCAATTAGAAATGTTCATTTTACGTAATGTGTCTGGATATTTTTATTTGTTTTAGTTTGTATTGTCTAATTTTTTTGTGTCTTACGTAAAAGTAACAATTCTCTCCCAAGATAATAGACTACTGTATTAAAAATATTTAATTTTATTTGGTTAGCAGACCCTCTCATAAGAGTGTCGTAAAAATTTCTCCGTTAGATAAGTTTATGTAATAGAGAAATGTTCACTACAAACTTGTATTTTTTGGGTCAGTTGTCATCACTTAGTAAACAGCCATTGTCAATAGCTAACATATCAGCAATCCATTGCGTTTACGACACGAACTTACATCATACCCATCTAACAAATATTTAACTTATAGTTATTCTGTCCATTCGTTTATTTTCTTTTTGGCAGTTGCTTAACAACGTAACTGTGCCAGAGTTTGTAAAATTAAAATTTAAAAACGCGCTGTTAAAAAATACTTGTACATATTATCTATTTTCATTTGATTATACTATTTATAACCATTCGTAGACATTATAATAAGGTACATCTATTTTTTTTTTTAATTAGTGATTTTTATTTACGTACAGAAACGTTGCATTGTAGTGTAGTGCCAAACTATTATCTTATCTGTAAAGTGTTGTGAACAAATAATTCTACTGTATATTCGTAAATCGATATTAACTATTTCTAAATCAGTATAGTAAGCCTTTCGTCTACAGTTATATTTAATTATATTTGCTATAAATACCTTCAAAATGATTGAAATTTAAATTTAAACTTAGACCAATAAATAAATGAAAGATGATACGTTGGAGATTCGTCACTTCAGTTCTTCGATATATTAATATAATCAATTCTATGTATAATATTAAACGTGGGTAAAATAATTTAATTGAGTAATTTTAAACAAGTTAAGTATTTTTAGCTAAAATTAACTCAATACCTTTTTGAAAATCGATTGAAACTTCCTCTTAAATATAATCGATTGTTATTTTTAATCGAATCGACTTTTTTGGTCATCACAACTTGACTATTTATCAAACTGTTAAAAAGAAAATAAATGAATGGACAGAATAGGTATAGTAGAAGTTTCATCATCGACTTCGACACAGGTATTTTTCACACAGCGCTACCTAGACACAATAATTTATTCCTATTAAATCAATAATAGGTATTTTGTTATTGTCAGGAGTGTGAGTCTGTCAGTATAAGTCAGTCGTGAAGCTAGAAGCCTTCCAGTCCATTGTCTATCTACCTCAAAAAAAATGGGTTTATTTAGTTTTGATACGGATTTCATTATACGCAATCGCCTAGAAACCATCCAATGCTCGTTGATTGATCGTCAATAGTTATACCTCTGTATCTTAGCAGTCACTCTAAAGGATACGCTCCATTATGATCAAGGAAACTCTCCTCCTTCCATAATATTTATCTTGTACAGAGTACAGAGATTCAAACTTACTTCGCGTGTTTTATGAATGTACTAGGTATATTGTACTTTTACTTTCAATTCCGAGATAATCATTAATGTTACGAATCGGTATAAACATTTTAATACTCAATGTCCCCGTCTAGTGTCCGTCTTTGATGACTGTTATTATATGCCTGAGCGTATTATAACTAATTTAAACGTACATAATATCAGACACTAATTGAACGCCATTACTTTGAATGCAGGCGTTTATCGCATTCGAATGACTATCTCCACGCTTACAACCGCACCAGGCATGCAAAAAACAACTTTAAAGTGAAGTGTTAACGTTTATTATTACGTAGGGAATATTATCCTGTTACAAAAATCCAGATTAAATATTTATTAACAGATATTATAACAGGTGGATATTTGGAACTTTTATTAAATAACAGTGTTAAACTGTTAATGATGTAACAGTGAAAGTACAGGGCAGCGTGTGACGGGTTATGTAACATTATGTGTGAATTATTTTGTATGTTTAGTGAAATCTCGAAAACGACGATTCATGGGCTTTTTTAAATGTATTGTTTATGTAAATAACTGGTTATAGTAATATCTAAGTTCTAATAACATGGTTGAAGTATCTTTTTATAATGTTTAAATAGATATTACTTAACAAATGCTAATTCACTGGTTTTATAATCAGTTCGTTTGGTGGAAAGCTTTGATTAATTCAGTATTACGTTGTTGATTAATTTGCTTTATAATTTAATTGCTTTATACATTTTCTACATCTTGTTGCCTAATATCAAGTAATGACGTCAGAGAGTCATTTTACTTCTTAAGATATTCTTTTGCTCACATCTGGCCAAGTGTCCACTGCTGTTGACATTAGGCCTCGCCTAAAAATTTCAACAATGTGCGGTCTTGTGTTGCTTTTATTTTAATACAGGGGGTATTAGAATGGTTACTTTGGCCTGCTAGTTGGTCTTTTTCGTTTCGAAGGTGTTACAAAACTGAGGGATCTAATTTTAGGATCATTAGGTACAGCCAAAAATCTAATTTATCCCACGGGAGCCGTACATTTTTTCGGGATAAAAAGTAGCCTATGTCATTTCCCTGCATAATTTTATTACTATCTGTTTAGCAGTTTTAGTCATGAAAAGAAAAACAAACAAACCAACAGATAGTTATTTTCAAATTTATGTTTATGATATTAATATGGATGAGTACATCCTCAAAAAAAGCAAAATGCTTTTTCTGGTGTAGGTTGACATTTGTCAATAACATACCTACTATCAAGAATTAGCGAAATCGCTCCAGTCGTTCACGAGTGATGCCGTGACTAAGGGAAATAGGGATTAATTTTCATATATATATAGATAATAGGTACTGTAGAATGATTGTACGAAATATTGTCATTGATGATGAAACTAACATTCTAATCAACATTTAATTGACCGAAACGAGTAAAGTATCCAGTATTGCAGTTTTCCAAGTCGTATATGGAGAGAGTTGTTCTTGTAATTACTCAGTGCTTTAGCAGGTATGTTACTTTCTACTATAAGTCCTCTGCACTTGGTAAATAACTACGTAAGGTTAACAATTATTAACTTAAAAGGCTTCTCACCTTAGGAGCATTCCTTATGGAATGCATTCCATAAACAGTCTTAGTCCTGTATCCAATAGAATATTTTCTTACTACCTACAAAATTGGTTTTGTGAGATTAATTACATGATTTAAATGTTGGTTGATATATGTAAGGGAAAATAAATTATTTTACGTTTATACAACTTTCTAGAATATAATGAAATAATAGTAATATTAAGTGAAATGCAAACAGTGTAACACACCACCATAATTTTACCGTTTTCCCAATTTTATTTGGAGTCGATGCAATATGATTTGTTGTGCCGTTTTACTCTGTCATTCGTCATTTCAATCAGATCCTCTAGATCAGGATGCCCACCAATCGTTACTGATTTAAAGTTAAAGTAAGGGAATACTGTTTCAAACGATTGGTAGAATCAACTTGTCCATTATATGTACTTATGTTTACGATGTGTGTATTTCATTCTATATACTTTATTTAAGTTTTTTTTTTCTGATATTTAGTTTGCATTTGATGAATATAATATTTTTAATGCACCTACTTTCTCTGCACCACCCCAAGGTTGGCTGGAGAGAATGTCTTAGGCATTAAGTCCGCTTCTGTACTTTATGTGCTTAAAGTTTAAATAAATAAAATTTCACTGCTTACTCCCTTCCTAGCCATATTCTCTTTCCATCCGTCCGTAGTCTATCTACCTTTTCTCTAGTCGTTTCCTACTTTTATCCTAGTTAACATTCTTACATAAAACTCTTTTCACCACATTTTACATCACAGTGTGACTAACCAATACGTCGATCAATCTTAACCTCTAAAATGTATCTCGCCCTATACTCCCAAATTAGAGTCTAGTTAAAATCTGATAGCCCTGCCATTAAAGTCGTAACTCTTATTCTCACGATACATCAAAATAGTGCTCCTGCGCACACAATAGAGAAGTTATACATTGTCTTATAAAATACACGTAAAAAGGTTACACAACGGAGAAATGTATGAGAACCATTGTTGAAAGTTTCATAAGCGATTCTGGTGCGAACTATTTATTTTAATACTATGTTTTAATATTTCGTTTCATATTATTTACTCTATCTAATATAATTTATTATAGGAAAAAATGGTAATGAGTGTGGTATTCATTACATTGCTTCTTTTGTTCAATTATGGATACCGCGTGGGGTCTTTTCGTTATAACAAGCTAGCAATGTACTTCTACTCCTCACTTCCATCAATCAAAATGTGAAGAAGGAATAAGATGTTAATAGTTTCATTGATCAATAATTTGTTGTTTGCCAATCATAGCTACGGAACAGAGTTTAAACATGGTGTAAGTCATGTACCGCTTCGATATTTTTCTAATATTAATTTTGTATAAATTTGATTTTAAGATGAAAGGATTATTTTTGTAAATTTTATTTCATAATGTAATGTAATAATAGAAAGTTTACGACTATATTATATGCTGTAAAAGTTCTAAGAGAGACAGATTTTAAAGTGTCAATAGTTGTGATCTTTAGAAACTTTTATAAAACTCTTTAGAATATTCGATTAAAGACTCCTTTGTGGTACAAATACCAACAACCCAACTGATCCACAGTCACCCATACACCGATACAAAGTGACCCAATGCTGGATCATAGGGGATCTTTTCCCAAATTTTGTTTTAAAGGCCATATCTTGTAAATGACCTTTTCTTTAAATATTACATACTCTTCCTATAATTGAATTGTAAAAAAATAAATTTAATTTAACTAAAAAAGTAATCCACTGTTACCCACTCTCCCCTACATACAAAAAATATACCTCAAAATTATCTAGATAACAATTTGTCTCTAATGCGTATGTATTTAGTAGTGTATAAGTATGTTTATCAGCACCTGGTTACCATAGTACAGGCTCTGCCTAATTTGGGATCAGACAGCCATGTGCGAGGTGTCTCTAGTTATGATTATTATAAGCTAAACTATAGTGATCACAAATGAAGCAGATATCACTAATTTCAGGTTACAAACAATTTTACTCAATGAACAGGCTGGAAAACAAAAACTTCTTAGTTAACTGACTAGTTTGGAAAGTTCTTGGTGGCTTTCCACATTTCTCATCCATCTACACAATACTGCAAACGATAAATTCATCTTTTACATTTCTTCACATAAATGCTTTTGAACTCTATTGTTTAGGAGTTAAAGTTTAAATATAATAAGTAATAAGTCATCAACGGTGACAGTTTCTATGTTAGAAAGTGTGGAAGTGAATTGGTTTTAGATTTAGTACTTGAAGCTAGTTGAAGGGCACTGAATAATAAAGGTATCTACGACAGGCGGATTTTGATTTTCACTTTTACTTAAAAAATATAAGCTGCTGTTGCCCGCGACTTCGTTTGCGTGGAAATTCAAATTTATCCCACGGGAACCGTACATTTTCTGGGATAAAAAGTCTATGTGCTTCCCTAGGATATAATCTATCTCCTTCCCAAATTTCATTACGATCCGTTCAGCCGTTCAGTCGTGAACAGGTAACAAACAAACAAACAGACAGAGTTACTTTCGCATTTATAGTATTAGTATGGATTCTGATCCATGACTTCGGATGCTTGTATGTACAAGTCGCAATCAAGCAATGAAAGCGTAGGGGTGAATAAATCGAAATAAAACATACATTACTTTTTAATTTCGACTGCTACAGCTACAATTTGTGTTCTTTTATTTTTTTAATGCAGATATTTTCAGGAAAATCTAGACATTCCATCATCATCCTTGGTATTAAATACATATATTTTTTACCTTTCCAGGCCAGTAGCAGGTGTTCTGATGAGCTACTCTCGTGGATGTGCCGCAGTACTAGGACAGATGTCAGAAGGAGAGAGTGGAAACAGCGACCCTGTCACACCTCGCTCTCCTACAGACTCAGCTAGCGACGGATATCATTCAGACAGTGATGATTCACAACAACTCCCTGATAGGTGAGCTGTCTGACTCTAATAAACTGTCCTGATAGTGGGGGCAAGAATTCTCTCAGAATAAGAAAGTTTAGACCATGGTCCACCACGCTTGGTTAGTGCGAATGGGTGAATTTCACAAACCTTCGTAAACAAGTTTGTGTTTCATTTTTGTGTCTTAAAACAGGATAAATAAACTACAGAAATTCATTTATATTTACCCTTAGTTGTGCTCATTGTGAGGTTTGACATTGAGGCAGATTCTTTTTGGAAAGAAGGTATCATATACTTCTTTGACACCATTCTAAGTAGGTGTAGCAATTCACAGAACAAAAACTATTCATACTGACAGTAGAACATTTTGGAGAGTTAACATTGTATTTAATGTCATTCCAGGAGCAAGCTTGTGTCCCAGTACGCGGCGGTGTGGGCCCGAGCCGCTGATGAAGCACTACCAGCGCTGGCAGCTCTGGAACCGCTCAGGCACACACCGCACCTCAAGTATAAGATTATCTTCTCTGTCGTTGTTGTAAGTATTACTGGTGAATGAGACATGTGAAAATGTTCTGAAAGAGATGGTGGTCGATTAATTTGGGATGTTTATCAGTTTCGGTTTTGTTTTGTACCATACTGCCCCTTCGATCTATTGAACCTCAAACTATAGCGGCTGGTAGCTGGAGGTTAATAATTTTGCTATGTGATAGCTGATTTAACAGGAATATTTAATACAAAAGAGTTTTACTTGCTGAACTTTTCGATGCCACAATACCTGCAATAAAAATGGCAACCAAATAAATGGCCAGCCTCGTAGCAAGCGGTCATTGTAGCCTATGAGTAATTGCATCACAACTTAAAGAATGATGCTTAAGCAAAAAAATCTTTTGCAGCCTTCTTTGAGACACTTAATGCCAGGTGCCTATTAATCTCTGCTAATCGCTTGGTATTTCCAGGAGACTACCATAACAGAGTGGCCATTTCGCAATAAATAAAACTTGTCCAAAAAGATTGTATGGATGTTAAAAGAAGCCATTTTTTCCAGTTGTCCTTTCGTGCGGCAATCAGTCTGCGCGACCGCCGCCTGAACGAGGTGCAGACACTACTAGGCGTTGATGTTGAGAGTACTCCCAGTGACCCAAGTTTGACTCGGCTGACTGCTGCGGCGACCAGGGTGTTGCACCAGACCGCGCACAGTTTTCCTCTGGGAGAAGCTGAGCGTACTGTTGTTAATCAGGTTTGTGTTTTGCATGTTTTATGTAGTTTGAAAATTTTGAAAGGTATGAAATTAGTGCAAAAGAACAAGGGTCTTCTGTTCAGAACAATGTCATTATAATTTTTAGCCCATGACAACCCAGTTCGTGGTATAGGCATTTAAGAACTTTGATATTTTTTTTTTGTTTTCCACTTTTAACCCATCAAATAATAACACGACTGGTAATATTCAAATATAATCTCAAATAATAAAAGAGTAAGGCAGAAGTTACGCCAGCCTATCGATACCTAAATTTATATATCGATTGTTGTTAGCACTGAGTACTTCCAGAAGTTTCTTCAAGATTACGGAAAAGAAGCTTAGCTTAGTTTTTTTACCTGTTTTGTTTGTGAACTTAAACTCTAATTTTTACACGACTGCCCACTGCTTTCAGGGTTCATGTATGTTTGTGTATATGTGAGTTTCTTTATTCCATTATAACTTCTAAATTCCTCAATTGGATGTATGTATCATTAAAACCCTTACATCATCCCGACTGACACTGGCTATAATAAAAAAAAATCTTTATGGAGGCTGTACGGTGCCATATTGGCTCACCTAAAATTTTTAATCCTATTCTTTTTCTTACCAGCGATTTGTGTTCATAATCATCACTCTTCATAATTTTATTTTTCATACTTTTTTTATTCATACATTTTTATTCCTATCATCGGAACTCATAACAGTTAGTGACTATAATTTTTTATTAATACTGTTACTACCAAGAACCAGTTTAAATCCATAATTTTTTTTTCAGATCTTTTTTCTTCATAACATTCTATTATCATATATTCTGTCTACTTTTCTAACAAAAATTAGTTTCTGACGCTTCGCCGGCCGCTGCCGTGGCACGCTCGCTTCGCTCGCACGGCTCGCGCGTTGTTGTGGTCACAGTTCTAACCTAACCTACTTATCTGGTAGCATCTCGTTTCTGGTAGCAATTTGATTCTGTCTACTTTCATAACAAAAATTAGTTTCTTTATTTATTCGAATGATTATGAGTTTCGATCATTAGTATAAACAAATATATTAAAACAAATATTAGTAAAAACTAAGTGTATATTTCATATTATGAATTTAAATGATTATGTTTTTTAATATTTAGTTTTAATTTTTTTATGAATAACGATCATTATAATTTTAAATGGTATGAGAAACATTTTCGGACCTCCGATGATAGGAGTTGAAAAGTTATGTAAGACAATGCGCATACCGCCAGTTTGGTATAGGCTACGGTAACCGTCTATAACCATTTCCAGGTGGTAAGCACGCTCCGAGAGTACCCATGCCTCTCCAGCTGCGGAGCTCTCCACGCTCTCGTAGCTGCCGCATGTAGGGCTGCATGGACCATAAGTCTACATTCCCCACCGCTCAGGATTGACACTGACTTTACACCAGGTAAGATTTAGTTAAGAAGGTTCTTGAAAAAGGCCATAAATGTGTTATGATGTAGTCATAATGTTCGTGTGTTATCACTGGTGTTGCTTATCTTGTCATTAGCTATTAGTAGCATATACATAGGGGATGTGATGTACACAAAGGGAGGATTCTCCGACCAGGTGAAGTGATCATGGCGCAGGCCGTTTACAGTGATGTTGGTGACTGTTAAGTACTTCCAGTCAGGCAAACATGTCTAATAAATCTAATCTAATCGATCTGAACACTTTCTACGCGCGATGCAGAATCCAATTCGAAATTACTCCGTCTTTTTTTCCCTAGATGGCGCTAAAGTCACCACAGCAATATAAAAAAGAAATCTCGTCATTAAGGGTACCTTGCTAATAATTTTTTTATTTTCAGTTGTAATGAACCCAGAGAAGCACGTGCGCTTCGCCTCCAGCGAGGGTCGCGATCGGCGCTCCGACCTGATCAAGTCTTTCGTGTGGCCGGCGCTCATGGACGGAAACAGATGCGTGTTCAGGGCAGTCGTGCTCACATGAACTGAATGGCATACTGCTTAAATAGTTCAGACATTCGGTTCCACAATTGTGTGCAGTGAATTGGACTGTATGGTGTTTTTTTAATGATGGTTTATTCTGTTTAGAAATATTATGTCCCGGTTATTGATGGATGTATACCAATGTATAACCGCTACCTTTCTTCCTTGAGGGTAATTTTGTCAACACTGAATTATGTGTTGATTCTCTTTGCAATATAAACTTTGTGTAAAACCTTGTTAACACATAGATTAGTGCTGGGGGAAATAGAAGTATAATCTATGATTGGTATTATGCGTAAACTCCACGTAAAGTAATTATTAGAAAAAGAGTCAATGTATATTTAATATGACTTTTAACTTGCATTTAATTTATCGAAGTGCAAACAAGACCTTATGGTGACTGTATATTGTTAACTGCAAATGGTCGATTATGATGAAGAGAAATTAGGAATTCGTTATTTTATTGCAAATAACAGTAACAGTTTTTAAATCAGCACACAGCAATGTAAGTATCACTTGTTACTTGCACTTAACAGACATATTTGCGATACGACTCCCTAATTTCTGCGGTTTTGTGTGTACAGTAATAATATTTACAATTACAATAAAAACTTTTGTGAGCGGTATTCATGTTTATTAAAGACTATACGGTTTTACTCACGTTTGTATTTCGGGGATGCCCGACTAGTTTCAGACCCGACGGGGGCCCTTTTTGAATGAGTGAAGCGTTGCGCGACGTTACACGTGAGTAAAACCGTATAGTCTTTAATAAACAATATTTACAGTACCAACAAATTATGACTTTTGCTTTAACATATGATAGAATCTTTTTGTGATGCTGGAAATTACCGTATTTCTTTTCTGATATATGAAATGTACTGAATTTAAACCAAAACGTAACATCTATAAAGAAAACGATATCTTTAATCTAAGGATTTTGGATTTATAATAATATATATATAATGGCTGACACTTGCTTCTAGTGTCCTTCCCTAACTCACAAAAGATAACGTTTAAGACACCGATGTGTTATGACACCTTGGAATAAAAGACCCAACAAACATTTTAGTCGCATAAGTGAAACTAACGCTATTCGAACTGTGCTATAAACGTCGTAATTAAGTAATTTCATTATGTAATACGGCTTAGTGTCTCATAATTTTATACGACTTTTTAGTTGTATTAGACATCTTATTCGACTTCTATACAACCTATTGTATATGACTTTATACTACTTTTAGCGGTATAACGAGTGCTGTCGTCTTAGTAACGCCTATACAACTTTTACACCATTATTAATCGTTTTAGAGTAGCGGGAACTACTTTTACGTGACGGTCGTGTAAGAGTGACAAAATGCACTCTTAAACGATTTTCAGTCAATTTGATCACTTGTATATAACTTTACAGTGACTGGATGTCGTGTTAGTGTATAAAAATTCAGCCACCAGACATTCTTTGATGATTCTTAAAAATAACTGTATGACGTTAAAATGAATAGAAAAAGCTGGGCAATTGATTTTTTACACGAAATCTCTAAATTAACCCTAATTACGTAATGGCTGACATATACTAAGTGCACAGAATGAATAACGTAAAAAAGTTGTTTAGATGTTGTATTATGGTCGTGTCTTGTCTCTCTACTCTAAGTCGTAAAAAGGTAACTGTTAGCACGTTCGTTAAAAATATTTCTGAAAATATTGCTTAATTTAAAGAATTTATAAGGCGCGTTCCTTTTATTGATAAAACTTGCTCATATTACTCGATAAAATTAATTTCCCAACAGATTAATGTAAAGGACACTTCAATTTTGAAGATGCAAATAGATATACATAAATATACAAAATGGATACTGACAATGAAAATAATTTATTAGAATATAAAATTTATTGTCACAGTCAATCAAAATCCCTCATAAAAGTCGCGGTAGCACATATGTAATTCAATAAAATGACGTGAAGCGGTTATAGTAAACACCATTACTCGATGAGAAGACTTTTATTTGGGCTTTCACGACATCTACGCGACCACTACATGACCATTTAGTGATTAATGCGACCACTTCGCGACTCTATTACGACACTGATTCGTATAAAATGGGCCTTTTCTCGGTCGTGTCGACGTGATGGCAACGTATTTGCGACCAGCTTATGGAACCAAAAGTTAGATTTGGCACGTCGTGGCAACCTATAAAATGTTTGTTGGGGAGTTTTTTTAGCCGTATGTTAATTTTCGTATCATCAATAAGGACTTCCTTGTTCTCTTCTTTATTTATTATTGAATAATGAGACGAAAAATGGATGCGTTGACGCTAGATGTTGTGTAGGTAATAAATCTTGACATCGGTATCGAACGTGATATCTTGAATCTAGATAGATTTTTTGATAAGATTGATTCTTAACTTGCGATGTTACTTTTTTGGGTATTTTTCTACGCTCACAGAAATTGTGAACGATGGAAAGTATTCAATTCCAAATAATGACGAATTGGCGTATGTTTTAGGAGATAATTTCGAAATTTATCTATGAAATTATAAGTTTATCAACATAAACCATCCCCTATTTAAAGTGGTGGTCTTTGACTTCCATGTGGTTTTAGCAGTTTAGCGTGGCGCTATGGGACGTTCCCTATTACTTCTCCCAGGTTTACGGTCCGTCTAGTAGGGGGAGATTCCACAATATTCTGTTATGTAATCGAAAGTTGAGAACTTTTTATCTCAGCGGTCGTAAGGTCCCCGGACTACGAGTATATATCCTGACAATTGACATTTTAATATGCTATTAGAAAGTTAAAGACCATGAAGTATTTAATGAAAATTATATCGTGAATTAGCTCCTATATTACTCTCTCTGGACTATTCAATAACCCTCGAGGATATGTCGAATACAAGATAGAGAAGCCTCAGACGGAGAACATTCTAGATTTATACCCTACAATGAGTCTGAAGTAAGTAAGCAAGTTCCCGGAGCATATGACTAATACTTCGATAAGGTGATTGCTCAAACAATGATTCACCGGATAGTAATGCCTATCTTCTAAATACATTAAATTATTAACGGCGGCAGAAATATCAACGGGTTCTGATATTCTTATTACGTACTTACGCTGATACATCCTCGATGGAGTAGACAGATGTGTCTTATACATCCACATTTTGCCAATAACTTCGTACCGTCTACCAGTCGTATTACCTTGCCTTACATTCGAACTAATGCGGTATAGTACTGGCCTATTAGTCTTTGATTTATGAAAGTACTATATGATTTAAAACTGAAAATATTTCAATTATACACTCAGGTCTGTAATCTATATTTAGAAATAAGATATTGACTACTTTCAATAAGATAAATCAATTTCAATAAAATAATGACGTGTTCATGAAAATATTATGTTTTAGCGTTTATTTACAAAGATTAACTGAAGTTTTATACATTCGTGTACAAAATATTCGTAAGCTAAGTTAATCTAGAAGTAAGAAATATTTAATAAATTATTATGTACCTCTAATTATAATAAAAAATATTAAGCCACCATTTTGTTTTGATCTATTCACATGATTCAGCCAAAACGACGTACTATCTTCACGATAAGATACGATAAACACTTGATATATAAATGAACATTAATTTTAACCCAGTATCGTTTGAAATATCGTGAGAAAATGAGTTATCCTGGACCTTACGGACCTCCTCTATCAGGATGGGGCCCACCGCCACCACCGCCAGAACATTATCCCCGTCCCCCTCCATACTACCTTCCACCTCATCAGGCTCCATTTCCACCTCCTCCACCAGATGGAGGAGCAGTGACCGCTCCTACTCATTACCCGTACTACTACCCTGGTACTATGATGATACCAGTTCCTCTTGCGCATATGCCAGCGCCTTCTACAGATCAATTCGGACAACCAAACACCTATATTACCAACCACATCTACCATGGACAGACAGTCGTAACCCCAGATAATTCAGTTCAAGTTGTGGAATCTTCGGGAGATTTTGACTGGATACCGACGACTTCAACGTTGGCGAACTCACTAACCGGAAAAGCTGTTGTTGGAGGCCATGAAGGCTGGGATGGAAGTCCTCTATGGATAATTAGAAGCTGGCATAATGGCGATCTAATTCCTGGAAAGTTATCTGTAAGGCATAATTCGGCTTCTATAGTGTCCAATGGAAAAGAAGTACCAGTTCAAAATATTGAAGTTCTTTGTGCTAAGCCGGAGAATTTGCGATGGATCCCAGCTTCGAATGGTAACGTGCCTCCCAACGCAATTCCTGGTGGAAGAACTATATCAGGAGAGACTCTCTATATCGGTAGAGCGCGATACCAGTTGTCTGTGACTCCAGGAAAGGTGCAGCCAAGTCTTAATTCATGCTACATCGCGTTTTCTGGAACTGAAGTGGCCCACAAGATGTATGATGTGTTGTGCAGGATTAGCTGAAGGTTGTGTTAACTCCTGATAATGTTCTTTCTGTTTTTGGACTGTGATAAAAAAGCATGTTAATGCACGGATGGTGCAATAGGTTAAGGTTAAGGTGGCCATCTTGCCAATTGCAACTAAGTGCTACTGTAGTGTGCATTTGATTCCCGATAGGGTCAAGCGTAAATGTGATTTATACACACTTGTTTGTGTATTTTGTGTCATTTAACTTTACGTTTGTAAAGTTCCCTGCGATAAAGATAGCCTAATTTCAAAACTCCAACAATCATTTGTTTTTACCTTCATCATTAAAGTCTTGATTCATTCTATTCTTTTATCTTCACGTAGTCACGAGATCGAGCTCTAATTTAAAACTATTTGGTATTTTTTTAAACTTACCGATAATACTCGACATTATCTAATTGGTACATAGTTGATGATCTATATAAAGATATGCAGCCTAAGGTATATATCGGAATAATATTGTAAAACTATTTTGATTCTTCCATAAACTTACATATTTGGAAACTGAAATTGTACTAGTGTGAAAATAAACTGGTTTTTACATACAATTGTATTTTCTTTTGTTGTCTCATGTGTACGTGTAAGTAGGTTGCCGATATCTTATCGATAAGTGTTTAGGTATATTCGAATATCCGATAAGCGGTGTGCGAATACACAAAGAATAAAAAAATAATTCACATTCTTTATCAGACTTGTATTATAATTCATCATTTCTGTATTTCTGCATGTGTATATTTGTGGATATTCTACGATGAAAGATTATTTTATTGACCCACATCCGGTTTATCTAAAAAACCAGGGTAATCAAGGCTTTCAAATCTCGTAATCTGTATTGATACTACAAAAATCACAACGCATACTGGTAATGCACAGAAAGAGTCCCTCCCTTAAAAAAAAGTAGGGCAACTCTGCACGTAATTTAGAGCGAGAGTTTGATCACCTTTAAAATTATGATTCAACAGAAATTGCCAGAAAGAAAATAGAAGGTATGTACCTACCACTTTTTGGTTGTGGTTTTAAAAACAACAAAAACAAAGATACTTTATATCCAGAAGTGTGTGTGTGTGTGTAAGTTCAATACTTAAACAATTAAAAACGTTCAACCCTAAAAACAGCTCACGTATGACGTCATATTTTATGAATTCTACCGTTGCACCAAAATAAAGCTAACGCATTCTGAACAATCAAACATAATGATATCACCCTGTCAATTGACTCTCGTTCTTTTTACAAATATCCAACTACAGCTATCACAAGCGATTTTGAACCTAAAATGTAAGTAGTAATGTGTATTGTTGATGCAATAAAACGTAATGCAGTTACAGGTACACATGTGCTAACTAATGACTCTATTTGACCTCTTCAAGTACGTGTGAGAGAGTTCTGAACATCGCTGACAGAGTCCTCAGGGACGTGAGTCACTCCTTAAATGTCCAAACGACAAAGTCCTGTTCATTTCTTAAACTGTTATAAATGTCTTTCCAAATGGTTTTCTTTCATTATTTGTGTATTGTCTCGTATTGTCTACTTTAAGATCCTGATTAGCAGACGTCCAACGGTGTGAGTAATCCTTCCACTATATCCAGCAATAGGATATTTGTCCTACCACCGGCACACGCCTATTGCAAGTTCTCTTATGCTGCTTAGTGGAGAGATGTAATGATGATATTCGAGGGAATTCTAAAAATCAGATAAATGCGACTACTTAGCAAAACAAGATTATTGTTATAAGCAAGTACGATTATCGTTTGACGTCATTTATAAATTAGAAATGAAGTAAGTACTGAAAGTGTTACTCAACCAAAAAAAATTTTCAACGATCAGAAACGAGGTGATGTTCTTTGAACGGCTGAACAGATCTTCTTGAATTATAGCTATGAACACACTCAATCAAATCACGTTTCAAACAAAAAAAACTAATTCAAAATCGGTCCATCCTTTCGGGAGATATGATAGCATAGACAGACACTTGGTGTGTCTACACAGACACACATACTCACGTTAAACTTATAATACCCCTCGTTTTTGCGTCGGGGGTTAAAAACCAATCCAGGCTGATGAAAATAAGTAAGTTTTCACACAATATCTCAAACAGGTTCGAAATAATACAAAAATGGTAGTAATAAGGTTAATAAAACTGTAATAACAATAACTGAAGATCGCCTGGTGGTCGAAGTTCGACCATAATTCAAATATTATTTACCTATTCATTTGCCAGTATAATTTGAACTGTCATCGTATAAACTTACGTACCATGACAGGTCCACATATATACTGGACACATGTAGCTTGATGGAGTAGCTGGATGGTATGGATGTGTGGATGTTCGTTGCTCTTTCGTGCAAAAACTACAGAACCGATTGCGATGAAATTTGGTAAGGAGATATTTGGAGACCTGGATTAACACATAGGCTACTTTTATCCTGATATTCCCACGGCATCGGGACTTACGCTGGTGAAACCGCGGGGCGCAGCTAGCTTTCCTAATAATGCATACAAAGAATTCTCTTCGCGTGTTGATATATAACAATAAACGCTTTGTTATCAGAATTTTTAATCTAAGTCGGCTCAAAATCTCTTTATGACAAGTAGTTGCTGGAACCAATATGTGCACCACTGGAATTTGTAGTCTTGCAGTTGACATCTCTATATAGCTCTGGCACTCGACTCATTAGTAGAAATAAATACAATACAACGGTTTTCTGAGGAGGTACTTTCCCAGTCAGGCGGCCCAATTTGAAGCAGAAATCTGCTGTCCTCCTCATCATCATCTATCTGCCATTTTCCCAATTTTCATTAGGGTCGGCGCAACGTGTAACATTGCTAAGGGTTTTGGCTGCTTTCTTTTAAACCTGATGCCAACCCTCCTTGGGTACGTAGTCGTTTTAAGAAGGGAAAGAAGGGAGCAGGTAAATTTATATAAGGAAAAATGAGTAGGGGGAGGAACCTAGGGTAAAGGATACCGCAAGTCTCGTATGGGGAACGGGACTGAGACGGCAGTAGCACGCAGAGGCCGGGGTCGCGTACCCGAATGTCTTGTATTTTCTGTGAGTGAAGAGGCCATTAGGACATGAACACCAGCTGGCTGTCTGTCTGCTGTACTGTACGTAGATAATGATGCAAACGTACGGGAATTAATGCGATCACGTAATAGGTATTACATACCATTGCCTGGCGTTTCAACCACGTTGCACTGGCCGTGGTCACAGGCTGACTTTACTGTACTACTTAACCTATTAATGAGACCGGTTTTAAGATTTTTATGTATTTTGTTAAATTTTTTGGATTTTACTCCATAAGAATCGATTTACATATAAGACCCCCGGTATGGAAATTTTACAAGGAATGTAATTAATAAATGCGTTAACTGAGCAGCGTTACGTTTTCTGTCACTTTGAAATCATGTATGTGCATAAGAGTGTGTGTTGTATGGTATTGTAAACTCTAGTCATGCGTAGAATAAAAGATAGAGAGAGAAAGAGGGCAAGGGAAGGGGTGAGAGGGAGGGAGAGGGGGCGCTCCCCCTCTCCCTCTCTCTCACCCCTTCCCAATTTACAATCTTGCGTCTCTCTCACTCTCCATCTACCGCTGTTGATGGAGAGTGAGAGAGAGACGCAAGATTGTAAACTCCAGTCGTGTATTGGAGCTGACAGCTCACTGCACTTTTTTATGTTGAAATTCTGTTTTCCAAAAGACATATCTCCTAGTATCACCGATTGAGTTTTTTTTTTTTAAAGACAACGCATTAGGAATGACTCCTGTGTCGCGGGGGACTTTGCAAACATACAAACAACGGACACAAAGAACACCCAGACTCGGGTGGGAATCGAACCCACGACCTATGGCGTAGCAGTCAGGGTCACTAACCACTAGGCCAACAGGCCCGTTTTACATTACATTGTGTAGTGTAGTGAGTGTAGTGAGTTATTATTACATTGTGTAGATACATGGCGTCGCCTCTAACAATATAATAATATGTACTCCATAGAAAGTATTCTTCTTAGAATAGAAAGTCTACTTGTCCTGAAGATTTTTTATCATAGTAAAACTACACATATTTAAATTCACTACAAAGAAAATCTTTAGAACTGTAATATAGCGTGTGGGTATTTTTGTGTAGGTTACATAGCGAAACAAGCGCTCCGAGCTTCGGAATCGGAAATTTACTCTTCCTTCTTCTGGCAAAACCTGGGTATACTTAAGATACCATAGCATCTCTCTATTATATTTATAAACTGCGCTGTACAAACTGTTGGTCAAGAACCAAACCGCGAACTACCTATGCTAATTGCTACATTATACCTACCGGTCGTGATGTCCAATCAACTAAATTGAGTCCACTTGTGGACACGCTCATAGCGACAGTGTTGCATGGTGTTAGACACAGCAAGTTACCACGACGATTAATAAAATAGACTCGTTCGTACTCTTTCTTTCTTTCTTCATTACCGTGTAGTGTGAAGTGTATTTTTTAGTTAAGAAAGATGAGTTTTAGTGGTGAATAAGTGAATTTGTAAAAGGTTAGTTGTTTCTAGTTATGTGAACTGCAAATTAGGTATGAATTAAAAATATCGGCGAGGCCCGTGTGATATCGTCCAGTTCTGATATACCTAACCTTATTTGAGCTATTATTTTCATATTTAATTGATCCTAATTTCGAATCGTTCATCAGTTTTGAACTATTATTTTATACCGTTTTTATTGATATTTGCTAGTCAAGGTAGCAAAAATCAATGTTATTTTGTGCATCACACACACACAAGTGCATGTGCCTACGCTTAAACGAAAAAACGAATTCAAGAATTTTTGTAAATTTTGCATTTCTGTAAGTACAGTACTGGAAGTACAGTTATGTAACCCGAGACTTGTAAAAACATGTTGAAAAAGAGTGTTCTTGGAAGTTCTTGCCTGTTCTTCTCCACAGGATCTACGTATTGGAACAGGCGACTAGCTCCACTACTGATTTCGTCGGACCGACTCCTACTCCTGACAATTCAAAAATACCTTTAATGGGTTTAATTGAAATAAATGATTTTGATTTTGTACTCTCAGACAGTCGTGTAAACGGGGCTGTCTCCTATAGTTAAAATGCAGTATGAAATTAACATCTATTAGTCAATCTAATGAAAAAATGTTTATTTACTTGGTATTCTAAATTCATTCCATTTATCACGGAAAGACAAGTATTTATAAAACAAAATTTGGTCGAGACGTTGACTGTAATGTCAATGCTGATATTTTTGTAACAATTTGCATATACGTGGTAAATATGTATCATTTCGTTCATAATGGTTAACACAAATAATAAGTTATACTCAGTACCTGTAATCGTGTTGTGAATTGAGTGTTCAGTCGTGTCTTCTTCATTTGCTATGACCGTTGTAGAATAACTATCTCAATACGGTCGGGAATGTGGTTTTTCAACTGCTTGTACACAAGTTAATTTTTTTAGAAGAATTATTGGGCACATAAAATATTTGCTTGAATTGGAGTTGCCCTACTGGTAGGACTGCTGTAAACTTGAACTATTAGCAGTGTAATATTTCTGTTGGTGAATAGTATCAGAAGAGCGCTGAGGCCCGGGGCACAGATAACATAATACTATACTAGTAAGCCCGGGGTTAGGACTTTGGCAAAGCTAGATAGCTAGTGTAACAAGTGTTTTTAATTACCGGGAACCGCTTACTATCTGGCGAGATACGTGTAAAATTGCCATCTTTATGGTTAAAAAAGCCGTATAAAAAAGAATTCGTCGATCGGTTATAGTGGCAGGCATGTGCATCCCTATGTATTTTTATATTGCTCCAAATTTTGACAAGCGCAGAGGTGTTGTTGACCCCATAAACCTCTAAGAATAGCTCCGAAGACCCCCATTTACATGGAATATTATTATGGTATATGTAGTTAATGTAGTTTTCCCACGTTCCTCTGTAGGGAGTGTTTTAGAGTATGATCAGCTGACAAAGTTCCATGGTCGTTCAAACTTAAAGAAAAAAGCAATAAGTATCAGGTTCATGCTACATCTATTAAGAATATAGTTACTCTTTCTAGGAAATGGAGAAACAAGAGAACCAGAAGAAATACAAAAGAATAGAAGAACTGGACGAGGATGGCGTCGCAACGCTACTACAGCGATGGGAGTTGGACGAATTTGTGGAGTTTACGAGGGAGAGGCATATCGACGGGAGGAGATTACTTGTAAGAATACCATTACACACAGCTGGAAGTCTGATCGACTTGTCCTCAGTCTACATATACAGGCTGTATTTGAAAAAGGGACACTTACTTAAATCACTGAAAGGGCATTATTCTAGCATGCAGTTACAATAAGAATTTTTGGAAAAAAACTTTCCGGTTTAAAGTTATGACCGTTTGAATTTAAAGGTATTTTTATCTCCGTTTCTCATAAAAGCAGGTGGAACGTGTAAAGTTAAAGATTTTAAATAGTACTTTTTTTAAATTTTCCATCTGTTCTCTTAGTTATTGAGAAAATCCATGAAAACTAGCTTAATCTTTTTTTTTAATTTGTGTTTATGGACTTGATTGGTAACGGGATAAAAATTCTCAAAATAAAATAAATATGTACTATTTAATATATTTAACTTTACACATTCCACCTACTTTTATGAAAAACGGAGGCAAAAATACCTGGAAATTCAAACGGTCATAACTTGTAAACGGATAGTTTTTTTAACAATTCTTATTATGTATGCTGCTGCTGCTGCACTGCATGCTAGAGTTATGCCCTTTCAGTGATTTAATTAAGTGTTCCTTTTTCAAATACGCCCTGTATAAATAAATAAAATTTGAATGAATAGCAAAATAAAAATGGCATATATTATAATATGTCTTATTTGTTTAAGTTTATATAAGCATATGTAACACAGTTATATACGAGTACATTGAATACGCTTTAGATTTTGCACACCGTTTAATAAGATCAATTGGATGGGCTTAATTTGACTAAGGTCAGCGGTCATGCAACATCTGTTCATTCATCTGCACACTCGTTTCATACATCTACTTTATGTTTTTTTAATTACTTTAATTTTAGAATGTCAGCGAAGGTATAGTAAAACTGTGGAAACCTAAAATTAACGCCAAGAAGTTAATTAAATTCATTGAGGATATTAGACTTAAACCTTATGAATATTTGGATACCCAAAACAACAATGCGGCTAAAGAAGAATTCGATAAAGAAAAGGAAATAAATAAGAAATTAGTTGAAACAGAGAAAACAAAAGAACAAGATAATTTTGACGTAGACAGCCAATATCAAACAATACCCGTCAGAAAGAAAGAAGAACGGACAAACACTTCGGCAATGAGTGCAGTAGAAGAACTGATACGAAGAATCGTACCTGCAAAGAGTTTCCTATACAGACACCAACAGAGAACTGACAGATCTCCGTCTTATTTACCTATGGATTCTGGTGCGCCTAAGAAGAAGAAACTATTCAGACTAAGTTCGTATGAGTACCCATTCCTAGATATCAAATCTAGATTTTCTAAACAAGAAAGCTCAAATGATCGAGGATATTACTCTATGAAAACAAATAGCAGATACTACATAGCTAGACCTCATAAAAATTCTGAATCTAAAACCAAATACAAGTCTTTACCTACTCCTGAAGAACTGAATGATAAATATCCAGAAGATCACTTTTACGAAGATTTATGTTATAATGAGGTTGAGAACGTGGCGGAAAAACCAGTTGAAACCAGAGTAGTGAGTGTTAAGCCCTGTATTGTGAAAATTCAGGAATTGTTCCAATCTTTTAAAGTCCCGTTTTTTAAACGGCCGGAGATGATAGAAGACAGGAAGGTAGAAGAGATTGCGAAGGAAACTAATATATATGAGAATAGTGATAGTACTAGTAATATGTATGATTCTGTACATGTTAATAGGCAAGCTTGTGAAGAACCTCAAACGATACAGGTGAGTCACGTTTCTTTACACAAGAATCATTTTTAATTTACATAATATAATATGTATGTGCATGATAAATGTTTTGTTATTTATCGGTTAAATAGTATGAGAAACTACAACAAACATGAAAAGAACTTTAATTTTTTTTTATGGTATAGGGCCAAACGAACAGACGCGTCACCTGATGGTAAATGACTACCGGCGCCCATGGGCACCTGCAAGTCAAGAGTCACAAGAGTGTTGCCGGCCTTTAATGTGGGAGTAGGGGATAGGGGGGGTTGAAGGGTTAGGGCAATTCTCACCTGTCCCCCACGCTCTCCCCCCACCTCGGTACACCCATGGATGTTACTGATATTATTTTAGGACAATTATAACACAGAGTAATTTTGACTCAAACCCAGGATTTGACATCGATTGTAGAACTGTTTATTTGTTATTTTTTGTTGATGAGCTTTGTTATTCATGAAAACAATTTGGAACTAAAATCCAAAACAAAATTTTGGAATCTTAGGTAGTGTTAATGTATTACTTCCGAATTTCGATATTATAAAAGTTATTTTTCTATCCCTCGGGAACAGTAATTTTTTTCTGGATGTACATTATCATTGGTTGAGTAGTTAAGGCCTGAAAGTGTAACAAAACATGCCCTGCTTCGGCACGATACCACGGCCTCACAGAAAACCGGCAGTGAAGCAATGTTTGCATTGCTTTTCGCCGAGTGACTAAGGTTACCGGAGGCCCTAACCCTTCCCTCTCCCTTCTGCCCTCCTCTACCTCTCTTTCCCCTTCCCCTACTCCCACCTTACAGGCTGGCAATGCACTTGTGACTCTTGAGTTGCAGGTGTCCATGGGCGGCGGTAGTCATTTACCATCAGGTGACCCGTCTGCTCGTTTACCCCCTATACCATAAAAATAAACGTTCGCATCTATAATAGGTATTACTAGTTCGACAAACCTGATATGATAAAGTTACAATCTATGATAGTATGTACTAGTGTTATTGTATGAAGATAATGTTCAATACATATTAAAGCATTGCGTTAATCACCTCTTGTTTTATTCTTTAAGTGATGATATCACGTGTAGTGATTGGATGACGCTTTGTTATTCATTTACCTAATGGTTGTTTACTCTATTTTAATTTTATAGAATAGAGATTGAATTTGGTTAAATGAATAAAGTCAAACATTCTTTCGCAACTGCGAGAAATATTAAAAAAATATAACTGTCCACACTTTATTTCTTTTATAAAATTTAGTTTTTCCTTGGAAGTATTTTTAAGTAATGAATTATAA
Source organism: Euplagia quadripunctaria (assembly GCA_963859945.1). Classification (NCBI taxonomy): domain Eukaryota; kingdom Metazoa; phylum Arthropoda; class Insecta; order Lepidoptera; family Erebidae; genus Euplagia; species Euplagia quadripunctaria. Next base: position 557,359 of record OY982582.1, read on the forward strand.
TCATCAAAATGACTGATCTTTTTTAATGCCGCGTTCCAATAAACAAGAAACGATTCGTTTTACTTACGGACGGTAAATTTTTTATTAAAAATTCAACGAAATTTTACCGTCCGTAAGCAAAACGAATCGTTTCTTGTTTATTGGAACGCGGCATAAGGCGTCAAAGTTATTTTTGTTTTAGGAATTTGTGAGAGAATATGAATGGCCACTTATAGCAATAACTATAGGAACCTACTAAAAAACTTAAAAAGAAATTACAGCATTACCTCTTTTATATTCTAAAGTCAAAATACTGTCAATCTTTTGGAAGCTAGGGAACGTACCCATATTAAGTGACCCGTGCTGGGGGGGGGGAGGGGAATCTTCAAGATACCACGCTTGGTCACAGGGGCGGATGGGGGGGATTTCCTCTAGGGAAATCTCGTGCTTTTTCGAGCTATATTAAAATATGGCGCGCAACGTTTAGCGCTTTTTAAACTCACAGGTTACAACAAGCATTTATAAATTACTACGTGAAAACTAGAGATGGAGGGGGGTGTCTTGGCATATACTACGGGTGGTCACCGAGGGGGGGGAGGGGTATAGAAATAGTAAAAAATGGGTCACGTAGTATAGGTACGTTCCCCATCTTCAGCAAGATTGATAGACAGACAACATTACAGACAATAAAAATATTTATTTCCACGCCATCTGTGCGCACCTATGTGACCTTTTTGTTTTTTCAGACTAAGTTGCCCGTGGAGGACTATCTCGAACCAGTTCAACTAAGCAAGGATTACTGCGACGTTAACTACAAGCAAAAAGAGGAGTCGCTCATGGGATACATACTCAGCATCTTTGAGAACAGATTCGGGATAAGACGTGGTGAGTGGAGTGTGAAAAATAAATAAACAAAACCCGTTTTAATTTCGGTTTAGATCAATAGATGGCCATTGAATAAAGTTTTTTTGCAACCGATATTTGTGAAAATAGCGGTTATTATAATAAAAAATAGTATTTCACAAAGTACGACATAAAAACTTAAAAAAAAAATTAAACTGACGAAAGAAGCAAGGAATTGAAAAGCGGAAAATAAACTTGTTAGCAAACTAAACTCCAACACTATCATGTAAATATTATTAATATTATAAAGGCGAAAGTGAGAATGAAAGGAGCAGTATTAGCATTAGTTCGACGCTCATGCAAACGTCAATCATTACCAAAAGTCATGATTGATGAAATAATATCGACATTAAAATCTCATCATGCAACCGTCAATCACTGCATTAGACGATAGGGTATTCGTCAATCACCGTTTTGATTGTGGCAAAACTGACAGCAAAACCTACCGTGTAAGGGGTGCCTAACTCTTTTTAAATATACATATATGTAGGTAGGTATATGTAAGGTGTCTAGTTATTAAATGATAAATATTGAATAGTTTGTAGATAAGAATGTCAGACAAAAATATTTTCATGTTTCACACTTTTCAGGAGCGATTTTTACGTACCTAGTCAGGTTTTAGTTTATAAACTTATTTTTATTACTATCTGCACCTACCCATTGCCATCCCGCTGTTTCTAAATGTAAAATAAAAGTAACTGAACGTAGACATTTGTCGTTGGTAGACAATAATAAATTCGAAGGACATGAGGACAGAGCACTTTCTCATCGTTAAGAGTTGTTTTGTTTTGCCGCATATGCGTTGGGCGACAATGCAACATGTGTGAGGGATGTTTGTTAGTTGATATGTGGTTTCGACTATCGATAATACTTAACAAGCTTTTTGAAACACGCTTTAATTAAATTTACTTGTAACTATCTAACTATGTAAACAAGCGATGAAAAGCTTGTCGTAACGAAAATGCATACGTTGGCCTGTAATTACTAAGCAACCAATGTACCAAAACTAGTTTTATGATGTTTCGCTAACAAAACTTAAAAAGGTTTTTTCATTTAGTTTATTATGTAATGTATGTTATCAAACTAAGTTAAGAATCAATATTAATTATAGTAGGCGATTACCGGCCCTTTTAATCACTTATAACTAGTTAGAACATTGCTAATTTAATCGCCAACTCACGCAGCTCAGAAGACTTCTCACACAGAGATATTTTTATTCCTAATATCAAATTTATATGTATCTTCATTAATGTATCGAACGATAAGACGCGACACGTCATAGGTACAAATAATATTTTCTATTTTTAAAGTCTATCGACTTTTCCCTGCCCTATTAGACAGTGGTGAAAATAAAATAAAACAAAAATGGGTGGTAAGTATGATACAATTATTGTTGTTTACTTGTCGCGAGTGTTGTGCTAGTGACGGGTGCGTTCAATAAAATGCCAACTATTAAATTAGGACATACTGTTGCTAAAATAAAGTGTAATATGAGTAGGAAAACTAAATGAATACAAACACATAATATAAAACTTATTACCTACTGTAAAAATATATAAAAAGGAAGTGTAAACTTGTGCTTAAGTGCTCTTTGAGCTACAAAAATATGTAAACAATGACTATGTTATTGGACGACAAACTGTAACTGCGGTGCAAAATTTTTTTAACAAAAAAGGTATTCATTTACCTAAATAGTTTGCGTATACTATTATTTAGATTTTAAATGAGTACTTACAAATCGCGAAAGTCTACAATTTGTCAGAATAAATACATAGTGTAGGTCCTTATGAAATGGTTACGCGCTGATGATGATGAAAACATTGTTCTATCAAATTGCGGATAAAACGAGACGTTTATAATTGTTTTTTATTAATCAATAATTAAATGAATGTTCAATTTTATATTTTTACTAGTCAATACATACTCGTATAGGGAAATAGTGTATCTCTATAAAATATCATAACTGAGTAAGATAATAAACCAGTTAAGTGCTCGTGGGTAGGGTTCCATAATGAATATGTATCTACCTAACATATTGTTTTGAACAAACTTCACATTGTAGTTAATGAGCATGTTCTACCATACATTTCGACGTACCTAATGTAAGTTTGTATGCACAATATTGAAAGATTTTTCATGTTATTTCAAGCCTTCTTTTCAAAATTGTAGGCTGTGTGGTTTCGGAGATAAGGTGGGAAGAGGGGGGAATTGGCCAATTTGGTAAATTTTCCTCTATTTTCTTAAATAACTTTAAAATTATTAATATACGAAATTAAAAAAAAAAATTACTTCACAATAAACCCTTTCATTGGGTATGCCACACTGCACAGTACAGTTTGCATTTTTTTATAGACCCCAAGAGTGACAACACCCAATGAATATTGCAACAAATATCAACTTAATCAGTCCAGTAGATTCGGAGAAAATTGGCCTTGACAGACGGACAGGCAGATGAGGAATCCGTTTTTTCATTCGAATGCAAAGTATTTCTTCCCAAAATTGGATTTTGTAGTTCGTTTGTAGTTAAAAAAGTTCTATAAGTGATAACAAATCAAAGACCAAAATCATGTTTTTTCTTTATTCGTTTTCCACTATGTACCTACGTGTTTTTTCAAACAGCTTAAAATAAACTATAAACGATTTGATCCTCTGGTGTTTACCGGTCCTTGCCACTACACAAGATACACACTTCTTCAGCCTGGCGGTTTTAATGCAATATGTACTGTACCCTACTTAATTCAAAACCATATCTTGCTCTAGCCGTTCGTTCCTCGCAGTTTCACCCGCGTTTATTGTCACTACTCCGCTCCTAAGAGTCATAGCGTGATGTTACATAGCCTAAAACCTTTATCAATTAATACTCTCTACTCAAAAAAAGGTTTTTTTAAATCCTACTTGTAGTTAAAGAGATTAGCGCATTTAAAAAAAATATCAAGTAAAAACCTTCAATTGGGAGTGTTGATGGCATCAGTAACATCAGAGATGGTATAAATAACTGGCTTTCATCATATCGCTTGCTATGAAGTCATGTATCAATAGATCTTAATATCAACTGTCAGTGTTTAATGGGATTGTGTCTCCACTTGCGATAATATAGTCTTGAGCTAGTGACTCAGCGCTGAATCACTTTTCAGCATATCTTTGAAATTATTATTAGTGAGACTTGCGAAGATTTATGTAACAATATTCGATCTATCTCTGCAATAACTAATTTTATTGTAAGTAAATACTTGTTTTTTTTTTTGCAACGAAGTTCACTTCAGACGCTCGAGGCCACGGCGACGAGACGGAAAAAAGTGATAGCGCAACGAAAAATGCTGACTGCAAGTTGATTTATTTTATTTCCGCCATCTAGCGCGATTTAGCGTGATACTACTGTATTTTGATGTTGTTTGTATACTAATTATCCATATATTAGTCAAGACAAGACTTTCACAGATGGCGCTTACTTTCGAGTTTTTACAATATTAACTATATTTTGATACAATTTATTAAATCCATTAAATATATTTATATTTAGCGAAATGAACTTCGTTCCAATCGGGTATCCCAGAGACACCTCACGCGTTTTTTAGGGTTCCGTACAAGAAGGGACAACGACCCTATTACTGAGTCCGTCCTTCTGTCTGTCAACGGACTGTAATTCATGATTCGTAATAGGTAGACAGTTGAAATTTTCAAAGAATGTGTATTTCTGTTGACGCTATAACAACAAATAATAAAAATTAAAAATTAAAGGGGACTCCCCTACTAGAAACGTGTTTCTTTTTCTTGATCTTAATATTTTGTTCGAACCCTTCGTGTGCGAGTATGAATGGTGCGCTCTTACAACTTTAACAAAAACATAAGCTCAATCAGGACAAAGCTTTTACTCTGATTGATCCGAAAACGATAACGTTAAGCTATTTTGTTTCTTATCAGCCTTTGTTTAATACTTCAATTAGTGATAATGAATGGTGATGGCAATAGATAATAGGTCTGTAGCTCGAGTATTGATCATACTGATGATGGTGGTGTAAGAACAAATGTCTAATATATAAATGGATCAATTGGAAGTAATTTGAATAAACAATAACTGTTATTGACTTATAAGTGTAGTGTTCGTGATAATGTGTTGGTGGCTAAAAATGGGTGTTCCTCTAATGTACAATTTGGGGGAAAGAGTTGGAAATAGTGTTGTGGACCTCTTCTTCCATGTAGTACATTGTCTGACCGATGTTGTCGCAGGTGAGGAAACTGTGCTTATTATTCTATCTCTAACTGTCCAAACAAATAATGATATTTACATCTAATCAAATCCTTTGAGGTAGACAATCATTGACAGCAAATTTCGTTATTGTTTTATTTTATTTAAGTTACCCGAAACGACTATAGTGGTCGCTCTTGATCTTATTGAAGAGATGGTCTAGAGAAGAGAAGTATTTTGTCTTCCTTTAAACAAATAAGATATCGAATAATGCCGAAGGTTGGAGTGGAGAAACATCTGTGTAACTGGAGCTACTATGTTAAAATCCATATTTATCCTGTGAGGACATTGAATTTTTCTTTTTTTTTTGTGTAGTATAGGGGGCAAACGAGCAGACGGGCCACCTGATGTGATGTGACTACCGCCGCCCATGGGCACTTGCTACTCAAGAGTCACAAGTGCGGTGCCGGCCTTTAAGGTGGGAGTAGGGGAAGAAGGGAGGAGAGCGGTAAGAGGGGACAGTGAGGAGGAGGGTAGAGAGGAAGAGTTAGGACCTCCGGGAACCTAACTCACGCAGTGAAAAACAATGCAACGTTGCTTCATTGCCGGTTTTCTTAGAGGCCGTGGTACCACTCCGGTCGAGCCGGCCCATACGAGCCGAAGCATGGCTCTCCCACGAATATCTATATAGGTAGATATCGTTGTGTCATAATCCATAACCTTGCCAGGCTTTATCTATCCTCCAAAAAGCAAACCGGTTTTTGCATCCTTTAAACTGTTCTATAGTTACTTAAAGTAAATATTTTTGGTCATGAAAAAACCAACGCATTTATTAACTGTTAAGGAGACATAGGGAGTTCCACATTGTGCGTTATTAGTAGGCAGTTGAAGTGTCTAATCATATCTCTCAGACTTATTTTCATATAACAGTATTGTTAGACTTGATCGTTCGCTATCAAAAACATTCTTTTTGTTATAGAAACACAAGATGACAATCCATCATCAGATTCAGAATGTGAACATAAAGCTGACAACTCACCTACTGAGGAAGGCCGCAAGTGGCCGGAGGACCGCAAACAGGGCCGCACAAACATGGCGGACAGGCCCCTGCCCGTGCCGGTCGAGAATGAGCCGTACTACATGAATATAGATAGAGGAGAGGCGCAAAATCTCTTGAAAGGACAGCCCGATGGCACGTTTGTGTTAAGGCCGAGTAGTCAGGTATGTGTTTATTTTTTTTTAATAAAATTCGTACTACATAAGTTGAATAAAAATCTACTGTACTTATAAGTCTGTAGATTATAGACAACTTGTTATATGTATAAAAATGCAGAGTCCCGAAACTCTGTCCTTCCAACGCTCATAGTGGTGAGATAGCATGAGAAGAGAACTAAACCTCATCAGCGACGCAGCCCTCCCTCACACATCTAGAAAATGTGTTCTTGCATTTACACTTTAGAGTGTGTACAACAGTTGCCACATAAATATATCCGTATTACTGAAATCCGATATATTTACGAGGATTAAAATTTTATTATTAAGAAATGTCTTAAATGTACTAACCGTGGTATTGGTGAGTACCTATTCATTGTTTAATTTCACAAATACAAACTTAAAAAATAATAGTACAAAATAAACAACTTACATAAGGAAATCTTAACAATCTGATTGTGAGGAGCTGCTGTCTGAAGTAGGTATTACAGATCAGCAGGTCCCTACTTAATTGACTCTGACAAGTTACTGGTAAATGGTCTCTTCTAATATGTGAAATAAGCAAGGAGCAAGCGCCACCCCTGTTGTTGGAATTATCATTGGCCACTAGGCGGTCATTTTACTTGTTAACTTACTTGTAAGAGAAAATCGTAGCATTTCGTTCAATTCTCACATTAACTTTATCATTTCCAGCCTGACCACGCCTACACTCTTAGCGTGTCCTGCGCAAACGCAGTCCACAACGTTGGCGTCCGCCGTCGGCCAGACGGTCGGCTGGCGCTCGGCTTCCCTCGCCGGGGCGAACACAGCTTCGCAACCGTGACGTCATTACTACGTCATCATAAAAAGAGACGGCTACTTCTCGTCGCTGGTGGTGACGTAATCGGTGCCACTACCTTGAATGAATCTCCACATTACTACCAGAGTCCCAGTAGTATTCCCGTGCCGATCCTAAAGGAGTAACATTACTGGTGAGGGTCTTAACGCTAACATAATTGAGGAGCATAGTGTATGATAGCAATACACTGTCTTCAGACTGTCACTTTGTGTAGTTCAACATCATGAAGAAACTAAGACTATACCATGACTAAGAGTTCGATTTAAAAAGTTTGAAAATAATTGTTCAACAGAAATCCGTAGTAGACTCGCATGCTAGCTTATCAAAAAGAATATCGTGTACTTAATTATGTATTTATACGGGAATTAACGCGATTACGAAATAGGTATTACATACCTCTGAATAGCCTGACGTTTCGACCAGGTTGCACTGGCCGTGGTCACAGGCTGACTGTATAAATACATACGTAATTAAGAATATAATGTAACGCGAAAGTTTAAATGTTAGTAAGAATATCGTGGTCAACGAAAACATCCTGAGGAACCCTTTATACCTGACAGCTTTCCATAATCATTTTTGACGGTTTATTTAGGCTGAGAATTTGCCATAAGCCAGCATATGGGCTATGGCTAGGCCTGCCATCAGTTTAATTGCTGACACAGGACAAAAACTTTAAAAAATCCGGATACATATGTGAAATATACCGGATACTTTTTGAAAATCCCGCCCGGACGCTCCCCGGACGCCCTCTAAACTAGGACAAATCCGTAGAATCCCGGACGGATGGCAGCCCCATTATTCTCATACTGAAAATAGACACATGCCCAGCTGCGCAGTAGAACAATTTAAGTCTCTCCCGCTCTCTTGCTTATATTTTTTGCGACGAACTCTAATTATTTTTTCAAAATAAAAGTAACCTAAGTTACTCCGTATAACAACAGCCAGTGAAAGTCCCGGGGAAATCGGTCCACCCGTTCCGGATGGATTCCCTGGAACAATCAGACAGACAGACAAAATGTTTAAAAATTTTGGTATACCAAAAAAAAACAATTTTTACACATTTTAAACTTATAGGTATCGTGTAAACATTCATATACATTTAACCTGTTATTATGACATTACAAACAGACAATTCAAATAACAGTAAAAAGGTGTCAGGGAAAGAAAATCGAAGAAAGGCAAGCAGATCTAAATGGAGTCTGCTCGTTTGCCACTATACCAAAAAAAATGTGTCGTGCTCGTGTGTGTGTGTGTGTGTGTGTGTGTGTGTAAATCTCGTTAATCTATACTAATGTATACTTGTATTTACAGTAACATCTAAACGAGCTGGTGAAGATTATTGGAACGTTTGAACAAAGATTTGAAGACCACATGGCTGCTAAGAAATATTGATGATGGCGTCTACCAAGCCTCACTTGGATAGCGTGATTGACAGTGTCATTGACCTTTCACTAGTTGTGGGTTACCTCGCCCAGCAGTACAGTATGTTCTTAATAGTGATTTCTTTAAAATAATTAAGATAAACTTGTAATGCTAGTTATAGGAAAAAATAATTACTTAAACAATTGTTTGTATAAAGTTTCTACAACTATATGAAATTACAACAGTTAAACAGTTGATTGGATTTAGTTTCATTTATTAATCCTTTCCTCTTTAATCTTCTATATACATATCTATCTAATACTTAAGTCTGACGACCTCTGGCGCAGCGCATTGAGCGCAGCGTCGGTTGCGGGGTTTATTCCTGTTTAGTGCAAATGCATATGTCTAATTGCATTGGGTTGTTAATGAACATATTTTAACAACAGAAAACTATCCTATACAGCGTGTCTCCAACAATAGAGCTCTAGCATGCGGTTCCAAAAAAATAAAAGGTTTTTTAAACTTATGACCGTTTAGATTTCCAGGTCACCTCCGGTTCTCATAAAAGCTAATGGCATGTGTAAAGTTACCGACCCGTTGCCGACCATTTAAAAACCTATACACTGCTATTAATAAAGAAAAGTCAATGTTTTATATTCACATATTAAAATATTAAAGATTTTAAGTGTCTACTACTATTAAATCTGTAAACTTTACTACTATAAATAAATTTAATGTATAGGAGGGCAAGTTATTCTCTGCTCGTGCTGTACAATTACTCTGTCAGACGGTCTACTGTGATTAATATTCATACTCACTAGCCGTTCTCCGTAGTTTCCCCTGCGTTTATGGTCACTGCTCCGCTCCTAAGGGTCGTAGCGTGACGTTATATAGCCTATAATGTTCCTCAAAGAATACTCTATCAAATAGAAAAAGTTTTTTTCAAATCTGACTGATAGTTCCAGAGATTAGCGCGTTTAAACAAACAAGAAAACTCTTCAGCTTTATTATATTAGTATAGATAATTAAATATTGAATACCTAGTTTCTTTTTTACAGTTAATTCGAGCAATCTACTGATTGGGTGATTTTTTCAAAGTTAATAAAAAAACTTGTCTTGAAATTTTACTCATTTTTACTAAGAAGAAATCAACAACAACAACTAACTTTAGGTTACGAATTAATAAGTTATTGATTTTAGAATGTTCGCCTATCAGCGATAACTACTGAACAACAGCTCTTTTCAGTTGTCAGTTATTTTGTCCTTTTTAACCGAAAAAAATTAAACCTGTAGGTACTTGTAGGTAGTATCTATCTACTACTTATTAGACTTGGCTGGCATAGACTTCAAATAGATGAGTGGGTAGCGCTTATAGTAATTATATTAATTTATTTTTCAGTGAGTGAGAGTGCCTATTTGTGGTTTTGAAGTCGGTTTAATTTTTTTTTATAAAAATAATTTATTTGGTGAGATTTCTTTACGCATAGACAATCTTACCATGGATCCACAAAGGTATTTCTATAGTCGCAACGTCTGTGTGTAATCAATAAAACAGTTGAAATAAAAATATCAACCTGATAAATAGCTGTAATGAGGCGTAGAAAGGTACATTTACAGGTAAATTTAAGGTACAAAAGGCGCCCAGGCGTCCTGGTACCGGTAACCTGACCGGGAACCATTTTGCAAAGGTATGAGGACGAGAGACTTAAATTCGAAAATGACAAAAGGTGGGCCGACCCCAACAGACAGAAAATAGCCTCAGAAGAACAAGAAGGTGCATAATTTCTTTTCTCAAATATGCACACTCAGCCTTATGATTTAGGCATTAAGTTGTAACTTGAAGGTCTGGGAACTTAATAATATTGTTTATTTGTCTCAATACATTTAACATTTTGTGTCTTTGAATAACGGCTGAGGTACTTAAAGTTTTATGATGCATAAAATGTTGTTGAATAGATTTTACCAAGTGTAAACATTGTGGTGTATGCCAATACAATCGATTATGAAGAATCTATACTTTAAAATTATAAATGCGAAAGTAATTCTATCTGTATGTCTGTTCCTTTTCACGCCTAAACTGCAGAATCAAATTTGATGAATTATGGTACAGAAATAGACGGTACTTTAGAGAAGGGCATAGCCGACTTTTTTTATAAATAAAAGAAATAAACCTTGATGGGGTTGAAATAGGGGTTAGGCGGCGCGCTTGGCCACCAGGGGAGTCTCTCTGGTGGTCGGGCGCATCGAGGCGCTGGGCTTGCGGGTGGCCCTGGATAAGACGGAGGCCCTTTTATTCCATGGGCCCCGTCGTGGTCCACCCCCTGGCGCCTCTATCGTGGTCAACTCGGTCCTCGTACCGGTTCAGGCCCACATAAGGTATCTGGGCCTGATCCTCGACGGTAGGTGGCTCTTCGACGAGCACTTCCGACAGCTTGCTCCGAAGCTGGTCGGCGCTGCGTCCGCCCTTGGGCGACTCTTGCCCAATTTGGGTGGACCCAGCGTCGCTACGAGACGGCTGTACACGGGGGTTGTCCGGTCAATGGCACTGTACGGTGCACCGGTGTGGGCGGGAGCTCTGACCGCCCAAAATAGGGCGCGCCTCTGGCGCCCTCAGAGGGTTATGGCGGTCAGAGCCATACACGGATACCGCACCGTGTCGACGGAGGCGGCGTGCGCGTTGGCCGGGACTCCCCCGTGGGATTTGGAGGCGGAAGTGCTCGCCGAAGTATATCGGCGAACGGCTGAGTTCCGGGCGGGAAGCGGCAGTCGGCCCCCGCCCGAAGAGGTACGCGAATGGCGTGAGGCCGCTCGCCGAGCCACCATGGCTCGTTGGTCGTCCCGGCTGGAGGCTCCACGTGCTGGCTTTGCCGCCGTGGAGGCGCTCCAGCCGGTCATCGTCGAGTGGGCAGGGCGGCAGCACGGGACCCTTTCCTTCCGACTGACGCAGGTCCTTTCCGGGCACGGCTGCATCGGGAAGTACCTGCACTCGGTCGCTAGGAGGGAACTGAGTCCCGCCTGTCACCACTGCGACTGCAGTGAGGACTCGGCTCAGCACACGCTGGCGGTTTGCTCCGCCTGGGCGACGCAGCGTCGGGCCCTCACTGCAGTCATCGGAGGAGATCTCTCGCTACCGGCCGTCATACGCTCCATGGCCGGTAGCGACAGGAATTTTACCGCGGTCGCGACCTTCTGTGAGGACGTCATCTCGCAGAAGGAGGCGGCGGAAAGGGTCCGGGAGGACGATCTCCACTCGGACCTAATTCGCCGCCGGCGAACCGGGCGGCAGAGGCGCGCTTACCAGCGCCTCATGCCGCCCTGAGTGTGGCCGCGGGTGGACGGGACGGGCTTTCCCCTCCACCCGCTGTAGTGGCCCCCCGCGAGGAAGCGGCGTCCGCGTGTGCCTGGACGTCGCCTAATTGAGAGGATTGTACCCGAAGGTGGTGCCCGCGCTGTAGCGGGCAGGCGCTAGGAGGGTTCCGGATGTAGTAATAAAGCTGTTCCCGGATCCCTCCTACTTAAGGCGCAGTACGGCACACCGTGTGGTTTTAGTCGGTTCGATTCCGACACACCGCCCCGCCGAAAACCCCGGTGGGGTGACGGCCCGAGGGGGTTTCCACACGCACAAAAAAAAAAAAAAAAAAAAAAAAAAAGAGACGAAAGTTTCGGCTAGAGGCAGACTAGACGTCGGGCCCTCCCTGCAGTCAACGTAGAGGATCTTTCGCTACCAGCCATCATACGCTCCATGGCCGGCAGTGACAGGAATTTTACCGTGGTTGCAACCTTCTGTGAGGAAGTCATCTCGCAGAAAAAGGCGGCGGAACGAATCCGGGAGGACGATCTCCACTCGGACCTAATTCGCCGCGCCGGCGAACCGGGCGAAGGGGATGAAAGTTTGTATGGGAGATATCTTTACTTTTAGTAAGAAATTAGAAAAACTTTTGAAAGACTGTTTCAACGGAGATTAATGAAAGTTTGGAGAAGAAAATAGGCTACTTGAAGTACTTATTCTACGCAGACTAAGTCGCGGGACCAGATATGTAGTATTAATTATATTAATTGAAATCTAGGGGAGTAATACTAACTGTTCCGTCAGCAAAAAAATATTTTTGTTAAAAGATACTAGTTTAAAATACACTTGGTTATCACAATGCAAAATAATTACATGTATCCCTGACTTTTGGGTATAATAAGTTGTTTCATCCAAGTGCAATACAGATAATTTTGTTTATTTGTTTGTATGTGTTGAAATATTAAAATAATTTAACAGGTGTTTATAAAAGGCGGTGTTGCAAACTGAGTTTTATATTTTTTATGTATTTCTTTCTTACAGACTTCACCTATAAATACACCATCAAAATATATGAAATGGTATGTGTACCTATAATTTTACAAATAAAATTACATTATTACTACAACTTTATTACTCTGAATATTTTTGTTTTATTAATGGTCATTCAGAAATTATAAAAACGTAGAATAATAAACTTAATTTGATATTAAACTACATAACAATATATTCTGAAGAGGTATGTATATTCATTTACATCGTGGAGCACGTAATGCCTGCAAACACTGAACACCAGTTGCGTGAAAACGTACGCGTTGCGACAATGCAGGAAATATTAACAGTCTTGTAATTTTCCTTTAGGAAACCTAAAAAAAACTGAGTCATAATAACCTGGCGATGCAGGGTTACCTATATGTGTAATCATTACTTGTGCAAGACTGTTTCTTTAACATTAAACATTATGAAAAAATAACATGGCGTTTGTTAGAACGTGTAGCCAAAGTCAGTCCTTGTATTAATGTTTTAACCGGCCGTAAATCGTAATGTTTCCAGTGTTCTTAGGGGCCAGGATAGCATTTATGATAAATGTTTGAGATTTCTGAGAATCTAATTCATATTTGTTAGCTATGATAATGATGATTAAGATGATGACGATGTAAATCTCAAATTGTTATTAAACAAAAAATAGTCTTTGACTTACATTCAGATTTTTTATATATATCCTTGGTGTATCTTGATCCGTACCTATTATGTTAGGGCTATGTTTTATGTCTAAAATTAACCCAAATCAAATCAAAATCATTTATTTCAAATTAACTAATTGTACGTATTTTTGAATTGTCAGGGAAGATTTTTATGATGTGCAAATATAGCTCGGCAATCGTCTTTGCTCTATGGAAAACTGATATTGTTGTTATTCTATCCACGATTTAGTAGCTAGCAATGATATTTTTGACCTCCTTTAGCGGCAACAATATAATGTAGATAATTAACTTAAAAAAGGTATCACCGACTTCAATGCGCCTAAATTATGATAATTTGTAATAAGCTGTATTCTTCATCCCTTAATTTTCCTCCCTTAGAGGTGGAATATTTTATTCAAATTCATATGGGACGAATCTTGAATACAACCAATTCAGTTAAAAAAAGAATTATTGAAATCGGTTCACAAATGGCGGAGATATCGCGCAACGCACAAAAAAAGCAATATTTAGTCGAATTGAAAACCTCCCCCTTTTTGAAGTCGGTTATTGATTTTATAAAGAGTTTAATATCGTTTAGGCTTGTATATATAAAACTAGTCAGAATCATATAGTGAGCAATAGTTATATAACGCGGTGGAGAGATGAAGATGTCTTAGTCGAAGTGCTGTCGGTAGTCGTGCTGTGAAGGTAATTATATATTCCCTCAAATAAAATTCGGTTTATTGTATGTAAACTGTTAACTTTACTACTTCTGCTAATCGCAATGCCTTGTTTGTTTTGCAATAAAAATATTTTGACCATAAATTAAGATAAATACTATCCTATCTGTCAAGTTAGACCAAACTGCACACAGTTACAAATAACAGAAGATTATTTAAATTTTAAACGACAGTCCCAATGAAGATCCGAAGTACCGTACGTAATTCGATTCCCAGGGTATTTTAAATTAAAGCTACTTATACAATTCGAAGCTTGCTAACAGAGTATAAACAATATTACCTATTACATCTTGTTAATACACCTATTCAATATGAATGCCACTTATATTTTTACTACATATAGTATATACTACACTCTCGTTATTAATCCTACCGTCTTGTGGACCGGCCCGTGACAACATCAAGTGTTAACCTGATAAATGTCGGTGGCAAACAACGACCCGCCTAATGTCAAATGGTTACCATACCCTATGGACTTATGATTAATTATTTTACTTATTATAAAACGTATAGCAGATTTTTCTTTTCGCGTGGAAACCCCCACGGGTCATTACCTCACCGGAGCTAACGGTGAACTGGTATGTCGGAATCGAACCGACTAAAACCACACGGTGTTCCGTCACAAGTGGATCTTTTGCAGGGGTATAAAGAAGGAAGCCTCCGGGAACTGAACGTATAGCACCTGGTTTTCGTTATCTTTATGCTACATTTTCTGAAAAGTAAAGAGATTGAACAAAGAACCGGGCTCTTATATTTGAAGTATTTCAACTACTTTTCTCTCGGGGGCACTTTTTGTATGAAATCGTACTGGTATTGTGAAAAGACTCAGATTGACTATTTCAAACACTTTATTTGATTTCATTTCTACTCTTCAGTAATATATTAACGGCATTTAATGATAATATATTTTCATTGCGCAGCCGACAGCCCTGTGTTACATATTGCCCTTCAACACATCTATTGCAGGACTTGGGCAACACAAGTTCGTGTACTAAACAAGTACAATTGGGTTTACTTAACTTCTTGTGTGTTGAAACATCCCTGCGAGCTAGTGCCTGAAATCAGTGTTGTGTAGGGGCTCGTTGGTTTTGGTGTAAAGGATCTATAGTGGTAAGTTTTTTATTGGACATTCGTTTTTATACATGTCTCTTGAAGTCCAATTTAGTGTAGGATAATTGTTATATTTATTATAGTATACACCCATAAGCACTCGAAGCTCAACCAAATCTTGGAGTGAGCAAAAGTTGGTACAGGTTTTAGGAAGTGAGTGAGTGTTTTAAAATAATAATTGAGAAGGATTACATCTCATTCTCTCATCTATACTAATATAATAAAACTGAAGAGATATTTTGTTTGATTGTATGTTTGTTTAAAAGCTCTATTCTCTAGAACTATCAGTAAGATTTGAATAATTCTTTTTGTATTGGATAAAGTATTCATTGAGGAAATTTATAGGCTATGGAACATCACGCTACGCCACTTAAAGGTGGAGCAGTGAACGTAATCGCAAGTGAAACTGCGGGGAACATTAGTGATGTATAAAAAAGTCACCCTCAGTTAAGATTTTGCTCCTGAGACTTGACTTGTTTACAGCCAGAGCAATGGTGGGTTTTTCTCGTCAATTATTGTTTTTCTATGTATGTAAGGGTTATTTGTTCATTAAAAGTTGAGGGCATCTTATGGCTATAAGTATAAATAAAAAATAAAAAAAAACCCCGACTCAAAGTAATAAAAATAGGATGAACGGCCATCTTGGATTTGAAATTTATCATTGTGTATAGTATTCTACTAGTCAAGCCCTTTCATTTGATACCCATATTGAGGGAGTTGTGAAAAAATATGTAATCCGCCATTTGGCAGCGGCGGCCATCTTGGTCCGATTTTCATCAAACATAGCTAAAAACACTCCCGACTAATTCACCTTTCAAACAAAATCAAAATCGGTTCATCCGTTTGGGAGCTACGACGCCACAGACAGACACACAAACACACACACACACACAGACACTTCAAACTTATAATATCCGTCGTTTTTGCGCCGGGGGTTAAAAATGATGATGATGAAGATGTAAAGTAGGTAATTCCGAATCACGTTATGATCTGAACTTTGTTATATTATGTTTTTAGGGGATTAGCAAATCTTGGTAAACTGCAGTAGACAGATAAATAAACACTTGCATAACAAAAACATATTTTGTAAAAAGATTGGGTTAATCTCCTTGTGGGTATTTTCTGTTTATAAAATCAGGGGTAGAAGTAATATTAGGGAAACAAGGGACAATAATTATGCTAGTTATGTGAATTCAATCAAACAAATGAATTTGATTAGCTAAAAATTTAATTTGTTTAAATTAAATTTTTGAAAAACAAGAAATTATCGACAGATACGAAAGTAGTTCTATTTTACTACAAATATATAAAATCACTACATATTATAAAACAAAGTCCCCCACCGCGTCTATCTGTCTGTCTGTCCGCGATAAATTCAAACACTACTGAACGGATTTTCGTACGGTTTTCACTAATAGACAGAGTGATTCATGTAAAAGGTTTAGGTGTATAATTTGTTAAGATTTTATGTAAATTGATTGAAATATGTTGATGATTGTTGAAGATGTCTCTGCTACCCGGGACGGGCGGGTTGTTAGTAGAGAATAAGTATTAAAACAACGGATCTTAATCGCTTTTAGTTATATAGGTAACATGGTTTACGGAAACGACACTGTATATAAGTGTACGATAAGTTCTTATGAGAATAAAGTTCTTTAAACCTAAAAGGCATCAGTCTAACCGTGACTACGATGCGTTAACTTTAGTTTGAATACTAGCAACCCGCCCCGGCTTCCCACGGGTACAAATTATACACATAAACCTTCCTCATAAATCACTGTCTATTAGTAAAAATCGCATAAATATCCGTTCAGTAGTTTTTCAGTTTATCGCGAACAGACAGACAGACAGACAGACAGAGACGCGGCGGGGGACTTTGTTTTATAATATGTAGTTATGTAGTGATGATGTGCACAATCGCGAAAGTTCAAAACGACGTGTAATTCATCGAAATTGGTTTAGCTGTTTACTAGTTACATGACAGCATATTATGTAGAGTGAGACTTACAGATAACACACATAGGTAGCCCTCTTTGTTGGCTTCGCTACAGGCGAAAAAAAGACCTTTTAATATTCTTTTAAAGCCTTTCATGTTTTAGTATCACCATTAATGATCAAGGATGATAGCAGTAGCTCTGGTGTGTATTGCTTGCGCCGCATACTGGCTTTGGCAGCAGCACAACTCTGTGTCGAAGGAACCCCCGCTAACACCTGGATCCTGGCCCATCATTGGCCATGCACTTCATTTTATTGGGGACAGCTGTAGTAAGTATTTTGTACATAGATTGTTAGCAGGAATTTTATGGAGCTCCGTAACCATAATTGAAACTATCAACTATTATTACCCGAAATAGAAATCTATTAGAAACCGTAACCGAATCTGATATAAATGTTTCGAATAATTTTGGATAGCGGCGGATTCGAAATAAGGAACGTTATAACTGGTTTTTATAATTTCTATATGACTAAAATGGTTGTATGATACTTACTGTTTGCATTTTAAATAGATAAAAACCTTTTTAACAAAAAATTAAACCGACGAAAAGAACTTTTTAGTTCTTTTCGTTGGTTTAATTTTTTGTTAAAAATATTTTTATTTGATGATTTGTTTTTCATCATCAGCTCAGCTATATGATGTGATGATTTCTGAACGCAAATACCTGATAAAGTAATGAAAAGTAAACAGAACACTATTCGTTCCTACAATTTTCGAGGGTTTCTCTCAATTTTATCAGGATCCCATCATCCTTGAGATATACCCTATCTAACAAGAAAAGAATAATCAAAAGTGTTAGCAATAATAATTACTCATTAGACTACAATTATTTTTTTCTGTGATTGTAGTACTAAATGATAATCTATAAATAAAGACAAATTATTTCAAATCAAATAATATACTTAACTGAAATCATCCGGAACTATCTGATTATCTAAAATAATTTCATTACTGTTATTATGCAGGTTCCAGATACGCTTACGGATATGAAATTATTTTTGATTATCAGATAGTTTCGGATATTTCGGAATTATTCATTCTCACATCCGTGTTCACGTTCAAGTGTAGATTGAATAGGTTTCTCTTGAGGTGTGTACCATCTTCGTCTTCATCGTCACTTTCCATCAGATGAGTACGAAGACAAACGTCTATGTCATTCCACAATTAAAAGAAACGATCGATCGAATATGTTCATAACCTCCCTGATTATATTAGCGTCGTTTTGTGTGTCTGCTGGAAAGTAGGATCATCTTGACATGGTGATACGCCCATCAACGCGTAACATCACTCGTGTTGGTAGTAGCTGCTCCCGGTAACGACAGATGAGTCTTCAGTTTTCTTCCCTAAGGCTCAATGTCACATAAATTCATCCTCACAATTAAGTTTTAAAACCTGTCCATGCTTTCAGAATTATGGGCCACCATCAGCAATGTGGCTGAACAGAGCTACGGCGAAGGAGGCGTGGTAGCCGCGCGTATTGGGCTTAGAACAGTTTACAGTAATTATTATATATACTAATAATAAATATATATTTTGTTTTATATGGGCGACGGTAGTCACTTACCATCAGGTGACCCGTCTGCTCGTTTGCCCCCGTATAATATAAAAAAAAAATGGTATAAGAGGCAATCGAGCAAACGGGTCACGTAATGGTAAGTGACTACCGTCGTCCATGGACATCTGCAACTCAAGAGTCACAAGTGCGTTGCCGGCCGTTGGGTGTACACTTTTTTCTTGAAGGTTTGAAGGTCGTATCGGTCCGGCCTACATTATTATAATAATATTACATTATCTATACTAATAATATTTATTTTATTAGGATAGATAATACCCAATTTAAGGCACAAGAGTTTGTTTTTTTGGTTGAAAGCACCACTCTCTAGAACTTACCAGTCAAGAATTGAAATTAGCGTCTATTGTTACTGGAACGCATGACAATTTATTTTCAACTACAACAAAATTTCATGTCTGCTGTACTGATAACAAAAGTGATATGTAAAAAAATAAATATGCCATATTGCAGTCGTGACAGACCCAGACGACATGTTTACGGTTGCAAATACCTGCCTAGAGAAGGACGGGTTCTACGAATTCGCGAAACCTTGGCTAGGTGAAGGCTTAGTCACCGGTAAATGTAAGTTTGTTTGAGTTTTTTTTCTCTTATGGTTCTCAAATCTTTTTCTCATTAATTTCACTTCCTCAACGAAATCGTAATGGGAGTTATTGTTGTCTCAAGACCTCAATATTATTTTTTTTTGTTTGATATAATGATCCGCATTTGTCGTTTTCAATTTGGAAAACATATTACCAGTCTGTTACGTATTACGCAACGTGTTCTAAACCCACACTAAGCATAACTTGTCCTGTAGGATCTAGTACACCAATATACTTGATTGTTTTTTTTTTTGTAAATACATATAAAACATAGAAACACTTAGACCAAAGTCGAAATATATTGATGGTTACAAATATTTGCACAAAGGGGGACTAGAACCTGTAACCTCTGGCATTGCAGACGAATCAACCACCGCCGTAGTGGGAGAAGGAAAGGAGGGGAAAAGAAAGAAACGACGCGCCGTTTCCTTCTTTTTCCCTCCTTTTTAAGGTATGTTTTATACACATATTAAGTATATTTTTAATGTTATTAGTATCAATATGGAGAAGTCATCGCAAGATTCTCAACCCAGCATTTAGCCAGATTGTGTTGGACCGGTTCATGGGCGTGTTCAACAGCCAGTCCAGGAAGCTCGTTGATGCCCTGGATAGGGAAGTTGGGCAAGGATTCTTTGACCACTGGGTGTACACCAGGAGTAATGCCTTGGAGACTATTTGTTGTAAGTCGCTTGTTGGAGGTTTGAAATTTGTTTGTTATTTCAGTTTTGGTATCTTGATTCACCAATCACCAGCGAAAGTTATTAAATACAACTCATAAAATAACCGTTTTTTTTTTGGAAACAGCAAGCATTTATTTTATTCAAACATTCATTTATTTGAATATTTTTCAGTAACCGCATTAGGTGTGGACTTTACCGATGCTTTATTGAATACTAAGTACTTGGATGCAACAGAATTGATTTTCAACAGTCTGGTGGAACGCTTCATGAAGTTTTGGTTACACAGTTCGTATACCTTCCGTTTTAGTAACCTCAAGAAAAAGCAGGACGCCTATCTGAGGATAGTGCACAAGTTGTCAGATACGGTGAGATAAATTTACACTATAATGTATATGTTCGCTTATACTTCCCAAGCCATCTGTATAGGCTATCCTTCCTTTTCTTCCCTACTTGAAAATTGGGCGCATATATATTGGGAAAGACCTTTCTATATACTCCCAAATTTCCTATCTTCAATTCTTGTTTATGTATGTATGTATTTGAAAATAGAACACTTACTTAAATTACTGAAGGGGTCATACCCCTATCTTACCTCTAGCATGCATTTACAATAAAAAAAATTGAAAAAAAAAACTATCCTATCATATTTACAAGTTGACCGTTTGAATTACCAGGTATTTTTACCTCGGTTACCTCATAGAAGCAGGTGGAATGTGTAAAGTTAAAGATTTTAGATCGAACTTTTTTTTTTTCTTTTGGAACTATTTACTCAGTTTTTGAGAAAATCCATAAAACTAACTTAAAAAAATTTCGAAGTTTTTATGGATTTTCTTAGAAACGGAATGAAAAAATCAAAAAACAAAAAAAGGATGCGTCAGTGAATGTATGTTGATAAATGTGTATATTCAAAACAGATGGAGTAACTGCCATAAAAAATTTGTTTATGAGTTTGTTTTTTCTTCACAGGTTCTTCAAAAAAGAAAGTCCGAATTTGATGGCAACACCTGCGCTGAGAGAAGTATAGTTCCAGGTTAGCATATCTTATTTTGTATCTTTATTTTTAATTGATTCAAAAGGAGGAGATTCTCAATTGGTCTGAACTTTTATTCGTGTTTTAACCCCCGACGCAAAAGGGTGGGGGGGGGGGTTGGGGGGGGGGTGTAATAAGTTTAACATGTGTATCTGCGTATAGTTCCTGAACGGATTGACTGATTTTTATTTAGTTTTTGTGTTTGGAAGGTGACTTGAGCGAGAGTGTTATTAGCTATAATTCAAGATAATCTGTTAAGCCGTTTGAATCGAATTGGGGGCATTTAAAATTTATACTTTCACACAATGTCTTCACCAAATAATTTGAATTATACTTTATTTTATTTATTTAAATATAATAAGGTTTAAAAATAATATAATAGTAAGTCATGCTAATAGATCTATGCCAACATAATACTAAACTAGTATAGTATATGGTTTGGAGAACTGACGACTGCTGGGGTAGATAGGTTCACGAGTAACAACCATGGACT
The DNA here is from genome assembly GCA_963859945.1 of Euplagia quadripunctaria. Taxonomy (NCBI): domain Eukaryota; kingdom Metazoa; phylum Arthropoda; class Insecta; order Lepidoptera; family Erebidae; genus Euplagia; species Euplagia quadripunctaria. The sequence goes on from OY982582.1 coordinate 579,013, forward strand.
GGAAAGTTTTGGTGAAAATAGCAGGGAGTAAATAATATACAGTAAATTTTTTTGGATTAATTTAGCCCAAAATATAATATATATTATGATACATATCCTTACGCCAATATCCCTACATTATGCCCCACATGTAACATCCACATTATGCCGACTATATGTCTCACTCTCGTAATAGGGGCGAGCTTATTGCCGTCAACCGCGCACTTTGCGAATTAAAGATAGGATAATTGGAGTAGGAGCATTTTGAAAGGGAAAGGTAGTTACGAAGGGCTATGAAAGGAAAGTTTATAAAAAACGTTTATGTCGATATGGTACTGGGTGGATAATCGTTTGAATTCGTTACCTCTTAACTATAAGTCGAATTATTGGCCATAACGGTAGACCTACTACATTTCTATAAAATTGAGAACTTGAGAAAGGTAGCTTTCTAAATTTAATTCTTGGCAATTCCAGGTACACGATTTAAGGCCTTCATGGACCTCCTTCTAGAACTTTCGTTAGAGAAAGGTGTGTTAAATGACAAAGAGATCAGGGAGCACGTAGACACCATGATCGTTGGGGGCCATGATACTTCGGCCAATGTCCTCATGTACGCTATGCTGCTGCTGGGAGCACATCCAGATGTTCAAGAGAGGCTTTTCACTGAGTAAGTATTATTTACTAACTTTTGCTCGCGGGAACAGTACTTTTTTTCTGGATGAAATGTCCTTAGCGTAATAATTAAACAAATTCAGTTTAACGTTTATAATATTGGTTAGGATTGTAGGGATAAAGTTATAACAGTCTAGCAGCCTCCCTGCTTCAAGTTATTGCCTTCAGTGAGTTGACAAACAAGCAAAGGGGTGCTTTACAGTATCAGATGGAATACCGTTGGCTATCAACACTGTATAGTCTTATTTTTGCATTATAAATCCTGTCCCCACTGTGTTCTGTTAAAAGTATGGCTGTCTAAGGTGAATAGGACCTTAGACAGCCATACTTTTAAGCAAAAAAAAAGTATCTTCTATAGTGCGCTACTGCACTTTTTTTGGTAGCCCTAATTCGAGCTAAAATTTGGTGTACCCTAGCTCCTGACTCCTTACTCACAGTTGAACTTTCTGAGTGAATTAAGAAGATTCTGGAATAATTCCAAACTTTTATAAGTACCCTGCTATCTATATATGTGTGTATGTATATCTTCAGGTTAAAAGAAGTTCTCGGTGATGGAGACAAAGATATCGAGAAGCAGGATTTATCTCAGCTGGTCTATCTTGAGGCTGTAATCAAAGAGAGCATGAGGATTCACACCATCGTTCCGGTACTTGCCAGAAAATTGGACAGAGATGTGAAACTTAGTGAGTGCGCAGATATACTTTTGAGCTGTAATTTTTTATCAGCAGGAATCATCTGTCCTTAGTATCATATAGTTTAGGAAACAAGAAGTATACAAATTTAAACTTCTAGAAGAGTCCAGAGCCGCTATGTTAAGTAGTAGTAGTATTTCTTAGATTGTGCACTTTGTGCAGCAAATGCAATCTATATCTATCAATGTATACATGATCCAGATTTTAGGATAATATGAGAAGTTCAGTTGCTTGTGAGGTTGCTTGGGAGTGAAACCTTTTCATCCACTTACTGTAGGTACAGAATGCTCAAAACAACATAAAAATGTCACATTGGAAGTCTTCTTGAAAGAATTGTGTGCCAGCTGTTAAGGTTGCTAGAGAAGTTAAGGAAACTGATTTTCATTACTATTTAGAAAAGAGTTTTAATCGATTAGCATCGGTAAGTATTTTCAAGGCAGTCTGTACACTGTGGTCAAATCTTTTCAGAAAACTGCACGCTTTTATCTGGTCGAACGTGCTTCATGTTCGTCTTTGGTCTCCATCGGCATCCAATATGGGGTCCTGATCGAAATGAGTTTAGACCTGAGCGCTGGCTCGATCCATCTCGGCTTCCGGAGAACCCTAACGCATTCGCCGCTTTCAGTTTTGGTAGAAGAATGTGCATAGGTAAGGATTAACAGACCAGATGCATAGATAAATGACAATGACGATTGAAATTTTCAGCAATGTTTCACCAACTGCTCTTTACCGATGTTAATTAACTTTTTATACGTAAAATATTTCCTATAAAAAGTAAATCTCTTTACATCTTCATGTTGATACTTCATTCATATTTACATAAAGATTTCGATGTCATCATGAGGTTTTCTCGTGTACTTTGCTAACATGAGTTGCGTTTCGGGAGTTTATAAATTCCTCTTCAGCACCAGGCTACTTCATTTGTTAGCAAAATGGCTCTATTATACGTGTGTGTGATATATGTTAAGTGGTCTAGTTATGTCAGTAACATACATATATTGCAAAGCTGTTTATTAATTAACCACCTCATAAATGAACTTGATCTTAATGCCCAGATGACAATAAGTAGCGGTAAAAACAACGTGTGCCCTTATAACACTTAATTTTATATTTTATACTACTTTGACTCATAAGATATTTCTATTGACAAACTTTTATAGGCAAAATGTACGCCATGATGTCAATGAAGACGACCCTTGCCCACTTGATGCGCCGTTACCGAATTATAGCAGATAACTCACAGCTGCGGCTCAAGATAGAAGTCATGTTGAAACCTGTCCAAGGATACTTCATCAGCATTGAGAAAAGAACGTAGCCCCTTATTTACTGAACTATTTTTACGAAATAAAATATCGAAACAATATGTCTTCAACCGAAACTTGTCATTTGAGATATTGGTAGTATTGTGTGCACTTACTACAATGTGTATATGTGTAAATAATGTAATTAATAAGTGTATAATTATTATCTACATATTGTTAAATAAATAAAATCCTAAGTTATGGGACTTTATTATTTCCCAGTTGGTGTAGCTTCCTAGTCATCTCATCCTATTCTCCGTAAGGGCTCACACCTATACCACGTATATAATATATACGTAGTAACTACTTAGTAATCTCTGCCTATACTAATATTATAAGGAGTTTGATTTTAGTTATACCTTTCAATGCAATAAGAGATCAAAGTTTAAAATAAAATAATTTTCGAATTGGTTTAAAAGAACTGTATTCTTTCGAATATATTCTGTATATATTCTAAACAATGCACCAAAATATATTGGTTTTGGATATGACTATACATATAACAAAGTATAAAATATATACCTTTAATAATATGTTTACGGTTTTCACCATAACACGAGTACACTGCGTCTCGCCATCGAGTATCAGTTTAATCAAGGGTTAAACTTGGGTAGAGATTCCAGAATACCCTTAATCAAATTTTAACTCTCGACGCAAAAATAGGTGTATTATAATAAGTTTAACGTGTGTATCTGTGAGTCTGTTTGTGGCATTAGAGCTCCTAAACGGATGGACTGATTTGGATTTAGTTTTATTATGTTTGAAAGAAAACTTAATTGAGAGTGTTCTCAGCTATCATTCAAGAAAATCTTTTCAGCCGTTTGTAGATCATCAGCTCTTTGGGATAGTATTACGGTCATGCAATAATAAGGGACATCGTGTGATTTGACCATTCACAAATTTGCTCTATGATTGAATTCATCGTGGTGAATTGTAAGTGTTTTGCGCTCGCACACGTGTTACTTGATGTCATCAATTAGCCAACACTTAGAGACATACAAAAAGGGCCAAACCCTAATAAAACTAATATTTTACAATCTTAAGTATGAAGGTTTTCTAAATTGAAGATTGAGACCAAAGATGAAGAGGTTTTCTGTTAAAATCTATAGGTTGTGTCATAAAAAAGGTCGCTTTAGAATATTTCTGTTACGAGAGACATGTGCAAGATAGAATCGGCGGGAAAGAGCTGGTAGGGACAGTCGGTTTTAGTGAAGGAAGATAGTCGTAGCACCAGGGCAGTGGGTTTAGAGGTTTCAGAGAAGACGGTCAGATCACGTAAGTTTTAATAAAGAACGTTGGGGAAAGTCAGTGAGTCTTTTATGTTTTAATTGGTAATAGACATTTCATTATCCCACTAATATTATAAATGTGAAAGTTTGGATGGATGGATGGGTGGATGGGTGGTGGATTTCTACTCTTTCACGCCAAAACTACTGAATCGATTGCGATGAAACTTGGTATGTAGATAGCTGGAGACCTGGATTAACACATAAGCTACTTTTTATCCCGATAGTCCCATTGGGGAATCTGCAGGGCGCTGCTAGTATTTAATATGTATTTGTATTCTACATTGAGTAACGTGGTATTTGTCAGATAATCAAATGTACCTCCCGTGTACCTACCGGTTTCAAAGTATTAATTTAATATCATTACTTTTGGTATTGGTTAAAGTACTTTTGGACGGGATAAATGAATATTGTTATCCTATAAGTCTCCTGGTTATAGCACTCGAACTTGAACAGAGGGCAATGGCGCATTGGTGATCATCGTGCTGCTGTCGTCTGCTGTAGAAGTCAAATTATCGGATGCCATAATATTGGGTTATGGTAATCGAGGTTTAACAGAGGCAGCGACACCCTGATCATTGGCAGGTTAGTGAGGGGTAGTTATAGGGTAATTTTGATTAAGATGGAATATAGGGTTTAAATGTACAATCATACTAATTAACTTTTGGACGTAACACCTCATAATACGGTTTTATTATTGATCGATATTGTATTGATTGATGAAACATCGATTTCTAGTGGAAAGATGTCCAGCCAGGGTTTTCCACACAAAAAAAAAACAAAGGTCAAGTCTTACAGTCTAACGCGGAATAAGGCAGGGCGTTAGACCTCCCCTTATCAGAAGGGAGCTGGTTTCCGTGACAAATACATTGTTGATTAGACGAATAACTACCTTACTCGGTTTAGGCTCATCGAGGTACCATCACATCTGTTCTAATCCTTGAAGGGTTTTTCGAGTCAGGGGTAGCTGTTTTAAATGTATCCTTGAAATCATCATCATCATATATTATTTAATCGTAAAGAGAGGGTATATTTCCTTGAAACAGTTGACTTAGTTGGCAGGTATGTGCCAACTATGAAAACGATAAGGAGACATTTCTGCTCACAATGTTTTTATTCCTTGAAACATATTTAGTATGTATTTTTACAAATTGATGAAAGAACCCAACATTTTTTATTTATTGTTCTATTGAAGCGTAGTGGAGATTGTTAGTTTAAAAAAATATTCTCATAACAATTAAAACTCAAATTTAAAACTATAAAAATTGGTTATACAAACTGCCTAACATAGTTTAACAACAGTTTTACATAATTGTTGCAATAAGACTCCGTGAGGGAAAATTGTATAGTTTTAGACAGTTCGATTCCATCACATCTTTATCGTTTAGTGACCCGACGTCTCGTGGGGTTACCATACGAAAAAAATATTGCTACATAGGTAGGTGACAATTGTGAATCTTTGGCTGAACAAAAATATTTATCGTAAACTTTCTTTGGCCGAATAGTACATCACAAGCTATCTACATAATTGCATTTATTTTATGGCTTAAAGAATTAAAATTAATGTAGGTTTGGTAAAGGCTCTACCATTGAAAGTTAAAAAAGGGTTCGAAGATTTGAATTTAGACACTGATTTTTGGTTATTTTTTACACATTGTACTTAGTACAGCGTAAAATATTTGGTTTTTAGATGTGACAGTGAAAAAGGTGTGGATATAAGTTACCAATAAAAGTAGCACAAAATCCTTAAAACCAGTTGATAATAAATTTAATTATTCAAAAGCGTAAAATATTTTATTTTGAAATTCATACATTTGTTTTTTTTTTAAATAAGAACGGTTTTTTCACGCTATTGTAATTTGTAGGTATTTCGCGTGCGTGCCTTAGCGCTGTGTGGTGACGAGCGAGGTTTACGTTTTGTTCCTTAACGAACCCTTTTAAGAATACGTTCTTAAACTATGATTTTATTCCATTTCAGTATTTAATTAAATTTTCGACCCTTTTTGTAATTACAAAAAAAGTAGAATGACTTTTTGACATACACAAAACTAAGATGAAAAATACATTTCAAATTCAATGTTTTTTTAACCGACTTCAAACAGGAGGAGGTTCTCAATTCGATTGGTATTTTTTATTTATTTATTCGACAACCTTTGTACTAAATATGCAACTCGACTGACTCGCAACTTGTAAATTTACGAAAAGATCAGAAATGTTGGTTGTTCAGTCGCAAATTTAATAGTAGTTTAATAGTAGATATGTAAATACGAACCGAAACTTGGAAGACAGTTAGTTTGCGATGTACCTACATAATATTGACAGTATCTCTTCTGTAAGCAAAAAAATGTTGTTTTGGAGTTCTTAAGACAAATTATAATTACCCCGTATAATCCGAACTTATTGAACAGATTTGACATAAATGTACAGGTATGTACCAAGTACAATTGCGGTGCTATTTTATTATAATTATATTAATATTAATAGTCTATTTTCACAACATCTGGACTATGTGATACGGACATTAGCGAAATGAAAATAGCAAGAAACAGTGCTGCCAAAGTTAAATTAGGTACGTATAGTGTTTTTGGCGGGAACTACGATTCTGGATATCGTAGTTACATCTGTCATTCTTAAAGTATTGCAATAGTGATAGGCCAGGAATACTGCGGGACACTTACGGTAAGCGCTAGTGTTTGAAGGCAGTTTGCTTGTTTGTCTCCTAAACTGAAAATCCATATTTGACAAGAAATATATATAATATAGTCAAGTATAGACAAATATAAAGCGACAACTGTCATAGTAAGACCTGTTATAATTAAATTAAATGTCATGTAGATGCAGGGCTGCATTTGGAATTAGTTAATAATTATTTATAATATACGCAATTTTGATAGTTATATTATTTTCATTTTGCTAATGCAGTATCAGTTATCTATACTATAGTTAACAACAGTAAAAATTGCACAGTATTTGACATCGATATATTGTTCAAAAGGCTTCCTAAAATTTCATTCTATAAAAGAAAAGTTCAAGGATAGTAGAAACAAGGACAATATTATATCATTAAAAGTATTTGATCACCAGTGAACCATATTCAAGACTAAAATATTTAAAGAGTCCTATGCACGTTGGGTCAATAGGAGTCTTAAACCAGTAACCACCTCCACACACAGTACCTGTTAACTATAGCTACCATTTTTTTCCGTTTACAAACTGACATTGTTGTAAAAAGAGTCACTCTTGGAATTGGTGTAACACGACTTCTGTTAAACCAACGTGTAAAAGAGCATAACAATATTTGAGACTACACCGTTGGAAGTCTAAATATGATTTAAAATTTAATTACAATTATTTACCTTCTAAAATCGTAAATCCAAAAAGATGTAAAAGTTGAATTTAAAATATTAAAACATGGAACCGTCATTACAAGTCGTGACAGATAAAAGTCTTAAAAATATTGCTGTGGCTTAAAATAAAATAATAATCTCAAGTAAGTTGAACAGAGTCGGACTTACAAAAAATCCATATATTATTTATTACATATCTATTGCACAAAATAAGCTTCATAAGCGAATGGACGTACGTATTTACGTGCGATTGTAACATTAATAAATATTTTTATAACATAACACACGACTAGCATCATAATACTTTCTGCTTGAATAAATAAGAAAATAATTTAATTGCACATTTTAAATGTAAATTATGTAAACATCCTCTTACACACTTAGTAGTTACATCGTACACCTTATTTCTCAGGCCGAAGAGACGAATATTCTATTTTAAAAGTTTAACAGACAATAGATTTGTCGTTTGCTATAGAAAAATATATATTTCTCATTCATTTACACGTAAGTACCTATTAACAAGAGGTTGGGAAGGGAAAACGAGAATGGTAATCTCTCTTTACCGGAGGACAAATCAGAGTTCATTCAAGTTAATAATAAAGTGTAAAAGTTGTTTAAATACTTTCGTAGCGCTCAATTTTAAAGAAACTTAAAATTAAAAAGCTACGATTATCATTTTGTAAAAATAATAAGTAATAATCATTATAATGCTTTTGGAATTGTGTATGGATGTGTATTATTATTTAGCGGAACTTTCAATGTTTACGTTTATGCAAATAAATGATTACCTAAGGTTTTTTTTAACTTGACATATCTTAACCTGTACTATGGTTACCAGACTGCTGATAAACATACTTATGTACTACTAAATACATACATATTATAGATAAATTACACCCAGACATAGAACAAATGATCATGCTCATCACGTTCTAGCTCAGCAGTCAGGATCACTAACCACTAGACCAACAGGCCAGTCATTATGATTGTGTTATATTGTAATAATTGATAAAAAGTAAAGAAACCGCCTTCTTTGTGAGTGTCACTACAGCGATGAATGAATACTTAAATACTTATTAACTTGAATGCACTTTGTTCAAAGGTCAATGTTCAGTTATAAAATCCATCAATTCTGTTGTTTTTAAAATAGAACATCGTGAAGTAATACTAGATCACAGTCTATGTAAATAATACATATAATTAGATAAACATTTACCTAGAATTTGCTTTACAGGAAACATGTTAACGTCAAAAAGACGCAGAGATTAAAATACTAAAAGTTACTATTAGTTTAGTTATCTAATAATTTCGCTTGACCGAACAAAATTACTGGTCAAGACCACAATTAATATTGCGACGAGCTTACAAATTTTCGACATATTATAAAATAGGCGTTCTAAAGTTTACCATTCTGACTCACATATATCTGACGGTATATGTAAGAGCGTTGTGTCATACAAGCTAAATAACAACGCAAAAACGCCAAGACAGCTTGCTAGAGTTGCTTAGAAATTGAAGTCCGTCATCTAATTAACGGGTCAGAGAATATGGCACGTTCGTATCTCGTGTGCCCTTCTCTAGGTACAACCATTTTGGCGAACCTTTGCTAAAGTGACTTGAGTGAGTGGGTTTACACTTAGAAATATTCAGACATTTATTTTTTATTTTTAAAGAAAATTAGTTAACAAATGTTCCAATAATTTTGTCCAGCCACATAGAAATACATATTTGATGTAGTCTACTTAATACGAAGTATCTAACAGTAGAAATGTACAACGATAACGACTATTAGTAAAACGACATTTTGACTCACACGAGTCGAAGTAGAGAGTACGACCCTGAACTCTGACGTCACTTTGTAGAACATCTAGTTTAAAAATGACATCTTCGACATCCTTTGTTTCATAATTCGAAATAACATAGCAATGCATAACATACGCAAGTTGGGTAACAGCTTTTAATTTATTTCTTTGAATTTATTATTAAAAAAAATATTACCTTATTTTAAAGACTACCCTATGTAAACGGATCCTAATATATAAAAACAGAAATTGTGTCAATATTAAGACATTTAACTTGTGGCTCATGGCCAGAATCGCAACTACACCTGCCATATTGTGAAATGTCACATGTCGTAGTTAGATTCAAAGCTATTTTACTATTTACTTTAAATTCCTTAAAATTTTTGTTACTCATTATAATGTCTTTGAAGTGTAGGTATTGGAAATTAATAAACGAATGTTTTGATGATTGAACGGATTTTCTGAAAATTTGGAGATTTTAAATGGTAATTGCACTATGACCATGTGCCGTTATTTTAATTCACTTGCACTTAATATGAGAACAACTTTTTGAACGAAAATAGTAGTCTTCCTTACAAGCAACAAAGCGCTTGTTTTTTCTTATATGTTTGAAAAAAAAAAGAAATTTTGTGAACAGTAATATGAAGCAGAATTTAAAATAAATGGGATAAATTAAAAAGAGATGGCATTTTTTATTTAATCGGAATGTTGGTGTTGAAACAGAGGATGTTAGTGCTGTGTCAGTGATAATTATTCTAGATATTATTCAGTGTATGTATTCTATTTATTATTTGAATAGCATAATTTTCTACAAAGAGATGTTAGAGACGACCCTCGTGCCTAATCGATCGATTTGGACGGCTTCACTCTGTCCAACTTCTCAGGTTTTTCTGTACTGTTCTGGCTGCTCCTGGAATACATTGAAACAGTTTAAAAAGTGGCTTAAAATATACTTACAGTCTGACACATTAACGGTCCGTCACTGTTAATCTATTTATTTATTGATATTATCTTCTTAATTTTATAGACTGACAAGGAAATTAATCATTTCAGGGTTCCGTTTTCACTTTGAGGTATGGAATCCTAAAAATAAAATGTAAGAAGAGAATAAGAAAAGGATGTTTGTGACTCTCACGCAAAAACGGCTGAATGGATCTGGATGAAATATGGCACAGAGATAGATTATGGTCTGGAATAACACATAGGCTGCTTTTTATCCCGGAAAAATGTACACTTCCCGTGGGATAGATTCAACAACAGCTAGTATTTTACAGAAGAGAGTAGGGCGTTGCCTTACCAGTTAAAGCTCAACCGTCACAACATGTGGCAGAGCCGGCCCTTATGTTTCGTCTTCGCGGGCAGCTCTTCGAGCAGCGACGTTCGCTGGTTGTCGGTCACCACCGTGCTCTTCTTCGGAGCTCGCGCGCTCTCGGGAGGCCCATCCCGGGAGGGCGCCGCGTACATTGATCTGGAACATGCTTTAGTTTTACTCATTTTCAAAACTGCTTCTTTCTTCAATGGTTCGTGGTTAATAACTGCGAGGGGAAGGGAGTTTGGAGAAATAGGTCTTTTTATTTACTACTAACTAATTTAATCAAAGATACGTTTTGTTAAAGAGATGGTTTGAGTTATTTTATACTTTAAAGATAGGCAAGTATGAGATATATTTGTCTCGGAATTTTTTGTTGATCCAAATTGGTTAAAATTACACACTAAATTTCTATGTAACTTTAGGTTTCCTAGGCCCAGCATATAGCAAAAGATTTTATTTTTGTTGAAGTTAACGCTAAATTGAGATACTTTTATTTTGAGTAGTTCATATTTAGAAAGTCACAAAACAAATTTCTGACTTACTAAACATTAACTTTACCAATCAATAGTGTTATTAGTAAATATAATAAAAAAACTAAATACAAAGACAGACGCTTGAAAGCTTTACCTTAATAATGTTTTCTCTCTTCTCTTTCGCCTTTCATCCATCTCCAATCAGTTACAAGCATACTTTTGACTATGTTTAATATTTCCAAAACCATTAAATATAGAAATCCCATTGAAAATCAGTTATTTATTCATTATATGATAGTCAAATATAAAGGAATAGAATTTTTAAATGGTTTTTGGAATTTCAATTGTATGAGTTTAGTCTACTGATTGCAACGTGCTACAAAAAGGTGTGATGGGACTCAATTTAGTCTATGGACTTGGGATTTTGTTGAATATTTCTATTTATTTTTTCTTTATGTATAATTGGTTTATTCTCATCTTACCCCGAATGCCTTCCCCCTCTATGGCAATGTAGATTAAAACAATATTTAACTTTTGTTTTTTTTTATATTTATGAATATATTTATAAACTTTTATTTTAAAATGTTAACTTTTGTTATGTTGTTGTTTGTAATTATTATCCAATATTAAAATAAATTAATTTAATTCACACAGATAATTCAGTACCTTTTAACTAAATTATACATAGATTTGTGTGTTTCATACACTAGATGTTTTTCAAACGGTTCAATTACGAAGTCGAAGTGTTCATGATTTATTGCTTTTTTTTTAAATTTAGTCCCATAATATCAACTTTCTGTATAACGTTGTTGGTACCTATTTGTACTTTCTACTTCCAATACGACAAGGCCTAAATCAGTAATTAAGCGGCTAATCGCCTAAACATTACAGCGTAATCTACCATTTCTGGGCATCAAGCTTGGACCTTCGATAAGTAGAGACACATACCTTGTGAGCTTATTTCTGTTCGACCTGGAGGTGATGTTGGAAGTCTTGCCTCTTCTCAAAGAGTGGAAAGAGTGTTTAATCGGCTTGACAACCGCCATGCTGGTACTGGTTTCAGGAATCGGCTTCGAGCAGTTCAGGGTTTGGACAGTGAGTTCCACATCTTTTATTGGCTCGTTTGATGCTGAAAATATATTTATTGCAAATTCAATGTCTTTATTTCATAAGTTTGTCATCAATTCGACAACTTCAATTTAAAAAAAAAATGATAGATCAACACACACTCACTGCAACAATAGGTTGTTTGTTATTTGTAAAATTATTAAAAAAAAATGGTTAACATAATATCATATCAGCCTGCGTCGATCTATAACCACCCGTTTTTGGTCCGAATTTCTTCCTGTCAATCGACAAGAAATCCGGAAGAAATTCCTGAATGTGCAAGAAGGATAGTGTGAAAAATTGATATGGTCACTTTTTCACACTGTCTTCAAAAAAAAGACAAAAATGTTTTAATATTGTTGTAGTAACAGATTATACGGAGTTCCTTTTGAACACGCCATGAAATGTTGTACTCACCGGTAAACTCTTCAATAGGTTTGTCAATAGTGTCATGGTCAATCCACGTGAGGCCCATCTCCACTTTTTCTGCAAGGTCTTGCCACCGCTGTCGGTTGTCCATGGTGCCAGAGTACAGAGGCAGGATCCAGGGGAATGTGTCGGAGAGAACTTTGTAGAGGGGTAAGCAGATCATGTCGATGAAGCCTACTTGCATTTGGGGAAGTTCATCTTTTTTTTCTCTGGGGAGAAAAGAGATTGAGAATATTAGTCCTACAGGACGATATAATTTTTTTCTTATTTATTTCGAGTATTATTTATCTTTAGTAATTTATCTTGATTTTTAGTTAATTATCTTGGTACTGATTCCTTAGTCTGTGTAGAACTTGGAGAATATTTGCATAACTGAATAAATACTGGGGAAGAATGCGTGCAGCGCCTCGTACAGACTCCTGGCAACCCCTGTAGTCACAGTAATCACTTAATTAAAACGCTTTTATCTTTAGATAAAGTTATCTTAAAAAAAAACAATGTTATAACTGTTATAGTAATTAATATTACTTAGAATATATGTCGATAATCTACTAAAATGTCGCTAAAGCTTAGTGGGGGTAATATTATGAATTGTAATCGAATGCTTGTTAGTTTATTAAACTACATAATTATCAATTAATGTACCTGTCCATCATGGCGATAGGTTGTTGATTTAGTTGCAGTTTCTCCAGGTCGCCCTGGTCGAAGAACTCGTCAGCCACCAGCTTGGCCACTTTGTGCTGCACTTCCCAGGGCTTGGCGATAGCAGACACATCGCAAGCTGTCATCATCATACCGCAGAGTACTGGGATAAGAGAGAAATTTATTTAATTACATAAACAGAAGCATTAAGTGAAGAGTACGTCACTAATTACTTAATGCTTTTATTCCTTCATCTTAAATTATAGATAATATAAATCAAGTTAGCTAAAAAGGTTGGCAGTGTAATCTTCCCCAAGGTAAAGTTCCGATGTGATGCTTTAAATCACTGTTTAAAATGTTTACGTGTCTACATTTGCGAACATAATATACCTATATTAATTATTTTAAGGCTGTCTCCATGATGTGAAATAAATAATCAAGGCACCCAACTCTTTTTAACCGACTTCCAAAAAGCAGGAGGTTCTACGTTCGACTGTATGTATTTTTTTTTCAATGTTCTTTTTTTAACAAAAAGTAAGTATCAAAGAAAATATTAATTCTTTCCAATAAACGTTGTTCTATCCAAATATCTAGAAACTTGCTGGTGAGGATTTAATACCATAGATAAAAGGACTTTCGTTTTCCCGTTTTCTTCTAATATTCTAGAAACCTTCGATTTAGTATTTGCTGAAAAAAGATTTCGACTCTTATTCCATTTAAAAAATGCCAAGTCCGTGAAGTTCATTTAAATACATTAATTGTATTCTCACATTCTTTCTTTTCCGGACTTTGCCAGTCGAACTCCCCGTTCTCGACGAGCTCATGGAATTTGGCTCTCTTCTTGAAGTACATCGCCAGGTCTGTTGATAAGATCGCTGTCTCCACCACTCTCATTACGTTTTTGTAGTCGCAAGGAGATAGAGCCTAAAAAAAACAAGATTAGTATGAGATTTAATTTTATTTGATTTTAACTATTTTTTGTTATAGCGAAAATAAAAATACACATTTTGTGAAAATTTTAACTGTCTGCCATTACGGTTCATGAGATACAGCCCGCTGGGAGAAAGACGGTCAGCAGCGTTTTAGTAATAGGGTTGTACTCGTGAGTGTTCTGTCACTGTCCGCAACCACTGGGTAGTAGAAGTGGTGGTTTTCTTTTGCACGGTATTAGGTGTTATGCAAACTCTTACCTGAAAGATGTTGTTGCTCTCACTGTTTAATATCATAACACACTGGTCAAAATGGTGGTGCTCCATCGTAGAAGTTGAATACAAAACGGCGAGAGGACTCTCTGTTTTGGTTTGGAAGGCATTATTAGTCCCTCTGTGGTCCAGGTCGTGGCAAAGACAAGCTACGAGGAGTCCAAGTATCTCCAGGTCTGACATGAAACGTTCCATTTTGCCAGTCTTCAGCATGGCGAACATTGTCTGGGCTACATTTAGAGCGTGTCTCCAGTTGTGGTACTTTACAGGACGGTAGTTTTTTTTAACACTGAGAATCCAGCGGCACAAGACCTGGAAATGGATACAAAATTTATAAGTCTAGATTCTTTTTAAATAAAATGAGACCATTTATCGTTTTTGTAATCAATAAAAAAAAGCAATCATAAGTAAATCAGAATCATTAATCAGATTATTTGAGAGTACCACTTTCGATATTAAATATTACAGGTTTCTAAAGCCGATTTCTGTATGTGCTTTAAGTTGCGTAACTTTGCTCTATGACCCATAAGTCAGTGACCATAAAAAGCTATGAAATTGCCTGAAAATTATTAGTATTAAAAAAAACTACATTTGATTGGCTGTTTCAAAGGTGCATAGTATCAGTTAGGATAACTAATATAACCTTCAGTAAACCTTATATTTCCGACCTGAAGAAGGTAGCTGGGAAGGCAGTCCATCCCATCAACCGGTTCTTCGCCTTCCGTATCCAGTGATACGGAAGGCGGAGGACCGGTTGCTATGGCAGACATTGGGAGAGGCCTATGTCCAGCAGTGGACGAGGCTAATTGATTGATTGATCGATATCGTTCAGTATACGGGTTCCCAAAGTCTTTACATTGCTGTCGTAAATCGCTTATGTGTTGTTTTTACTCAGAGTACATAATATCCTAACTAATATTATAAATGCGAAAGTGAGTTTGTTTGTTGTGCTTTCACGCCTTAACTACTCATCCAATCATCATGAAATTTTGTACACACGTAGTCAGGGGTGTAGAAAAAGACATCGGGTACCTTTCATCCCGAAAAATGTATGAATGCTTGTTACGCAAAAACTACTGAACCGATTGCGATGAAACTTGGTATGTAGATAGCTAGAGACCTGGATTCTTTACGCGAGAGAAACTAACCGCGCAGCTAGTATTCTATACTAGTCTAAGTAATATTTAAGATTTTAGTTATATACTAACATCATACGGTATATGGAATTTCTCAACGAGGTTGCACTGTAGAAACATACGCAATGTTGCCCTGCACGTGTCTTCGTCCGCCAGTTCGAAGTCTGAAACATTACAAATTAAGATTTCATTCAACCATATCATTCGACGTGAGGGCCTTTTTTCTTATTAATTCACTTCAAATATCAACAGGATGCTTAACTAAAACAATGTACCTATTTAACTAATACATTTCAGAGGTAGATATAGTTACAAATTTATATTAGTGGGATATTTACCGTCTCCAATAGACAAGAACAAATTCTCAAGACATCCTACATCTTCTTGTTAGTAAGTCTTTAACAAACCTACCAAAGGTATTTATGGGCAATAACAAAATACATATGCTTTTTATAAATTTCTAATTATCTAATAAATACATAACCTTACCATGAAACTGAAAGCTGTACAGATTGTAGATCTCGGCGGAGGGAATTACATCCTGGCACAACTTGCTCGTGTCATCTGTAGAAGCTGTCGCGTGATACGAAAGACATTCTAGCGCCACCTATATTGATAAAACAATCAATTAAATATGTAACTGAAATGATTGTATATTATAGCAATGGGGTGGTTGCCTGTCGTTAAAATAAATTATGTAACACTCCTCGTGAAATGAAGTGTTGTATAACATTTTGTCTCGTAATTGTGTTTGTGATTAACTATAATATTTTTTTCATTGTAAAGCGAAACATTAGAAGTAAATGATTTGACAATAGCGGGGTGTGACGTCATAAACCCTTATTTAATTCAAGTTTCTGCGGAAAGTATCGACCAGTTTGAGGTTTAACAAAGAGTTGAGAGAGACGTGACAGTTTACTACCGTATTCCTTGATAACTGTGGTCGTTTCTGTATTACGTTAACTCGTACCAGGGGTACTTCTAATGGTACTTTGTTTACTAAATGATCATAAAATTTTAATATTACCTTCTGCTTAGCCATCAGCTTACAAGCGTTCTCATACATCTGCGTGTTGTGAATGCCGAGCCCACAGAAAATGGCGAACGCTTCGAATATAGAGATGTCGCCGTCAGTAAATTGGCAGCCATTTTCCTGTGCAACATAACGTTATAATATTTTAAAATTCGAATAAAATATTGAAATTAATGAAAACAATTTTAAAATAACAAGAGGTCAGGTTTTATTTTTATATTTTCATCATCTTCATCACCATCGCCATTTCAGCAATAGGACTACCACTATAGGACATTAATGACTACCGGTTGGAAGCGGCCTGCGTCCACGAACGGCTTGCGATCTTTACTGTGTCGTCTGTCCACCGCGATAATGCACGACCTACGCTGCCCTTTGCGGTCCGTGGTCTCAATTAGAGAACCTTTTGGGCCCATCAACCATCCCTTCTACGTGCTAAGTGCCACTTCAATTTGCTGACCCGTTCGGTTGTGTCGTCGTTTTATATTTTATTAGACTTTAATTGGTCCAGTGGTATTTAACTTTTTTGGAGAGTAGTACTTAATATAAAGTGTTCTAAAGCTGCCCCTCACCCCCAGATTTAGTATTCTTACGTACTATTAAGTTTATTAAAGTTATTTTTAGTAAATTTTTTGATTTGCCACCACCTGGACCGACAAAAACAAATTTTGCTCCTTCCTTGGCCAAAAAAGTTTTTCTGGGCTAAAAGCTGGGTACTCCCATGGGTCTTGCTCTAACGATTAATTATTAAAACTGATAATAGTACAATAACATACCTTATTGATAAGTTGTGCAACTCCAATGACATCTTTGGCACCGTTTACAATAGGCATGCACAGCATTGTCCTAACATTTGCCGCGTCATCAATAGTAAAGTCATGAACGATCATACCGTTATCTCGCCTCCACTCTTCTACGTCAGATATGTTAAGAGCTTTGTTTGACTGCGCCACCTGTAATGAGAAGTAGATTAAAAAAATATGAATATTGATTTAAGTAATATTACACATAAAAAAATGTAAAAATGATTCTAAAATTATTTCGCTATTCCTTAATTCCAATAGTTTGCTCCCTAATTTTAAATAAATATTGTATTTTAGGCTTACGAAACAAATTTATAGATTTTTTTTTTTTTTTTCACTCGAGACCTCGTAATAAACCTCATTTTAAGTATTATAGATTATTACTATCGAATTTTGAAGTAGATAACTGGCATCTATAAGAGTCTAGCTATTTGTCAGTATTTTTATCTTCGCTGTAGCTGTTATATTTTAGCTGTTACAAAGGTTTTTGTTAAAAATCCGCGACACAGTTGACCCCCTCCGCACCGCGCGGGGCCCGTCGGGGGGTGAGGGGCGTTCGACGGGGGGTATAGCTCTGACAGCTGGACGTTTCACCGGCGTCGCTTTTGATGGTTACAAAAATTTCGAGTCTCAGCTCAATCCTGAAAGGTGGCTTTTTGTTCGTTTCACACAGTAGTCACACTTTTTTTGCAACACTGTGTTCGTGTCCCCTCATTGTAGTGAGATTTCACGGTTCAAAAAAGTAATATTTTGCTCACATTTTAAGACTAAATTTTAAAAAATCTGCAAAATTTTCTACAAAAATATTCCTTAGCACATTTGTAAGTATTTACTTTAGCTTTAGCTGTCCTCTGGTCCTAATCAAACTCAAATATGTCATAGCCAGTATTTATTTAATGTAATCCACCCATCGACCCTGGGGTGGGATGAAAGTCGAAGTATAGCTCTAAGCCCTTATTAATACCATTTCTTTTCTATACTTCTGAAGTAGTGCCAAATATTACCATCTGCAAATTTATGAATCTTGGTTTATTATTGATAGAGGATTCTTTATTTTTGGCATCCTCCCAAAGCTCATAAATATTCACGACGTCTGGTCGAAATCCCAAGTGTAGGTAATCAACTAACTTTTACCCACAGCTTCGCTTGCGGTAATGGAGATTTTGGTAAGCAATTCAGGTATCCCTAGAAAAGAGCACTATTTTCTGGATAAAAGGTAAACCAAGGCTTTCATGATGATCGGTTGAGTCGTTGAGGCGTGAAAGCGTTACAAACAAACTTACATTTGCATTTATAATATTAAAGTTAGGATATCTTACTGCTAATGCAATGCAAGCGAGGGTAGACTTGTTGTCGTGTCGCGGAGTGAGGGTAGTTCTAGACTGATGAGCTCCCAACTCGAAAAGAGTGTGGAATCTGGTGAGAGCTGGTGGCGGCAAGGCTGGCAGCGCAGACTTTTGACCACCTGGACGTTGGACTATTCGTTCTAGATGACTCTGGAAGACAACGAGAGATGATTTTAAAATTTGGATTGTAATGATTGGACGATTTGGTTGGTGTAATTTCCAGATTATTAGTAATAATCCAGGGAAAAGATTTCCAGCTGATCTTATTATCAATATTAATTACAATATAAATAAGACGCGTGGTTAAATTGCTAAAAAGCTAAAATATTAGGTTTTTATTTTCTTGTTTCTTTTCTAATTCTACATTGAAAATTTTCCCTTGTTCGTGGAGACCAAAAGTACATCATGGCTTTTATAGATTTTGCAAATACCGTTGCACCAGGTTTTAATTGCTCGGGTGCAATTTATACTAGGTACTTTGGTAAAAAACACCGGATACTTTCAGAGATTACCCCGACATCCAAATTTATAAACTTTACTTCTTTATAATACTATAATCCCACATACCGATTCACAGTGATCTGTATCCGAAATAAAGACTGCACACCGTTCACATTTCAGCAACTCCCGAGCCTCCGTCATAATCTTAGTAACGAGGCACTCTAAATTGCTCTGTTCCTCAAATATACTCCTGGCGAGAGCCAGCAGGATTTGATTTCGTTTGTATTCCAGCACCGATGACTCAAATAATTGAGCATTTTGGATCCCAATGCCACAAAATGTGAGATATCGGCGGAAAACTTCCACATCTCTTGGCGAGAATTCTTTGCATCCTGAAAAATGATTAAATTAGAACCAGTTAGAAATCTTTAATTAGGTATTTCTTTGTAACTACTTAATTCATTTCTCGGTTTTTGCGATTGACTATGGTTTGTACAATCTTAATATCAGTGCCTTCGTAAAGCAGTGATGTTTTATAAGCATCTACTGGTACTATTTATCATCAAGAGGGCCGCCTACGTGTCAGCTGGTGTTCCTGTCCTAATGGACTCTCCAGTCACAGGAAATACAGGACATACGGGTATGCGGCCCTGGCCCCTGCGAGCTACTGCACTCTCAGTCCCGTCCGTCCGTCCGTCTAGTTTAATTTGGTGAAGAAAAGAGACAAAATGTTCAAATATAATTACGGTAACCGTCTTGAGTCTGGGTGTTATTTTGTCTCTGATACTTGTATGTTTATAAAGTAATCGACACACAAAGCTTGGGTTTAGTGTTTTTAAAGAGAAAAAAAATAGATAAAATAGTTATTTTGAAAAAGGAAATCTCGACAAGTAATAAAACTAATGATAATATTTAGTCATAATGTTGCTTATTCGAATAAAACTCAAAGTAAAGCGAAAATTTCGACTTTTCCGCCCACGGAAAAAACAGGAATCAAATTCTTATAAACCAAAAATAACTAATTTTCTTCCAAATGTGCTTAGAATATCATTACGGGAGTTTCTCCTTACGTAAGTTCTGCTGGGATTTATTAAACTTTGTGTAGGTCCAAATTATAAATAACATTAATAGCCAGAACGTGAAGTAAATATCAATGATCTCAATACCAAGTTGAAAAAGGATTTTTTTCTTTTCAGAGATGCCAGAAGAAATACTTAAATAAATGTATCCTACCATCTTCTTTATGAATTTATTTTTGCTTTACGAATATAAAAAAAAAACAACACATCACAGTACAAGTAATGCTTAGTTTGTTTGTTTGTGTAATATGTTAAAATGTTGTCGATAAATAAGCCTTAGTACTTTCTCTTTTCATCCAGCATCAGTTACGGCATATTGCTATTCAGTAAACCTTAAAACATACATACGTCGAAAGAGTTTTCGAAGGAAGGTCAATAATATAAGGCCATGAAAAATAAGACGAAAGAACGTTATGGATTTGAATATTAAAATTAGTATAGTTGTGTATAACAATACACTCGTACATTACGAGTGTATTGTTTTACACAATTTGTTTACAGTGAGAAAAGACAGAGATAAATTTAACTATCACGCTATGACCTTTAGGAGCGGAGCTAAAACCATATATGCGGGTGAAACAGCTGGAAACCTAGTCCAGGATGTAATATATGAATTGCTGTTTTAAAGGATGGAGACAAGGAAGGGAGATATTTATTTTAAATACGGGTTAAATCATGGTTGTTAACCGAGGGAGCGAAGCATTTAAAGACTTGCCGATTTGGATTACCTCTGGCTATCTATGTGTCTTCTGTCTGCCTCTTTCCTCTCTTTGTTCTGGTTATATTCTTCAACTTTTATTAATAAAACTTGGTACCTATTCGGGCTAAAGGGACAGTAACTCTATTTGTTTTATAATGTTATCATACGAAATACTATCTCCATACAATTACCCAGTGACCAAAAATAATGGCAATTCTTGCCGGCTTCTACAATTTCTAAAGTGGACTCGGTAACGCAATAAATTGTATTTAGAAAATGGCAGATGTTAAATTGAAATGGAAATTACTGAAACTTAAATAAACAACAGTCTGTAGCAGAGTTAGATAAAACAGTCAGGATTTTATATAAAAGCATTTCGAAACTCCAAGAGTTTTGAAAACTTGGGAAGACTTAGTTGTTTTGAATCCGTAGAACAGATAAACTAAGAAAATACGAGATACTTAATAATTAAATTGCTTTTCGATGCGTAATAATATTCAATTTACTAGTAGTAAAAGGTTTCGTAATAAAAACTAAAGCAATTAAGAACGCAATACACTAAAATTGTACTTAATCATTTCTTTTATTTGATAAAAGCCAAATAATATATTTTCAGTTTTGTTCTGTTTTGTGCATTGTACACAAAAGAGTATGATCATTAAATGGTTTATATTAAAAGAAACATGGTTTTTGTAAGATATTTGAAAATTCGTTAAAAACGCAAAAAAACGGCTGTGTAATGCTTTGATAAAAAAAAGCATCAGCATTGTTTTCGAGTCTTGAAGTCCTTGTTTGATATCACTGGGAGGGTCGGTAAGGTTGCGTTTGGGGAGAATAGGTGGTGAGCGTTTCCTCTTACACTAAACTATTAAAATTTTAATTTAAGTGTTTTATTACTCTGTTTATTCAATAATGGCTTGGTTTTAGCTTTAATAACGCCATTGTATTCCCTGTTTAAGTCAATTATTGAAAACAGAGATCGCCAGCAGACCATAATTTATTAAGTTTTGAATGCTCGGTTTTATTCTATGGCCAGTATAACTAGAACTGTCTTTGTAAAGACGTTTCGTACGATGACAGGTTGACACTAAGAGCAATAATTACTATAGCTCTTTGGGTTGGCATAAACATATTATTGTACAGCATGTAAGTATCACCGTCGCGAATAACTTACAAAAACGTCTTTCTTTGGATATTTATCACAATGCAAAAGTCAGTTAATCATAAAAATGCAAGATTAAGGATTTACAGTTATTAGTTTGATTTTGCGCTACGCAATGTAAATGCAACACGCGTAGGTATCGTTTTTGTGCGGTACGGTGAATGACCTTAAACGTTCGCCGCCGTCGAAGCAGCTGATTGCATAAATGTTGTTTAATTGATTACATTGCAGTTTTATGCAGAAAATATGAATTCTACGGTAGAATTGTTTTAGATGATTTTCCACTCGGAATAAGAAAGAAAGAAAGAAAGAAAATATATTTATTCAAAACCCGCGATATACATATAACATAGATAACAAAAAGAGAAAAAAAAAAACTTTAAATTTGTGCGGGCCTGAAAAGGTCGCCATCTCAGCATAATGCTGCACCTAACAACGTGTGCAACGCTGATTTTCAGATAGCGCCTTTTAAAGGGACGTCACGTGTGCTTAGAAATAATTAAAAATAAACTAAATCTGCTAACAAAGACATAGCAAAAAATTGATAACATCTACTCTACTATCACGTATATACATATTTACATTCATGTCACACAATATTCTATACTTTGTCTAATTTAGAATAATGATCTGAATCTACTATTTCAAGATTCGGCAGGCCGTCGCTTACACCCGTTATTAGACACGTGTACCTTGATGTAACCGTTATCACATGTTGTTTATAAGTTTTAGTTGTTTCCACTTCTTCGGCACATGCACTTTAAGAATTAAAATTTCACATTAATACGTTGGCAAAATTTGCGATGTGTAATGGCTGGCGTGTGCGTCATGCCCGTGAAAGGGTTCCGTATGCCGTAGTATTACTTAAATATGTATAGTAGTAATTAGCGCGTCTATTTATATTTTAGAATAATAGATATGTCACATTGTCTTCACATTTTATTTACGCTTATAAGCAATGTAACCAGAAATTTGTAATTTTGAAAAAGAGTGTCCTTGGAGTTTCTTGCTTGTTCTTCTCCACATGATCTACGTATTGGAACAGGCAACTAGCTTCACGACTGACTTAGTCTGACTGACTCCTACTCCTGACAATTCAAAAATACCTATTATTGGTTTGATTGAAATAAATGGTTTTGATTTTGCTTAAAAAAGGGGTACAAAGAATTGTGTCATTGTATTAATGTATATGTAGATGGATGCAGGCCACTTCCAAATGCTGATTGATAATACTTAAGATTATTCAGTTCCGCAGCACACTCGCATTTATGGCCACTGCTCCGCTCCTAATAAATAGTCGTAATGATGTTCAATTGCCGAACCTTCCTCAAACATTTGGCCATGAAATGCATAAACATTTTTACGAATCCAACTGGTAGTTCCGGAGATTAAACCATTTAACCGAAAAACATAATCTTAAGCTTTATTTTATTAGTTATTTTACATTTTATAGGTAAAAAAGGTATGTCAATGTATGCATTTACCCTTTAATACATTACTGCCGACAAGTATACATCATATTGCTCTAAAATTAAGAGCGAAAATAGCATAAATATTTTCTGTGATTAGCAAAGATTCGAGCACTTCCAAGGCGTACAGACTCATTCTGTACAGTATTGCTAGTTGAGTTGATGGAGGTGTACGTACCATCTGTTTTGTTGATAATTTGCGCAACACCGACCACGTCCCCCTCATAGTTGCAGATCGGCATGCACAATATTAGTTCCGTCTTGTATCCTGTTCGAGCGTCAATCTCGCTGTTAAACCTAAAAAACAGTATTCAAATGGAAATTCAAAACGGTCATAACTTTTAAACGGATAGCTTTTTCCAAAAAATCTTTTAGTAACTGCATACTAGAGATATGCCCTTTCATTGATTTAAGTAAGTGTTCTATTGTCAGATACCCGACTACATCCTGTAGATCGACACAAGCAGATACGGAATTATCTGTTATCCATTTTATTTAATAATTTTACATTTGACAAAGCAACCTATTGTTTGTGCAATCATAATTCGTCCATAATTTAAATGATATTTTTTTATTTTATGAAACAAAGATAATATTGAATTTGAATTTAAAAATCAAAATGCACATTTTATGCTAATTTACAAATTAAATATTATGCTTATAAATTTAATTTGTGAATTTTAGTTAATTTATGAAGTTATGTTTTTAGAAATTAAAAGACTGAGAATATCCTTATAACTACTCAAAGAGTTACGTTTTATCATTTTGTGTGCAGTTGAAAAACGTATCGTTCCCTTTTTAATTACTTCATAATCTATTGATCATCAAATTTAATGTATAAAAGCCTTTTTAAGGACATATAATATAATGTACGATAAGGGATGTCTTGTGTCTGAAATAATTATAAATAAAAGGGTTCTCAGAGTCTAGTGTCTTGCTGGACTAACTGGACTTACCTGGGATCAGAATAAGCATTTCTGATATTGATGGGATGTTTGGTCTGCGCCGCGAGCCCTGCTACACCAACGCCGAAAGGGATCTTAATTTCTTGCGTACGCGCATGCCGTAGAGCGTCGTTCAGTTCTGTAGATGGAAAGTTCCAGTTAAATTATGAATGTCACTTTAAAATGTAAGACAGTGTAGTTGTGTATGCTTCAGTAAGATTGTTATTTCTTCATTTAGAAACGAAAGGACGGATTTGTATGAACATTAATATATCGGGAATCAAGATCCGAGTGAGCTAAGTCGTGGGCGAAACTATTCAATAGGTCAGAAAATTGTTAGTAAAAAAGTTATATAATGCAAAAACATGTCACAAAAAAAAGGTGATTTTTAAACTTAACTTTTTTGGAATTCTGAACTTCAAAATGAAGAAGGAAGAATGTAAGCGGTTTTAAAATAAAAAAAGTATTTAAAGGTTTTTGACACCGCTGATATTCCAAAGGACTATATACACTACGGTGACTGCTCGATACTAGACACAAAACAAAAGACGTACTAGACACAACAATTAGCCCAGATAAGACTTTCAATGATGCGGCATCTGAAAGTAAGTTTTTAAGGCCAATATAATTAGTTACAGAACTTGTTAGCTTTACTTTGCACACAATTAAATGTCTAGGGTTTAGTGTCTCGCCTTACTGAGACTTTGTACACCTATTGTCTTTATAAAAGGATACTAAGATAGCATTGTTCGTAGTGTTGTGTTTGACTTAGCCGGTGTACATTAGCAATGTTTTACTTGTCTTTTTAAAAGCAATTTAACGTCCTTAACTTACTGTATTATAGTTGCTCTTAAATAGTAGAAGGCAAGTATTTTGTATGAAACTGTTTCTTATGTTAGTTATTGTTATATTACTATTATTTTTAATAAATATTTTTGATTGATGAAATTGACTGGCCTGTTGGTTTCGTGGTTAGTGATCCTGACTGCTAAGCCACAGGTCGTGGGTACGATTCCCACCCAGGACAAATAATTGTGGGAATTTGTGGGTGTAATTTATGTATAATATGTATGTATTTAGTAATATATAAGTATGTTTATCAGTTGTCTAGTTACCATAGTACAGGCCCTGTCTAGTTTGGAATCAGACGGCCGTGTGTGTCTCAAGTTATTAAAAAAGAAAAAATATATATCAGGTAGGTGTAGTTTCATTGCGTAATGTTTTATCAGTTGAAATTCAAATAGTTTCGAATTAGATTGAAGTAGCTCAATTCTAGTTTTAGTAGTTCATTATAAGCGGAAGACACTATAAGTTGTTTGAAATAACAGGATTTCTGGCAGAATTGACTACCAGATGGGGACTATACCAGGCAAAGCTGAAAGGTAATATGTGCATCTTCTTCTCGTATTGGTGAACTCAGTAGAGCCGTTGTTAGGTCATACGACTCGCCTTCATTTTTAAGTTATATAAAACCTACATAAACTGATGAAATTATGGTCGCCAGAGTTTCATGGAAATAGATAGGGTTGGTCGTTACCAATGTCAGAAGCGCGTTCGCTTCTGACATTGCAGTCATACTGGCCTGTAGGTCTAGTGGTTAGTGACCCTGACTGCTATGCCATAGGTCGTGGGTTCGATTCCTACCCGAGTCTGGGTGTTCTTTGTGTCCGTTGTTTATATGTTTGTAAAGTCCCCTGCGACACAGGAGTAATGCCTAAAGCGGGAGATGCCTTTAAAAAAAAAAAAAAATACGACGTGTTATTGGCACTAAAGGCCGTTAGTGAATATAGAAATAATTTTCTTATTGTGTATAATAATTAGCATTAACCTAGATCAATGCCTAAAGTATGTGTCCGTAATTGCCGCTAAGTTCAGTGATCATCATCCTCCGTGTCTTTTCCCAACTAAGTTGTGGTCGGCTTTCAGTCTAACTGCAAAGCGGCCGAACTTCGAAATTTTATGTGAAGCGATTGCATCAGACCTCTATAACCCAAGTACTAGGCTATATCGAAGTTTTTTAGTTAGACCAGGTTGTCGGACTTTTAAGGCTCCAACTACCCGTAGATAACGAATGCCACAGATGTTCGTATGGCAACCGGGACCGACAGGTAACGTGCTCTCCGAGGCACGCTAAGTTCAGTGATATTGGTATATATTCTGTTGTAGATCTCATCAAACTAATTCCTAAAATTATCTTATTATAGTTATAGAGATTCCAAGTATGCTATTCTGTTGTCGCATCGAATAACATTTAGATTTCATTAAGCACTAAATTTGGTTCTGACACACTTAAGTTTATTGAGACTGAGTTGTTGCTTAGATAATGTACTTATTATAGAAGTTGAAGACGTACAACGGAATACCAATAAAGCAATTACGAACTAGGTTGACTAACTTTACCAGTTATTTTAGTTGTGTTAAACTTAAATAAGCTTTAATCCTATTTCTACGGTTTCAGAATACGAAACATCTTTTACGAAGATCTGTTACCCATAGTACAGTTCAGTTGTCCGGTCAACCAAACTACGGAGAAACTAAATCTTATTGGTTTTTAGTCTAATTTAGAGGTTTCTAACAACAGAATCGGCATCAATACTATTCGATTACAACGTCAGATGATGCACGTTTGATTCTCAGTGTAAATATTTGTATGATTTAATATGTGGCTACATCCACCTACAACAAAACTCAGTACAGCGCCATCCAGCGGAGACAAGCTGAACTACATAGGAATTACTAATCCTGTATCACGCAATAAAAGTTCTCGCGCTAATTAGCCTGAAATTGGGCCTCGGTCTTCACGAAATGATTACCTAGAGCGGTCGGAGGATCCTTCTTTGTGTTGGAGGGACATAACAGTCGTTCAAATACATTTATTGGACTGAGGTTTAATATGTTCCATAATATTGTAATTATTACCACTGCCCCACTTAAATAAAGGACTACTTTATACCATCTTTACTTCCTTAAACATTTCTTTAACAAAAAACTTATTAAGAAAACTTTGATCGGTAAGAAGGCTGCGTCTAAGTTGGGTGCGCACGTCAGGGCCAGCTATATTTAGTTCGTCCCTGTGTTCCCGTTGTAGGTAGTACACATTGTTTGTGCCCTCACTATGATATATCGATGGGCTTGTCTCTACGTCATCAGATGTCTATGAATATCGGCTACCGTAATTTGAGATTAAGGTTAAGCTATAGAGAAAATATTGTTGTATATAGAATAAACAATTCCGACATATTTTTTGTTGGGTTAGCCTTATAGTTAGCGTCAGTTTGACCTGCCTTTATGCTCACGGCGTGATATTTACACACTTTATAATCTTCCTCAATGAATATCTCTCCTCTATCTAATACAAACGGAATTATTCAAATCTGACTAATATTTTCAAACGTTTAAATAAACAAACAGTAAAACAAAAAACTCTTTGGCTATATTAATATAGATATGCTTGACGGTGCTGTGTCATAGTTAAAAAATCAAAGTCTCGTAGAGAGTCTCCATAATTCTTTTGATAGCTTACAGTCCAGGCAACCGACAAACCGCAGGAAGGCGAATTCATGCTAAAGGTCCTTGAAAGAGTAATTTTGAAGTGAAAACTTCTTAAGGTACATTGTGCACTTTGGCTATGGGGAAAAGCACTGAACTCTCGTGAACGTCACGCTCATAATACATATATAGATCCACTAGAGGGCGCTAATCTAAACATTGAGTTCTGTCAGCTCCTTATTAATTAATCTTTAAAAATATAATTTGTTCAATAAAGTACTTATTGTGTGCGCAATTCTTATTTGTAAAATAAAGAAAAACATAATTGTAATTAAGGTGAAAATTTATAATGCCTAAATTGCTCAATAGTGAAAACCTTTATTCAAAAGATGGGTTCGCGTCACCGGCATGCTAAAGTCGTTGAGGCGACACGTCGTTTTAAGTTTTCACTTCTGTCGGCAGTCCCATGACTGCCTACTTTTTTCAATAAGGGACGTCCTAGGCCTTAGATAATAAAATCGTTACTTCTACTACAAGAATTAATACTATTTTATATATTTACCGGTGTGGATATGTGAATAATATTATACTTACCGGTTTCGGATACGGTTACGGATTTTAAATTATTTTGGGATATCCAAAAGTTTCAAATAGGTTTCGGTAAAATATAAATAAATGGTAGGATAGGTAATGATTTGGCTGTATTTCTAGGTTATAGTTTGGTGGCAAAATCACAAAAGAAAAAACAATTTGCCTTATAAGTGATTATTATAACCACTCATTTTTAAGTACCTATTATCTTTTTAACCGACTTCAAAAAAGGAGGAGGTTCTCAATTCGACTGTTTTTTTTTTTATATTTGTTACCTCAGAACTTTCGACTGGGTGAACCGATTTTGATGATTTTTTTTATATTTGAAAGCTGGTGCTTCCCGTGTGGTCCCATTTCAATTTGGTCCAGTTCTGACAATGGCATCCATGAGAAAACTATATATAAGTCTTTTATGGAATAGTTTTTTTTTGTTGAAGTCGGTTTATTTTTTTAAGAATTATTAAAAGTGCACGTGTACAACCATTTCAGCCATAAAAAAAATAATAAAAACATGTTGTGATAATGTGCCTTGTTTAGACTCCGCCCCAATTCGAAATTATTCGTAACTTTTATATCGGATTCGTTTACGGCTTCGGATAGATTTTTATTTCGAGTATCCGATAGTTTCAGTTACCGTTATAGAGCTCCATAACATCCCTGTTATTACATCATAAAAAGTTTACCTATAAGTGTACCTGCATAAAGAAAAAGTCACTCTGTAATCAACGAGACTTATAATTACTTCTTTTAGTTTTGCTAACTTTTAAACTTTCGCGTTCCATTTTATACTTAATTATGTATTTACACGGGAATTAACGCGATCACGAAATAGGCTGACCTGGCAGTCAGCCTGTGACCATGGCCAGTGTAACCTGGTCGAAACGCCAGGCAATTCAGAGGTATGTAAAACCTATTTCGTGATCGCGTTAATTCCTTTTAGTTTTGTTTTTGAATGTTTTGTGTTTTCCATTGAGTTATTGCCATACAACACATACACATATGACATATGGTCAGACAACATTAAACGTTTATAAAAATTTAATATTGTTCATAAAATAATTTATAAATTAATGTAAATTCCTAAGAGGAAAGCTATCATCAATTTATCAGTGCCTGTCTTTTATTATTTCCATAACGAAATCGAAAAAAAACGAAAAAAAACGAAAGTAAAAAATTACTCGACGTATCTACTTGCTTTAGGTATGTACATTACATACGCCATTTATTATTTAAAATAATTTATAAAAAAATATTTACTTATTATAGAGCAGGAAAATCATTTGGGAGCTATTTTAATACGTAAATGGAAAGTTCCAGAAACTTTCCGAAATGCCTGTATGCAATATTATCGACTTATGCTTAAATAAATACTCGTTTCACAGAGTAGAATGTAGTACTTCTGTGAACATCCAAATTATCCTAACAGATATTAAAAACGCATCACGATTCCTTAGCTATTTACAGTAAGGACATGTTACATTATGTAGTAGGTCCCGTAAGACGTATACTGACCACATCGGTAGTGTACTGAAAAAGGGCCCTGTTAAACGCACCCGTAAGCGAGCGTGTATGAAGGGTCTGATGAAATGGCGCTCTATCGTCTCTGTCTACCCTGGATGGGAATTAAGCGTGGGTATATGTAATAACTACCTTATTTAATTGCCTGAAACGCTACTAATAATGAAACGTGAATTTACTCTGAATACCTTAGCATTCGTTAGGTAATAAATACTAGACAATTTATCAGCCTCACAAAATGGCGAGGGCTAATTGCTGGTCTTCGGTGGATGATCCACATGTCATGGTCGTGAAGGTTTGTATAGTTCGTGAAGGGATCCTACTGGAGGTAATTGATCAACGTGGATGAAGTGATCGAAGTTTATAGATCGAAACAGGCAGATATGATATTGTGTTATCCATTTTTTTTTCTTTAATTATTTTGCATTTGACAAAGCAACTGACTGTTGTTGCGGTGACTGTGTGTGTTGATCCATATTTTTTATTTTTTATTACAATAATTGTTTATTAAATCGACAATTTCGAATAATTGATGATCAATTTTATGGAATAAAGATATTGAATTTGAATTTCAATTGCGTCCATCTCGGGAATCAATTCTCGAAGATTTTTGCTCGTCTTTTCCGAATAACAAACTTTGCGGTTGTGATGTACGACAAATTTAACTTTCCAACCGCAAAATATAAGTTTGTAATCACAAAAACTATAATTTTTTATGTTATATAACAACAAATTAACGACTTTCGGATTTTTTTTACTTGTGCTATCAGACCTTGCTTCTTACTAAATTTCATGATTCTAGGTCAATGGGAAGTACACTATAAGTTTTGATTTAAACGGGAAATGTTCAAATTTGGTCAAATCTAAGGCTATATTTTGATTGCGTTGACTTAGAAGCTTGATTTTTACAGCTTCAAGACACCGCAGACTTATGTATTTGGTAACTCAACTTGATGCGTCCACAGGTTCCTACGAAAAAAGGTCTTGACAGACAGACGGACAACAAAGTAATCGTATGAGGGATCCTCTTTTCCTTTTGAGGAACGAAACCCTAAAAAATAACCCCGACCACTCAAGAATAAACCCAACAAAGTAATCTAATTATTGAGACTATTCCAATGAGCTCAAACAAAATACCTCTGCCATAAGTTTGTGAGGAGTTGGGTATCCTGCTGATTACAGGTAATAGTCGAGCATCAAGTCAAGGTTACCATGTTATTGTAATATCATTAAACTCACCAGATACTAAGTTTCATATCGATCAGACCTGTGGAAGTTTCTCAAACCCCTCAAAGGATTAGAAAAAAGGCTGATGATGTTGAAACGGTTGAACAGATTTTCTTCAATTATAGGTAAGTCCCTATCAAGTCACCTTTCAACTAAATGAAAATCGGTCTCTCCGATGAGAAGCTATGATGCCACAGACAGACACACAGTTACGAGGACACCCCTCCTTTTTGTGTGGGGGTTAAAAAAGGGTGAGAATTAACTGCCAGGTTTTTTTCAAAATTAATAAAGTAGTACAAACTTTAAGTTCACAAGGTCATTAAACGGCATAAATATTATTTTTCGCTTTCATTTGTATTGTCTATATGCAATGTACTTCATTGTAAGTTAAGCAATGTATTACTGTGCGAATAAATATTTTGAACTAAGCACCAATACTGACTTGTAATAAGTATCAAGTCTCTCATAAAACACGGCAGTACTAAACAGTAATAAAATGCAATGAACATTAAAATTATCATCTATTAATAGATTATTATGAGCTATTGAAGCGTTTATTACAAACGCATGACTTGAACAATGAGGCATCAAGAAGTCGGTAAAACGCACCTTCTAAGGCGACCACACAGGACTAAAGATGGGCATCTACCCGGTAAATACCCGGGAACATTCCCTGTCGTTTAAATATGAGGAAAAAACCTGGGGAAATTCCCAAGTCACGGGTAAATATATTTTTCAAACCTCTATAAATTGCTTTTATTACTGAAAACACTTTTTTTATAGATAATAATGAAAACAATTTAGTTATTATATATATCCATACATTTACTACACTTGTATCATTAGAATCTAAATAAGTAAAAGCAGAAAGATACTAACTCGCTCTATTGATTCGCTTTAAAACTATGGAGATGAATTTTGACAAAAAGGTTGTTTATGAATAGGTAGGAGACGTCAGCTATGACAGAAGTTTGCCACAGGACCGGATTTAGGGGGTCTAAGGTCAACATATATATAAGTAGTAGTAATAGTACAATATATATAAGTTAGATGTTTCCATATCTAATAGTGGCCCGATTCATAAAACAACCAACCTTCACAACTATGTAAGTTGGCTCACAATTAACGCATGGCATTAAAATTTCAAAATGTATTCTATTTCACTATCAAACCATTTTAAGTTGTATCTCTGTTAGACAATGTGAAACGAACCAACAACATCGTATGATACATCATAGAACAACATTTTTTGATGTCATTTAATGATTAATGAAGACGAATTTGACTTTGTTTATTTTTTTAATAATACAGGTATACATAATATATGTTAAGAATTTTTATTCCTCTTGTTGGTTTCTTTGTGTTGTTACCCATTCCCGCAAATAAAGAAATTGAATTGAATTGAATTGAGTTAAGTCTAAAAAAAATGTGACTGATTTATATTGTTTCTCATGTCAATATCTAAATAATTTTAAAAATCTTTACTCAGAAATGTTGGAAATGTTCAATATGAAGTTACAGTGCAGCCGTTCTAAAACAATTGTTCAACATTTTATAGAATGATTTTACCCATGCTCAGGGAATTTACCCGGGTATTACCCCAACGGGTATTTTCCCGCTGCCCATCTCTACACAAGACTCACTGTCAGACATACATTCATATAACTATTAACATATTTAGAATCTCTATTTTGAAAGCTTTTCATACAATTAGGTCCAACAAAGTCTTGAGCAATGCGGTTTAACAATGATTGTGATCAACAATAATGAGCTTTTTGTACAACTTAATAAGGTTCTAGCTGGTTTGCGGGTGCAATTTTGTGAATGGGCGACGGTTCTAGTTTGTCTGCCAGTGCATCTGAGGATACAAGACAGCCTTTATGAGGCGGGGCAATTATTAACAAGTAGGAGCCTTTGAAGTTTAGTTGCAAAAGATTTTATAATTTTAAATAAAAAATATGTTTTTAGGGTCCCCTACTTCAAAAGGAAAAACGGAACCCCTATAGGACCCCTTGGTTGTGCGTCTGTCTGTCTCTCAAGACCCTTTTTCTTGGGAATGAAGATATCAAGTTGAAATTAACATCTCCGGTTCCTTTAGACTGTAAAATAATTAAGTATATCAGTCTACGCAATCAAAAGATACCATCATTTAAGTTCAAGCCATACGTCATAAATTCACAGGTAAATCAAAACCTATGGGGTACTTCCCATTGACCTATAATCATGAAATTTGCTAAGAAACAAGGTCTCACAGCACAAGTAAAGAAAAAAAATTAGAAAGCCTTTAATTTGTTGTCATATCACATACATTTTCTTTTGCGATTACAAAATTGACTATTACGTATATCTCTTACCTATATAATTATATGGAGGAGTGTTTTTAGAATGGCAAAATTAATTATTACTTGGAAAAATGGGCAAAATTCTTCGAGAATCGATTCCCGAGATGGAAGAACCATCGACTTACAAGTTTATATGGAACCATAGGTGCGCAAGTCATATTCCCACTTGTCCGGTTTTTTATTTTATTTCAAGGTATGTTTAATTACGATACTTATTAGTTGACATTTTAGGGATAAATATTTTGGGCAATGAACTAAAACAGTTTTATCGATAGTATGGAGTAAAGATCTATAGATAATATATATCTAAGAAAATAATCTCTATGAAACGGTCAGGTGACATTTTATTTCTCACTGCAGTTTCTCCGAGTGAACTGGCCGTGTTAACGCACCGACGTTCGACTGGAATCAGGTTTATCAACATTTTTAACCGACTTCAAAAAAGGAGGAAGTTCTCAATTCGACTGTATGTTTTTTTTTATGTTTGTTACCTCAGAACTTTCGACTGGGTGAATCGATTTTGATGATTCTTTTTTTATTTGAAAGCTGGTGCTTCCCGTGTGTCCCATATCAATTTGGTCCAATTCTGACAATGCCATCCATGAGAAAACCATATATAAGTCTTTTATGGAATAGTTTTTTTTGTTGAGGTCGGTTTTTTTTTTTAAAGAATTATCTGTAATTAGGCAGGTTGCTTCACATGAAAGGGCTTTTATTAACACAATTATTAGCTTTGCCGTATAGTGAAGTCCTTATGTCGGAATCCAACCGGATAACATCCGATGCTTAGTCACAGACGTAAAAGGAAAAATCGTTGAAAATCATTTCTGTAATAAGTAGTCCATTGCAGTTTTAAATTCAAATCCTCCATTTTTGGCTCAAACGTGGAATTTAAAAACCGGTTTGGTGGTAACTCAATTACTCATTTCGTTTTTCTTTTTTGGCAAAATAAATAGAAGAGGTAGAGCCAATCACTTTAGCCACTTAGGAAGCATTGGAAGTGCTCACGAGGGTTCCGCGACAAAATCGATAGCGGCTTTAATTTGTCGCTCGAGGGCACACGCGCTTCAATACACGAATCATATTTTGGCAGCGACCGATTTACCTAGATCATGTTTATTTATCGAGGATTTTCGTATCATATACGAACTTTTATTTAAATAAGCAGTTAGTTATAGTTGAGGAGAAATATACATTTGCGTGTGTAGCGTAGGAGTGTATATTTGATAACTCTGTCCTTAAATGTCAAACGGGCATATTTTTGGTTGAAAGGTTTTAAGCTGTTCATCATAACTGTTCGTACAACAGTCTAAATTCGATCTTAGTTCATTAAACTATTCCAGTAGTTCTATAACAGTAAAATTCCATCAGAGGTATTTAAAAAACTGTTTTTAATTTTTCTATTCATTACTCTAAAGCCCACCAATATATACTAAATAAAAAGGAAGAACAAGAAAGTGTACATGAAAAAAGTATTGAACTGTTTTATCTCCTTCTTTCGACTTTTGTATACCTATACATATGGATTTATTGAAAAAACTCTTATAATAAAATCTAAAATAATAATAGTAATAATCTGTGGGACGCAACTTGCGTCGACACCCTCACGCCATCAGATCTTCCAAGTACAGCTGCTTGTGCTGGCGCTGCTGCTGCATCAGCAGAAAGCCTCAAACGGCGTAAATACAATAATTTAGTTGGTAACTATGTTTTTGAGCCGTTTGGGGTCGAAACGGTCATGGGGTCCGAGTGCTCGTTCAGTTTATAAGGAATTAGCTAAGCGACTATTCGACACTTCTCGTGACCAGAAGGCGGGCCTTTTTCTTGCACAGAGAATTAGCATTGCCATTCAACGTGGCAATGCTGCTAGCCTTCTGAGAACACTGCCAGTAGGCGACGATGTGGAGGAATTTTATGACGCATGCATGTAAATAGCACGTATATATATACTTTTTTCTTTTTTTTATTAGTTTTAATGTGTAAGTTGTATTTAGAATATAATAAAAATATATATATTTAAATCTAGTTTTAAGTTATATCTAGTAAGTACCTGTATCTCTAGTAACATCGAATAGTTTCGCCTGCAGATATCTGTTTGGTGGTGTCCCCTTCGCCAGAAACAAGCTGCCTCTGTCTGCTGATGTGAGCAGGCATACATTTACAAGGATCTGGTGACAAAACGAAAAGGATATTAGGCATGCTTTTTCCACTTACTTATAACTAATATAATTAATGTTAAATAGCTATTTTTTTTATTGATCATATAAGTAATTAACACCGTTCTATCACCCGATTAAAGGTCATTGGTTAGCTCCCATGGGCCATGGCATTAAGCTGTGAGAAACCAATCCTACTTACAAGTATTTAGTTAAGTAGAAGGCGATTAATAGTAGACTAGCAATATCATTGTGACTACAAAGACAAGTAGCTCCAACGCTAATGCTGGACAGCCATGGGAAGGTCGGAATTAAAGCCGTTAAAAACATGTATTCTTATTAGTTCTATTTGGGTCTAATATACAGTGGATTCTGTTCTTAAGAGAGGCTCTCAGATTGCTGACCTCATCCACGAGGCCTCTGAATTAACTCATCTATAGAAAAACGATATGGGTATGTAGGGAGAAGCTAGTTTTTTAAATTTCTCGTTTCTCACTCATTCTCTTATATTTCGCATTTTGTCCAGACGGCTTTTATTTCAGCTCTCATTAAATTCCTTAGAAATAAATTCAGATAAATAAAAGACCTGCTAGGAATACAGAAACTATACTATTACAACTGTTTTAACCGATATAATTAGATAATTACCTACATAAAAAGATCAAAAAAGCCCTACCGCATTAATCTAAATCATTTCGAGTATACGTACCGCGTTCCGCAAACAAAAGGTTCTCGTATTTTACGTTTTTGTTGGGATACTCGCATTATGTGGAATAAAAATAGCCAAGCCTGAGTTATAGCCGGGAATTAACGGGCATTTACGACCACTAACTTACGCGTACAGCGCCATCTAGTCGGGAAGCGTTGAATTTTTTGCACCGAGTGAAATAATTTATTTACTAAACAATAGATGTCAGGGTTATGTTGCGTAAGTTCCCAAACTACAAACGAAGATAGCATTTTAAGCACTTAATTTCGGAATTTCCTGACTTGTCTAATTAATAAATATATAATGTATTAGAGAAAGGTGTGGTTACATTTCAGAATCATTATTATTTATAGTCGATGTCGAAAAAAAATTAAAAATATCTGAAAATGTTTTTCCCCGATTAGGTGCAGCTTTTTACCTAGAGCAGGTTGGCAGACGTCACAGACCTTTGAGAGTATTAAGGAGAACAGTTAATTTCTTAGAAATTAGAAGATTATTTGCAGACAAAATGTAAGTAGGTATATCTACCTATATTTAAAATAACATTCGTTTCTGATTTGCAGGTTGGACTTATGTTACGAAACTAATCTCATGACACTCTGAAGTCGATGCGTTTTTGAAACTGGTATCAAAACATAAATTAGGTTTGAGGACAATCTGAAACTGAGGACCAAAGAGAAGAATATAAAGTCTGCATAAATGCAAGGAACTTGGCTTGTGTAGTGTAAATTTTGATCTAAAAACCTTTTAACGGTGAAGTAGTCTCAGGACAGGTTGAAATGGTCTTAGGTCTTTACTGTCCATTAACATTACTCATTAGCAATATGGCTACACGACTATTTAAAACTGCCTATTTTGTCGTGTGTATTACGACACTTACTCTAAAACCGTTGATTAACAGTGATTCGTAAATTGCTTCATTAACTGAAGTAGGAAAAAATGATAGATATGTAGACAAAGGATGGGACCCTCCTGATAAACGTGGACCCTATAATAAATAAAATTAAAATAAAAAAGCTTTTTATTCCATATCCTTAAGTTTCCTATTGTGTTAGTTTGTTAGTGCCCATACCATGTTTGGTAGTTGTTAGTAGTTTTAGTAGTACTAGTATTGTTTTTCTTTTTATGACATGGATCCCTTTTGGGTAAAGTCCTCCTCCATAGCTTTCCACTTGGTCTTATCTTTGCCGACCTCCGGCCAGCTCCTATCCGCAACGCACACAATATCATCACACCATCGTTGATTTAGCCTTCCTATCCTTCTTGTATCACATTTGGTCCTGTGTATTTGGTACTTTTTAAGGTCCACCCGTCCTCTTTATATTTTGCCAAAAGGCCTGCCCACTGCCGTTTTGATTTCAGTGTTTGTTCTAAATTATCAGTTAATTTTGTCTTTGACCTGATCTCGTCGCTTCTTATTTTGTGTTTTCTCTTTAAGTTCAAAATGCTTCTTCCTATCCCTCTTTGGAATGTGGTGATTTTGTTTTTTATTTTATTGGTACATTATTTTTTTAGTGATAACTTAAACTTCACTTTTAACTTCACTTTCACTTTCCTTGTAATACCCTATGTAGTGTATATAGGGTATTACTAACAAGAGTAAAAATACTCCATAGGACAATAGGACCCATAAAATTGTATAGGATGTAGGGCAATACAGTTTTATTTTTGAATCTGAGGCACTCGACTATAGAAGTAACTACATCCTAAAGAAGACAGTAGTTAGGCATCACGCCTAGCATATTGATGCATTACTGCTGGTAAGTAGGATCTCCAGAAGAGAGGAACGTAAGGAGCTAGAGGGTGGTTAGAAGCGAGTGATACGAGTACTAGAAGTACTCGTATCACTCGCGTCCTTTGCAAATATCTAAAGGCACTAGTTTCCATTTACTATCAGGCAACGCGCTTATTTGCCAGGTGTAGTTGTATTAAAAGTCTGATCATTGACACATTGACAAATTTGTAGTTTGTGAATTGAAATACGGACAACAAATGTATCTGGTCGCGGTCTCTTCGACTATAAATTAAAACATGTACACACAAAGTTTGCACAACGAACCTTAAGTAAAAAGCTACTTATAATATAAAAGACAACTGCAAGAAAACAAGGTTCATCTCTTTGTTGTTGAGTTCGGTCGTTTTACTTTAAAAAGTCCATAAAGCGAAGTGCGGGATTAGATGGGATGAAACCATTTTGCTTCAACATTTCCACGTACTGGGATTTAAGTTAAAAAGGTAAATTTTGCAAAAGAAAGAACAACATAAGGTTTTTTACTTTTTGAATATTTAACTACGGCAATTACACATTCAATTTAAATACGGAAATGTTTTGTTGAATACAATCAATATACTTAAAGTAAGTGGTTACCGGTACCTATAAGCACTCGTAACTTTATTTCGTTTGTAAACACACAAAACTATGACGATCCTACTTACCGGCAGACAAAGCAGCACTTGCTGTAACTATAGTGTTTTATATGGTAGATCTTTCCAGAGGATACCATAAACGGCTTCAATTTAATCAAAATTCTACTCCAAAAATATATTTTATGATGTGGCAACATCCATATACACCGTCTTCTTCCTCCTCTGACACCAATGTAACAAAAAAAAATCATTTCAAAATGGATGACTGCGGTTGATCTGTAGGTAAACAACAACAGTTTAATTAGTAAAACCGTGATCAAACCTTTATTTATAAACCTATTACTTTCTAAGTTACCCTCTATATAAATACCCATCAATATTTCTCTAACATAATTAAAACTTTAAAGACGTAGAACAAGAGATAGGAATTTAAATTTCAAATTGTTTAGCCTTTCGTGAATATCACAAGCTAGCTAACTTAATGATAACTTGGTTAATTTGTTCCTCTAATGCTATTTGCTTTCCTCGTGTTTGTGCTAAACTACGCGTTTACGTAAAGAAAACAGCGCATCTACAAATAGGATAAGGATTGATATGAACACATAATCTAACCAGAAGTTTTCGTATGTAGTTTTGAACTAGATGCTTTAGACTTGAATTTACAATCAAAATATTATTACGTATCATGTTACATTTTCAAGTTTACTGAAACTTTGACATTTAATCATAACAAAATGGATTACCTCAGTAGCTATACCGATGATTTTAGACTTCAATATACTCAACGGGCGGACATTAGCGAGTGCTGACATTGTTATGTCAGCACTCGCTAATGTCCGCCAGTTTAAATATATATTTTTTTATATTATATATACTACAAATGAGTAGGCGGGTTATCTGATGGTACGTGACTACCATCACCCATAGACACCTGCAACTCAAGAGTCACAAGTGCATTGCCAGCCTTTGAGATGGGAGTACGCTCTTTTCGTGAAGGTTTGAAGGTCGTATCGGTCCGGAAATACCGCAGGTGACAATTTGTTCCAGAAATTGGTTGTGCGAGGCAAAAAGTTTCTGTAGAACCGTACAGTGGTTGATTGCCAATTATCCAGGTGATAGGGATGATG
Source organism: Euplagia quadripunctaria (assembly GCA_963859945.1). Classification (NCBI taxonomy): domain Eukaryota; kingdom Metazoa; phylum Arthropoda; class Insecta; order Lepidoptera; family Erebidae; genus Euplagia; species Euplagia quadripunctaria. The sequence continues at coordinate 618,896 of OY982582.1, forward strand.
GTTTTGTCGCGTTGAACGATGGCGAAACGCTGCGGCCGGTATAAATTGTAAATGAGTTCTTACTTTTCGTTGCCTATTGGCTCCGTCATTATCACCGTGAACTTTAAGAACTTGTTACCACTACCTCAAACATTCTAAGAACAAACATTTGAGTTGTGAATGGTTGTTAAATTAAAGTCTATTGTTTTCTATATAGGGCATCGGTCGCTGTTGTTGCTATTTACTGCTCAAGTTGCATCAAGCTTTTGTTTTTAATACGTTTATGAGATCGGATAGGCATATTCAGTCAGTAAAACTATCTACATGAGAAAAAATATCTTCAACGCTGGTATTTAAGGCATTTCGTCAACTTTAGTGGGTGGTTTACGTAATTTAAAACATTAATGTTTAAATATTTTAGAAAATATTGTAAATAATTTCTATTTTAGACACAAAAGCGAGACTCTGTCCTAAACTATCGAATGTATTTTATAAAACATTTACCAATTTGTAGACAAAAGAATTTATTTTTTAAGTGTACTGTTTATTTAAGCACTCCGTGTTCTGCAGATAGTAATAAAACAGAATTATCGTACTAAAAGCTCCTCTGTAGTGAACATCCTATGTAAAGATGAGAAACTGATGATGGTGGTGATGGTGATAGAAATATGTACAAGAATATTACAAACTGGAAAGACAATTTATCGCCCAAGTTCACTTGTTCTTATTAGCCCATTAACTAAGAGATTGACCAAGTATCCTTCGCCCCAGAAATTATCCACCGTCAAGAATCTAAAAATCTCTGCAGATGACAAATCAAAGGTCAAAATATAAGTCTCATAAGAATATGTACTTGAAATATGTTCTCATCGCCATGTCTTAAAGCTGTCGAATTCCGACCAAAAGCAACTCACCTAACTAAATAAAATGTACTAACAGGTGTTCTACCCGTCTGTGAGCTGTCAGCGGATTCGGCAGACAAGAACAATTTGTGCGGGACGACGTACTATACCGTATTTTTCTTTTTTCCAAAGGACGGAGGTTGACAAGGGGTGTAACCCGTTTCAAGACGACGTATATAATATGCAAGGAATTTGTGAGTTGAGAGTTTTTTGGAATTTCGAATACTTAACTGATATTATGTAGAGTATGTTAAATTAATATTATTATACATATTGACGCGGCGGTTTCTGAATTCAGTAGTACACAACTATCTTAAACCTAGTAGCCAGAGACCTTTAGCTCAGCTGAAAAGGTTAACATAAATTCTAGTAATGTGTAATTCAGGTCACAATGGTCTTTTCTTAAAAATATTGTGCTCAAATTATTTTGTGGTTATCGATTTATTTAGAGGTGTTTTAGTGACTGATTTATGTTTCTTTGTTTTTCTATCAACGTCGTTGGTCGAATGCCATGATAGAAACTAACAGGAATTAATAACACGAACTAACTTATTTACTAAGTTGAATTGGTTTTGCCGTTGTTGTGGTTTGAGAAGCGCCCCTTTAAATGTGGTTTTCTTACTATGTAAGTCTGAATTTAGTTTGTTAGATGCTGTTCTGTCAGTGAAAATATATTTTACCCTTCACTTTGCATCATACGGAAATGGTTTGCCATTATAATAATGGAGTTTCTTGCCTGTTCTTCTCCACAGGATCTACGTATTGGAACAGGCAACTAGCTTCACGACTGTCTTAGTCTGACTGACTCCTGGCAATTCAAAAATACCTATAATGAGTTTATTTGAAATTAATGATTTTGATTTGATTTGATTTGAATAGTAAAAAAACACATGCGTAGATATATTGCCTCGAATATAGAAAAACGAGATTGTGTTTTTCGCTGAACTAAATCGGTATGGTATATAGGTTTAAGTTTAAAGAGTTTATTCTCAATAAAAACAAATACATGTCGCTTACTTGAGAACGATTTAACATAAGTAAATAGTGTGAGGTTCGTCACGTTCACTCAATCCAGTGCATTCAGGGTGATTGCAGTAAAAATTTATGTAGTTCAGTCCTAAATGCACTAAACGATTTTACATTTTTTAAATTCAACGGTACCTTATTGTAAATCTGTGCTCCTTCAAAAGTAATGGTTTTATTGCCATAGTTGTGGGTTCTTGGTTTTGGTAGGACTATGAAACTGACACGACGACTACTGCGGTTAGAGATTTGTTATATAATAAGGACTGTTTAAATTAACTAACACAGAATCCAGATATTCTGATTTTGAGAGTCTCTATAATGTCAGCAAAGGATTCGCAGCACTTACGTTTTTATAATATTTGAAAAATCGTAGACTTCATACATTGATATCTACGTTTAAAAAAGTAAAAGAAGAAAAATTGCGTCATAAAAGTTATCAGATTTTGAAGGAACATCAGGTCATTTTATATTAATGCGCATAATATAACACGAGATTTTAATTAAAACTTTTGGGTACAAGTGGATTAAAAGATTAAACGCGTTGGTGACGGGCAGTAAGTCCTGCGAATATATTAATTAAGTCGACACGCACCGACCTTCACCACGACCACTTCACGGGTTTCTCTGCTGAGAGTACTAAACAAATTATATTTTTTAGGAGCTATATTTTTATGTCGTGATAAATCTTAATGCCAATGTCTACTTCAATTTGTTTTTTAACCCCTGAAGTAAAAAGGAGATGACGTGTCTGTGGCACCGTAGCTCCTAAACGAATGTACCAATTTTGATCTAGTTATTCTATTTCAATGGTGACTTGATTGAGAGTGTTCTTAGCTATAATTCATGAAAATGTGTTCAGCCGTTCAAAGGTCATCAGCTCTTTTATAATTGTTGAAGAGATTTATAAGTCTGGGGGTATTTTAAATTCATAAGTTGGAAACTGTGATGATAACGTTATTCTGTGCATTTGACTAAACACATCTCGGTAGTGTCAGTTATCTTTTTACCTTTAATTTAAGGCAGTTCTAAGGTCAAAGGTTTGATATGATTTCAAACCTCCATGATTATTACAAGGCGTTTAGCTGTAGATTGTGCTAATGTTTGTGTCCCCTGCACATTCGGTACAAAGACTTTTTGCTTTTTAGATGTTGGTCACCCCTAAACAAAGGTCTGCAAACGGTAACGGTTACGATAATTGTTTACCATTAACCTGGAAAATGTGGTCATAATATTACTATCATGACCACATTATAAAGGTACGTTTGGAAAAACGTACATGTTATTTTTAATATATACAAATCTTCTGTGCCTTAGAGTGTTCCTTGCGGTGCCCTACCTCATACATTCCTCTTTGTTATAAAAGAAACTATCACCGGAACCGGAACTAGGAACCGTATCACACTGAAAATTATTGAAGCTCAGCAACTTGATTTGTATACAATATTAAAGTTCAATGCGATTATTATCGTCTACCTAATTAGCTTTTCAGTGGATATTGTAAGTACAGAAGATTTTTGTTCGAATTTGAGAGAATTTGACAAGTTGACAATGGTAGTAAAAACAACACAGGTGTTTTGAAATTTTATGTTGAGAATTATCAATACCTTCTAGGCACAAATACCCCAAAAAGATTATAACGTCACACTACATTTAAAGATTAAATTAGAAATCCAAAATAAATTAATACTTTAATACCTACGTCTAGGTCATATTATCGCATAAATATTTTCCTCTAGATCTAAACAGATCAATAGCTTTTTGATTTACTCACAACTAGAAATATTACTTTTATATAACTTACTCGTAGGTATAGCACATGACGATTCTCAATTTGCCCTTTCATATCCTCACAATCCGACTAAGCCGTTTACCCCTTTTGTTTACTCACCGAGACACAAGTAAAAGCCAAATAGCTATCATGCTAACAGATTTAGTCAAGGGAGTCCCCCAGGGTTCAACATTTGTGCCTAAAAAGGATGAAATAAGAGGAATCATTTGATACGCTTACTTATGTAGTAATGTGATTTTATTCAATGTTTTTTGGTTTTCTTGGTTAGTTTTTACATTTTTGATTTACGTTTTAAATTCAAACCGACAATAAGTAATCAAACTTGTAGAACTAATAAACAAATAAAAAATGTAAGAGTCCAAATAATCATATATAGGTGTGGAACCGAAAACCAAGAGTATCAGTGAGTTGAGAAAAAAGGTGTGTGTCAACTCCGACGCACGACAGGAGTTTACAATTTCCTGGAGGCTCTCTCTCTCTCTCTCCCTCTCCCGCTCTCTCTCTCTCTCTCCCCCCCCCCCCCTCTCACTCTCTCTCTCTCCCTCTCCCTCTCCCTCTCCCTCTCTCTCTCTCTCTCTCTCTCTCTCTCTTCTATATATATATACGTAATTTCTAGACGCTGCATAGTATGTATTCCATATACATATATATAACATAAAGTTAAATACACATATTACATGCGTCTTTCTTTAAGGAGTAAACTCCAATAAAGCACAAAAAGCACAACAAAGCGTTAAAGCGTTACGCTGCCCTACGATCACTAAATTTTACTCTTCATATTTTTTTCATACCGGGCGCCTTATATGAAAATCGATTCTTAAGGAGTAAACTCCAATAAATAAAAAAAAAACAAAGAACCGGTAAAACAAACTAATTATAAATACAATAATTTAGTTGGTAACTATGTTTTTGAGCCGTTTGGGGTCGAGACGCTTGGGTCATGGGGTCCGAGTGCTCGTTCCGTTTATAAAGAATTAGCTAAGCGACTGATCGACACTTCTCGTGACCAGAAGGCGGGCCTTTTTCAACGTGGCAATGCTGCCAGCCTTCTGGGAACACTGCCAGTAGGTGACGATGTGGAGGAATTTTATGACGCATGCATGTAAATAGCCCATATACATTTCTTTTTCTTTTTTTTATTAGTTTTAATGTTTAAGTTGTATATAAATTAATTGTAAAAAAATATATTTTAAAACTAAAAAAAAAAAAAAATATAAATACATTTAATTATAAATATAACCGGTGTCCATAATTATGCAGACCTAAGGGGAGAGGCTTAAGGCGCTTTCTTAAATAAAAACTATGAAAATATGCTTTATTTTCAGGGGTTCCTAGTCCGGCTGCTACAATTCGGGCAAAAACATATTGTGCTCTGCCTTTCTGAAATGTTCTACGATGTTGTTTGCTATTACAAGATGCTAATCTATAGGTATAAAAATTTATCCCTATTTTTCTTGATCACGGCACCACGCGTGAACGGCTGGACCGATTTCGCCAATTCTTTTTTTATGTTTATATGTCAGGAGAAGGTTCTTATGAAAGAAAAACTTAAGAAAGTTGCGCGGAAAATGAGAAACTTTAAGATAACTTAACGAGGGTCTAACGCGCGTGAAACCGCGGCGCGCAGGTAGTGGAACATAAAACTGTTATTTATCCTTCAAACTGAAATATTTTGTAAGTAGGTTAGGAAAAAACCCGAAAGACTAAGAGCTACTAATTATTATTTGTGCTATGTTTAAGGTTTTTGTTAATGTATAGCTAGTATTCATTCTACAAGATCTAATTATAAGTAGACTGATGTTTACATTGAATTTCATCATAATTTTTGTAACAAAAAGGCAAAGTTTTCAATATGTACTTAACACTGTAACAAGAGTATTGATTAGATAGTATTGTCAATATATATAAAATGAGAAAAAAGGTTGGCGTAACTTTTTCCTTCAAACGACTGCGATGTACTTATACCAAAATAGTTAAGGAAAATATTTGCTCTCATATGTAAAGATTATATTATTTGTAGTCGTAAGTGTAGCAGCTTTTTACCCGATTACGGCGAAGCCAAGCAGCAGGTCAAATTTATAATCTTCCTATTGGGCTATCCATCCATCCATCCCTATGTTCACTCTTTCTGTATTTCAATTTTTTTTTTCCTTAAAACCTATCGAGTGGGGTATCAAAATGTAGAATTTTAATAGAAGATTACAAAAATATAAATAACTATATGTAAATGAGTTAGTATTTTTAACGCAATGGGGTTTTTAAATTTTTATTCATACTTGTTGATTTGTCTGCAGAAGTTCGGATAGTGAATCTTTTGTATTGTTCGCAATTGTTACAAACCTAAGTTTTATCGAGTTATCTTGATTGGATAAGGTCCTCTATCTCGTCAGTGATGACTTTCTTTGATCCCGTTGTGATCTTATCTACAATTGATTTGATACGAAATGTATTCTTGTATTTTGAGAGAACGTGATGCATACTGCGTCCTCTTGCTCTTTTAAATTGGTTACTTACTTAAATCACTGAAAGGGCATGACTCTAGCAAGCAGTTACAAAAATAATTTTTTGATAAAACTACGCCTCTGCCAACCCCCTTTCGGGGATACAGGCGTGAGTGTATGCATGTGTGTGCGAAATTGGTTATGGTTGAGTTATTTCTAGAACCTAAATCGATTCGATTGTTCCCGGGACACGGTTAACTCTATTTCAAAGCATGTTGCTGCTGTATATGTATATAATATATCATTCGATAATGTGGATGATGACAATTTGATAACTATGATTTACATCAATGTTTAGACTTCTCTTTCAGACTGTTTCTATTTATTAAAAGAACGCCTGACAAATTATAAATACATCTAATTATAAATATAATTACGTACGTAATTATAAATGACCGAAACACAAGACATTGTTAAATAATATTTTTCTGAATATGCCTCATTTACCTACACATAAAACACAATTTATGGAATACATTTTTAACAAACTTTAAAAAAGAATTTTCTGTATTCGATCCCTATGTATGCATGTGTGTATGTTTGTACGTCCGCAATTATTTTTGAAAGTAATAAAACAATTTTTGTGATTGTTTCACTAACTTATTCTACATATTTTCAGGAAGGTTTTACTATATATTACTCATTACGTATTAAAAAAGTAAAGTAAAGTCGGTTAATATTTATTTTTCTTATAATTTGTTTAACATAAAATAATGTTATTAATATTATCTGCTTTTGACTACAAACGCAAATGTACAATGGACTAGATAGGCTCTATAGTAGCAATAAAATGGCCTATAAACATAATCAGTTAATTAATCTTTACCTTGGTTATTAAAGGCAATTTTCACGATGAACAGACAAAAGGGGAAGTCGTATTTTGTAATTTAAACTCCTTTTTTATAGCCAACAGTGAACCCAGTCCCGCACAAGTCATTGTTTCATTTATACTAGGACGTCTGCAAGGATTTGCTTGCTTGTAATTTTTACTTGTGATTTTGGAAATTCTTTAAGTTTGTGGTTGTGTGCTGTTTAGTTCTTAGCGTTTCTGCAATTTGAATGGAAATATAAGTAGTCCGTTTAAAAAATAGCTGAATCTTCATCTCAGAACATTTGAGAAGTAAGAAATACCGCCATGGCTCATCGGTTGATCAACGGTTACCGGTATTGGCTCCGTCGATTAGCCATCGTCAGCTGAAGACTATCTATACTAGAAGTGTTGATCACTAATAGGCTCTTCTACAAGATTGATGTAAAGGAAGGTATTCGTTTCTTTTCTTTTCAAGTTAAGAAAAAAAACGTCTGTACCTAAGGTTTTGTGAAACATTAATAGACTTATCTTATTACTTTAAACGAGCAATTCTTGTATGTATGTATATATTTATTTGTGTATGTATTTATACTTCGAGTATCTCGGAAGTGGCTCTAACGATTTTAATGAAAATTTGTATACAGATACAGTTTTGCATTTCAAGTTCAACTTGTTTTTTGTTTTAATTGTTTGTTTATTTAAACTCACTAATCTCTGGAACTATCACTTAGATTCGAATGATTCTGTATTAGATAGAGTATTCATTGAGGAAGGTTATAGGCTATATAACATCACGCTACGACCTTTAGGACGTAACAGTGACCATAAACGCAGGTGAAACTACGGGGAATGACTAGTTGTTTTATAATGGTATGTGGAAAATAAAGAACCACACCAAAAGATATTGTTCTGGTTATAATTTTATTATTTTTAGTCTATACTAATATTATAAAGCTGAACTGTTTGTTTGTTTGGTTGAACGCGCTAATCTCAGGAACTACTGGTTCGAATTGAAAATTATTTTTGTGTTGGATAACCCATTTATCTATACACAGTCATTTTAAGTTATTTACAAACATGTACAAATCCTAAACGGGATTGAGACATACATATTGTTACGAGCCGGGCGGGATTAGATAGGTACCAATTTATAACGAAATAGACACAATTTATTTAAGTAATTAGCAATTCCTTACATAATTACAAGAAATTCTCAGTATTCAATTTATACTATTCACTATACTTCGCACTTGTTACTCGCTGTATCGCTTAACTCGAACTGAATGTCCATACCGCATTGTAATTCTGTCTGTCTCTGTTATTTTCTTTTCCATTTTAGAACAATATTAATTTATGTTACATTGTCCTCACATTAAATTGTAACAAATAACTTTGTAAAAAAAAAAAAACATGTTGGAAAAGAGTGTCCTTGGAGTTTCTTGCCTGTTCTTCTCCATAGGATCTACATTTTGGAACAGGCAACTAGCTTCACGACCTACTTATACTGACTGACTCCTCCTGACAATTCAAAAATACCTACAATGGGTTTACTTTAAATAAATAATTTTGATTTTGATTTTGATTTCGTAAATAGATGGCGCCCGCGGGTCAATTTAGGCTTCTATAAGAATTTTATATTCGATGACCGAAGACTTCTTTACTTTTAACAAACATTACAAATTGTACGATTATTTTATCAAGGCGTATGAACAAACAAACCTTCCTCTATTTTTACTCCACAAGTATTTTAAAAGCCTCTGCTGTAAACGAGTGCCTATAAACGGAAGTTTAAATTAACACCACCTCTCCCGTTTAATGTTCCACCCCCCACACAGAGTACTGTTCTACAACAAGCTATTTCAACTTTGTTCTGTGAGGGAGGCACGCGTATTGACGTAATTGATGTTGAAGAATTTAACGCCAGGTGACTGTAGTATTTTTAGATGGTTGTGTATACATAGTTCTTGTGCTAATACTAGTTAAGCTTAGCTGGATGCAGCGGTCCAGATATGGTTCACTGTTTGTTAGTTTTTTTCATGTACATCATTTGTAAGCCAAAGAGTCGATTTACAAAAGAACAAGCTTCCAAAGCCCCGTTCCAATACGTAAACAAGTAATCTATTATGACCGACATTTGTCACTTTGACAGACCTAAAATATAACATAAAATAAGTATTCGGTTATAAACTGAGCATCATATACCCTGACAAGAGTCACAGCAGTGGATGTAGAAAACTAATCCTATAATTAAGATCAAAGGAACAATGAAGTTCTGACCAGTACTTATTTATACAAACTGCATTAAGACCTGATGTTCGGTCCCAATATTTCGATTTCATAAAATGAAGGAACGTGGTACTATTTGCAATACTGATTGATCAGCAATACATGCCGTAAATCTATTGCGTACCCCATTGTTTGACAATCTCTTTTGTCGGAGTATTGCTTTGTTTAGCATCTGGACAAATATAGCGGTAAATTGTTGTGATTTGTAATATACCAAATATCAGGCCTGTGTTTCCTTCCACCGTAACTGACTCACACGTTTCTGCCTACTTTTCGACTTTGACTTTACTTTCTACGCAAAAACGACGGGGTGTTATAGGTTTGACGTCGATGTCTGTGTGTGTGTATGTCTGTCTGTGGCATCGTAGCTCTCAAACGGATGGAACGATTTTGATGCGGTTTTTTTCATTTGAAAGCTAGTTTCTTTGCAGTGGTTCTTAGTTATGTTTGGTTAATATCGGTCCAGCAGTGTAAGAGTATCAGCTCTTTTCCAAAATGATGTAAGGCATTTTGTAATCGTAGAAGGGATTTTCGAGTCGGTGGTGTTTTAAATTTTAAATTTATAGTTATTACTCATATAGTTAGCCATTTGTTTTCGTTTTTGTTGACGATTTTATAGTTTTAAACCCTAAACTCCAGTTCGAGTGACAGGTATGCGCCCCTCTCGAGCCTTGCGACTGGCTTGAGCAATATCCCTTTTCTTACATTGTCTTGCCTTCTTACCTACTTTTCCATTCCCAATTTTCCAATTTTCACTTCCCAAAGTGCCCTATGGACGGCATTAGACTTGCCCCAAACACGTAAGTAGCACCAAATTATACTTGGCGAAATGTGGGTGTTTAAGAAGCTTATGCTTACCTTTCGGGGATACAGGCTTAAGTGGATGTATGTACATACGTATGAGTAAATATTTTTTTAAAGCGTTTTACGGCTTGACTAACTATCATCGAAGCGCATAAACGTCTGTATTACCAGAAGGCTAAGCCGCATGTAGTTGACGCTTTCGAAATTTTGAAAGCTTCGATCAACAGAATAAGTAAGTATTTCAATAAACTGTACGTGAAATTAAACTGACTTCCAAAACATACCTAAGATTTTTTTTTTATGGTATAGGGGGCAAACGAGCAGACGGGTAACCTGATGGTAAATGACTACCACCGCCCATGGGTACTTGTAACTCGAGAATCACAAGTGCGTTGCCGCCCTTTAAGGTGGGAGTAGGTGAGGAAGGGGGAAGAGTAGGTAGAGGGGAGGGAGGGGAGAGGGGAAGGACGGGAATAGAGGAGAGGGAAGGGTTAGGCCCTCCGGTAACCTCACTCACGCGGCGAAATGCAATGCAAGCATTACTTCACTGCCAGTTTTCTTGTAAAAGTAGGTGGAGAAGGTTTTTTATAGTGAGGTTTATATTTAGTTACTATCAAATCCGATGGCAAGCGATGATGAATTACGATAAAACACACATGTGACTTCAACACATCCAAATTTTGTTTGTCGAGAATCTTAGATTCGAACAGAAATTCTGGAAACAACAACAACAACGAAACATCGAAAGTCTTTGCTTTTGATGGAAATTTCTGTCAAAATATTTATATTTTGTGTCCTTGGCTATTTAAAATAAACATACGTCTAGGTTAGCATATGTATTTCTGTATGTTCGGCCCAATATTGAGAATCACTAATACGATTTCATTGTTATGTTCGGTATTTAGCCTGGCAAAGCCAAAGTTTGGAGCTGTAACTGTATTAAATACTATGCTATTGACTTACCTTATGGCAAAGTACATCTATGTCCAACTCGTTAGCTACATCTTTGATGAGGTCCATAAACAGGTCGGCCTCATCTAGCTGCCTCTGCGCCGATCCGCTTGGAGAACGGGATCTCTGGAACAAAATACAGAGGTATTTAATTTTAAGCTTGCATTTGTAAGCGATAGGTGTACACCCCTATGGTGGTAAAGGAGCGTAGAGCCTGATTACAAGGCCTCAAAAACATGTAATAGAGGGATAGTAGGCATAACATATTTTCAGTAATTAATTTTAATTGATTTAATCCGATTGCTTTGCTGATCGGTGCAATTCGATTATTTGGGTTAACAAAAAGGTATTCTATCTTATAAATATTACCTCTATTAAGTCTTTATACATATTTTTCTGAACCTAAACACATAGCATCGAAATTTGACTATTCGATCATCCAAGGAAGGAATCTACTGGAAGCCGTACAGTATGTAAGCTTTCTGGCTTCAAAGTATGATTTTGAATGTATATAATATAGGTGCAAAATTAATACAAACCATTTATGCGGCCGGTAGAACAAACATAAAGGCGAAATCTTTTCTAAGGGTTAGAAGATTAAGACAGCTTGAGTTGAGGATCCTCGACAATGAATAAGGCCCATCTTAGCACCGAGACAAAAGTGACAACAGTGACGTAGCAGCTTTTGTTTAGCTTCGTTTGGGCACGACGTGTGTTAAGAGAACCTCACTTGATGTCCAGACAACGAACTTCTTTACAAATAGTTATATGTGTTAGTGGAGAACACAAAAGAAAACTGGTATTCTAGACAAATTTGTATTTTTAGGGTTCCGTTCCTCAAAAGGGAAAAATGAACCCTTATAGGATCACTTTGTTGTCCGTCTGTCTGTCCCTTTTGCACAGGAACCCGTGGACGCATCAAGTTGAAATTAATACCAAATACTTTTGTCTGTAGTCCCTTGGAGTTTTAAATAAAATTTAGCTTCTAAATCAACACAATCAAAAGTTACGGCCATTTAAGCCTGAAATTTGACAAAACTTAAACATTTCGCGCGTAAATCAAAAACTATGGAGTACTTCCCATTGACCTAGAATCATAAAATTAGGTAAGAAGCAAGGTCTCACAGCACAAGTGAAGAAAAAAGTCGTAGGCTCTACCGTACCAAGTGGAGAGTAGTGCAGTGTGGTGGAGTTCAGAAAACCTTAAGCTAGACTACAAGCTATCGAAAATAATCTTACGACATGAATACGCCAAAAATATGACAATGCGTTGACATACATTTTAATAAAATTAAAGATCGCCTGGTCGCATGTCGAAAAAAATGCCGGGTGCTGTTAGTCTATCTATATAAATTAAAATCAATGTTGATAATGCTAGATATTCCTTACATGATTATGTTGCCGTGCGATGGCCAAGTTATTCTATTTATTAAAGAAATGAAGACGTCTAATACGGACATAATAAAATGTTGTTAGTCAACAAACTAAGTAACAACTTGATCTTTGTCTTAAATAACAACATTTTGCGGTAGAAGAACTGCATTGCGTTTTGCGAGACTTAGGATTTTAACCGTTACTTGTGTTTATAATAAATACTTTATCTCTCTATATATCTATCTATACTATGGTAATTGATTATATTAGGGAAAGAGGTAGATAATACTTTATTCGTACACAAAGATTTTACAGATATGAGACATGACAACAATAATGTACCACAGGGAGGTCTTATTGTAAGTCTCTTCCGAGCAACCTTAGGCTAGATTAGAATAATTTTAAAAATTGGTAAATAATCACTGATGATCGATGTAGTTAATCACTGACGACGGTATCAAAAAATTGCCTAAAAATGAATAAAAGTACTCCTCATTAAATAGCTACGACAAAAATAAAGGGAATGAAAGGTACACAAAAGACACATCTTCTAGCTCTGAAATGTACATTCAGTAAACACTATTCAACCGTGTAAATATTCCGTTTATATCAAAGGGTTACTTTACGATAGCTTCAGCATTTTTTTCATAGAAAAAGTGGCCGATTTTCAAGTCAACTGAAGTCTGACATTGCTTTCGTCCTCGTTCAATACATTTATTAGTTTGCAGTTTTCGGACTCGATTTTAATTTTTGTTTTATAAAATAACTAATTTGGCATCTTGGAGCTGATCTGATGATAGAGAAATTCTTCAGTGGCTACTAGTAAACATACATATGATTCGTTTTGACGAGTCCAACAGTTTTTGTGTACTTATTTCTTTTAACAGTGCATTACGTATCTTTCGGAATGGTTATACATATATAAAGATGTTTGATATTGTTTAATATTTACTCTGTCAAATGTACTTTGATATAAGTATATAAAAAAACAACGACTTCAACTTTTTTTTCACTAATAAACACCTTATGTATTTTTTATTAAAACCTTTCTGAAAATTTGTAGCATACGTTATTGAAACAATCATGAAAGTTGGTCGTATCGAAAACAGAATCTCCTTTTGTGAAGTCGTTTAAAAATAGACATATATTACATAAAAAGGAATACGTGAATATATTTATTCTGTGGTTCATTAACAATTTACGGGCTGGCTACATAATGTATATTTAAGTAGCGTTTTGTTGTCAAAGTTCTGAAGGAACCCCAAGAAAAAACCGCTTTGAACTGTTTTCATTTAATATATTCAAGATGGCGGACAAATAGCATGAATAGAAATGAAAATTTTCTACTTCTTGTATTATGAATGTAGTAAGTGAGTTTATTGCGGGCTTGAGAAATACCTAGGATCTTTTTATTCCTTTTTCAGTGTGCGATACTATGTTTGTTTAGGAAAATAAATACTTTGAAAGTTTTTAAGGCGTTAAAGATAGGTCTTACTTTAATACCGAAATGGGAGCTGGAATTCAGCCGTCAAGATAGCAATAAGTCAGGAAGACGCCTTTTCTGACTTATTGCTCTCTCGATTACCACGGCAATGGTGAACCAGCGCACGGACAAACTGAGCTATTTTTATTGTTAATTACCTATTGCCCGCGTCCTTCGCGTTAATGTACATTTCGTCAAACGGTTAACGATACCTACCCTATTTTATTTTCAGTACTATTCACGACCTTTGTACAACATTTCATGATGATCAGTAAAGTAGATAAGGCGTGAGAGCGTAACAAATAAATACTTAACAAACTCACTTTCACGACTTCGCGTTTAAATTTTGGTGAAATCTATCCCAAGGGAACGCGGCATTCCGGGATAGCCTGTGTTATTCCAGTCCATAATCCCATCCATCTTCACAAACTTTCGCCTTTATAATATATGTAAGATTAGTTAATAGTTTTAAATAGTTCTAAATCTTATTTCTTATACAAACTGCTGGTAACATCAGCGGCTTCCCTCGCTATCCCTTTTTTTGTAATAATCATCATCACTATATATTATAATTATTATAAAACAAAGTCCGCTGCCGTGTCTGTCTGTCTGTCTGTTCGCGATAAACTGAAAAACTACAGAACGGATTTTCTTGCGGTTTTCACCAATAGACAGAGTGATTCACGAGGCAGATTTAGGTGTATAATTTGTTAACGTTTTGTGTAAATTGGTTGAAATATGATGATGATTGTTGAAGATCTCTACTACCCGTGCGAAGCCGGGGCGGGTTGCTAGTATTATCATAAACAACATTGTCTAAATCATGACAACATGACTAACTGCTAAGCAGTGTTTTTATGTGAGGAATGCAGGTATGCGAATATTAAAACGAGCCTCATTAGTCATTAGGTAACTTTTCGGGCATTTTTTATAGTTTAGCAAGTAATATATGGATTGATACATTTGTAAGAAAATTTCAGGAATTTGGAAATCTTAATTTATATTATATGTGTAACTCGGGAATTAATCGCGATAATATTTATAAGGTACAATACCTTTTTGGTTACCCGACGATTCAATCGAATTGCACCGACCGTGGTCACGAGTGGACTAATGAGAGCACAGCGACTTAGATACTGTTTAGAAGAAGTACAGAAAGCTAAAATTTTTAAACAATATGTGTTTCAAATTTAAAAATTACTTGAAAACGGTTTAATTTGGTTACACATATCTAGGCCTGCCATCACTTAAATTGCCGACCCCGGACAAAAACTTAAAAAAACCCGGACACATGCGTGAAATCGAGATTCTTTCCCGGACACCTTAAAAAAAACGCCGATTCCATTTCAATTTTTAGCTTTTTTTTAGCCCGGACACGTTTTGAAAACCCCGCCTGGACGCTCCCCGGACGCCCTCTACACTAGGACACATCCGGGGAAAACCGGACGGATAGCAGCCCTACACATATCCAATATATGTATATGTTCACTTGTCATGGACCATTGCACGTAAGTCTATACAATGACTGTTCAAGTTATATGACCAACGAAATAAAACAAAAAATTAAAGCATAATGAATTATGGACGAAATTCGAATTATTGATACTAGAAATAACCTGGCTATTTTTAGTATCAATAATGAAGTAAGTCAGCCATTTCTAAAAAGGTATTTATCCATCGCCTTGTCTTCAACAATTTTTTTGATTCATTTTCCCGGATAAAAAAAATAAAAGGCGAAAAAGATCTGAAAATACCACTCAGCCGAGCGATAATCGACTCAAGGCCTATGAAAATAGAATTGCTTTTCGAGTAAGTGATAATATTGAAATATAATAAAATCTAAGACTATTTTTTTTACGAAAATTTATTTCCTTCCTAAAGTTTTAAGATGAAAAAAATACGTTCAATCCCATTAGTAGAGAAGTTGAAGACATCGCAAAAATATCTTAGCTCATCGTTTGTGAAAGCAGCAGGATCTTGCGAACTGCAAACTTTTGTCTTACTTCAAAGTTGAGATTTACGGGCATTTGTGTTGACGATCCGCTTGACAGATTTCATTAAAAATTCTATGAAGAAAATACAGACAAATTAAAGTGTCATCTTCAACATCAACTCAACTTAGTTATAAAATAATATAGATATCTAATATCTATATACATAAATTAATAATGTTTGGATTTAGCTGTGAATGTAGAATTATAAAATGAATTCATTTTGAAAAAAAGTCTTCTAGAAACATAATGTTGACACGGTACAGTGATATTTTTTTTACATAAAAAGCAATATTTGAAGACATAAACTAGAGATGGACAGCATTATCCAGCTTGTACTGTAGGTTCTAGGACACGGACAACCATACTTAGATACATGTATTTATCCCATTAATATTATATATGTGAAAATTTTGATGGATGGGTGGATGGATGGATGGATGTTTGTTACTCTTTCACGCAAAAACCACTAAACCGATTGCGATGAAACTTGGTATGTAGATAGCTGGAGACATACATTAACGCATAGGCTACTTTTTATCCCGATATTCCCATGGGATCGGGACTTACACGGGTGAAACTGCGTGGCGCTGCTAGTAAATACATACACCTAGGCCAGTGGTTTTTAACCGGTGGTCCGCGGACCACTGGTGGTCCCTGGAAGCCTCCAAAGTGGTCCGTAGAGCCATTTTAAGCTCGGCCGCACATTATAAGAATTTTTGCACATTGAAAGAAACCCTTTTTTTTCAATGGACTTTAGGCCTCAGTGCCTATCATGCACAACTGTTTTCTATAATAACACTTTAAATCCGGCAAATTTGGAACGTCATTTGAAGATCGTACATCCGAATTATTGTAACCGTTCGCGAGAATTTTTCAAAGGCCAACTAGCAAATCTTAAAAAATTAAATTTGGACCCAGTGGAACAAGTTATCAACATCTGAAAAAACATTATCTGCATCGTTTGAAATTTCAAAATTGATTGCTAAAACGAAAAAAGCACATACAATCGGTGAATTTTTGATAAAGCCTTGTATGCTCAAAGTTGCAGAAGTGCTTTAAGGCCAGGAAGCTCAAAAGAAAATTCGTGAAATACCACTTTCTAACGACACAGTGAAGTCGCGGATTCAAAAAATATCAACTGATATTGAAGAACAAGCTATTGACAAGATAAAAATCAGTCATTATTTTGCAATACAATCTGATGAATGTACCGACATTTCGCAATGTTGTCTTCATTAGATTTTTGAATGACAATAAAACCTTTAAAAAGGAGTTACTATTTTCTTAAGAACTTGAAACGACGTTGCAAAGTGCAGGTGTTATGGATGTAATAAGTCAATATATGGGGAAACATGGACTTATGTGGGGAAAGGCTTGTGGGGTTTTGTACGAATGGTGCCCCTGCTATGCTCGGTTGCCGCTCTGGTCTTGCAGCGTTGATAACAACGAAAAATCAATCTGCAATTACGACACACTGCGTTATTCATCGTCGAGCATTGGCTGCTAAAACGCTTCCAGAATGCTTTGCTTTGACGATGACAATAGTCATAAAAGTAGATAACTTCATTAAAAAGATTGCACTCAATACTCGTCTCTTCAAGTAATTCTGTTCTGATATGAACTCTGAACACAGAACTCTGCTTTTTGTCACGGATATGCGTTGGCTATCCAGAGGAAACATGCTGTCGAGGTTGTACGAACTAAGAGAGAAAGTAAAAATATTCTACAGTAATAAAGAAAACAAAGAGTTGCTTGATCAGTTCTGTGAGTCCGAATTGCAAATACGTGTTGCTTATCGTCGATTTTTTTCGCGCAACTAAATAAATTGAACTTTTAACTGCAAGGGTCAGGAAATTTAAAGTTGCAAGGCATGAGCAATATATTTGCGTATAAACATCTAAAATCGAGCTATGGATTAACAAGGTCGAAAGAAAAACTTTTCTGCGTTTAATACCCTCAATCAAGTTATCAAGATGCTGAGATTAAAGGAGAAATACAGAAGAATATTAAACTCCATTTGAAAAACTTAAAAAGTGAATTCAATCGCTATCCTCCTGACTGAGAGAACAAAAGTATTCAGAAACTGATCCGCAATCCTTTCATTGTCAACGTTACTGAGGTGCCTGATGAAATTCAAGAAGAAGTGATTGAAATGCAACACGACAGTAACGTAAAAAATACATTCGAATCAGGAATTAGTTTTGAAGATTTTTGGAGCTATAAGGCAATTGCTTCATCAAAACTTCGAGACATTGCTTATGTTACCTAACTTTATTTTCATCGACATACTCGTATCTATGCGAGCAGGGGTTCTCGACGCTTTTGATTATTAAAAACAAGCACCTTCCGACATGCGTTTGGCTTTGAGTAGCATTGAACCAAGAATTAAGAAGTTGGTAAAGATTATGCAATTACAAAAATCTCATTAAAATCTGAAAGTAACGGTAATGTGAATTTATCGTAAAAATTAAAATACTGTGGACTTTGAATAATTTTATGCGTGTTTTAGTTATGGATAGATAGGATAACGCTTTATTTATTTACATTTTGGTACTGTATATTACCTGGGTAATAAACCAACTGGGTGGTCCATGGTAACACAGAAATTTTGTCAAATGGTCCCTCGTGACTAAAAGGTTAAGAACCACTGACCTAGACCAATGCGAAACAGACATATTCCTGTGAATAATGCAATGAGTGGGAAACGAACCCGTGACCGGAACGTTCCAGTCGAATGTTGCTGCCCATGACACATTCGGTTCATGAGACACACCTTATCCATTGATATACTAATTTAAGAAGAATACATTTTCATTTTCATAACTTACTATGCAGTTCAAATAAGAATAGGAACCACTTTGTGCCATATTGTGATGTCATAGCTGTCAATTCGAACCAATTAGGTAGGATAAGCAAAGCAGATATTTTAATTAATTTATTTACAAAAGTGGATTAGATATTTTTTCTATTTAAATTATATAAAAACGATTACAAAAAGCTAAATGCGTTTAGTGTATATTTTGAACTGTCATGTTCTGGTCAATGAAATAAACCAAAATATTCCAAACTTAATAAATTAGAATATCGACCAACAAGCATTCTCTAACTATTTTAAAAACTATAAAATCAATAGATTCTTAATACTAGAATAAAATAAGTAAAATAAAAAAAAAAATATAATGTTAGGCAAATTAGTTTTCTGTGCAAAACTTCCCAAGTGACCGCTGACAGGTTAAGGTCATTGACGGTCCTATTCTTATTTGAATCGCATAGTACATATTCTATGAATGTTAATAAATTAAGTAATGTAATTATTTTGCTATAAATACAATTTTATACGTACAACTCTCTCAAAAGAGTAAATTGGTTCAATGATTATGATGTATGCTTTTAAGCTTAATTGATAGGCTCGCTATTTATTTTCGTACAACCTATCCTGACCTTGGTATTGCAATAAAACCTTTCATATTATTGTAGTAAATTTCGGAGGGTGAATTTATAGAATATACACGAATTTACAGTAAAACAAAGTAGAACATAGTTTCGTCTTAACAATAATCTTTCACTACATCACTACATATTATAAAACAAAGTCCCCCGTCGCGTCTGTCTGTCTGTTCGCCGTTTTCACCAATAGACAGAGTGATTCATGAGAAAGGTTTAGGTGTATAATTTGTTAAGGTTTTGTGAGAAATGTATAAAATATGACAAGGATTGTTGAAGATGTTGGAAAAAATCAATATAATATGCTCTGCTACCAGCGCGAAGCCGGGGGCGGGTTGCTAGTACTTAATATCATAAAGCTCAAGAGATTTTTGTTTGATTATTTGTTTAAATGCGCTAATCTATAGAATTACTGGTCGGATTCGAAAAATTATATTTGTATTGGATGGAGTTTTCATTGAGGCAAGTTATAGGCTTACCAACATCACGCTACGATCGAGTTTGGTTTTAAAAAAGAAATAGGTGACGCAGTTCGAGACGTACCAGGACTAAAGAAAACTTGCAGAAAGTTTCAGCTTCAGCGCGACGCTAACCAGATTTACCGACGCGCAAAGATTCACACATCCTAACGCCTTATTTTGAAGTTGGATCTGAATTTTCACCCATAAAAGATCCAGTAAGTGCGAGAATTGAAGCCTAATGATTTAAATTTACTCAAGTCGTATGCCAAAACAATGTTGAATCGCTTCCGCAACTTTGACAACATCTTGTTTTCCGACGAAGCCCGTTTCCACCTCAACGGGCACGTTAATAAACACTGAACACTGAGAACTGCAGACATCGGAGTAGCGAAAATCCCAAAGCTAAACATGAAATAGCCCTTCATTCGTCTAAGGTAACTGTATGGGCAGCAATTTCAGCTAGAGGAATCATTACGCCCCATTTCTTTGAAGATTTTCGCTACCATGCTGTCACTGTTAACTCTACTGAGTATATGTGAGAATGTTACCCGAGTTTTAGGCATGATAACTACAGAAATTTGATGGCTACAATGGAAATACGTGGTTGCAGACAGAGTCACCTGCCGTACATGTCCCTGCCGGCATTTGAAAAGATGATCCTGGAAAACTAATTTCTAAGAGAGGCGACGTTTCGTGGCTACCTACGAGTCCTGATTCGATCGATTTTATGGGGATATAAGAATCATGTGTACATAAAGAAACCAAAGATACTCCTTCAAATAAAAGCAAAGATATAATCCTATGGTCTCTTTTCCATAGAGTCTTCGAAAATTTCCATGCGCGCTTCAAAGAATGCTGAATTTGCGACAGTGGTCATTTATTTTTTTGTTTATAAAGATTACTAGTAACGTGGGTCACACATTACTAGTAATCTCGTTAATCCTTCCAGCTAAGCTTAAAGCTTGTGTTAGGAGTGGGTTCACGACGATAGTGCACTGGGTGGGGTTCGAACCCGCAACCACTTGATCGCAAGTCCGACGCCTTAGCCATTACACTAACGCCGCTCATTTAGATAACATTATTTTTAAAAAGTAAAATCCAGTCAATTGACTATGCTATTAATATTTTTTCTTACAATAAATCATAGCGGTTTTTTAATACATACAAATTCATGGCCACGGTTGACCTAGTCTATATTATAACCTAATATTATTTTTCGGTGGACTAAACCACGTTTTAGTATTAGAGAAATAAATATTATATTTTATCTTTCTACAAGCCATAATTTATATTTTAAAATAAGTTAACTATTTTATATTCAGTCTGATAAAGAATTATGCTCGAAATTTGCCTTCATTACAGCTTATATTTCATTGCGGTCACGTAGGTTCCGAAAATTCGTGGAAAAATGGAATTGAATCTGGTACTAATTTAGACGTCGGGCCGCACTGGGATGAATATAACAACGTCATATATATGCTAAAATTATTGTGGGCGGGGATCTTTGTCGATATCTCTTGAACTTCATTGATTTTAAGTTTCTGTTTTGTGTTTGACAATAGTTAAATTTATAATAACACTTACCATTTTAGCAATTTATTAATTAAATTATTTTTATTGCAATTTTGCTATCAAACATCAGGCATACGCTTATTTTGTTACTTTAATTACTTAAAAATATGTTTGGTCTATGACTTTACTGGCATTAATATATTCATAATTAGCCTCAAGAAATTCAGATGTACGAAACAGACTTGAAATTTTCACACTGTGATTTCAATATTCCAAATTGAATAATTAATTAATTAATTCAAAGTCACAACGTAACTGAATTAACAATAATTGTGTTATCATCTGTACCTACTGGGCCTTGCCAATTTACTATTATTTTAGGCCAAGGTCCAATTAGTATTTACGAATGTTTCTTTAATACAATTTTAATTCAAAAGCCGCTTCTGAAAGGCTACAATATTAGAAGACAAAGTTATATGTTTAATCTATGAGCACGTCTTCACCCGAAGGGTCTTGCCGGATGAGAATCCCAACGTTAACAGGTTTTTAACTTACTTTTATTACGGTGAGGTATAACCTCGTTTATGGGTGGATTGGTTAATGAATTTGCCGTAATCTTCTGTAAGTATTCATCACTTTTAAAATCTTAAACCCCAATTTGAAGACTCCCGTAGATTTATGGGACTCATGGCAAAATTTCATACTTATGGATCGACGACTTTAGTCTTTCTGTTGGTCGGTACGTGATACTTTTGTACGTTTCGTTCTCTGTTCCAACTTATAACTTATCAGGTACTATGTGCACTTTTGTCTGAATATTTGGACGCTACTCAATTGTAAGATGTCGTTAGGTCTCATTCAGTAAATTTGAGTGATGTTCTCACTCACTTGGTTATCATCTCTAGACATTGACAAAAACTGAATACAAATCTGCCAATTCTGTTGTAAAAATTAAACCGTTCCTTTTTTTTATCTGAACCAAAGGCCTTGCCAAAACGTGGCCACCCCAAACCCCTAAAGGAAACAATGTGCGTAATCGAAACCGAGATCCACGGGCGCAGTATTCAATAAGGGAGCTGAAGCCATAAAATTTATATCGCCTTAGAGTCCACGTCATAACGTTCCTCTATGTACCTACTGTTGCTGTACTGACATTTTTATACTCTACGACTTTATATATTCCAAGATCAGTAAACGTTAATATGACCCTGACTGCTGCCAGAGGTCGTGGGTTCGATTTCCCAGGACCCAGGACAAATAATTGTGTGATGAGCATGCTCATTTGTTCTGTGTCTGGGTGTAATTTATCTTTAAGCTGTACGTATTTAGTAATATATAAGTATGTTTATCAGCAGTCTGGTTAACACAGTTCAGGATCTACCTTGTATAGTAGGATCGTAAGTTTATTCATCATTTTACTTACTAGAGGATATGCCTAGAATAGTCATATTATTATCTTCTTTTACGCAGTCCATCCATCTTTTCTTTGGTCAATTAACGGTTGTTTTTTAGAGGTTTGGTTTTTAACTTTTATTGTAAAGTTAGTTATAGTTATAGTTACTACTTAGACTTGAAAGGTGAATGTATCTTGGACCGATAGGTTTAGTTCAATTGTATGTAATAATAATAATAATAATTGGGTTAATTGCTAAGAGCCTCGACCAACACCTTCAGAGGTTCACGTAAGGCAGTTGGATTAAGAGCCTGATGCAGAAGGCAGTCCTCCTCGATACGGCACGCATAGTGAGGAGCTTTCTATTTCTGGAACCCTAACCACCGATAGCTTGGTCCCTGTACCCGATACCGGTGGGACACTATTTTTTATATTTTTAAATATATTTTTTTTATAATCTGAATGTATTTAAAAATGTAATTTATATGTATATTTAAGTGAATAAAGAGAATAATAATAATAACTTCACACATCTCACACACGGCCGTCTGATCCCAAACTAGGCAGAGCCTAGCCCAGAACTATGGTAACCAGACTGCTGATAAACATACTTATATATTTCTAAATACATACATATTATAGATAAATTACACCCAGACACAGAACACATGATCATGCTCATCACACAATTATTTGTCCTGGGTGGGAATCGAACCCACGACCTCTTGCTCAGCACTGACTGCTGAGCCAGAGGTCACTAACCACTAGAGGAACAGGTCGGTCAAAGTAGTCAGTTTAAGTGTCACTGTTACGAATGAGTGGGCGTCAGTCGTACCCAATGTCGGTTAATGTAAAAATTCTACATTGTAAACTGTGCTGGAGGGAATTGTTGGAACGGTGAATTTTATTTCAGGTAGCAAAAGTGTCGCACGTTTTATGTTTCAACCGTATTTGAGAGTTGCTGGCTTATTCAACCTGTCTATAAGAAAGAGTCAAAATAGCCAAGCATAGTCCGTTATATATTTGTAAAGGTTCATTTAAATTTATTGTAAAACTAAATAACACCAGCGGTTTCGCTAGCAATTCTGTGTGATAATAGGTTCTCTGTGATAATAGGTTAATTTTTATAATTTAAAAGTAAGATAAACTATTGATCTTTTTCAGCTTAAATAAACACACTTTCGTATTTATAACTAGCTGATGCCCACGATTTCGTTCGCGTGGAAGTTATGGAGAAATCTATTCCACGGGAACCGTACATTGTCCGGGATAAAATAGATAGCCTATGTGGTATTCCAGACTATAATCTCTATAATCTATCTCTGTGCCAATTTTCATTAGGATCCCTTCAGCTGTTTTAGCGTGAAAAAGTAACAAACATCAAACAGAAGTAAGATTAGCAGCTATAAAGCAGGTGTGAAGCTGCTTTTATAATTTTACTAGCAGCGCCCCGCGGTCTCACCCGCGTAAGTCCCGATCCCGTGGGAATATCGGGATAAAAAGTAGCCTATGCGTTAATCCAGATTTCCAGCTATCTACATACCAAGTTTCATCGCAATCGGTTCAGTGGTTTTTGCTTGAAAGAGTAACAAACATTCATCCATCCATCCCTCCATCCATCTAAACTTTCACATTTATAATATTATTGGGATTTTGAACGTCACGATAGAGTGCGGCTACACTATGGGTTCTCTAGGACACAGATAAAAGAAAAAGCCAGAACGTTGAGACACATTCTTGCTTACAAATATTTGCACTGGGCTGGAATCGAACTCGCGATCAAATCGCGATTGACGTTGCAATCATTTCGTTTGTTTTGGTCATCGTTTGATACATCATATTATAGGAAACGTGTATAAGGGTCCTTACACAATGGACGTTTGAAGCATATCATTGACGATATGTTAAAATCGTCTGTATAACATCCCTTTTATAAACAACGACGGGCCTGTTGGTCTAGTAGTTAGTAATCCTGAGCCAGAAGTCGGGGGTTCGATTCCCACTCAGGACAAATAATTGTCTTCAATCATCTGTTCTATGGCTGGGTGTAATTGATCTATAACTAGCAACCCGCCCCGGCTTCGCACGGGTAGCAGAGACATCTTAAACAATTATTATCATATTTCAACCAATTTACACAAAACGTTAACAAATTATACACCTAAGCTTTCTTCATGAATCGCTCTGTCTATTGGTGAAAACCGCATGAAAATACGTTCACTAGTTTTTCAGTTTATCGCGAACAGACATACAGACAGACACGGCGGGGGACTTTGTTTTATAATATGTAGTGATATGTACCTATGTATTTAGAAAAGAAAAGATAATAAAAAGATTTAGTAATATATAAGTATATTTATCAGCAGTCTAGTTACCAACAGGCTCTGCCTAGTTTGGGATCAGACGGCCGTGCTTGTGTAAGATGTGTCAATTTATTATAATTATTAACACACTAGCAGCACCCCGCGGTTTCACCCGCGTAAGTCCCGCTCCCGTGGGAATATCGGGATAAAAAGTAGCCTATATGTTAATCCAGGTCTCCAGCTATCTGTTTCATCGCAATCGGTTTAGAGCTTTTTGCGTGAAAGAGTAACAAATATCCATCCATCCATCCAAACTTTCACATTTATAATATTAGCGGAATTAGGCTCTTACCAGCTTCCCTTGTAATTAACTATGTGAAGAAATCTTCGAAGACATTTTTGACCTACTTCTAAGTGTCGTATCGAAATGAAACTTTGCAAGTATATGTATTTGAGGTGACAATACTATAATTTGGCATCTTCGAGCTCATCTGATCTAGAGGTGGATATAGGAACTCTTCAGTGGCTAGAAATAAATGCCTGGAGTTTGGGCTCATATGATTCTTTTTAAAGAATCCAATAGATTGCGTGTAATGATGAAGCCAGGACTTGAATAGTGGAACTTTGGTTTGCTTTTAAAGCGAGTTTTTAAATTTTTCAAAACTTAATTTATTCCACTTCTCTGTAAATTCGCAAAGATTAAAAATATCTAATTTAAATAAAATTAAACATTATTACAGAGCAATGAATTGAATACCACCTCTCTTTTTGGCAGACGACATGCTGTTGTCTGTGTACACAATAGAACTATGAATATAAAAAAGATGATTAGCTGCCGTGATAACTTCTATTGTTCTTGTTCGAAATACCAGCCAGTCATCTAACAGCTATGCTACTATCAGACAGACAGATAAAGTGACAAACCGGTTGTTCTAGTGGTTAGTGATTCTGACTGTTGAGCCAGCAGGTACAATTCCCACCCAGGACAAACAATTGCGTGATGAGCCCGATTATTTGTTCTGTATCTGGGTGTAATTTATCTATAATATGTATGTATTTATATTATAATTACATACATATATTATAAAAATACAAAAACATACTCGAATAGCCCACTGGCAGGTTCATTGGCAGGTGTCGGGTTATCCATTATATACGCCACAGTCTGTAGATTGCTATTGGAAGTGTATGTAATTGTTTAATCATTTTATCTAACACATTGGTTAGTTGGTACGGTTACATGGTGACATCGCAGATATTGAGTTATGAAGACACATAAATGAAAGCAGTGTGGGCGAGGCATTAGGGAGTCATTCTACGCAGACAGCCAGTCTAGAAATACTACACCAGTGTCGCCATATTGCGCGTCACGTAGACGTTGTACATCTTTTTGTCAATATGCCAATATGTGACTCCCACTTCGTATTGTTCTGGGATTTTTATTTATTTGTTAGGAAGCTAAATGTCGGACTCGTGCTAGGTATTCTAGTTGTGCTTGGGATTGAAAGTTTATTTGCATTCACATTATTTTACTTGAACTTATTTTACAATAATTTTTTCCTACTTAAACGAATTTAAAAAGTTTTTAAAACCTTTTTTTGTGTCTCGCAGAGCTCAGGTTTACAGTCCTCTACCTGATAAAGAGTGCGACCATACGAAGCTGATAGTTAGAACATATCAAACATTATTATTAAAAAGTAACTATGAATTGATTAATTCGAATTTCTGCACAGAAATATGAACGACTACTGCGGCACAGCTACCTACGATACACGCCTTAATTTTTTTTTTCAATCATCTCCCCGCACTAGGACATAAGCCCTGTGTTTGCGATTAATGACGACATTGTATTAGTTCCCGTATAAACTATTTGGTGCAGCTAAAATTTATGTACAAAAACGTGTTCCATAGGTATATATTAAATAGAATAAATTAAATTAATGGTTTATGTCCACACTGCCAATGTACAACTCTCGTTCATTTATACCTGACATATTCATACATTATAATTGACACAGAAGAACAAAATTTAAAAACTAATATTTACAATATTATTATGACAGTAGTATTTTTGATATAATCGCCATCACGATTTCCCCTTAAAAAATGGACTAAAAACAAAACGCCTGCAGGAAATATCACCGCAACAGTTTTACAGACCACCGATTGCTCAACAAATTGTGCCCGACAGCGCACTCGTGCCTGCACTTAGCTGACTACAACTACTTGTATTGAATTTGTACGACGATGTACGACTAAATACTATGCAGTATAGCGTGCATCCTTTAAGTTAGTTAGCTTTGGTTAATTAAAGGCAGTATAAGTGTACATACATCGATGGATCCTACGTATAGTCATGTGCAAGATTCTAATTTTACAGGAGAGTGTGATACAGATTAAATGGTTATAACTTATTTTTTTTGTAATAGAATTATTAAAGTTTTTTTTAAAGTTTGTTTTTTGATGACTATGTGATCATTAGGTATTATATTAATAAACCTTATTTATTAAGTTTCTCGTGTTCTCTTCGGAATCGTGTGGCAACTACACACTGAACGTGAATGATGTATCGAAATCGGAAACAGCTAACTTGCACTAGTATTCGAAAGATTATCTTCGAATCTATTCGTGTATTTTAAAGTTTTGTGAACTAGATCAATAAATAAGGTCTATTAATTATCGAATTGACCAAAAAGTTAAAAGACCTAAAAATGTTAGTTGACGAAAAGAAGGTTATTAACCACCCACATTGTGATAACTATAACTTTGTATTAGGGATTGCCCATTAATCACGTGAGGCTCGAAAAGGGGGAAGGGGTTCGGAAAAAAGGGGGTGTAGTGCGTTATTACGTGTATTTATTTTTTCGTAAACGTAATTAACGATAATATTCTGAAAATAAAAAATACACGTGAATTAGGCTAGGGGGGGGTAGGGTTAGTCTAAAACCTCACCACGTATCACCAGGGGGGAGGGGGGTTAAAAGTTGCCAAAAAACATCACGTCATTAATGGACGGCTCCTTACTCGTGCAGTAGGAAGCAAGCCATTGAAAGGGACAGGGGATCCGAAGGTAAGACAAGTGTAGGGACAGAGATATTGCTTTTACGCTGTGTTGCATCTCCTTATAAATCTTATTCGTAATATTACTGATATTTTAAAACATAAATGAGCCCAATCGGTCAACCCGTTGCCGATGCGCTTACTGATAAACTGAAAGTCATTTTTATTTCCAACTAGCGACCCGCCCCGGCTTCGCACGGGTGCAATGTGGCTACTAATGTGGTGAACAATTATCGTTATATGATTATACAAATTAAAACAAAACAATATTAAACTATACGTTTAAACCTTCCTCTTGAATCGCTCTATCTATTGGTGAAAACCGAATTAAAATCCGTTGCGTAGTTTAAAAGATCTAAGTGTAGGTACAGGCGGCGAAAGCGACTTTGTTTTATACTTTGTAGATAAGGCATACCTACGGCTGTAGATATTTCGTGTTTTACTAATAAACCATTACCGTAACACAATAAATTAATAGTCCAATTAACGACAAATTTCAGTCCCTAATCCAAAAGGGTTCGTTTGGATTACCGCGATACGGCCCTATTGATGTTCTATAAGTCAGGCATTGGCAGGACTACTGGGGATGGTAATGTTTCTTCGTGGCTATCAGTAGTTGTTTAGATTAGATTAGCAAAATAGTTTAAGGTATAACGAAATGCCGAAAATTATAAAATATTATGTAGGTAATAGTTGTGGGAATTAATTGCCTTCGACAAATTCATAATCTTTATTTAATAAAATTGATCACCAATTATTCGAAATCGTCAATTTAAAAAATAATTATAAATAAAAAAATATAGATTAGACATTTTTATTTCTCAAATAAATAGAATGCTTTGGCATATACACAGTTTCTCTTGCGTTTATTGATACTATGTGTCGTAGTCGTAGTGGAATGTTGAATAGACTACAGCCTTTCTCAAGAAATGAGCTATCTAATTAAAAATCATTATTTTCAAATCCAGTTCTAGAGATTAGCCCGTGCAACTGAAGAAAAACAGTTTTATTAGAATATTCATTATTTGTGGAGATCTTTATGAGAGGTCTATATGGTGCGGGATCCGTCATGAGACCGACTCGCACTTATGCGGATTTTTTTAAATATTGTAATTAAACGTATTTATGTGAGGTTTTTGTGATATTTGTGATTTTCTTATTATTTCTCTAATTTAATGACATCATAAATATATATTTACTGTTAATTTTATTGTTATGTTTATGTCATTCTTGCGATATCTTTGTGGCAGTATATATTTTTTTTCTAATGTTCATTTTATCAATTAAATTATTTAATACTTTGTAGACTGTACCACTGTCTGTAATATTTTTATTGCGTGCTGTTTTCTGTTTTAATTGAGAAAACATGAGACTAACTATTAAGACATATCGATTGAGACATTATGTATTTCTTCTAAGGGATCCTTTATAATAAATAAATAAATAATTCATGTTAATTTTTAGAGTAGTTTTTTTTTTTATTAGTATAGTATATGAAAACAGCTTTGATGGTAAGCATACGCACCCTAACGTTTTCCTTCCTTATGGACGATTGAACTCCAGAAGCACCATTCTAGCGTGCCAACACGTAGAACAAATTGTTTTCCTTCCTTCCTCGTAACCACACGTACGATAAATTTCTTTCTTTTTACCCACGGGAAGGAGAAAGTTGAAGAATTATGGCAGGCACATTTGTTAGTACCTAGTGTTTTATTGATTCCGCGATACTGGAGATAAACTTTAACTATTTAATACGTAATGGATTTGAAACGAAAAACACTAAAGTTCAGTGACTATGTGATATTTATCCAATATCATTATTAAAAAATGATCGTTAACAGTACGTAATAAAAAGAGGTCTGAAATTTTTAATAATTGCGCATAACACTTTTGTTAATAGGCAGGAGACATAACATATGTTTCTACAATTTTCGCCTATTTTGTCTCTTTTATAACAACGTCCAAAATAAAGAAAGGATTTTAGACAAGAGAAAGGTTTGTTTGTAGAAATCCTTTAATCAAGTTCCAGAAAAAATATGCCGATTCAGTCCGTACAAGACTTGCTAATGTAGACTAAACATTTTAGTAGTAAAATGTTTAGTCACAAACTCAGTTTGTGTCTATCAAAAGACGTTTCGTATTCTGAAAACATAGGACTAAGCCTATAGTTTATTTTAACACAACTCAAGTTGCTCAACAGATTAAATAACTACATCATTGATATCTGTTGTACGTCCTGAACGTCTAAAATAAGAAAAGTGAAATTTAGACGTCATTTCTGTACAAATTCAGTTTCAAATAAACTTAGTAATGTCAAAAACAAACTTGGTGCTGTCTAAATGAAGCCTAAATTTAATTCGATGCTAAAACGGAATAGGTTATTCGAAATCTCTTAACCAATATCAGAGAATTCTAAAGATAATCATCAATTGCCAACATATTTGCTTGAACCAGACTTGAAAGATTATCCCAGCACGAGGAGGCGGCGTTCGCGTGTGCCTGGACGTCGCCCAACTGAGCTTTTGCGGGCAGGCGCTAGGAAGGGTCCAGTTGTCTTAATAAAAGCTGTGGCACAACGTGTGGTTTCAGTCGGTTCGATTCCGACACACCCACCGAAAACCCCGGTGGGGTGACGGCCCGAGGTTCGGTTACGGACCCGACGGGGGCCCTATTTCAAGGGAGGAGGCGTCCTACCGCGGCGATTGTAGTGCAGTACTTTTTTTCTGGATGAAAGGGATACCTATATTGTATGTACTTTTCTGTATCCTTGCCTGTATGCAAAATTTCATGATGATCTATTAAGTAGTTTAGGCGTGACAGTGTAACAAACAAATTCTCTAGGGGTATTGTTTACACACCATAACAAGTAAGAGTATGGTTTTAAGAGCCTAAAGTAATTATTGCTCACCGCTAATATCCCGAGGCGATTTTAAGTAATCAACTTGTAATTGCCCTTCGCCAACCTACTGACCTCTCCCGAAATAGCCTTTGACATGTCAGGGTTGTGATCTTGACGCTCAGTAAGAGGATTAAAAGGCATAATTGGTTGTATTTATTTTCATTACAGTCTCGACACCATTTTTTTCTGAAAGGATCTATGCGGTAGTAACAGTCACGACTAGTTAGACCACACTTGGTCTTACCATGGGCTTCTCAGGCTTGTAGTTGTAGTTGGATTTCCGGTTGCGAAAGCCTTTCTTAATGTGCATATTAGAAACTAACTATCAATATTACTGATGACATCAGCCTAAGTATGGAGAAAGGAAATCTCACAGTACTTTCCTTACTAGACCTTAGCAATGCTTTTAATACTGTAGATTACCTCATCCTATTAGGCATATTATGCTGTATTAACATATCTCCAACAGTAATTGATTGGTTTCAAAGTGTAAAGATTCCTTTTCTTCCTGGAGTAACACGTTTGCTGGCGTACCACAAGGTGGCGTTTTGCATCCTTCACTTTTCACAATTTTTATAAATTCCATCTCTAAGTCATTAGCGTCATCCTACCACCTTTATGCAGATGACGTTAAAACTTCTTCTACTATAAGTCTTCTTTCTACTATAAGTCTTCTTTTTACTATAAGTACGGAATTAACGCGCGTGTGTGAATGGAGCAACCATGGACTGGCAGTGAATCCTTCGAAAACTCAACGTATTGTTGTTGGCAGTCCCAGAATGATAGCTAGAATATATTGGACTGAACTATCGGACATCAAATTTAACAGTACTGCACTACCAATGAGTACCTGTGTTAAAAATCTAAGAATTTTTATTGATAATACCTTATCTGCGGTAGGACTTTTACTACGGCCCCAAATTGCGTGAGGTCAGTCGTAAATTGTTTGTTAGTATTTTATTTCATCCCTGTACTCCAATTTATTTAAAGGAACGCTTTATGTTCCACAATGACACACATTCAAAATTTTTGAGGTCATCTGAATCTCTGGAACTGGCAGTACCAACTCACTCGACTAGGTTCTACGATAAATCGTTTACTGTGAAGGCTGTTCGACTACGGACTTTGGAATGCTCTCCCTATATCTACTAGACGTGCCCAAACATTGCCTGTCTTTAAGAACATGGTCAAAGAACGTTACCTAACTTCCTAATTCTTTGTTTAAAATACATTATACCTGTTGTGGCGTTTCGACTATGTCTTTTTATTTTATATATTATTTTATTATGGACTCTATCCCGCGCAAGAATCAGCGCAGGAATTCCGCCAATATCAAGTGTTTTATAATTATACAAGTTAAACAACAAAAACGTAAAAAAATGGACGTCTATTCGTCCATCTTGAAAAAAACCACCTATGTCTTTTTATACTAACGATATAAAGATAACTGATGATATAAAGCATTAATATCGCGAGAATCTACTCTAAATATACATTTGTATTGTATATTTGTTGTTCTAAATATACATACTTCAGACAACCACAGACTTTTACGACTAACTATTGGTACAAATCTATTGATCTGAAATGTGTGAATAGGAGCCCACCTTGAGGGCAAACCGCTGGGACATGGGTAAAATGTATCCACTCATTGAGAAAGAAGAAAATTATTCCCAAAAGGAAAACCTTCTCTATAAAAATAGAGAACAGTATATCTAGTACCTATGTTCGGCCTAATCTTGAAAACCACTGAACAAATTCGAATGCGATTTTTATTATTAGGATCTGCATTTACTCAGCAATAACATACATACATACACTCACTCCTGTAGGCAAGGCAAAGGATTGTGAAAATTGGGTGTATTTGTATGGTATTACGACGAATATTCTATGAATGGATTGGACGGATGGAGTTCATGGTATAAGCAATAGCTGAAGCCGGGAAGTTGAGCCTTCTAACTAAACTTACCCAGGAATAAATTAGGGTATTTTACATTGTATTGTCATCGATTAACACATCACAATGACAATTCATTGAATGGCTTGTTGGTCTAGTGGTTAGTGATCCTGACTGCTGAGCCAGCGGTCGTGGACTCGATTCCCAACCAGGACAAATAATTGTGTGATGAGCACGATCATCACGGTTCTGTGTCTGGGTGTAATTTATATAATTACAATATGTATGTATTTAGAAATATATAAGTATGTTTACCAGTGTACAGGCTCTGCCTAGTTTGGGATCAGAATGCCGTGTGTAAGATGTGTCAACCTTAAGGCAAAGTACATCTATGTTACTTCTTAGCTATATTTAGTACAAAGGCTTAAATCGCAACAACAAACTAGACCTTTTTAAAAAGTTCCCTTTAACAAAGGTGTTTCTAAAATGATCCAGTAATGACTTACTGAATACTAACAAGTGAACGTATAACTCTGAAAGAAACGATCGAATAATGAAAAGGGCGACTAGAAAACTGTCGGTCCAGTAATGGAAGGTCTTTTGTGATCTAACGGAGCTTGCTTTTTTGAAAGTTTGAAGAATGAAAGTTACCTTTGTATATTGTAGGTGCCATTGTCATTTCTGAAGATAGACTTCGAAAGAAAATAAATTTTCCAAAGATGCAAAATCTCGATACAATCGTCTTTGTAAGTTGTTGAGAAAAGTAATTTTTTTAGAACATCTTGAGGACGATAAGTTTTAGAATTTATTTTTAAGTGAAAATTACTCGTGTACAAATTTTAGCTGTCAGCGAAAACTTGACGATGAGTTTTAGAAATTTGTAGAACTTAGATTTTTCACCTTGTATCCATTTTTTTTTTAATTTGGGGGGCAAACG
Organism: Euplagia quadripunctaria; assembly: GCA_963859945.1. Lineage (NCBI taxonomy): Eukaryota > Metazoa > Arthropoda > Insecta > Lepidoptera > Erebidae > Euplagia > Euplagia quadripunctaria. The sequence continues at coordinate 652,702 of OY982582.1, forward strand.
AGCAGACGGGTCAGCTTATGGTAAGTGACTACCTTCGCCCGTGGGCACCTACAACCTCAAAATATGTGTATCTTAATTCTAACTAATATAATGTATATCATACGAAAGTGAGTTTGTTTGTTAAGCTTTTTAACCCCTGAAGCGAAAAGGAGGGGTGTTATAAGTTTAACGTGTGTATCTGTGTATTTTTGTGTCTGTCAGTCTGTTCCTTTTAGCTTCTAAACAGATATACCGATTTTGATTTAATTTCTCTTGTTTGAAAAGCGACTTTATTGAGAGTGTTCTTAGCTATAATTCAAGAAAATCTGTTTAGTTATTCGAAGATCATCAGTTCTTTTCTTATCGTTTAAGGGATTTTTGAGTCGGGGTGTATTTTAAATTTTTATTTTATTTTTATTTATTTATTTATTTCTCTTTATTGTACACCTTTAATTAGTAAATAGTGCAAATATAAGTTACAAATGTTAAGGTATAACAATCGGCGGTCTTATCACACACGGCGATTTCTTCCAGACAACCTTTGTACGGATATTGTCAAATATAATTGAGGGTAGTCTGTGGTGTACAATATAAGGTTATGTTAATATACTGTAAACTGAATACTATATATAACCATAAACGTATCACATACATATACCAATATTAATATTACTTACACATACACTAAAATATATATACATATGTATAATAATATAATTAAAAAGTATTTATAATGACAAATAATAATCCTTCACTTGTTTTTTAAATGACTGCAAGGTTTTGGCTTGTCGAATTGTTTCAGGCAAGTTGTTCCATAACCTGACCGCTTGCACTGAAAAGGACTTGTCTGTGAACTGAGTGGAATGTCTCGGCATTTTCAGCTTTAAATTCTCTGATGATCTCAGGTCCCTGCAATGTGTGTTGTGTAGGAACTCAAAACGTTCCTTAAGATAAGAGGGAGTGTGAGGATGGAACAGAGTACTGTACAAAAGAGAAAGAATATGAACATTCCGGCGAAAGCGTATAGGTAGCCACTTGAGCTTAGAACGATATTCTGAGACATGATCATATTTGCGTAATCCAAATATGAATCTAATGCAGACGTTTTGGAGCCGCTCAAGTTTGTTCAGCTGGTCTTCGGTGAGATCGAGATAGCTGACATCACCATAGTCAAGGATAGGAAGAAGAAGAGACTGTGCGAGCGCAATTTTCGTGTTGGTAGGAAGGAAATTCCGAAGCCTTCGCAGAGATCCCGCTGTTGCAAATAATTTACGACTGATTTCTCCAATTTGAGGGCGCCAGGATAGGCACTGGTCCATATATATTCCTAAGTTTTTAACCTTTTCGCTATATGGAATAACCGAACCATTGCAATAAATAGCTGGCATTTGCTGAAGGTTTATTCTGCAGTTCAGCCTAGGACTACCCACTACAATGACCTGTGTCTTTGACGGATTTAAAATTAGTCCATAATCCTTACTCCAGGTACATATTTGCGTTAGATCTTTGTTGATAACATCAACTGCTTGTGTTATATTATCAGGATCAGCTTTTGAATAAATTTGAAGATCATCTGCAAAAAGATGGTAGGAAGAAAGTAATCGGTTTGTGATTGAGTTTATAAAAACTGCAAAAAGTAATGGGGATAACACGCCGCCCTGAGGTACGCCCGCAGATGTAGTGCACCAAGAGGAGTAAACATTGTCAATACGAGCACGCTGCTGGCGACCATACAGGTAACTATGAAACCAGTCAATTGCTGATGGAGATATGTTAAGAGAGCATAATATACTTAGCAAGACATCAAAGTCAACGGTGTTGAAAGCATTACTAAAATCTAGTAAAGCAAGGACTGTCAGCTTTCCTTCCTCCATGCCCAACCTGATATCCTCCGTAATATGGACTAAAGCTGTGGTAGTACTGTGGCCCGGACGAAAACCTGATTGGAGAGGATTTAGGAGACAATTCTTTGAGAGAAACAAGCTTAATTGATTGTGGATGAGGCGTTCAAGGACTTTGGATAGAAAAGGGAGAATTGATATGGGATTTTAATTCAGTGATAAGGACTTAAGGTACCTTTTATTGGGACAAAAAGGTCCTGAGACCCAGGGACACCTGAATTAATTTACAAATTCCACGGAAATGCTAGTATTGAGTATAATGAATGTGTGTAATGAGAATATCTTTTTGCTACTAAGTTGGAACATAATACGGCTCACCTGATAGTGAACGGTAAAGTTTCATTTCTCTTTCCATTTCCTTATTTCGTTCGTCGGTTTAGTTTTTTGTTAAAAAGTTTTTATTGTTCTACGTTATATAAACGTCGACGAGAATTTTTCTTTTTTGCGTTTTAGCTGATAATTTGTTACGAGTAAAACATTGCACACTGATGTGAATTGAGAGTTTAGCAACATGTTGATTTCGCAGCCAAGACGATTCTCTTACAAGAGGTTAAAATGCCTAGGAGAGATAGACTATCTAAAGTAAAACAATTGTTATCAGACAATGTAACAACATAAAGTCTTGATATTCTTTCGTCTTCTCGAATTTAACCGAAGCTTTAAGGCCAAAGGCACAGCTACTTAACAATATGGAAAATAACAATATAGCGGTACGCCGGCACGTTTAATAAATGAGCAAGTACATAATTTATATGAAAATAAGCTGAATAATACACAGTGAGTACCTGGAACCCTCATTGTAATGTATTTTAATGTAACCTTCAAATGTAACCGAAGGCTGACAATATTACGGCGACTACGAGACTGAGATTATTAACATTTATATATGTTTGGTGAAAGGTTTACTAGCTTTCGTTATTATGATTATTGTCATTCGTTTTAGTTGTAATTAAAACCTTCTCACTATGATATTATGCATTTGCATATGCGGGGATTAGTTAAAAAAAACAGTTTAGTTTTTTCTATAATCCATAGCCAAACTTTTCGCGGTTGCCTTACGTCTATATCAGTAAACAAGGAACACTGGCCCTAGGAGATAGTGTGGTCGTATTCTACTCATACTCCAAGTTTCAGGTCAGATCAGGAATCCACGAGTAGTCCGTAGTAGGATAATAGTCTCAACGAATCTGCCAGTCGGCCCGTAGTACGATGAAGTTGATATAGTTATGTTTAGGACAGAGAGGGAGGGATTGTATGGAGTTGTGTCGGACCTTAAACAAATAAATCAAGCAAAACCAGTTGACATTAAATAACGTAACTAGTAACGTAAAAGTAATTACGTAATTTTATCTTTTTCGTTGGCTTTAGATTTCGATTTCTTAGATACTTTATTGTTTTGCTTAAGATAAGTTTTTATTTTATAATCTTTTCTACACTCACCGCAGAAGATGTGGCCTAAAAAAAGATGGGAATGACTTAATTGGTGTATTTAAAAAAATGTTTGAGTTTTTAGTTGTTAAATCATGTATCATCAAGTAACCTGCGACGGTGTCAGAGCGCCGCGCAACATATGTATATATATATATAGGTACATATATGTCATATTATTTTTCCTGATTCGTTGATCATCATGTTTTTATTGAAGATTAGTGTAGGCGAAGAAGTTTTATGCCATTGCTAAGAATTTATAGAGTAAACCAATGTATGTTCACCTTGTTTGTTTTATAATAACTCCAAAATATAAAATAAATATATGTTTTAATTCATTTTCAAACAAGTATCACCGACTCCAATGCTCCTTAATCATGATAAATTATAATAAACTGTATTCTACATCTCTTATTTTCCTCCCTTAGCGGTGGAATATTTTCTTCAAATTTAAATGGGACCAACCTTGACTACAACCAATTCAGTTAATAAGAATTATTGAAATCGGTTCACAAATGGCGGAGATATTGCGTAACATAGGTAGGTATACAAAAAAAAGCTATAGAATTGAGAACCTCCTCCTTTTTGAAGTCGGTTATAAATTAATTTCTGTTGCACTAACCAATACAATTAATACCGTTCTAATTTCATACGTCATAGGACGTCATCTGTGTGAAGGTTTTTATTTAATAACTACTGATGTTATTAATAATAGTTTTGCGAGTTTGGAAATATAAATGTTCTCATAACTATGGTCGGATTTAATATTGCCTGCGGTATATAAATATGTATGTAGAAAACTAAACACTGAGGTTTGAATACGCGAAATGTTTGAATCATATTATTTAGATCCGAGAACTAATAATAATATTCCAGTGAATATACCTGATGAATAAAACCAATAAAAGTTCTTGTTATATTCCAACAATTTCACTAAATCCTTTCAACTACAAGATCACTCAAACACAGTAGATAAATAAGACCTTTTATATCAAAATATATTTTGTTCATAAAACGAAGAACAGTTAAAATAACCGCAGACTGAGTACATTTTCAGAAAGTTAATATTTCCCAAACCTTGAACTTGCCCTTTTGGAGTCTTTACATTCCACGTAATATTCAAATGGCGCACAATACGCCACATTTCGACGGAAAATTTCGACTATGTTTATTGGCTTTCGGTAAGATTGCCGGTGTTTAAAAAAAGTAATTTTGACAGCTCGTTAAATGGTGGGATTCTGCTGAAGTTTTGAGAAGATAATAAATTATAGATTTTAATTACAGTTTATATTGGCAACTCGAAAGCACACAACTTTTTCTTTTGATGTTGGCAAATTACCCCATTAGCAATAGCGGAGACGGTTAGTAATTTAGGCACAAGCTTCAGATCAAAAGCTTCGTGTTTAAACACCATGCTTTTGATCTGAAACAGTGACCGACTGCAGGTTCGGTTTCGGCCAAAAAATCATGTTTCGGCCGTAGTTTCGGTTTCCGCCTAAAATCAGCAGAAACACCGGCCGCGCCAAAACTGTTTTTGTAAATTGTTACGCTGCGTAAGAGTAAGTTCGTGAGTCGTGGTCGCCATCTTATTTCTATCTAAATTAGTTTCGGTTTCAATAGAAACTGAGACCGAGGCCGAAGGTTTGCTTTCGGTATCGGCTGCAAATCCTGTTTCGGTCGGACACTAATCTGAAACCATTTTTAAATGTTTTGCGAGGCAAAAAAAAATGGGAAGAAAAGTAAACATAAAAATCCGACTGATCTAAATATGGACATATTAAAAAAAAACCCTCCCCGGGGAGGGCCATGCATTTCACAGCGAGGACATCGATGTGTCTTGCAGGTGGCAAAGTTCTATAGGGTTGCAAAACATTATCTTACTAGTTTACAAGAGTAGTAACCAAATAATAGTACATACTTTTGGTCAAGTCTATTTCGACGTAGCTTTTTTTTAATAATTGCCTTTTTTACGCGGCTTCGCTCATGTAAAAGTTTTTTTTCTCTGTGTCTCTGACAATGTGTATACAAAATTTCATGATGATCGTTTTGGTTAAGGGATTTAAGAGGTAAAAATATCGGTGATGTTACAATCATTATTTCACTCTAGAAGTAGACTTCGTCGTGAAAATAATGATTTCACTTTCACGACTCGCAAGTATTTCGTTTATCCCTTTCTTTGAATATAACAAGACGAATAGTCACTAATAGACACATGTCGATCGCAGAGACGGCAAAAAGGTCTTGAACCTGCCCAATAACTGTCGATTCAATAATATACGTATCAAACTTTACTGTACATTTCCAACAATTATATTAAGTCAATATTGAAGAAGAAATATTTCTTTACGCATTGAAAACTTTTAAAAAGATCACGTGGAAAAAAAATTACGCAGTGTCGTTTCTTTAGTGTTCTGGAATATTATTTACTAGTCGTAATCCGCAGTTGTACGGTGAAGAAATAGGCTACCGAATTAAAAAAAAGACCAAAAATGAATTCTTCACCGATATAATTACGATACATTCCTTGGTTTTAGTTCAATATTATTCGATTTGTCTCCCAAAATATACCAAATAATTTACTTAAAATACTTGGTACCCGCACTTCAATATCAGCCCCTCCCTGTTAGGTTAGGTTAGGTTAAAAATACAATTTATTTTTGAGGCCTCCGTCGAAACAGTAACTTATTCACAAGTCATTTATGCCACATTTCAAACACCTCTCACGGTAAATCATTTTTGTCTCAACTAAAAGCTTTTCCGAACACCGGTAATAATTTTTACTCGAACGCTTAGCGACATTTTTTCGAGTTAGTAATTTCTTATTTTTGGAGTTACTATCCAAATTTTTGATTTAAGTCTTTTGCTGCAAAGGAATAGAATAGAGACGAGAGGGAGGTGAGTTTAGGGAATATTCTGGAAATTTTAAAACAAAAACATAATTTCTGTTAAGAAAAAATATTGTCAGGATCTCACTGGAAATGTGTATATAATTAAGAAATGCAATAATTTTTTTTAAGACATTTTTTATAAATATGCATCTACACAGAGAACCGCATTTCTGAAGAACGAAATAATCATAGCTGGATATCTATTTACATATTTGTAACAGTGGGAGAGCCATGCTGGGGCACGTATGGTGGGAGTGACACCATGGCCTTACAGAAAACCAGCAGTGAAGCAATGCTTGCATTGCTTTTCACCGAGTGAGTGAGGTTCCCGGAGGCAATAACCCTTCTTCCTCTGTCCCTTCCTCGCCCCTTCCCATACTCCCACCTTAAAGGCCGGCAACGCACTTGTGACTCTGGAGTTGCAGGTGCCCATGGGCGGCGGTAGTCATTTATCATCAGGTGACTCGTCGGCTCGTTTGCCCCCTATACCATAAAAAAAAATCTTAATATTGTTTTTCAGTCTGACATAATTTTTATTGGCACACTAGCTGCGTCGCGTAAGTCCCGATGCCATGTGAATATCGGGATAAAAAGTAAATCCAGTTAATCCTGGTTTCCAGAATGGAATAGAATAGATTAGATTTATTTGCGTTTAAACACGGATACAAATGAAGGTCTTATAAACTATGTAACAGTTCAGCATCGTTTAACCATAGCAATGGTATGCAAATATTGATTGCTTTTATTTTATTCATATATCTAAGAAACAGCGGCTATTTATCTTTGCTGTCTTATTTATAATTAAAATATTCCTCAAGTGTGTAAAAGCAATTTTCAAGCAAAAATTATTTTAATTATTTTAATTTAAGGCTTCGGAATGTGATTATATATTCTTATCGACATCAAGTAACTGTTTCTATTGCGAAGAGTGCGTCTACAGAGTTCCATTTCTAATTTCGTGGGGTCTCTTTTCATAAATTTCCAATTTTCACTTACTTTAGAAAACAAATGTGGATTATTTCTAACGAACATACCTGTTTCAAAAATGTTTAGCGATACCAAAGTCAAAACATTAAACTTCTTAAATATTGGTAGACAGCTGACATTCGGAGCTACTCCGGCTATAGCCCTTAAACATTTTTTTTAACTACAAACATACCAAGTTTTATCGCAATCGGTTCAGTAGTTTTTGCGTGAAAGAGGAACAAACATCCATACATCCTCACAAACTTTAACGTTTATAATATTAGTGGGATTTTGATTAAAAATTTTAGCTTTTTGCACTTCTTGTACATATAAACTTTCCAAATTTCACATTAAAAAGGGTTACAAAGAATCCTCTTAGCGTATTAATAATTTGATGTCTAAAACCCTACAGCGCTTGACAATAATTCCGGGGAAAACCTGATACTTGAAGAAATTCTGTTGAACTAGAGTAGTAACTCTCAATAAATCTGGGAGCAAGACGACGTTTGTTCCGTGACAGAATAAACTCTTCAATCTTAACTTGTCTAATAATATAAATGCGAGTTTGTTTGTATTTTGTAACACCCTAAATTACTTAACCGATCATCTTTAAATTTTGCAAACACGATTTGAGGGGCACAAAAAAGGACAGGGTACCTTTAATCCAGAAAAAAATATTATTCCCGACGTAAATCTGACTTAATTCTTAAAATCAACATAACCGTGAATAAAGTCTTCTTCTTCTACAGTAATGCTGACAAGGTGTATACACTATAAATTTCCTGTACTGTCAGCATTGTATTCAAGTTCTATATTGTAATTGCATAAAATCAAATTAGACATTCCCAAAGTTTGGTGAATTTCATACAACATGATAAACTATCTGACAAAACTTTGCACTATGTTGTTGAAAAGTTTAATGCACAGCAACAGCAACTGCGAGTTGAGCTTGTTAAATAATACAGTCGATGACAGACGATATGCTATAAATTAGATGTTGTTTTGACCATGTAGGCGAATGCTTCAAATAACAAAAAAACTTCCGATTCTACAACTCGGTTGCGGACTTTTTTGTTTACTTACATAGAGGATTTATGAAATGTTATATTAAACAAAGTAATTAATTCATACATGTCTTTCCTTTACCTAGGTATTTTCACTCCGCCTAGATATTTGATGCATAAATATGATTGATGTTAGAGAGGATCATCTCTTTATCCACTAAGTCAGTTCTAAAGCCTTCCATGCACTTGAAGTCTCACCTTATGGTAGAATTCGATGTTCGATTGATATCCCAAAACTTTTTCAAAAAAAAAACATTAATATGATGATCCCGCATTAGATCCAGCATTTAGCAGAGCTACGAAATATCATCCACGCTAGGATGGCTATTATCTGTACTAGCCAATGAGTTTCCAAACCCATCCATGTATTGTACATTTATTCTAAATAACATAAACTAGCAAAATAAACAATAATAATTTTGAATACGTTTCATAATACAAAACAAGGAATAAACGAAGATGTCTTCCTTCTGACTTGGCTTTATGAATTCACAAAATAAACATCTAATATTTTTAAGGATTACGTAAATTAAGCATGAATATTGTTGGCTAGTCGTTCCCCGAGGCCATCGTGTCCGTATGTCCTGAACTTACTAGCAACAAGCGGAATCTGTGATATCTCGGCCACGTGCTTGGGCGTGATAGATATCGCCTGCTTCACATAATTACGATGGGCAAGGTACAAGGAAAGAGACGCGTTCCGCGAAGAAAATATTGTGGCTATGCAACATGCGGGAGTGGATCGTTACCTCCAACGAACATCTGTTCTACTTGGCCATGAACATAGAAGAATCTAAGAAGTTGGCTTCCACCGTTCATAAATGAAGAGGCCCTATAAGATATAGCATGAATGTAGGTTATTCCTACTGAAGTACCCTTTTTTCTTCCGTATGGAAACCTCGTTTTTTTTCGTTGGAAGGCGTTTTTTTAGTTCAGTGGTTATATTTTTGAGATAATTTATATTATTAGATCAATACAGATAGCTTCTTCAAACACAAAAAAATATTACGTATGCGGTAACCCTTCTTACAACCGTCCGTCTAGCACACAAAATAAAATCAAATGAAAATTGATGATTTAGTTGTTACGTGTGTACACGAAATCTGTTCGTAAGCCAATTCAATTGCAAATTTGATCAGGTAGTGAAATCGTATCGTGTGTATGCCGTTTTACTTGTAAGCTTAAATAGTCACCCGCGTTAAGAAACATTCCCTACGTTTAGAATCAGCGGCGAATTTACACATTTGCCGCCAGTAGGCTATTAAAATTATACCGTCCCTACCGGTCGGTCTATCTAATTCGATACCCCAGGACAAGATATAAAAAAAAAATGTAGGCCTCAAATTTGCCGCCTCTAAAATCTGCCGCCCTAGGCTTCAGCCTACTCACCCTACTGGTAAATCCGGCACTGGTTAGAATAGTGTTCGAACCGAAAGAATGAAGTCTTTTTATAAGGCCCTTCCTTTTTTGGAGATTATTAAGAGGTTTCTAGAAAAACCTTTATTCAAGATATAATATAATAATACATAAATGATAAAGAGAATAATAATAATAACTTGACACATCTCACACACGGCCGTCTGATCCCAAATAGAGCAGCGCCTGTACTATGGTAACCACAATTTTAAATACATACATATAATGGATAAATTACAACCAGACTCAGAACAAATGATCATGCTCATCACACAATTATTTGTCCTGGGTGGGAATCGAACCCACGACCTCTGGCTCAGCAGTCAGGATAACCACTAGACTAATAGGCCAGTAGCATGATACACATACACTAATAATAAATGTACTCTACACTATTGACATTCAAATCAAATCAAATCATTTATTATTTTGCAGAAAGCAGTGTCTACCTTTGCATAAGCATGCAAATTGTTATAAATTGAAAACTATTATAGTGTTATGTCATGTATCAAATAATAAATGTCACTGTACATAGAAATTAAGATGTCAATTAATAAATGGATAATATAATTACATTAAAAAGCCACAAACCAAAAGTTGAAGTTGAATAATTACATTCAGTTGTTGTCATTCAGGTACTCAAACTATAATAACATTTATCTACTAAAAGCCTTTTCAATTTTTTCTTAAATAAACTTATATTCAATCCCTTTATTTCTTTTGGCAATTTATTATAAATCACAGCAGCCATATGGAATACACTTTTGTGCATAGAGCGCTATTGGACTTTCGGATACACAGTCGATACTTATCTCGCTGGGAACTGTTACTGTTTTCTGAAGCTAATATAAATAAGTTTGGATTAAGTCCAACAAAGACTGCGACTTCATAGACGTACAGACTTGGAAGAGTTAAAATTTTATGTTTCACAAATAGTCCCCTACAGGTTTCAGTCGTCTGCAGCAAACATGGCCCTAATACATTTTTTCTGTACTTTAAATACAAGATGTATATCAGTCGAGTTTCCCCAGTAAATTACACCGTACCTCAGCACCGAAACCACCAAAACATGATTTGCCGTCAGTAATGTACCTACACTTCCCATCTGGGCTAATTCATGAAGAGCGTAGACAGATTTGATAATTTTTTTGCATAACTGTTATATGTGTGACTTCCATGTTAATTTATTGTCTATATTTATACCAAGAAATTTTGTTGTCTGTACTTCAACAACTGGCTCGTTTCTGTAGTTAACTTGCACGTGGTCAACATGTGGACATTCTGGTGATCCACGGGAAAAAATAATTGCCCGTGTTCCACCCAAGTGAACTACGCAGGTGGACTACGGACAATAAACGACATTAGGTAGTAGAGTAGATACACGCTGGTTAAAGTGCATCAACTGAGTTTTTCCAATGTTAACCTAAAAATTGTTAGCATCAAGCCATTCGGCAATAGCTGTCAGTGTGATATTTATATCACGCTCATAGTCTCATCAGTCAAAACATTGATTAATTTAAATCTTAGTTGTAATCAAAATCTTAGTCAAAGGAACTTAAAGATACTCAAAGAGCAATAAACTAAAGAACAAAGCGTAATAATAGTAACAAACAATGGTATCTTATGCCCATAGTCGGTACAATGATGTCACTGTGTCAGCCATCGTAGGTGTGCTCAGATGGGTATGCGCCGAGTAACATATCCGATGATTTTCGCTCAAAATGTAGCAGATTTTCTATCTCACAATGGTGGGAGATTCTTTTTCCATGTTCTACCACTCACCCCGCCTTTGAGATATAGAAAACATTTAACCACAAAGGCCGGCAACGCACTTGTGACTCTTAAGTCTACTCGTTTGCCACCTATACTAGAAAAAAACCTGCTTTTATGAGAATTGTCTGAAATACCTTGAAATTCAAATGGTCATAATTTTTAAACGGATTTTAAAAAAAAATTACTTTTGTAACTGCATGCTAGAGTCATACCCTTTCAGTGATTTAAGTAAGTGTTCCATTGTGGGGTACTGTATTTAATGACACTCGAATGCTAATGCGCTGTTACAGTACGTCTTTCTCCCTGCTATTGTCGATTTGACAGATTAACGCCCGGTTTCTGAAAAGCTGATCAACGCTAAAATTTACCAATCGTATATCAAATCTCTTGTCATGCAGGCACTGTCATTTGCTCATCGGATCAGTCAACAGAGCTTCTGCCAAATGTCAAATTTTAGTACAAGATCTTATGTGAAATGCGATAGATTAGTATTTTTTTATAAACGTTTCAGAATCTTGTTCTGATTTGACACCATCGTTAGTTGAAGAATATTTTGATCAGCCTTTCAGAAACTGGATGTAAGTGATTTTGTACTGACATTCAAATTGTTCTTAAAAATCAATATTTAAAATAAAAAATTTCTTGAACGGAATTTATATTTATTGAAGACTAGTTTTTGCCCGCGGGTTCGCTTGCGTTAAAGTAAAAGAAATAAAGGTACCTTATATCCTTTTCTGTACGTGTATACAACATTCGATGATGATCGGTTCAGTTGTTTAAGTATCCAAGTGTTATAAACTAACTCATTTTATCATTCATAATACTAGTTAGGATATACGGTTTTATCTACGTGGCGCCTGGCACCGACGCAGAATATAGTTTTAACCTTTGATAAAGGACCCCTTTCGGGTCCGGAACTAATTGGGCATCCCCGAAATATGCACTTCAGTAAAATCCTATTTATATACTATTCTTATAAACAAAACAACTGAAACAACTGAAGAGTTTGTTTTTTGACGTGATAACGTCTTATAAATCGATGAACGCCGGCTGCACGCACGAAAAAGCATGACTCATTGTCACGTTCCGCCTGAGCCCAGCGTGCAAGCGAGAGCGCAGAGCAAGCGATAGAGAGGCACATCGGCCTACTTACGACGTTATCACGTAAAATTATCGTCCGTAAACTGACTTTACAGACAACCAATTTTTGTTTGTTTGTTTGAAGCGCTTATCTCTGGAACTACTAGTCAGATAAGACAAAATCGTTTTTTTGCAATTAATAGCTTAACTCTTGAAGAAGGTTTTAAGTTATTTAACATCACGCTATGACCCTAAGGAGCGGAATGCTGAACATAAATGCAGATGAAACTACAGCAAAAATGAATTCAAACTTTGTTCCATACGACAGTTGTCAAAGAGAAGAGTGACATTCAAGTGGGCTCTCCAGCTGTTGACTCTGATACTCTTTTATAATGGAGTAGTATACAACAAATAATATAATTACCTAAATGGACAGCAGGTAGTGACGTCACAGAGAGATTATCAATAACAGGACTTAAGATAATGTGTTAAAAGCATGTCGAGTGTTTTGTCCACTTTGTGCCGTGAGTGTAATGGAGATAAAAATAAATTGATGCGGCATTTTGATCAGGATAATATCTACAAGTGATAATTTATAACGGACAGGTGGGCTTGTCAGTCCAGTTGGCCAGTAGTTGCTCCTGTCCTAGTGGCCTTTCACAGGATAGACATTAGGGTGCGTGACCCCGGCCTCTTCGAGCTACTGCAGTCTCAGTCCCGTTTCCCCATGCAAGACTTGCGGTATCCGTTACCCTAGCTTCCTCGCCCTTTGTTTTCCTTGCCCCAATTACCTTCTTCATCCCGTCTAAAAACGTCCCAAGGAGGGTTGGCATCAGGCAGGCAGCCAGCCATAAAAGAAACAAGCCAAACCCCTTTGCAAAATTGAAAAATTGAAAAAAAAAGTAAAAAAAAACCTTAAATTACTTACACATTGCGTCGACCCCAAATTAAATTGGAAGGAAAAAGGGCACGAAGATAATGATGATGAGTTAGGCTTGTCAGTCCTTTCTCCGGCTTCCATGAGCTCATGCCTAAAATGGCGATGTGGCATCGTGTTCCGCGCTCGCTTTTCTATTTTGAAGGAGATCATCACCACATCACCACGGTGTAGCTTGTTTGTTGACACGCGGCCAAGGAGGGCCGCGTTTTCACATTTAATCCATGCAATTGAACACTTCTTCCTTGAGGTGGTACCCAAGAAGTTAAAAACAGAAAGGCTTGTCCGTCCGTCTGCTAGTGGAGACATTTCCACAGTGTCCTAATTTAAGGTAATCCCTAAATCTAAATAGTATCGCTTTAAACTATCGATAACTATTTTGTCACGTTTGGGGATTGACTTTTTTTTCCTACATTTATGTATGATCACTCTGGAGACTTAACTAATCGAATAAAATGAAGAACCATTACAATCTTTTAACAATTGAGGAAAATACTTAAAAATACAAAAACATACAGCAGAATTAAGAACCTCGTCCGTTTTTGAAGTAGTTTAAACATATTTCAATAACAAATAATGTGTGTATTTTCAAGAAATCTTTTTACATTTTTTACCTATACCTTTCAACGTTCCGAAGTAACTATAGTAATATGTAATAACTTGAGACACCTCTCACACGGCCATCTGATTCAAATTAGGCAGAGCCTGTACTATGGTAACCAGACTGCTGATAAACATACTTATATATTACTAAATACATACATATTATAGATGAATTACACCCAGACACAGAACAAATGATCGTGCTCATTACACAGTTATTTATCTTAGGTGGGAATCTAACCCACGACCTTTGACTCAGCAGTCAGGATCACTAACCACCAGACTAATAGGTCCATTATGAATATCGTGATATTGTCTAACATAGGAAAGTTAAAGGTGACTTTGTTATTTTTTTACTAATATCGGGAAGTAGCCTATGTGTTAATTCAGGTCTCCAGCTATATACATATCAAGTTTTTTATATACATTCAAGAAGTAACAAACATACACACACACACTCACAATATTTTGCCTTTGTAATATTAGTGTGATTAAAAGAGAATAGGATTACAAAATACAACAGAAATTATTTTCATGACATCATTTTTCAAATATGAAATTCCAACATTAACAATAATTGTTATTCCGTTTTTAATAGGCACAAGTATCTTTATTAAACCCTTACAAACCGAATGTTTGTATTGCGAGAGCTGTTCATCCACGAATAGACAAACTCAGAGTAAATATCTGTAGACCGCACAAACATTTGTCTTGAGAGGTTCAAATCCACAAAGCTCACAGAATCCGTGGTTCTGACATTGCTGGAATTAGCTTGTCGATATAAATTATTTGTCTGATAACATTTAAATATTTTTCAATAAATTTAAGGTGTTGATTGGAGCTCCATAAAATATATTTTATTTTCAAAGAGGTATCGCGAGGGTCCACGTAGGCCTACTTTAATGTATACTAATATTACAAAGAGATTATGTTTGTGATTTTCGATGTAGAAATCTTAGAAAAAGGCAAATTTCAGGCAGACCTTCACGAATTTCATCATGGAGAGAAACACGGCCACAACCAAATTCTACGTACCAACGCCTTACGGTGCTCAAATGAGGTGCTTCCCTCCCAAAAGCATTTTGAAAACGAGCAGTGCAGTCTTGCGGAGTCAGCGAACTTTTAAAATCATAAAAAATCATCGCCTTAAAATCTTTGGGCGTTAATTCCGTTTTTGCTACGGACGACGAATTTCAAGTTGTGATAAAAAACAATTGACACCCGATTTCCCGCCAAATTTTTTATTATCAATGTTTGAGTGTTTAAAAAAATATAACATTCCAAATTCAAACATTTATGAGAGGCCAGGAGCACAGAACTTTCAGTGTACCCTATGTATTGTTTATTATAATAAACAATACATAGGGTACACTGAAAGTAAATTTATTTTACCCTCAGGACTGGTCGTTGTGTTAAAAGTAAAACTAATATTACAAGTTGAAGTTTACTTATGATTTTAAGGCATGATTTATGACCGCTCGGAAAAAGAAATAGGTTAATAATTATGACAAAGTTTTCAAAAATAAGGTTTACTTTCAACAGCAAGTTATTTGATGGAATTGTCTAAAATGTAACTTATCAGTTTAGGCTTCGAAAACCTTATGGAAATATAACGGGTATGAAGCTCTTACTTTTAAACCCAGTGATGATTATTTCTGTCAATGAATTGACTTGTCGCTACATTTATTCATACGCAATTTGATTACTACTAATAGGTATAATAGTATGAATCTGAGATTTGGATTGTTTGAACGCACCAATCACAATCCACAATAGTTTTATCTCATAAATACCCGCAATCATGCCTCGTGATAAGCGATTAACCGTATGAACCAGATATGGTTACGGACACTAAATTATTTCGGATTATCTGATAGTTACGGATAGATTTAGAAAAATACATAGATTAGGTAAAAATTTGATATTATTTTTACGTTATCATTTGTTATTAAAATCACTTAAAAAGCAATTAACCTCATAAGTGACAATTAAAACTACTCATTTTTAGGTTTTTTTTTTTTTAAAAGGCAACTCCCGCATTTGGAATTACTTCTGTGTCGCGGGGGACTTTACAAACATATAAACAACGGACACAAAGAACACTCAGACTCGGGTGGGAATCGAACCCACGACCTATGGCATAGCAGTCAGGGTCACTAACCACTAGACCAACAGGTGCGATTTACTTACAAATACAAAACAAAATTATAATAATCCAAGACAACTCGAAACAACCATTTCAGCCACATAGAAACACAGAAACGGAACGTGTCTCAGCCCCTATCCGAAATTATTCCAAACTTTTATACAACATTCGGTTACAGTTGCGTCTACATTTTTATTTCGGATATATCCGATAGCTTCGGTTAAGATAACGGACGTCCACAAAACCCATGCCATACACACTCACAACACAGTTGGAACCCCTTATGCGTTGGCAACACTAGCAATGATAACAGAAAAATGAGCACTGATGAAATCTAAGAGCAATAACCATATTGCTCTTAGGATGAAATGTTATAATTTCTTAGTAGTACCGTCAAACCGATTTTTAAGGGGGTAGGTTCCATTTGTAACATTCTTTATTTTAAAAGTAACGTTGCAAATTAAAAACCATAAAAAAATTCGAGATACAGGGGTGCCACCCTGACGTGCTCGAGCTGTTTTACAAAAAACTGCCTGAAACTGTAAAAGCAATATCCCTCCCCTTCCATTGAAATCCCTTCTTTTCCCTTTCCCTTTCAATATACTCCCAATTTTCCCATCTTTAACTCCCAAAGAGCCCGATTTACGGCAATAGGCTTGCCCCTTATTACGTGAATGGGACCAAATTATATTTGGCAAAATGTTGGCGCTTAATACGCCTCTGCCTACCTGTGTGTAGCGACGCGCGTCGTACATAATTGCACGTACTTAGATAAGTCACATTTATAGATTAACTTTAGAGATTAATGTAAAATATACTTGAAGTGATAAAGTTATTGCAACTTATTATTATTAAATTAAAAAAAATATTATCATTAACTAAATTAGTGCGCTATTATTAGTTGCATTAGTCGACACAAGTTTGAGAGCCGACTTGCTTCAATATAAAATACCACATCCTAGCCTGTTGCTTTGTTAGTGATGCTGATAAGCGCTTGTAAAACATTATCATTGTTGATAAGATAGATACGCCAAATTGAATCCAATCACTCCAAGTGATGAGATGTCATTGTGCACTCAACTTCGTAAAGCTTGTTTTTAGCGATTTCGCTGTTATTCACCATTGTTGATAATCTCTGTGGAGCGGCCTAGTGCATTGATTGCTGCGTTGGGGTCTCAGGTTCAATTCCCGCTCAGTGCACGCTATATAATTTGCTTGAATAATATGTTTTTATTAAAAAATATATTATATAAGTATGTTTATCCGTGTTCGGTATAGAAAACGCTGTGTAATAATATGTCCGGAATTATCTCTATTTCTTGCAAGAATTAAGGCATGGTAGACTTCTATACGAAGAGAGGCCGCCCAACTAGGGAAAAAGCGTCATCGTACAGAAGACTGCAGTTACACAGACCTTCATGTGGAGAGGAAGGCATAGCGTATACCCGTATATACCCGGGTCTCGTTAGACCCACTTGTGGCCGAACAGTGTGGTTTTACTCGGTTCGATTTCGATATCCTATTTCACCGTTAGCTCCGGTGACATGATGACCCGTTCGGGTTTCCACATTACAAAAAAAGTTATTGCTGGAGAATACTGAAGATGTTTATATGTACCTATAATAGCTTACCATGAAGCAGGCCGTGAACTTCTTTCCTAGTACATCGTATAAAACGAGCTCAAGAAAGCTGTACCTAACTGTAATTTTATAAAAATAAATATTTTATTAGTTCAGTTTATATTGGTTGGAAAAAACGGGCGAAATTTGAAATAATAAGCTTTGCTTTATTAGAAACATAAAAAAGTTGTAAGACATATTGTAGAAATTTTATGTCTACATATTTGTTACATATTAACTTGAATTACAAATTATATTTACTTGATACTGTGTATGTTTACACAAAGAACACACATATATTATTTTTACCTACGTGTAGATTCGTAAATGTATGAAAAATATAACCTTTAAATATAAAAATTTCGTGTTACGTTGTTTGTTCGCGATAAACTTCTAAACTAAAGAAACGATTTTAATGAAGTTTTGCACTCTGAGACAGGATACTTTTACCTTAATTTATTGTCACAATTTAGTCACGATATTTTTTATTGCTAATTACTTAGCCATAGCAACGCGTGACCGAGTAGCTAGTAATAATATAATAATTATCTAATATACAGGATTACTGGTAACATGTCATCAATCCATTAAAAAAATGTACAGGAGGTCATTTGCAACCATAGGACCCACTACGATGAGAAGTTTTGTTTTTTTCGAAGATATTGTGGTATACAACATTGGAAATTTATAAAAAAATATTAATGTGTTGAATTACTTTTTATTGTTATTATCCAATGATAATTGTTTCTGGAATTCCCACGAAAAAATATACAAAAGTCATAGGTAGGTACATGTTTTGATCCAAAATTCCAATTTATTTTATTTAATCCATTAAACCCATTTCCTTCACTTGAGTCCCATAGGCGTATGGTATTTACTTATACATTGAAGCGATAAATCCCAGTATTTGAGTTCACTCAACTTTCCATCGGACGCGAAAAGCTATCAAGTGTCAAGCGTCGGACGTCCGGGACTCCAAATTGAAAGGCTTTAAGGGTTTTTGGTACTAGAATTTTGATGGCATTGTTAATCCCTTTGAAATGATCCGTTCATTGTCAATAAAATTGATTTCAGTAAACTGTGGATACTCTACTAACTATTCTTGTGGATTCAGGAGAAGAGTAAATGGAACTAGCCATGTCTACGTCAAACAAAAATAAGAAAAGGTGCTTCCGCTCTTACGGTTCAAAGGTTTTTCAAGAAAAACAACCATGTAGAATATACGTAAGACAGGCCAGCACAAGAAATTCTTATATTTTACCACTATACATTATAAAACAAAGTCCCCCGCCACGTCTGTCTGTCTTTCTAACCGTGATAAATGAAAAACTAACACACGATTTTTTTTGCGGTATTCATCAATGGACACCAGACACCAGAGTGATTCATGAGGAAGGTTGTTGTTGTTTTGCTTACAGACGATAAAATTCAACCAAATTTTACCGTCCGTAAGCCAAACGAATCGTTTCTTGATTATAGGAACGCAGCATAAGTCTACATTCAAGCGAGGGAAGCCGCGGGCAAAAGTAGAAGAATTATATTTTGTTGAGATAAGAGCTTGAAAAATATTTTCTTGGATTTGAACTTACACATCATTAGCATAAACACTATAAAAAATTTACCGTTCTAAATATAAGCGGCGGTAGCGTAATGGCCAGGGCATCGTACTTGCAATCAAGTGGTTGCGGGTTCGAACCCCACAAGAATAACAGTAATGTGTGAGCAACGTTACTAGTACACATTTTCTTTTCTTTCTTTAAAAATAAAGAAGTAAAAAATGCTTTCCCATTCCCATACATTGACGGGCGTCAGTCAATTTTCAAACTATTCAAAAAATTACAAAGGTTGTAATCGCAAAAATATTTTTTTACGGGACATGACAAATTAATAACTTTCGGATTTTTTCTTTACTTGTGCTGTCAGACCTTGCTTCTTGCCAATTTTCATGATTCTAGGTCAATGGGAAGTATATATAGGTTTTGATTTACTTACGACGTTTTAAAAATTGCTAAAATATGAGCTTTCTCCGTATGCTTGTTTTTTTTTACGATACCTGATGGTAAATGAATTTCGCCGCAAATGGACACCTGCAACTGAAGAGTCACAAGTGCCGGCTTTTGATAGTATAGCTTTTGATGTGGTAGTAACTCTTTTCTTACAGCTTCAAGGGACCGCGGACATAGATAGATAGATAGAACATTCTCTATTGTACACCACAGTTGGACAGAAATTAAGCATAGTAACAGTTTATACTAAGCGGCAAGTACAATGGGTGGTCTTATCACTAAAAGCGATGTCTTCCAGACAACCTTTGAATGGAAACAACAGAGAAGAATAATCGGTAGCTGGTGGCGTACCAAAAATATTTAGTACAAGAACAATGAAATGAGATAATTAAAAAAAAATATTTGATGTTAATTTCAACTTGATACCTCCTCCATGTGTTCCTGAGAAAAAGGGTCTTGACAGACAGACAGACAGACAAACAGACGGACAACGAAGTGTTTCTAAAAGGGTTTATGTTTTGCTTTTGGGGAACGAACCCTAAAGAGAAGTTTCGCATCTCGATGCATAAACATTTTTCTTGCTCTTAACTCGTAGATAAATAAAAGTGTTATCAGACCATTTAATTGAATTTCTTGTAGTTTGGGCTTGTTTCTTTTAGGCCGTAAGTAATTAGGTGCGTTCATTGTTAGAAACAAAGTCTTTGGGTTATCTTAATTACTTTCGTTGGATAATTATTGTATGACATTGTATTCGGCAAACAGAAGATCGTGTTAGTCAACCAGACATTGCTTGATACACTTGAGATAATTATACATACTAGAAATCGCCTCACAGTTGAATTTCGACCATTGTGTCATAACCGGTATAAATTGAACTGTCATTGTATAGACTTTTGTGCCAAGACAGGTCAAAATATACTAGACCCCTATAGCCGTTTTTACATTGTTTTGAACTTTACAGCAAACTAGCCGTCCCCACTCATTGCTCCGCTCCTTATGGTCGTAGCGTGATGTTATGTAACCTCTAGCCTTCCTCGATAAATGGGCTATCCAACAGTAGAACATTTTTTTGAATCGAAACAGTTCCTGAGATTAGCGCGTTCAACCAAACAAACAAACTCTTCGGCTTTATAATATTAGTATAGATTTATTGAAATCACGCTCAAAAATATAGGGTAAAAATCAAGCAAAAATTCAATATTTAAAATAGCCCTGACTCAAAAACAAAACACAGGAAAGCAAAAAAAAACAGTTCCTATCAATAAACTAGTCATTGAGGCTATTCCAATCACCTCAATCACGATACCTCTGTTCTAAGTTGATGATTGAGTAGAGTATCAGCTGATTCCAGATATTGTTGCAGTATCAGGGTAAATTTCAAATCGATAATATCAGAAAAAAACCTCTCTTCAAGGATTAGAAAAGAGCTGATGATCTTCAAACAAAAACCATATATAGCCAAGGACACTCTCTATCAAGTCATCTTTATAACAAAAGAAATAAAATCGATCTAAGTCAAAATCGCTTATAACCCCTCCTTTTTGCGTTGGGGATGAAAATAATATTCCAACAGAATATTGCAACGATGTAATTGGGAGGTATTTGCAGCATTAGGACCTTTTAAGAGTAAACAACTGCAATAAAATACATTACACGTACGTTGTTTTTTTCATAGGAATTTATTTTCATTTCATTTAACTACCAGGAAAGCTCTTTGATTAAATTTTAGCGAGGGTAAATATAGCCTTTTAAGCACGTAGGCACATACCGCGCGTAAACAAAAAGGCTGTCTGTAATACTACACTAAATTTAAATTATGCTTAACGGCTTTTATTATTCACCTATTGAATAGATTATTTTCAAAGATATATAATACAATAAATTTCTTAGAAACCATTTGCAGTGTGGGTTGGTTTTATCTACGCTAATGGTAAGTCATCCGGTACATTTTAACATTAAAGAGAAGATATCTATCATATTTTCCCCTACAATCCTTAAAAAGGTAAGATTTTAGTAAGAAATTCTAATCCCGCCCACGCATTTTTGGGAAACAAGCTTCATAAAGGAACAAGTATTTATTTAGGAATTGAGTAATTAATTTTACCACAATTATTTATTAGGTAATTTCATTCAGAATGTAACAATTGTTTAATAAACCGATTTCAAAAAGGAAGACGTTCTCAATATGACTGAATGTTTTTTACGCGTTTTGTTACGTGATATCTTCGCCATTTGTAACCGATTGGTTGTACTCAAAGTTGGACTCATTTTAATTTTAAGAAAAAATTCCATCTCCAAGTGTGGAAAATTAAGGGATGAAGAATAAAGCTTATTATAATATAATTATTATGATTTAGGCGCATTAAAGTCGTTGATACTTTAAAAAAAGTTAATTGTTAACGCCTCGTAGTCAGAGCAACACGGCCGTAATGACGATAAGCATGCGTAAATTCACCGGATCTTTGAGACATCTCATCGCTCGCGCGGACATCGTCGACAATAAAAACCTATTTTAACCCACAACGTAAAAAGAGGGGTGTAATAAGTTTAACGTGTGTATCTGTGTTTCTGTCGGTGGCATTATGTGGATTTGGATTTAGGTTTTTTTGTTCGAAAGGTGACTTTATCGAGTGAGTTCTTAGCTGTAAATCAGCCGTTCGAAGATCATCAGTATTTCTAATCATTGAAGCGATTTTATACTTATTATGTCATCTTGTAGAACTTTGTTATTGGTATAGTAGGTAAACATAGATCACCCATAATTCCACAATTCGACCATCTAAAGATGGAAAAAGTTCCGTGAATGATATTCGTATTCATTAAAGACACGGCGATCATACTCGGGTGTATATATTTCGAGATAAAATATAGAAATATAGTTGTTTTTCGTCTATGAGTGTTAGGTGCAGCAGGTCTCTTGACCCCTTGTTAAATTATTATTAATTTAACAATAAAAAAATATTAATTTTGTTTATTCTTACTTCTGGTCTAAACGAAACTATTGAACATAAAAAAACAGTCATCGTATTAATTTATGTGACTACCGTTAAACACATTAACGAGTACGAAACCATTACATACACCATACAAATAACCATCAACTTGTATAACGATCCAATTGTATAATGACGTCACAATAGTATAATTACCTACCTTAACTGGAGAGGACGATAACCATAGCTGGAACAGGTCTGATGTCACCGAAGTGCTCCGAGCTTCGTGATGAGGCCTCGGAGATAGAGGGCCCAATGACGTCAAGCTATGTAGCCTTGTAACCTCATCAGTATTCGCGCACTCACGGATATACCTCTCTAAAACTTTTGGCTTTGATTCTAATATTTTCTTTAACTCATACAAGTCTTCATCACTCACATCACAATCGTCCGGAGACGACCTGTCTATAACCTCTTTAAATTCTTCAGTACATTGCATTATTAGCTCATTTGTCGCCAGAACATCGTATACCACCTTATTGCCTAAGTTTTCCGGATCTCCATCTTCAAAGTAACTATCACATTGATTAGAACGTAGTTCAGCACAACCATTCTGTTCAGTAATTTCAACAATTGTAATCGGTGGGTTTTCTTTAAGCATGTTGTTATTTTCTATTAATTCAGGTGCCTTTATATCATCAGGTAGCTCATATACTAATCTCATAAGTTCTTGAGAGCGTTTTGCTCTCTGATCTTCGATTGCTTTTTCTTTTTTGTTGTTTGGTATTTCAAAATTCGAGCACTCATCAGTCTTTTTCGCGTCTTTTTTGTCGACCACATTGATAGCTTCTTCGGATGTCATGGCAATTAATTCCTGGACACTTCCACAAGATTTCGTGCTCCGATATTCCACATCTCTCAGTTTTCGATTACCTGTTAACAAACAAACGAACAAAGGTTAGATCGAACTAGACTAAATAAATACACGGTATTGTATCAAGTTGTGTACCAACTTTGTTGATTGTTCATTTGTAGTGTGGGTTTATGGACAAAACTTTGTATGGAGTTTTCAGAGTTTAATAGAGATTGTTTAATGGACTTTGTTTAAATACACGAGGCTGAATAGTTAATAGTGTTGTTTGCTCCCGAGCGGATGTACCGATTTGAGTGCGGTTTTTGTTTGAAAGGTGACTTGATCGAGAGTGTTCTTAGATATAATTCATAAAAATCTGTTCAGCTGTTCGAAGATCATCAGCTCTTTTCTAATCATTAATGGGATTTTCGAGTCAGGGGTGTTTTAAATTTTTAATTTATGATTATTTATTTAGTCCAGTTTTGATTACAAAAAACATATCAAGATGATTATTTCAAAACAATAATCATGAACCGAAAATGATGACTTTCATAACTTTACTTAATTGAGTAATCAATCAATAATCTGATTACACTTCACCCTTCTCTGTTTTAGATCATAAAAGATCAGATAAATCAACACTTCTGCATTTACAGATTGTTAAATGCAATTGGCAATAAAATTGTTTCGATGTCTTTGAACTTTTGAATAAGTTGATCCTGCAGCACTCTCGGGCAATGATTTTCACCTTAAATCAGTTTAGATGAGTAGGCCACAATTGTCCCGTATTATATCAGTTCATTGTGCCCGACCAAATTTGCAACAAATAGAGTCCTGTATATAATATCCTACTAACATTATAAACGTGAAAGTTTGTGAGGATGTATGGATGTATGTATGTATGGATGTTTGTTACTCTTTCGCGCCAAAACTACTCAACCGATTGCGATGAAACTTGGTATGTAGATTGCTGGTGACCTGGATTAATATATAGGTTACTTTTTATCCCGATATTCTCACGGGATTGGGACTAACGCGGGTTAAACCGCTGGACGCTGCTAGTATAGAGATAAAACAGGTATAGCCCGAACAGGTTCATGATAAGCAAATTTTGATAGAAGATACTATACAAATTAAATGATTAATATTTGGGTATTCGATGCCGGGGGTACAAGCGTGAGTGTATCATGGAATAAGCGTTTGTCTTCGAACTCATCTAATAGAAAGAAGAAGATGGTATACGCCTATCCCAGAGAACCCTCTACTCTTGAAAATTTTAAGATTATAAGGCAAGCAGTTCATTATATACTTGGGCGACTCGTACCAAAAAGGAGGAAATGTCAAAGTGTTTATGCTTTTATTAAAAAAAACGATATCAAAAGTAGTAATAGCAATGGCCTAATTTTTTGGTAGCTCACGTGACACGTCGGCGGTTAGAGTTTGATTCAATTAAAGTATTCAAAGCTCATCTGATCATAAGCAATTAAAAATAGCTAACTTAACACTTACGTCAAAACATTAGAAGCAAACAAAGTTCTCCAAAATGTTCTCAAAGGCTTATAAAGTCAGCCAAATGTCAGTAGGTCAAAATGATGAGTGGTCTAGAACACATAGTACAAGCTACACTTTATTTGGGCTTGGAAAGCGCTGTGTAGAGATTGTCGAACGTTAAAGTCTGCCTTATGGCACAAAGATATGATATATGATATATATGATCTACTTAGCCAAACTTCTCTAAAACTGATGAAGTATAAGTACAGCAAAACAAAAAACGACGAAACGTTTATTTTTAATTTAAAATAGAGTTGACAAGCACCTAATATATATTTGGGAGCGACCGCAGCTATCGGACGTGGGTAAACACAAATATTAGCCATTCATTTTGATGTGAACCCGACCGATCCCTACTGATTACAGGCTTCACAATGGGCGGGTTGACGAAAGATTGCTATAATCACTAGCGCCGACCGTTGGCAGACATACGACGAGCA
Source organism: Euplagia quadripunctaria (assembly GCA_963859945.1). Classification (NCBI taxonomy): domain Eukaryota; kingdom Metazoa; phylum Arthropoda; class Insecta; order Lepidoptera; family Erebidae; genus Euplagia; species Euplagia quadripunctaria. Next base: position 678,285 of record OY982582.1, read on the forward strand.
AATATCTATTTAATAATACGAGAAGAGAATTCTTTGTTCCTCTTTTTAAATAAAGTTCGTGCACGGAGGTTTGTGAAATTTGAAATATTCAAAGTTTAGGCAGAACTTTTTAATCAATATCCTATTAATAATATTATAAATGTGAAAGTTTGTGAGGATGTATGGATGTTTGTTACTGTCTCGCGCAAAAACTACTGAACCGATTGCGATGAAACGTAACGATTGGTATGTACATAGCTGGAGACCGGGATTAACACATAGGCTACTTTTTATCGCGATATTCCCACGGAATCGGAATTTACGCGGGTGAAACCGCGTAGTTAGTGCGTTATAAATTAAAAAATCATGAAATGGCTACATAACATAAACCTACAGAGGTATAGTATATTATCTGTATGGTTATCTGTCATGGGACGGAAAATCTATACAATGTCAGTTTAATTTACACTGGTCAACAATAAAAACAAAAAAATTAAAGTTATTGAATAATAGTCGAAATTCGACCACCAGGCGATATCTGAGGTCCATGCAACATTAACGTGCTTATGAGCTTTATCAATAAAAAATTGGAAACATTTTTTTCCCTACCCTCAATGGAAATATATATTTTTTTATGGTATAGGGTGCAAACGAGTAGACGGGTCGCCTGATGGTAAATGACTACCGCCGCCCATGGGCACCTGCAACTCAAGAGTCACAAGTGCGTTACTGGCCTTTTAGGTGGGAGTAGGGGAAGAGGGGGAAGAAGGGGAGTGCAGGGAAGAGGGGGTGAGGGAAGGGTTAGGGCCTCCGTTAACTTCACTTACTCGGCGAAAAGCAATTCAATTATTCACTGCCGGTTTTCTATGAGACCGTGGTATCACTCCGGTCGAGCCGGCCCATACATGCCGAAGCATGGCTCTCCCACGAACAAATATTTAAATCCCAAATTTCTACCTCTCTCTCTCTGGACCACCACCACTAGTATTATTAATCTATCTAAGTAATCTAAAAGTTACAGACACCGTCTAGTATTTTAACACAAAAAAAAATTGATAAAGAATAACTTAATTTGATGCCTACTCAATTTAAATCGAGCGAACGTACAAAAGAGCACTTAAAAGATTGTCTGTACTGATGTTATCCATTATTCAAAATACAAAACTACCACCAATTTGGTAAACAACTTTATTACAAACTACACTTAAGTGGTGGGACATCAAAGAGTACTTTACGAGAAATAACAGTAATTCTCAACGTTACCAATATCATTTGGCAGTAAGAGCCTACTTGGCATTCATTCCATGGTAAACTATGATGGTATTATAATTTTTCTAAATTTAGGACTATCTGATGTCACAAATTTCCATGGAATTAGACTAGGTATTTTGATATCATCGAAGATTTTGTTGTCAAGTGAGATCAGCACAAACTGTTTGCGTGAAGCAAACTTTTTATGGTATATATTATAAAGGTTGTTGATTTGGCATTTACCTTTTGTGCTATTCGAAATTAAATAGGCCAAGTCTGTGAAAATAGACTAACCTGTTAGAATAGAAAAACTTTCAGCCATTGCGAAAGCAATTATTATATTATATGAACATAATGCGACATTAATTGACAACTAACTCAATAACAATCAAGTACAAAATACAAAAAGATGTCTACCATCTAAGCAGCAAAGCTGAGTCATAAAACGGATATTTTCAAACATTAATTTTGCCTCTCGCTACTAAAGGTCTTGTGCTAGGGCATTTTTACTACGCTCTTATTATGCTTATTATGAACAAGGAACGACGCGACGTCACCAAACTGACACATTTGGAAATTAATCGGTACATTATAATGGTTACATAAAAAGTTATCATATAACCACCGATATCGTGATACACAGAGATTAGGAAAATCAGTTTACATATTTCGTGATTTTCATAATCACAAGTCAGTGTTAACTCTAAAAAATGCAAGATATTACTATAAAATATCCTGATGTAATATTAATTTAGATATTTATGTCACAAAATGCTTTGTTGTTCGTTACAAGACTTTTACAGCTGTTAATTTTCTTGGAAGTTAGTTTCTGTTTGAAACAAATTAGTGACTACAAACGTTTTGCTGCAAATTGTCTGTTTATTGCTGGATAAATAATATCTGTAAGTAAAGTTCTACTAAATTTTACAAGTTTTAATGATTAATATTTGTGATAAACAAGTCGTTAGCGATAGCAGGAGAAATCTCCTTAAAATTCATCTCGGGGCGAACGCTGATGTTGTTTTAATAGCACTAAATGGTACAGAATGAGATGAGGATTGATCATTTGCTTTGGTCATTATGCGCTGGAGGAACGGAAATTTTATTTTCATCCCTGTGTGATGAATGTGGTTTTAATTTTAATACTTTTATACGAATGTTAGCATTCTGTTTTAATATTTTATTGTTTTTAAATGTGATATATAACTGTGCAGTTCGGCCCTTTAGACGACCTTATTCCCAAAACGGATCCTACTGAAAGACCAAAAAGCTTAAAAAAACTATTATTTGTGCAAAATTTGTTTTTGTCCGTCTAGGGGGGGAAGAATAATTTTTTTACTTAAAATTACCTTTGTACTACGTAAGCTTGCTAAAGCCAGGGGGGGAGGGCAGCTGCCCTTCCCTTCCCCCCTCCCCTCGGTACGCCCATATGTGAGCACGTATGCGACATATTAGTAACTGGAACTGGCTCTTACGGAGAATTCCGAGCTCTCTAACACAATTAGATTTAACTCAATATCCCTAACTCAATTCTACTCCATTAATATTGATCAAAATGTTTATTTTGAACAGGTGTGAAATGGCTTTTATGCGAAATTGAGGAACAATACCGTACATAAGCGTTTTGGATTCTTTGTACTAAAGTGTTCTATAGCTGCAAACAATCGCGCCTCGTAGAGAGTACAGGAAATAGTTCTCTTTGCGAAATACTTACTGAAAAGCTTGAAGGCAAAGCTTGGCATTGGAGTTAAATATGTATATGTTTATATATATTCCTCGTTCCTTTTTTGTTTTTTTTTGTTTTGGTATTTATTTTCTTTCATTTGTTCTAGAATTTATTATATAAATTTAGTGCACCTACTTCACCCATTTCTGCACCACGCTACCGTAGGCTGTAGCTATAGCATCAAGTCCGCCATTGTACATTTTTGTGCATAAAGTTAAAATAAATAAAAAAAAACTGTTTTTAAACCCCGAATAAAAAGGAGGGGTGTTATAAGTTCAACGTGTGTATTAAATTGTCTGTCTGTGGCATCATAGCCCTTAACGGATGGGTAGATTTTTATTTAGTTTTTTTTGGATGATAGGTGGACTTGATCGTATGTTCTTAGCTATAATGAGGAAAATCTGTTCAGCCGTTCGAAGATCATCAGCGCTTTTCTAATCGTTGAAGAGATTTTTGAGTCGGGATATTTTAACTTTTTTATTTATGCTTGTTCAGAGATTCATCGGATAAAAGGGGTACTTACTTCGTTGTTTCATACCACGATGCGGATTGACAAAATTCGAAAAAGATATTGGCCTATTCATGGTGTCAAACAGCCGATTCAAAATAAATAAATCTTTATTTAACACAAAAATGTTACAGTCTCTCATTTTAACTTGTCCACAATATCTTGTGCGATTCACACCGTTGTGTGAATAGCTCGTAACCGATGAAAGCCAGCCCTGACCGCCTTTTTGTGTAAGTCTGTTGGTGAGGGCTATGTTTAGCAGCAAACGTCAAAACGACGAAGATAATGATAGTGACACTTATAGTTTTATAAATTCAAAATATTTTAAGATTTCCGCAAGTTATAAAATAGCAAGGTCTTGTAAAAGCAAAATCCATTGTGTAATAGTATCGACGTCGATAGATTAAAGTGTTTCAATAGTGATGGGCTAATATACAACGGCGAAGTTCCACCCCAGTAATATCGCCAGGATTAAGGATGGGACAACATTAATAATGTGTATATATTTTTTATACTGCTACGTGTATTACACAATGCCATGTATCAATAATAATTTGGAAATGTATTATTATCTATGACTAGCTGCGCCCCGCGGTTTCACCTGCGTAAGTCCCTCGTTAAATTTTCTTAAATTTTCTAAGTTTCCGCTCAACTTTCTTATTTTTTTCTTTCATAAGAACCTTCTCCTGACAATAACAAACACAAAAAAAAGAATTAGCGAAATCCGTACACGCATGACGCCGTGACCAAGAGAAATAGGGATTCATTGTTATATTATCCACTATGATAATGTTCTAAATTCTAATTATTAAAAAATAAATGATCCGATGAAGTTACTGACAGATTTCTTTGTAAGAAATATCCGTTGTTCATCTTTATCTTTAAATGAATTTATAAAGGGTCATAACTATCTTAACCAGGGCGACCTTTGTGTTTTTAAAGCATATCGAATCTGAAATAGTATAGTTCATTAGTTGAAAAAGTTCAGAAAGCTGACATTTATAAACAATATGTCTTATAAACTTACATAATATTAAAACGGCTACAAAAATCTACACGTGTCCAGTATGTAACGTCATGAAATAAAAAAGAACATTAAAATTTCAACAAACTTAGTGAATTATAGTCGATACTTGACCACCAGGCAATCTCTAGTCCATTTTCAAATCATCATCTCACGGCTAGTCGCTGTCCTACCTAAATGAGAATGTCCTACCGTCGAAGGGCAGTGGGGTGACCCTTGTCGACAATATAAATGTACATTATATTGCTCTAGTTATTATTGCGTTGTGTAATTAGGAATTTTCATTTTGATCGCGTGCTCTGTTAATATAACTTTATCTGTTCCATCGACATTTTTATCGCGTATTTGTCGTTTGGATTAATTATATTATGGTAAGGTTCATTCTTGAGTAGCGTTCGCTACGTTCATGAACTTTTACATCCACGTTGTAAGGGGAACAGAAAAAGATTTAGGGTACTTTTCATCCAGAAAAAAAGTAATATTTATGGGGGATGGAAAAAATACTTTCATGTGAGTGAAGCCGCGGGAAAAATCACACAAGGTTTAATAAATAGGTGTGAACTCAAAGAAGGTTTCATTATAATGATTTAAAAGTCAGGTTTTTTTATCTCTCGGAAGTGGATGCGCACTGGTAAACGCAATCGCTCCATGGTGCCAGACTTAGTGCCATCGTCCTTACATTCAATTGAGAATAGTATATCATAAAACCAGTTATAAAATTCTTTCTCAATAACCGTTGTTAGCTCTTGTACTAAAATGTTTTAGGTGTATTTCATTGTAATTTTTTTTTAATATTTTTGAAAAGGCCTCTAAAGTATTAAATTTTTTTGTTAAGTTAGGGGTGTTAATTTATAATACTTGGCGTTTATTATGAACTAGCCATTCCTAGCAGTTTTACCTACGTTTATAGTCACTGTTCCGCTCCTAAGGCTAGTGTCGTGATGTTACATTGCCCATAATATTCCTCAATGAAATCTCTACCCATTAAAAAAAGAGTTATTCAAATCTGACTGATAGTTTCAGAGATTAGCGCGTTTAAACAATCAAACAAAAAACTCTTCAGCTTTATTGTATTTAGACCAGCAGCGCCCCCACGGTTTCGCCCGCGTAAGTCCCGATCCCGTGGGAATATCGGGACAAAAAGTAGCCTATGCGTTAATACAGGTCTCCAGCTATCTAAATACCAAGTTTCATCGCAATCGGTTCAGTGACTTTTGCGTGAAAGAGTAACAAACATCCATCCATCCATCCATCCAAACTTTCACATTTATAATATTAGTGAGATTAGTGGGGTTGTAGCCCGCAAGAGCCGTGTGGAAGTGAACTGGCAATGGTGGTAACGGTGGTAGTGCGCGAACGTGAAATTACCATTTTAATCAATTTGCTGTACGTGTGGTCAGTTTGAACCACATCGCATAAACGATTATACAATTATATCCATTTTTAAAACTGAACCCATGGACGACACAATTATTTTTAATTTTTTACTTGTATTGTGAAGCGCTTGGGGATCACCCATTTAAATTTTTCGAGCAATAATCAGCACTCAACAACCCAAGCCCTTTTCCATTCCAAAATATCATAAAAAAATATGGAAGGTGTTACAGCACTCAACAGGCTCGCTGGAATGTGCTCAAAGGTATAACGAGGTCCCTTTACACATGAATATAATGATTAAGGTCCGTACAGCTGGTCGTAGCTTCGAATCATTATAGGCTCTATTTAAAGGCGATTTTTCTGAACGCAGTACAAACGTTTCATACGACTCTCCTTATGTACACAAATTTCTAATATTTTTTTTAAGTGAAAACTTATTTAGGCACGTTGGGCACTTTTGGTATGGAGAAAAAGCACTGAACTTGCGTGACCGTCACGCTCAGGTAAGACATGTACACCGACATACCGATGTGTATGTGTGTTTTCACTTCTGACCAGCATTTTACTGGTTCTAGGTCAGTTTAACTTGTCTTCCTGGTCCCTTTGGTCCCCGTAAGTACCTTGACTTACTGTATAGCCAACACTTTATTTATGGGACCTAGGTACAGTCAATAAAAATTATTAGGGTGGTCTTTATTTATGCTAATATTATAAAGCTGAAGGGTTTGTTTGATTGTTTGGTTGAACACGCTAATCTCAGGAACTACTGGTTCGAATTAAAATATACCTTACAACTTTAAAAATTACGTGAAAACGGCTTAAAATAAAAACTTACGACAATATTGGCGGTTTGTAATGTTCATTAGCTTACCAATACTAGGGCCGTACTCTTGTTTGCGAACTATTTCCTTTTCTTTAAATTAAAAAGACAACTCCCGCATTAGTAATATTCCAGTGTCGTAGGGGGCTTCACAAACATTCTAACCACGGACACAAAGAACACCCAGACTCAGGACAACTATTTGTAGATCACACAAATTTTTGAAGTTGAACAAAGATTGATTAATTGAACCCACAACACTTGGCGAGGCGACCACTTAAACTATTGCGCCATCCGTGCAGTCTTAACTTAGTTATGTAAAACGTAATTGTAAAGACATATTAAATTAAATATTACCATTCTTTCAAACCAATAATACCGAATGAAATCAGAATAGATAGGTATTTGGAATTGTGATGGCATTCTTGATGTTACGGTGCTATGTCGTGTAGTCACTGGGTATGCATTGGTGAGTTAAATAAACAGCGGTGATTTGTAAATGGACAAATCTTGTACTTAATATTTTATTTTATTTATTTAGGTTTACCAACAACTGTTTACATTAAAAACTAACACCAAGTAAATGCGAGTATAAAAATAATAATGTAACAATTTCTTATAGGTAAACACCACGTACAAAGAACAATAATGAATAGCTTACACTATAATTCTATATAAAGTACAGTATTCTTTTGTGCTTCTCTCTTAAATTATTATATTGTATTATGAAATATTCAAATGATCGAACATGAAAAGACTTGGGCATACAACGTGTAAAATAATAACAGATTTTTTCACAAAAATACCTTTTTTTCTGAAAAATAATAATTTTTTTTTACAAACAAAGCTGGACAAATAATTAAGAACTAATTGACGAAACATAGGCTAATTAAAAATAAGTAAATCATATGAAATTAGTTTAATAAATATAGTTCCTTTTAATTATAATTAATAGTACGTGGCCATGTCCATGGCTCTTAATAACTGCTTTGCAGCGGCGAGGCATCGATTCTTTCAATTTATATATTTTTTAAATAGAGTTCCATTCTGCTAAAAAACATATTACAAGGTTTTCAATGCTGTGACGTATTTTAATTTTAAATATTTTGCGTGCGCCTCGCGGCGAGATGTTTTTAAACGACTTTTTAAAGTTAATTCTTAATATAATACGTCTGTATAGGTAATATTCGACTTCTGGTTTAGTAATATAAATGAAATAAGGTATTGAATAAATAGATAATAAATATTATAATTCTTGTTAAAACACTCGAATGTTAAGTAGGCGGTAGGCAGTAGCTAGCAGCGGACGCGTTAACATATTCTAGGCGACTATCGATCGCGTATTGTTCCATTGTGACACACGGACAATTAAGTTGAAGAACATTAATTTATTTTATTTGCATTTAGGCATGTTATTATGGCCTGGTCTTTTTTCAATTTCACGGTTTTAATGAATTTAAAAGGGCGTTGAGACAAAATCATCGTAAACTGAAGTTAATGAATTATTCATTATTAGGCAGACCTAACAATAAATAATTAATCAAAAAACCATTGCTGTGTTTCTTTAATTAAGTACAAAATCTCTCTATCAGTCATCCATAGCCATAGGCAACAAAGCATATCAGTGCAGAGCATTTTACCTTTTTTGTATTTTTGTCACATAGTATTTAAAATCAAACCAAACATATTTTACATCAGATTTCCGCACGGATTAGTGGTAACTAATCTGTCCAATACCTGCACACTCCAAAGGCAATTAATGTGATCGAATTTGTAACCTTTGTAACCGTCAATAATATAAACAAAACGTGATCCGATTCCGAATTAATTTTATTTCAAAAAGGTCGTAATTCAATAAAGTTGTGATCCCGACGAGACTGGACGTGGACTGCAATAGGCTGATTGATGGGCTAGAAGTGCTTTTTTCCGCTGACAAGTAGGACCATCAGAGCTCCACGGGAGAAAGGTGACATGGTTGCCAGCGCACAAGTAACACCTATGTGTTACGAATGTGTAATCATAACTTTTAATTTATATTAATTTCAAATCATTGAAATCATGATTACATTAAAAAGTGAAGTTTCTTTGTACCCTTTTTAAGCAAATTTCGCGCATAGAGGAATGTCACACTTGGTACACTTAAAGTATGTATGTAGAAAAAGTGCAGAAAGTAAAAAAAAAATAATCATCGACGTCTATAAGTCATGGTATGGATTACGGAGATATTCCAATGACAGTTCAAGCTAAACTGGCCATTGATATAAAATAAAACATTAAAAACTTAATGGCTTATTGTTAAAATTCGACCACCAGGCAATATCTAATTACACGATCCCAAAACATGGCCACAAATATCTGTAAAACATTTAAACTTCCTATTAATTAGCAAAACAACATGCAAACTTAAACATATCCATAATGATGGCTGTTGACACAACCCATAAATGCCAACCTAATAATTATTGGACATCAAATTGATCATTAATTACTATCTGTGTACACTAGTTGCCAATAATGTCGCTATAACTTGTAGTTGAAGATGAATTAGAGGTAAGCACATATAATTAATTATGTGTATGTCATTTACTGTACTGTAGCAAAACATGTATTATATTACGTGTTTCAAGCATCTGGAAAAGGGCCCTTTGGAATCTATTGTATATCTACGAGTATGTTTGCCTTAAAAGTTTAAAACATATCCCATGTGTCTTGAATAGTAGAGTGGCTGTGGTTATAACCTTTGTATTTTTAAGTTTTAGAGTTAAGTTATTGTTATTTAGATATGGAAGGAGGAGCAATAGATGCCATGTTAAAGATTGGGAGATGCCTAAAATCAACATTAATTAAAATTATATATATAGTATAGAGTGATAAAAAGCTAACATTTCGCTTGGTAAAGGTTTCTTTTAGACACTAGTGCTAAAACAAGCCTGAATGTCACAAAAAAAATTACATTCTGTTATTTTTCGATTTCGATTAATGGACACAAAGTAAAAATAAACTCAGAATTATCTATAGATACACATTATGCCTTGTGGGCATCAAAAGAAGGAGAAGGAAGAAGGTGCAGTAGATCTATGCTTCGCCTATTATGGAGTCGCTGACTGGGGAAATACCTAACAGTAGCTATCATTTGTTAAACACTATTAGCGTAATGCTTTTTTTCTGAAGTTTTGTGTAATATATTAATTTACCTGTAAATAAATTATAGCTTAAAAAAATTGGTTGCCTGTAAAGTCGGTATACGGGCGAAAGTTTTACGTGACAACGACTTTGAGTGGTAAAATAATTTTAATGTGAATATTCATTCGTATAGTAGGAAGAAGGATGAAATAATAGTAACAATTTAAAACATTTATTTATACAAAGAATTATATTTAAAGGGACGCGTGCCTTTCACTTTTTATGTCTGTCTCTCTCGCTCTTAGGCGGGCTAACCATGCCCGAGTGGAAGGGACGCGTGCCTCTCACTCGCTCTCATTGTGAGCGCATAACGTGAGCGGAGCGTAACGCAGTTTCTTGAAGTGTCACCCGGCAAACCAATTTATAAGACGTTGTCACGTCAAAACTAAAACAAAACGCTTTCAGCTTTTATTTTCTTCTTTTAATTTTTTTTCTTATTTCTTAGGCTTAAATTGTCATCGGTTTACGATACGCGAGCAAATTTTTAAGTTAATAGGACGTCTTGAAGTTGGTGAAAACTACATTAAAAGATTCTGTTACATCATGTGGATAGATAGAGGTCAAGTTAATATAAAGCTCGTAATAAAAGGACAACCTACTTCAACGCGTCGTAAATCAAGCCACTTAAAACTTTAATTGGCCATTTTGAATTATTTTCGCAAAGGAGATGGGATTACTCTGATGATACATATTATTGTGTATCTTCGCCAGTTGATTGGTAAAGATACATATAAAAAGGAGGAAAACTTAGTCGTAAACTCCCACAATAAGCTGTCGGTCCCCTAGACCCGTACCTACGACGCGCAAGCAACACTAGGCAATAAAGCAATTGTGGGATCGTTACGCAATCTCTGGAGTTTAATGGGGAAAGTGAGCCGACCGGTGGCCCGCGACATGTTACAATGCCGTATTTGTTTGTGTTATCGGTCGATATTATTGGATCCATATTTATACATATATATCCTAACTAATAACCTACTAATATTATAAACGTGAAAGTTTGTAAGGATGTTTGTTACTCTTTCACGGCAAAACCATTGAACTGATTGAGATGAAAGTTGGTATGTAGATAGCTGGAGACCTGCATTAACATATAGGATACTTTGATCCAGATATTCTCACGGGATCGAGACTTACGCGGGTGAAACCGCGGGGCGCTGCTAGTTACCTATAAATGCGAGTTTGTTTGTTTGTTTGTTATGCTTAACTACTCGATCAATCATCATGAGATTTTGTAATCACGTTGTCAAGGGCCCAGAATCTGAAAAGGCCATGGGTTACTTTTCATCCAGTAGATGATTGATTGAGTAAACCTAATGAGTAGTAGCCATATAAGTTATGTGTTTTATTGACCGCTAAATTGAAAAAAAAAAGGTTAAAAAATTTGCGTTTCAGTGTCTTCAATACTGTACTGGTTATAATGATAATAATAATAACTTGAGACACCTCAAACAAGGCCGTCTGATCGCAAACTAGGCACCCGGTAACCTCACTCACTCGGCGAAAAGCAATGCAAGCATTGCTTCACTGCCGGTTTTATGTGAGGCCGTGGTATCATTCCCTCCTCTCCCCTCTCTAATAACTTGAGACACGTCACACACGGCCGTCTAATCCCAAACTAGATAGAGCCTTTACTATGGTAACCAGACTGCTGATAAACATACCTGTATGTTACTAAATACATACATATCACTACATAGTATAAAACAAAGTCGGTTCCCGCTGTCCGTCTGTCCCTATGTATGCTTAGATTTTTAAAACTACGCAACGGATTTTGATGCAGTTTTTTTTAATAGATAGAGTGATTCAAGGGGAAGGTTTATATGTATAATACATGCATAATATAGTAGAGAAAGACTGATAATTTTAGAGGTTACTAATGTGATGTTGTAAATAAACACATTTTTTTACGCTTACATTGCATACGCTGGCTGAACCCTACGAGATAGATCAAAATAATGTACAACAGTATGGTACACCTGAAAAAGATCTCTTAGGGATAACCCACAATGACCATTTTATATCCTTTACTTTTTACGAGAAATAATGGCTTATTTACGAAGCGATTTTAAGCAATACTGCATTAATCCCTATCCAATTAAGTACCTTAAATACATTGTACATTTAATATAGATCAATATGGCCCTTTACAGCGTGCAATTTAAATGATTATTTTCGAAGGTATTACAGATTTAATCTAGCGAGGAAAATAACAATTATCACTACATATTATAAAACAAAGTCCCCCGCCGCGTCTGTCTGTCTGTCTGTCTGTTCGCTTTAAACGGAAAAACTACTGAACAGATTTTCATGCGGTTTTCACTAATGGACAGAGTGATTCAAGAGGAAGGTTTATATTTAGATACATGCATATTATTGTAGAGAAAAGTCGAGAAATTCAAAGATTTGTAATGTCATGTCGTAACAAACATATTTTTGTGCGCTTACATTGCAAACACTGGCTAAACCTTACGAGATAGATCAAATTAATGTACTACGGAATTGTATATCTTAAAAAGATCAATAAAAAAGTCCGCGACGGTATATGTTTATCTCCTAAGGATAACCCACAGTAACCATTTTTATCTTTTACATATTAAAAAAAAAAAATGTGTTATTTATCAAACTATTTTAAACAATACAGTATAATTCCTTATCCAGTTCAATACATTAGATACGTTGTGCATTTCATGTAAATCAAAATTGCCCTTCACAGCATATTATTGAAATGAATATCTTAGAAGATATCAGAGATTTAAAAAGCGGGGGCAGAGCGGCTGGCAGGCCGAACCGATTTTGATTATTCTTTTTTGATAGATAGGGAACCTCAAGGGTGGTCCCATGTCAAGGAAGTCAGGATCTGATGATGGGATCCTGATAAAATTGAGAGAAACCCTCGAAAATTGTAGGAACGAATAGTGTTTCTGTTTACTTTTCATTACTTTATGAGGTTTTTGCGTTTAGAATTAATTGTATATATATATATATATATAATACAAACACGAAAAAAAATCACATACATACATACATATCACTACATATTATAAAACGCTTGTTCGCGATAAACTGAAAAACTACTGAACGGATTTTCATGCGGTTTTCACTAATGGACAGAGTGATTCATGAGGAAGGTTTAGGTGGATAATTTGTACCCGTGCGAAGCCGTGGCGGGTTGCTAGTTATAGATAAATTACACCCAGACACAGAACAAATGATCGTGCTATCACACAATTATGTGTCCTGGGTAGGAATGGGAAGAAGGTCGTCTCTGGCTCAGCAATCTGGATCACTAATCACTAGAACAACAGGCCCGTCAATGCTGTAGCGATAGTCAAGTTTCTAATACAAAAGCTAACAGAAATGATTTTGTTTTCATACAACTAAGATGTGGTTTTTTTTTTTATATTATAGGGGGCAAACGAGCAGACGGGTCACCTGATGGTAAGTGACACCTGCAACTCAAGAGTCACAAGTGCGTTGCCGGGCTTTGAGATAGGAGAACGCTCTTTTCTTGAAGGTTTGAAGGTCGTATCCGTCCGGAAATACCGCAGGCGACAATTTGTTCCAGAGATTGGTTGTGCGAGGCAAAAAATTTCTGGAAATTCGCCAATTATCCAGGTTAATGGTATATAGACTAGAAATCAATAGCGGTGTCAATAATGACATGACGTGTGTGTGGTGCATGGTGATGACCCTATCTGCAAAAAAATCTGGTTAACCACGGTTTTTTATAGCGCGGAGATTCTTTACCAGTCGGTCTCTAAAGCGAGCAGGAATTTGTCTGTTTGCCATGAAGTGATATACACCACACCCAAGTGTAAAACAGGTTTTCAAAACTCTGGGTTTTAACCCAGATCTATAAAACACAGTTACAATCAGATTAAAACAGTTTTTCAAAATGATATGCTTCTCAGTCTTATCATGGGGCTTCGTCACGTATGGGGCGGCTCGACCGGAGTGTTACCACGGCCTCACAGAAAACCAGCAGTGAAGCAATCCTTGCATTGCTTTCGCCGAGTGAGTAAGGTTACCGGAGGCCCTCCCCCCTCCCCTCCCCTTCTTCCATCCTTTACCTACTTCCACCTAAGAGTCCAGCAACGCACTTGTGACTCTTAAGTTGCAGGTGCCCATGGGCGGCGGTAGTCATTTACCATCAGGTGACCCGTCTGCTCATTTGACCCTATAGCACATAAAAGCTGTAAACATAAAAGTTTTTTATAATGTTTTCAAAAGTTTGGAAAGTTTTCCAACTCACACCAGGTAACGTTGTGAGGAATGGCCTTTTACACTTTGACAACATCGAGACAAAAATACAACTAAGTAAGAAAGAACACAGACATAAGCCTAATGTTAAAATGTCTTCCATAATTCGCTAACTTTAGAGACACGGTTCTAGAGTACACAGCCTCCTAAAAGATCTCCAGACGAGGATCTCGGAATCTGATATCTATACCTAGGAAAGTAGCCTAAATAAATAATCAATACCCAGCGATCTTGTCTTAGGGATCGTCCATTAATCACGTGAGACTCGAAAGGGGGGTTTGAAAAAAATTACGAAATATCAAAAGGGGTGTAGTGACATAATTATGACGTGTATTTATTTTTTTGTTTAAGGCGCGATTTTGGAACCGAAAAGCAGCGCGTGATTTTGACACGTCGTTGCCCTGTCTGCCGCTTGGTAGTCGCCAGTAAGACTGTGATATACATATGATTATATCTTTCCTTTATTTTTTTTAAGACAGTCAGAAACAGCCTGCAACCTTAATGTCTGCCTAGTCATTTTTATCACGTATTTAAAGATAGTTTACTAAAATTTTTTAAGATACTTTGTACCAAAAAAAATAAACATCATTTTGGGTAGGGGATGAATAATCTAAAACCGTAAGGTTTTAGATTATTCACGTATCACCAGGGAGGAGGGAGGGGTAATAAAAGGTTGCTAAAAAACATCACGAGCTTAATGGACGACCCCTTAAATGTAACAAACAAGTTGCTTCCAGTTCTTAAGCAATGTAAATAAGTTTTATAATACAATTGAGGTAGTGTTTGTTACGTAAACTGTTCCTGTCCGCAAGAAATTTGTTATTTCTTAAAATTAATTAAGAAAGTTAAGAAAAAGATAATTCATTAGAGGTAAACATAAAGAGCGTAACTTTATACCTTTAATTGATAGTCGATTAGACGCCTGGTAGGAACCGTTAGTTGAAATCATCATTTTTTGATCATCAAAACTAGATAAATTTAATTCCACTAATATTATAAATGTGAAAGTTTGGATGGATGTATGGATGGATGTTTGTTACTCTTTTACGCAAAAACCACTGAACCGATTGCGATGAAACTTGGTATGTAGATAGCTGGAGACCTGGATTAACGCATAGGCTACTTTTTTATCCTGATATTCCTACGGGATCGGGCCTTACGCGGGTGAAACAACGGAGCGTTGCTATTTATACATATTACCCATTTTTTATTCTTCTTCAATAGCAAAATAAGTATACCACATTAAAAAGGCTATGAAATCTGCAGCGCATCTGGAGCGCGAACTGTCTGGAGTTATTGTGCATTTTGTTCTATCGTAGAACTTATAGTAGAACTAGATGGATAAACCCGTCTCGAAGGCTCGAATAAGAATGTACCTTAAATAAATTTAAAAGGTTTAAAGCACAGAACAGCACAAATAATTTTTATTTTTATTTATTTAGGAAACAAAGTATAATTAAAAACGTCAAGATTAACTCAGTTAACATTCTTAATTACAGCAAGGTTTGCAATATAATACGCAGAAGGTCTGTAAGATAAAGAAAAAATCACGATTTTTTTTTTCAGTCGGTAGGAAAGAGAAAAATCGATGAAAAAGATTTGGCTTAGTGGTAACCGAGTAGGTTGGCACATTGAAAGTAGTAAATATTAGCCAGATCAGTCTTAGTATTGGTGACCATTTCTTAAAAGTCCGACAACCTGGTCTAACTACAGAACTTCTATATCTCCTAGTATTTGGGTTGTGGAGGTCTGATGGCAGGCGCGTCACGTAAAATATCGAATTTCGGCCGTATCGTAGTTAGACTGAAAGCCGACCCCAACTTAGATGGAAAAAAGGCGCGGAGGATAAAGGAAAGAGAAAAATCGGAAGGAAAATTCACTAATGTCTTATGAAGTCCACAAATTGTTCACATAAGTACTAATATTACAAAAATCTAGTGTAAAACATAAAAGGATAAGGCAATACGTACGTAATGCCTTATCCTATCCTTTTATGTTATACTAGATTTGTGTACAGTAACGTGTGGTCTAGTACCTTTTATTTACGCTTGTATTCTTTAGGTCTCAAAAATAAAAACTGTTATTGAGCTTCTCTGTACAGAAATTTTCAAAGCTCGTAAATTCGTGGTTTCAGCGCTTTATCTCTGTCCAGTCGTGTCGGACTACTATCACGTCGGACTATGAGGAGAGTAAGGGAATGGGGAGTACCCGTAAGTTTGCGCACATGCAGTGCTTTATAATGTTTCTGGTACGGTTGACCAGTCTCATTCATATTGTCTGCCGTGACGGAACATTGCTCGAGATTACCTTCTTAAATATAAATTCTTCCTTTCAAAAGTTTTACTTGTAAACCATAAGATTAAATAGTTGCCTGATTAGTTTCAGGCTTGAAAATTTGAACCCATTTGAATACAGTGTGGAGCCTGACAGCGACGCGCTAGGTCGCTTCACCTCTTGATAAAGAGCCACCGTTGGGCATCCTCAAAATACACACGTGAGTAGAACCGTATATTTTTAAGAAATATAAATACCATTCATAAATGTTTTTATTCTAAATAATTTCATGTTATTTCAACGAATTTCATATTAAAAGGCGAACGTTTTACTTAACAAAAGCGATGTAACATAAGGGTTATTACACTAAGAGTGTGTGATTGTAGAATCTTGACACGCTTCGCACGTGACCGCCGCACGCCTCTCATTGGCTCGAGGTGTTCACGTATCGGTGTAGAATACTAAGCTGTGTTAACTATTAACCTGTTGGCGAATGATTTAGCAGTTTATTTCTTGCTTTTCCAAAACAAACGTACTAACTCCACAAATTGGAATTTTTGGACACCTTAATTACAGTTGCTGCTTTCGCTAAAGTTTTGCAGAAGTATACATTTCTTTTTTCACTTATTTCAACACAATTCCAGATTCATTTGAGTTCCAGGCTCAATTCAGAAACCAGTCTCCAAAGTCATATCTCCAGTTTGATTATCTGTCAGAACTTTCCATACTGGCCAACCAATAAAGGTGACGGTCTGGATCCAGCAGTGATGGAAGGGTTCGCTTCCTTTTACATAACTTTGTTGGCCAAGACGTAAACGGCAAGAGGAACAAGTTTCTCCGGTTATGAGAAACCTCCAAATGCTCTGGCGGCAGCAGAAAGGGAAGCTTACCTTCGTTAAAGTTAGTTTTGTATAATTATAGTTTAAGAAAACTAAAAGATACGCCAACCAAATTAAAAAGTTAAAAAGACTTCCACCACTCATGTCCTGGCTTTATCATCAGACCATTATTAACAAGTGCAATCTGTTGGACTCGTTAATACGAATCATATGATCCCAAATTCATTTATTGGTAGAGCTGAGAGCCAATATGCCAAATCATAGTATTGTCATGCAAACTACATATACATAGAAAGTTTCATTTCGATACGACAATTAGAAGTAGGTTAAAATGGACTTCCAAGATTTATTTGTATACATAGTTAGTTTTTTACAAGTGAAGGTAATGAAAGCGTGTTAATAAATTGACCCAATTGTTCATATTTTTTCTATCTTAACCATTAAGTACTGTACATATTCCTTTCAACTTTTTCTTATCTTATTTTAGCTGGTCGATAATCTGATGTATCTCTCGTCTATCTATTTTTAGGTGCATTACGTGTATAATTTTATATGTGGATACGTTTCCAGGAGTATATTTTGATGCACGTATACCTAGAGCCCATAATCGTCCTGTGAGCACGTTCCTAGACTCCGTGCTTGCAATGAAAATTTTCTTACAGAAAAACCCAATAATAATTTGCAAGACCCGAAAACAGAATATAATGTGCTTATGCCTCAGCAAACTTATGCCAAGGGTCAAATATGGCCGTCAAGAATGATGAAATTCTGAAAAAAGTACAAAGTTTTATTCGTGGGAGAGGCATGCTTCGGCACATATGGGCCGGCTCGACCGGAGTGATACCACGGCCTCACAGAAAACCGGCAGTGAAGCAATGGCTGTATTGTTTTTCATTGAGTGAGTGAGGTTACCGGAGGCCTTAACCCTCCCGGGGTGCTGTCTAGAAAACCTCCACGTGGTGCACCCTGGAAACGTTGGCGATGACGCTGCCTTTCTTCCTCAGTTTTTGAGGACGGCGTCATCGCCAATGGCTAATATTCTAGTATGAAGAGGAGGCCATCTTTCTTCGGCCACTTGGTTGAGGCTTGGCCCAACAGCGCACATCTTCCTGTTGGCTCTTCGCTCTTCGGAGCTATGAGGATGAAAACCTCGGTAAAAAATCACGAAGGAGGGACCCCTCCCAGGGTCGGAGTTTCTCCGCTGTTCTGAGTGGAGAAAGAGGACGGGCTCGGTGTGCACTCACACTGCCACCGAGCAGGCATGGGAAGATTTAATTTTCTTGCCACCGTCGGCATATCGTAATCCCGAAAGGAGTCGTGGTCATGTCTCGCGACTCCGATCGGGGACGAGGGTCTTGGCTTAACCGCCCGGACTGTGAGGAAGAAAACCTCTCTAAAAAATCACCCCGAATCCCGTGTTCTGGTGCGTGACCAGGGGATGCATGGCTGATGGGTAGTTCAGTCGCAAGCGCACTCCCAGCCGGGGCACCTGCGGAACCCTCGGTTGGGCATAAACCTTCGCTTGCCCGGGTATTGGGGGATCTCTGCCCGGGTGGACTTCTATTTCTCCCCCTCTCGTGGGTCTATTATGGAAATTGAACAACTTAAAACTAAAAATATTATGGAAGAAAAAAAAAAGAAGGAGAAGAGTGTGAGGAAGAAGAATAATGAGAAGGCGGACGACACCTCGTCTAATGATGAGCTGTTAGTCAGGACGCCTATCTCGGAGAAGCTCCCAGAAGTCAATCCGACTCCTGGGAGCGCCATAAGATTCTCAGAACGTCTCCGTTCTAGGTCTGTCGTACCATCAGACAGAAATACCGATGCGACGGCAGATAACATAGAGACGATGGAAGTGGAGGTTCGCGGCAATGATAGTCGAAAACGCGGACGCTCCATGGACGAGGATGCCGACGCGGCCCAGGTGATGCTCCCTCCCAAAGTCGCCACCAGCCTAAGAGGGAGGTCGAGATCGCGTACGCCGACCTCAGCTCCGGCGGGTTCTGCGTTCTCTAAGGCGGAGGTGTATGCGCGAGCTCGTGCAGAGGGCGAAATAGTCGCGGAGGAGGAGATCGCAGATCTCCTTACTAAGATCCGTGCGCCGGTGGAAGGGGGTTCTGTCCCTCAATCACCGGCGATGTTGAAGGAGAGGACGTGCGCGGCGGTGGCCATCATAAACAAAGTGGCCACTAAATCCACCAATCTGAAGGGTTCTTTTGTTAGGGCCCTGAAGGACTCCTCCTCTGCCGTGTCTGTGGCTGTTGAAAGCCTCATCGAGGACGTAGCGCGCCTTCAAAAGGCAAATGACCGCCTTACGGCATCAAACGACCGCCTCACGAAGCAAGTTGCTGAACTGAGCGCTCAGTTTGCGCAGTTTCGAGCACGCTCAGAATGCCCTGGGCAGCTGAGCCCGGTTGCGGCACAGCCTGCTCCCTCCGCCCCCTCTCCCACCGAAGTTCCGGATTCCCACCTGCGTCAGGTTATTGACGCAGTGTGGAGGATGATGGACGGGCGTCTTGCGGGCCTCGAAGCTAGGCTGCCACCGGCGCCTATCATTCGACCGCCACTTGCAGCGGATAAAGCAAAGGCCGCATCAGCCCCGACGCCTCTCCCTGTATCGGGTGGCCGCGTCACGGGTTCCTTTGCGGCAGTGACGTCAGCGCCAGCCTCTGCAGCCGCACCGAAAGCCAGGCGACCAGTTAACGCCACAGCAAAGGCGGCTGCACCAAAGGCGGCTGTACCAAAAGCCGGGCAACTGGCTCAGGCCACGAATAAAGCAGTGGTGGAGTTTCCTCCGCTCCCCACTCCTGTACCTAAAGGGACGAGCACTACAGTCCCTATTGGTGCAAAAACTGTGCCTGGCCCCTCCGCATCTACCCCTTCAAACGACGAATGGCAAGTGGTCGCGGGGGGTAAGAAGTCCCGAAAGCGGGGTAAGAAGGCTGCCAAGAAGGCGGCCTCTACACCGCAGTCACCGTCGGCGGCAGCGGCCACCACGAAGAAGCCACGAAAACTGCAACCGCCGAAAACAGCGGCTGTGGTGATCACTGTGTCGCCGGAGGCGACAGACGGCGGGCTGTCATACGCGGCCGTTTTCAAGAAGGCCCGGGACAGCCTCGCCGGAGAGTTCGGGGCTGTAGGTGTGAGGATGCGCCTCGCCCAGACGGGGGCTCGAGTTTTGGAGTTCCCCGGGGCTGAAGGCGCGAAAGCGGCTGATACTTTCGCCGAGAAGCTGCGGGGTATATTTGCAGCCACGGATGGTGTCAAGATCGCCAGGCCCACCAAGTGCGCGGAGCTGCGCATTTCGGGCCTGGATGACTCTGTTACGGTGGAGGACGTCCGCGTTGCCGTTCAGGAGAGGACGGGATGCAACGCGGACAAAATCAGAGTCGGCACCATCCGCCCCGGTCCAGGAGGCCTTGGCGCGGTGTGGGTCAGCTGTCCCGTAGCATCAGCGAAAATTTTGGGCGACGCCGGCAAGGTCCTCATCGGTTTCGTGAACGCCAGGGTAACAGTCCTGGTGGCGAGACCGATGAGGTGTTTCAAATGCCTATCGTCGGGACACACCCGCGTCAAGTGCGCGAGCTGTTTTGACTGCAGCGGACTCTGTTTCCGTTGCGGTCGACCGGGGCACAAGGCAGCGGAATGTTCCGCTGCCCCTCACTGCCCAGCGTGTGCGGCGGGTGGTTTGCCCGCCAATCACCAGATGGGACAGGGGGGCTGCAAGCCTCCCCGCACTCAAAAATCATCGGGGGCTAGCCTATCGACCCAGGCTGCCACCGATGTAATTTTGGCGTCGTCGTCGTCACCCATGGAGGAGGTTGTAGAGACGGTCCAATAAATGGACCAAGTCTCTGGCCTCCTTGTCCAGACGAACCTAAACCACTCTGCCGGTGCGCAGGACCTTTTCCTGCAAACCATGGCGGAGTGGTCGATCGGTGTGGCCGTAGCCGCGGAGCCCTATTACGTTCCTCCCCGTCCAAATTGGCTGGGTGACCGGGACGGCTCCGTGGCAGTCGTCAGCTCCACGGCGGCTCATTCCCCACCCTTGTCGCTAAGAGACAAGGGTACTGGATATGTTGCTGCCGAGTGGGGGGGGATCACCATATATGGTGTCTATTTCTCCCCCAACCGGAGTCTGAGCGACTTCGAGGTTTTCCTTAACAACTTGGAGACCTCGATGCGGCGACTAGCGTCTGGGCACGTCTTAGTGTTGGGGGACTTCAACGCAAAGTCCATTGCGTGGGGTTCCCCCAGGACGGACGCACGGGGCGATGCCGTGGAGGAATGGGCGGCATCGGTGGGCCTCTGTCTCCTAAACAGAGGCTCCACCAACACGTGCGTGCGACAGCAGGGGGGGTCGATAGTGGACCTTTCGTTCGCTACCCCTGCTCTCGCCGCACGAGTAAGGAACTGGCGTGTCCTGGAAGAGGTTGAGACGCTCTCGGATCACCTGTATATCCGATTTGAGCTCTCCCGGACCCAGGACCCCAGAAGGGGTCACACGGCGCGGCGTTCTTCCCGCTTCCCGCGGTGGGCTGTTTCAAAGTTGGACAGGGACCTACTAGAGGAGGCAGCCATCATTTACTCTTGGCTGTCTCCGCAGCCTCTGACTGAGGAGGTAGACATGACGGGGGCAGGCCGCTTTCGCGATGCGGTTACGCAGATTTGCGATGCGGCCATGCCCCGCGTCCGAGGTCGTCGGCCTCCAAGGACGGAGGTCTACTGGTGGTCCCAGGAGTTGGCGGACCTCCGTGCGGCCTGTACTCGTGCCCGGAGGTCCTACACTCGCAGCCGGCGGCGTCACCGCGAAGAGGGGGAAGAGGACCAGCTTCATGAGGAGTACCGAGAGGCGCGGGAAACTCTGAAGCTGGCCATTAGCCGTGCCAAAGAAGGAAAGAGAAAGGAGATGCTGGAGGGTCTCGATCGTGACCCCTGGGGTCGCCCATATCGCGCGGCGCAACAAAAGCTCCGCGCGTCGGGCCCCCCCCTTACAGAGACTCTCCAGCCCAGCTTCCTGCAGGAAGTGGTTGAGGGCCTTTTCCCGCAACGGGTGGAGCACGTACCCCCGTCGATGGCCCCCTTGGCCGGAGACGACGGGGAGGACGAAGATGATGGTGTTCCGCCCGTCACGGAGGCGGAGGTAGGGGCGGCTGTTCTACGGATCCGTTCCAAGAACACCGCCCCCGGGCCAGACGGGATCCCTGCCCGAGTGTTGGCCCTAGCCCTCGACCACATGTCCGACCGCCTCAGGGAGGTGTTCGACGCTAGTTTGGCGTACGGACGCTTCCCTGACTGCTGGAAGAGCGGGAAGCTGGTACTTTTAAGGAAGCCGGGACGGCCTACCGACTCGGTCGCGGCCTACAGGCCCATCGTGTTGCTGGACGAGGCGGGTAAATTGTTTGAGAGGGTCCTCTCTGCCCGCATCGTCCGGCACCTTGACGAGGTCGGCCCCGATTTGTCGGACGCCCAATTCGGTTTTCGAGCGGGGCGTTCGACGGTCGGTGCTGTGTTGCGCCTGAGGGCCGTGACCGAAGAGGTAGTGAGCTGTGGCGGCGTGGTGTTGGCGGTGTCGCTGGACATCGCCAACGCGTTCAATAGTCTGCCATTCAGCTGCATCAGGGAAGCGCTCCAGTATCACGGAGTGCCAGGGTACCTGAGGCGGCTAGTGGCAGACTATTTAGAGGAGCGTACCGTCATGTACGAGGACCGAGATGGAGTTTTGAGTCGTCGGCCCATGTCGTGCGGTGTTCCGCAGGGGTCTGTCCTTGGACCACTCCTGTGGAACATGGGATACGACTGGGCTCTTCGAGGCGACTTCCCCCCCGGGCTCGGCGTAATTTGTTACGCCGATGACACATTGGTCACAGCCCGGGGGGTGAACTTTCAGGAGGCGGCGCGCTTGGCTACCAGGGGAGTCTCTCTGGTGGTCGGGCGCATCGAGGCGCTGGGCTTGCGGGTGGCCCTGGATAAGACGGAGGCCCTTTTATTCCATGGGCCCCGTCGTGGTCCACCCCCTGGCGCCTCTATCGTGGTCAACTCGGTCCTCGTACCGGTTCAGGCCCACATAAGGTATCTGGGCCTGATCCTCGACGGTAGGTGGCTCTTCGACGAGCACTTCCGACAGCTTGCTCCGAAGCTGGTCGGCGCTGCGTCCGCCCTTGGGCGACTCTTGCCCAATTTGGGCGGACCCAGCGTCGCTACGAGACGGCTGTACACGGGGGTTGTCCGGTCAATGGCGCTGTACGGTGCACCGGTGTGGGCGGGAGCTCTGACCGCCCAAAATAGGGCGCGCCTCTGGCGCCCTCAGAGGGTTATGGCGGTCAGAGCCATACGCGGATACCGCACCGTGTCGACGGAGGCGGCGTGCGTGTTGGCCGGAACTCCCCCGTGGGATTTGGAGGCGGAAGTGCTCGCCGAAGTATATCGGCGAACGGCTGAGTTCCGGGCGGGAAGCAGCAGTCAGCCCCCGCCCGAAGAGGTACGCGAATGGCGTGAGGCCGCTCGCCGAGCCACCATGGCTCGTTGGTCGTCCCGGCTGGAAGCTCCACGTGCTGGCTTTGCCGCCGTGGAGGCGCTCCAGCCGGTCATCGTCGAGTGGGCAGGGCGGCAGCACGGGACCCTTTCCTTCCGACTGACGCAGGTCCTTTCCGGGCACGGCTGCTTCGGGAAGTACCTGCACTCGGTCGCTAGGAGGGAACTGAGTCCCGTCTGTCACCACTGCGACTGCAGTGAGGACTCGGCTCAGCACACGCTGGCGGTTTGCTCCGCCTGGGCGACGCAGCGTCGGGCTCTCACTGCAGTCATCGGAGGGGATCTCTCGCTACCGGCCGTCATACGCTCCATGGCCGGTAGCGACAGGAGTTTTACCGCGGTCGCGACCTTCTGTGAGGACGTCATCTCGCAGAAGGAGGCGGCGGAAAGGGTCCGGGAGGACGATCTCCACTCGGACCTAATTCGCCGCCGGCGAACCGGGCGGCGAAGGCGCGCATACCAGCGCCTCATGCCGCCCTGAGTGTGGCCGCGGGTGGACGGGACGGGTTTTCCCCTCCACCCGCTGTAGTGGCCCCCCGCGAGGAGGCGGCGTCCGCGTGTGCCTGGACGTCGCCTAATTGAGAGGATTTTACCCGAAGGTGGTGCCCGCGCATTAGCGGGCAGGCGCTAGGAGGGTTCCGGATGTCGTAATAAAGCTGTTCCCGGATCCCTCCTACTTAAGGCGCAGTACGGCACACCGTGTGGTTTTAGTCGGTTCGATTCCGACACACCGCCCCGCTGAAAACCCCGGCGGGGTGACGGCCCGAGGGGGTTTCCACACGCACAAAAAAAAAAAAAAAAAAAAAAAAAAAAAAAAAAAAGGCCTTAACCCTCCCCCCTGTCCCCCCTTCCCCCTCTCTCACTCCCTATCCCCCTCTTCCCTCACTCCCACCTTAAAGGCCGGCAACGCACTTGTGACTCTTAAGTTGCAGGTGAACCGTTTGCTCGTTTGCCCCGATATCATAAAAAAAAACAAAGTATTTACCAAAGGTTAAGTGATTAAGGGCAATTTATATAAGGTAAATGTATTTTGCAAATTATGTAGTACCTGCTACCTTCCTTGTTGGTAATATATTTGTTCAGCCTCACGTTTATCCGAAATATTTATTTTCGGCTGTATGTAAATTTATTTGTTAAGGCTCGAATGTTTTAAATGTACACATTTCGACCACTTTACAAAGCTGTAATAACTTTCAATTCACCCACCCAGGACAAATAATTGTGTGATGAGCTCGATCATTTCTTCTGTGTCTGGGTGTAATTTATCTATAATGTGTATGTATGTATTTAGTAATATTTAAGTGTGCTTATCAGCAGTCTGGTTACCATATACCATGGTTTTGCCTAGTTTGGGATCAGATTGCCGTGTGTGGGGTGTCTCAAGTTATGATTATTATTTAAAAAAGATTAAAAATTCAGACTTTATGAGTTGACCGGCTATAAAAGGTTTCCTGTCGATTTTTTTTATTTCGGACCAAGCCGACGGGGAAAAATCTTACACAAGTAGAAATAAAAATATTAAAATATCCGACTGAAACGTAAACTCCAGGAAATAAAAAAAAAAAACATCTTCTATTAATAACCTAATCATTGAGACTTCCAATGAGCTCATACACGATACCTCTGCTATGACTTATAGCAATGAGGTGAGGAGAAGGAGGTTTTTAGTTGGGTATACTGCTGATTCCAGATGATATTGCGGCATCAGATCAAGGTTACCATGTTATTGTAATATCATGAAACTTAACGGATACTAAATTTCAAACCGATCAGGCCTGTAGAAGTTACTCACATCCCCTCAAGCACTAGAAAATTACTGATGATCTTTGAACGGCTAAACAGTTAAGAACACTTAAGATCAAATCACAATTCTAACAAAGAAAAACATCAAAATCGGTTCACCTGTTAAGGAGCTATGATACCACAGATAGGCACTCGGATACAGATACACAGATACACACGTTAAATTAATTTGAGATCTTGGGTAGAGTAAGGTCGGTAACGTGTGAGTGGAACCTAAAGTGTCGGGAGTGTTGAAAAGCCCTTTACCACTTGTTTTTAGCAACATCTTCGAATCACGGGGTCACCAACCATACATACCAGTGTCCCTATGATCCTACTGTTAACTAAAATAGACAGGACTTTGTTTTTTTTTGTACGTGATTGTCTTATTGCTTTTCAGTTTAAAGGTTTTTGGTTTATAGCACATATTAGTACTAGTACCATTGGTTAAAGTTACGAAAAAGTAACGTATGATTATTTTCAGGATTATATATTATAAAAGAATAAGATATCCAATTGGTTGTTGTAACGTTATTCGATTAAAAGACAGTCTACAGTGGGAGAGACATGCTTCGGTA
This sequence comes from Euplagia quadripunctaria, assembly GCA_963859945.1. Classification (NCBI taxonomy): domain Eukaryota; kingdom Metazoa; phylum Arthropoda; class Insecta; order Lepidoptera; family Erebidae; genus Euplagia; species Euplagia quadripunctaria. Next base: position 704,423 of record OY982582.1, read on the forward strand.
CGTATGGGCCGGCTCCACCGGAGTGATACCACGGCCTCACAGAAAACCGGCAGTGAAGCAATTGTATTGCTTTTCACCCAGTGAGTGAAGTTCGCGGAGGCCCTAACCCATCCCTCTCAACTCTTCCCCCCTTCCCCTACACCCACCTTAAAGGCCGGTAACGCACTTGTGACTTTTGAGTTCCAGGTGCTCATGGGCGGCGGTAGTCATTTACTATCAGATGACCCGTCTGCTCGTTTGCCAACTATACCATAAAAAAAGAAACAATGTGGAAATAAAAAAACTTGTTTGAAATTCATGCTCATGATTCATTACTTTAAAAATGATTGCATGCTTTCTTCATGTGTGAGGATGTGTACTTGATTCATAATGGTTTTCTATTTCAACCTCAAGGTGGAAGCACACACAGCAGCCCCGAAATTCAATTATCTTTGCGTGTATTACGTCTATAGATTTTATCGGTGCGGTGTATTATATTTATATAGCTCTCTCTGCGACTGCCGTCAGTAGTCATAGTTCTATGAATAATTAATTAATTATGAATAAATAATAACTTAATTAGTTATGAATAAATAATAACTTAATTAGTTATGAATAAATAATAAATAAAATTAATTAATTATAAATAAAAAATAGGTTGCAGTTTCGTTGTTTAGTGAATGTTCACTAAACTTTCTTTTTTTTTATTTTGATTGTGAGTTTATAATGAGAGGATCAATAAAATTAAATTAACAACCTATGTGTACATATATGACTTAACGGACCTGTTAGTCTAATGGTTAGTGATCCAGATTGTTGAACTAAAGGTCGTGGGTTCGATTCCTACCCAGGACAAATAATTGAGTGATGAGCACGATCATATGTTTTGTGGCTGGGTGTGATTTATCTACACACATATTGTGTATTTAGAAAAATATACGTATGTTTATCAGCAATCTGATTACAATAGTACATACAGGCTCTGCCTAGTTCACACTAATGTATGCCTGTTTAACTGAAGTTTTTCTATGTAAACTTCTCAATGTTTTGACCGAAGAACTTGATTGGGAAGGTTTCATGGTTTTTGGCATTATAGTTTGTTCTACATTGAAATAAAACTATTTTTAACGGATACTATCGCGATTTATTTGGTGTTATTTTACTATTTACACTGATCACATGTTGAAATGAAAAATAGTTTTATTTCAATGTGTAACTTCGCGGAAACTTTCGACAATATCATAGTTTGCTAGTTCTAATTTTGCTTTATCTTAATTTATTTCCTTGATCACGATATATTGTAATATATACAATATTAACCCGCAATAAACAAAATGAAATGTTCTCGGATAAAATACACGAACATACAACATTAGCATAAACCAATAAAACATAACGTTATCATTCCAATCAGAGCTCTTAATAACATAAAAGCGCCGAAAGCCGTTGTAGAAATAAAACGGTCAGATAATATCGATAAGAATAATCAAAATGTCAGTCATGACCTTACACGAAATGTAAACGAAATTCCACATAAAAAAGAAAATTATCAACCCCTAATAACCTTAATCCCACCCACGATATGGTTTCCGCTATCATTATTCTTTGCACCCTTAACTCGTTATCAAAGGGTAAGGGGTAATGTGATAATCGACACAATTTCTTCCAAATATTCGCTTTTTGTTGTCACGAAATTCTAGGAACCGAAAATGTCAGACAAAGTTTTGTCATTCATATTAATGTATGTTCCGACTGAAACATAAAAACACTTTTCAGTTTTTTTCACTAAGTTCAAAGTACAAAGCTTGCCGACACTCGCACCTACGTTTGCATGAAAAATAGATAAAAAATACCAAAATACCGCTTTGCATGTTACTCAAGGGAAAATAAAATGAAAATGAATCGCAGTTGGCTTAAATTCATATTCGAAAGTTGCGAGACTTGATTTTAGAAATGGAATTTTTTTGTTTTTTTTTCACATACTCTAAGGAATCATTTAAAGTAATTGCATGAAACTGTATTGTAAACTTATATTATGATGGTTGTAGCATAAAGTATATTATATAAGGGTATGTATATTTGCCGGAAATAAAGGCTATTTGTATTTGTAATTTTATTAAACCAAAGTTCTTCGCACGTTACACTTCAGACGCTCGGCGGATGGAGCGCTAGGCGAAAAAAAGTGTTAGCGCAACGAAAAATACTGACCGCGAGTTGATTTTTCAGTTTACGCTATCTTTGGATTCTGCGCGTTACTAATGTATTTTAATGTTAGTTGTATACTAATTATCCATATTAGTTCGGGCAACTTTCACAGATGGTGCAATTTTAATTTCGAGTTTTTACAATATTTACCATATTTTGATACAATTTATTCAACCCATTAAATATATTTATATACAGCGAAAGGAACTTAGTTCCAACCGAGTGTCCCAAAGACAACTCACGCGTTTTTTTAAATAAAAAGAAATAACTTAACCTAAATAAAAAAAGGCCATGAACTGTCCTTATCTGTTTTGCACCTTTACTGTAGAATATTTTTAATAATTTCTGAACTGCAATCAAAATTCTAGGAACCGAAAATGTTACACAGTGTTTATTAGTTTGTAGTTTATTATTATGTCATGTATTGAGGTTGAGGAAATATGAAATGTTCATTCACAATCAATACGTGTCGTAGCGTCTTGTGTCACGTCGAGACACACGCTGCGTAGACAAGTTCAGCTGACGACCAACGAGGCTAATTAACTCAACACTACAAACATGGTATCTCAGACGTTTGAGATTTGAATGACTTTCAAGGTAACAAAACGACTGAAACCATTCATTAAAGTCTAGAGGGAAAGAGATCGCTTTGAGCGATCAAACCGCAAATTTTAACAATTTTGGAACCTCAACAACATTTTCCACCTGGTCCTTGCCTGTTATTTTTTTTTCACAAAAATTATAGGCACCAGCCTAATTATTGAGATTTCAGTTAAGATATTTTATCAGTAGCAGAACGGAGTGTGGAAACGTGCCCGACAGAGGGCAATAGACTCGTCTTTGTATTTATTTATTAAACCTTACACATAAAAATACATAGTCGGACTTAATACCCTATGCGTTATCGTCGTCAACATAAGGTGATGCAGATACTCACGATTGTTTTTTATAACGTAGGCAAAATATGTATAGATATCTAAATATAAGTGTAAAATACCCCTACACACCCCTAAGTATATACACAGGCGTTAGTATTTATAAACTAGCCAATTAAAACGGTTTTTTCGACCGTTAAATGAAGAGACGCCAGGAACCCTGTTCTGTTTCACAGAGCAATTCAACTAATGTATTTTTGTTGGCACATAAATCTTTCCAAAGCGAGATAACATTTTGGCTAACATTTTGTCAGCTGGTCGGAGCACAGATTAAAAAACGATAGGCGCCGTGGTGAGTTAGGTTTAATGCCAAAATAGATTGGAAACTTTGATATAACCATTAAATTAGTCTAGTTAAATTTATTCTGTCTTAATAAGTTAAAAAATTCACACTGAAAGTTTTTAGAATAGGCCAGCAAGAAAAGCAGCCCATGAAAAATATATTTAAATTTCGAATTAAGAACTTTTTGGGAATCTGTAGATATTTAATGATTTCATATGTCATTTGTTTTTACAAATTGGCGGCAATTTAAAAAGTGTCTATCGTGCATCGAAATGGATTTGATTAGAGAAATTTTTCACTCAATGATTTATTAAGACTTTCGTTGCGGTCTAACTCAACAACAATATTACGATAGAGTTCGATTGGCATTTCATTACGAAGCCCTATCTCGTGCCACTATTTACAACTTGTTTAATGAGTTTAAACGCTGTCTAAGCAAACTCACTGATGATTCTCGAGAAGGACGTCCTTCTACGGCGACTACTAAAGATAACGTGAGTGCTGTGCGGTGACATATCAACAGATTCGGCACCGTCCCAGGCGATGAAAGCTGAATATATTGTTACCAACCCGAAACCCCAAGAGACAATCTGCGCAGTGGATGTTTCCATTAGAAGAATTGCCGACAAAAGTAAAGAAGGGCAGAAATTAAGGGAAAAAGATGATTGCCTCATTCTTTGGACGAACGGGTCATTTCGCAACAATCATTCTAGAAGATAAAAGGACTGTTACTGCAGATTGGTTTGTCAGTCATTGTCTACCAGTTGTCTTGGAAAATGTTAGACAGCAGCGCCCAAGAAGCAGGATCCTCCTCCATCACGACCAGCTCCAGCTTACTCCGCCAGATGGAGTATCGAATATTTGTCTATCGAAGGTGTGAGCTCCTTACAGTCTCAACCTGGCACCTTGTGACTTTTATTTATTTCCAAAAATAAAAGATAAACTTAGAGGAATTCGTTTTATGAACCCTGAAGATGCCGTGCTTGCGTTTGAAAAAAGCGTGGAAGAGATCCCTATAGAAGAGTGGACACATTGCTTCAGTCAATGGTTCCATCGCATGCAACGGTACTTAGTAAGGAACGGAGACTACTTCGAAAAGCAATAAAAATGTTAATAGGCTTCTATATTATTCCGTTTCTTATTTTCTAAAAACTTTTAGTGTGACACCCGTACAAGATATTGTCACTACCTTTGCTCATAGACAGTCAATCCAAGACAGGTAGTGTATACCTAAAATTTATGATGAAAAGAGAGTCGTCGTCTGAGAGAAAAGGATTCTTAATACACAAATGCTGCAACTACTGAAGGTATATCCAGGGGAAAACTAGATGGATAGGCTGTGTGAACGCGGAGGATCGGGTGTTATATTGTAAATTAGGAGAGGTGGGTAATAAAAGGATTGCTTGTTTGCCAAACTATTATTAAAAAAAATTGAAAAAAAAACAATTAAGAAATCTACATAACATACATATACATCGCGTATATCCCCAAAGGGGTAGGCAGTACGTCTCTGCATAAACACCTACATTTTGCCAACTATAATGCGGTCCCACTCACCTAATAGAGAGCAAGCTTATTGCCATCAACCGGGTATAAATATATATATATATATATATATTTATAAAGTTACCTATTATTTAAAAAGTTTTCATATTTTTTACATTTTATTATAATATAGTAGATTTTTTTTTTACCACTGTGTGTGTGTATATATTAAACATTTTGTGATAAAAACGCCAGGCATAACCATCATGTATGTTTTGCGTAGTGACATACACACAAACTCTCGCATTGTACATACGCATAATGAAATCTGTCTATCATTTGTGTGTCTAGTCGAAGACAACAAATCTGATATAATGAATACATTCATGCGCTCTAAGTGTTTTGTTACTTTCGGGATATAAAATATAACCTATCTGAAATCATTTTAACGATCATATCAACACAACACTTAATTGAACAAATCTTTGTAATAATGAAAAGAAAGTTAGATGGATAATCATCAAGAGATATGCATAACTGCATGCATGATACTGTTTTATTTCTTACGGAATGTTGGTGAGGGATTGTTAAATATAATAGGCGTCTCGTCTCACGATACAAATGTTAAACTTCATTTTTAAATTTGTGATATCTTTTAAATGGAATGTCTGATTTAGATAATTCAAAAGGTACATAATATATAGGTACTGAAACAACCTTGGCGCGAATTGATTTGGAAAATGATATCAAGGTACGAAAAACGTGGTCTAGTTTCTACAGCGAACAGCGTTTCTATTAACTTTTTAAACATAAAAAACCGGAGAAGTGCAAGTTTGATTCACGCGCCGAAGGTATATTTCTAGTCCGGAACCAAATTCAAAAAGGAGCGAAAAATCTCTCAGATCAAAATCTTTCAACAGTCACAACTCCCGGTTTTGAACACGGGGTTTTTCAACTACCCTGCAATAAGGATACGTAAATCGTAAACGTAGCACGAGTCAGCACGATCATAGATGTAGCGCGAGTAGGCTCAATCATAGAAGTAGCACGAGTCAGCTCGATCGTAGATATAGCACATTACATGTTCAGTCAGCACAAGTAAAATTTGCGTATGACTAGTAACTGTTATCTTACTTGTGCTATCACTTAATGAATTACGTAGACGAGTAGGAGTACAATACACCTTGCATGAGGGTTGATTTTGAGGGTTTCTCACGTAAACTTACAATCTTACCGCTGAGACTTATATCACGTAACACACACTTATAGAATATATCACAGCCCAAAAGATTCCTATTTTACTAAAACGCATTTAAAGCAAAACATAAATGAATCATTTGTGACGCCAGGCTAAAACAAAAACAGGATAGAGGTGGACAATCCACATACAGTGACAGGAAATGACGTCACTTAAATCAGGTGTTATACCCCATTAGCACAAGGAAAATGTGATCGAATTTTTTATACGAAAAAAAAATTGTCAAAAAAGAGAAACGAAATCTTGTTTTTCTTTGTCTATAAAGAAATATTTCCCAATGCTGAGTCTAAAATAGTCTGTTTTTGATCGTAATTATTTTACCAGACAATTTTTGTAGCTGAAATACTAATGACTATAAACTATCACTATGCCACGATATTTGGCATAGTGATAGTTTGATAGTGATTAGTGATAGTCTGGAAAAGCACAGAGGCTACTTTTTAACCTGGAAAAATGGAGATTCACCTTGGGATAAATTTTACCAACATTTCCATGCGAACGAAGTCGCGGGCAACAACAAATAAATATTATAATAGTTACAAAAACAAATGATCCAAATCCTGTTTTATTTAGAATTGCTACTATTAGTCTTTCTGTGGCCTGAAAATTGGCTATTCTAAGCACAAACGGTGACATAACAGAACTATAATAATATCAATAAAACATATCAGACCTTTTGTAGATTGAACAAAATGTTTTCTTACACATTATTTGTTTTTTGAGGTCATCAAAGTTTCCTTAATTCCAAGTAAAAATTGTCCCTAATATCTTTTCCATTTCGTGTTAATTTGTGTGGCCGACCTGTGGTCTTTGTGTAACCACAATTTATAACACATTAGGCCGTTTCTTGTGAGTCTCGTAAAGGTGACTAAGCTACATGTCTGGTAGGACAATGGTGACACGGTTACTACATTATCAATGTACCTGTCTAGCGCAATACCATTGGAAGGATTATACAAAATACGGAGGACTTTAAAACTTAAGACATTTTTAACCGACGAAAAAAAAGGAGGTTCTCAATTCGACCGTATATATATATTTTTTTTAATGTTTGTTCAGCCCTCTCTCCATTATTTATGAACCGATTTTGATTATTCTTTTTATGCTATATAGGGTATACCTCAAGGGTGGTCCCATGTCAAGGAAGTCAGGATCTGATGATGGGATCCTGATAAAATTGAGAGAAACCCTCGAAAATTTTCGAGGGTTTCTAGGAACGAATAATGTTTCTGTTTACTTTTTATTACTTTATCAGGTATTTGCGTTCAGAAATCGTCACGTCATGTAGCTGAGCTGATGATAAAAAAAATCATCAAATAAAAATCTTTTTAACAAAAAATTAAACCGACGAAAATAACTAAAAAGCAAAAAATAAATAAACCTCTTAAGTCTTGAGCTTATTTACATAAACTATCAATTTTTTTATAAACTTATTTTGAGTCGGCGCCAAATAATAAAATGATTAATTACCTACGTATAGCCATGTCCCTTTCTACGTAGGTACATATAAAATTTAGATAATTAGTCAGTTTGTCTAGGTCGTCTAGGGACTTTCTCTCTTCTTTGTATGTAGTCAAAATTATGTACAATGATATTACAAGTTGCTAATAACTTCCCAGAAAATTTATAAATAAGAATACATGTTAATGCTTGACTTAGGGATTATACATTAATCACGTGATTCTTGAAAGGGGAGGGCGTTCGGAAAAAATCACGAAATATCACAAGGGGAAGGGGGAGGGGTGGTTGGTGGTTTTTTTCGTAAAACGCGCTATTATATTTGTATTTAAAGATAACATTATGAATTTTTTAAATATATTTTGAACTAAAAAAACACGTGATTTTAGCTAGGGGGGGGGGGGGGGTGTTAAAAGATGCTAAAAAAAGTCACGTGATTAATGGGCGACCCCTTAGCCTAACCTTGGAAATACGTTGGCATTAAGCATTAATACAAGCTATAAAGTAGTGTCAGGCACAATAGTGGGTATATCCCCTAAACCTCCTCTATTCCCTCCCTCTTCGATTTGTTATATTTTTTATTTATTACTAGCTTTTCCCTCTGCTTCGCTCGCGTTAAAAATTGTGTTATCCCGGGAACAGTACTTTCTTCTGGATGAACTTTTATCGTGGGCTCGACCGAAATGATACCACGGCCTCACAGAAAACCAGCACTGAAATAATACTTGTATTGCTTTTCGCCGTGTGAGTGAGGTTATCGGAAGCCCTAACCCTTACCTCTCCCCTTTTCCCCCTCCTCCTCCTCTTCCCCCCTTCCCCTACTAACACCTTAAAGGCCGGCAACTCACTTATGACTTTTGAGTTACAGGTGCCCATGGGCGGCGGTAGTTATTTACCTTCAGGTGACCCGTCTACTTGTTTGCCCACTAAACCTTTAAAAATTTTTTTTCCACTATTCCGCATTTTTCATTTATTTTTTACTAGCAACCCGCTCCAGCTTCGCACGGATAGCTAAATATATTGATTTTTTCCGGCATCTTCAAGAATCATCGTCATATATCAGCCATTTTACCCAAAACCTTAATGAATTATACACTTAAACCTTCCTCCTTGATCACTCCATATATTGATGAAAACCGTATGAAAATCCGTTCGGTAGCTTATCACTAACAGTAGTGAAGACACATGATGCACATATTACGGTACTAACATTCTTGTTACTCCCTTATTAAGTCATTTATAAGCTTAATTACCGTGTAATTATTCATGACATGGGAATCTAAACGTTAACAAGGCATAACAAGTTAAATTGCATCGTATAGTAAATAATAGCTCAATGATTAACTACAGCGTTATCTAACGCGATCAAAGGAAACAATCTTCTAGTTGATAAGGAAGCTGCATCTTCATTAACGCCACGAACATCGCGTGACTACATTCTTGTCCTATTCAATTAATAACTGCTTCAACTACTTACAATACAATTGTACCAGGAATTTGTGCAATATCTTTAAAAGACTTCATTGTTTAGTGTAGGCTAATTTTGAACTGAGACATAGTCGTGACTGTAAATCTCATGAAGTAGCTTAAAATTCCTCAACCAGCTAAAATTGGTACCATGTTATTTAAGATACATAACATTAAACGATGGATGTGGCACGACGTATGTGGCGTGGCGGTTGTACATTGCAACATCAGTGAAAATACATATTTGTATATAATATGTTTGTTTGCGTTGTTATTCTCTTTGTCGTTATAGTTTCGAAGGGTATTAAGCCGTACAAGTTTTCAAGTAGTAACAAACAACGGACTGAAAAGGGGAAGTTGCTGGTCCCCGACACCAATTTAAATGGACGAATGGCCTGGTTAAAGTGGCAGGGAGTTTTTTGGGCGAGGCCTGTGTCCGGCAGTGGATGTCATAAACCCTTGCAACGTAATTGCTTTTCTTACACCACGTCGATGGTAAAGAAGCATAACACAAGCCTACCTGATAGTAAGCGGTTACCGTAGCCTAACGACACTTTCAACTTTTGAAAACCTGGTGTCTTATCAACCCTTCCTTGACCTCCCGTAGATACTCCATTCTTCAGAAATATCACCAAGACAATGCGATTGCAATTGTTAAACTGCAGTTTTTCTTCCTTCGAACAGTAATTGTACTCGTAATATACATTTTTTCTACGCCTTCAATTAATAAATTGTATTGTAATTAAAGTTAATTATTTGAATTTGGGTTATTGTGTTACAAGCAATAACTTTAACACACATTTTCCCTCATAAAACCCTGCACTCTTCAACGTCCCCTCATTTTCTCCCCCCATATTGTATAAAATTTACTGCACTTTAAGAGCTGCGTTGGAATTTCATATCGCAAGGCTTTTAATCATAAGTCTGTTGGAACAATATTATATTTATTACGTGCCCTGAATTTTAGAGGTTATGTGGAGCTAAGATCGAGTTTACACAGTTCAGTAAATATTTTACTGTATGAGGTGTTACAGGAAAGAGTTATATTTAATTCATAGTTTTACTTTTAGAATTAATATGTAGCCAGTTGATGTCCGTGTGCTATGCTCCTCCAATCATAGGACGGACATTCGGGTACGCGCCCCGGCCTCTTTGAGCTACTGCAGTCTCAGTCCCGTTTCCCATCCGAGACTTGCGGTATCCCTTAGCCCTATCCGGTACCTTAGCTCCTTTGCCCTATCCGGTTTCCTTACCCCAATTTATCTTCTTCCTTTAATATTATTTACGTATTTACGGGAATTAACGCGATCACGAAAAGGTTTTACATACCTCTGAATTGCCTGACGTTTCGAACAGGTTGCACTGATCATAGAGAGTCAGCCTGTGACCACGGCCAGTGCAACCTGTTCTGTGGATTGACGCTACAGACAGACACACAGACACGTCAAACTTAGAACACCCATCTTTTTGCGTCGGAGGTAAATAAGTATTTATATTTATTAAAGATATAGGTTATACGGTTTTTGTCACATGTGTATTTTGGGATGCACGACTAGTTTCGGACCCAAAATGGTGCAGTAGAGGGATGAGAATATCTTTAAACAGCCGTTCCTCGCAGTTACACCCTTTATGATTACTACTCAGCTCCTAAGGATCGTAGCGTGATGTTACACAAAGCCTTCCTCAATAAATACTCTATCGAATACAAATAGATTTTTCAAAAACGACGAGTAGTATCAGAGATAAGCGCGTTTAAACTAACAATGAAACTCTTCAGCTTTATCAAATAGTATAGAGAGATAAATGCCCTAGAATGTTATTATTATTACCGATCTTCTCAGCGATGTACAGATGTGAATGAGTTAATCTCGTTCGGTCAACGCAACAATCAAGTATCAACACGCAATGTATGTCCCTGTGTGTTTGTCGACTAGGCAGACATGTAAAGTGATTACACTATTTAAATATTTACGATTCATTAATTTATTAAATAAAAAATGTTTGCGTAAATAAATGTGAAATTCGGTTTGTGTATTATTGTTATAATGATAATATATTCTAATTCGGTGTTTGAAGAGTTGCGTTTATTTTGACAGATATATATTATGTAGGTACGTATTACAAGGTAGGTATAGTGATATTTTAGTGTCGTTCGGTAGACGCGAGTAACATCATAGATAAGATAATGTGATAATGTGAAAAACTGTCAATTTTAGAAAAAAATGGTAAGTTTTTGTTTTACAGAAAAACCTTATTTTATAACTAAAAATATACATCAGAAAATGCTAATTACAAGTAATATGTCTTAACTATTTAACCGATCATCGTGACAAATATATTAAAAGGACATAGGATACTTTTCATCCCGAAAAAAGAAAAAGATTTCCGAGGTACCTATACCTAAATTGATTCACGCGAACGATGCCGTGGGCAAAGGCTACTTTACCAATAAAGAACATTAGAACGTGTGGGCACGATCCGGGTGCGATCCGTGCCACGTGCGGGCCATGGATTGGAAATGCTACAAACATTTTACATGAAGTATATCAAGTGCGGCACCCGCGGCACAGAGGAATGACGCACGATTTGCCCACGAACACAGCCGAGCCTCGGGTTCGGCGGCTCGCAACCGGCACGGTCTAATGTGAGGAATCCTTTAAGCTAAAAGGTATATTAGGTAAGAGAAAAGACTGATAGGTATAAACACTTAGGATGTTGGCGGAATATCCGGATTAGTCCAGACCCGCTGGTACAAAATATTCAGTAAAGAAAATTACTGGGTAATGGTTTAGAAAGGTGCATCTACGAGGATAAAGTATTTCTGAAGAAAAACATAATTATCAAAAGAAAAACAAATTAAAAAAGAAGCCTGCGAAACCTAGATTCATTTGAGGATGACTTTTCCTAAAATATCATATTTCTATAACATCTCTATGTATATGTGCGTTTAATTATTACCTAAGTTAGCTCCTGTAAATAGTTTGGAGTAATCCTGAACAGGTACTTGTGCCAAGCAGCGTAAGCCTGTATCCCCTGTTTCCAGGCTTTAATTAAACTTTAATTAAACGCTCAAATATATGTCTTATCTACGTACAGGTTGTTCTAGTAATTGTTAGTCTCAATTGAAACGATAGGGGTGTGAGGTACAGTTACCAATAACCTCGGAGGATGATACGTTGGGTTACAAAATGTATGTCCCAATAGGAGCCATATTAATAAAGTATTCCCATTGCATTCAAATAAAAGTAAATATGCTTAAACTAGGTTTACAAAACTAAACGTAATAAAATTTCCATTAACTCTATTCACGAGTATATCACACTTTTACATATAAACGCACTTAGTAGTATGTGAATTCATATTTAGCATGATTGTGTTAATAATACCTAATTTTCATTGCGACTGATTTGGTTATAAGATGTGGAGGTTTCTCGAAGCCATAATAAGTCTGAGCCAAAGAGTATACAAGAACTACGTTAGAAATCTGAGTAGTTAAGTATAAAGCATGAGTGCGCTACAAAAGACCAGCAATGGTCGAAGTAGCTCCAGGCTCTCATACAATAATAATAACTGATTTGATGGAATAATAGCGTGATTGAGTGATAGGTATATCGGTACCTACTTCTTTCAGAACTTACTAAAAGTGACACGACACTCTTTTTACAGGTACGAGTAGGTACATAGGGCACACTGAAAGTTCTGCGCTCCTGGCCGCGCAAAAATGTTTGAATTTCGAATGTTATATTTTTTTAACATAAGAAACTCAATCATTGATAAAAAAAAAATGGCGGGAAATCGCGTGTCAATTGTTTTTTATCACAAGTTGCAGTTCGTCGTCTGTAACAAAAATGAATTCATGCAAAAAGATTTTAGGGCGTTGATTTTTTGTAATTTTAAAATTTGACTGACTCCGCAAGACTGCACTGCTCGTCTTCAAAATGCTTTTGGGAGGGAAGCACCTCGTTTAACCACCGTAAGGGGTTGGTACACAGAATTTGATTTTGGCTGTGTGTCTCTTCATGATGAAATTCGTGAAGGTCGGCCCTCAACTTCGATCACTGAGGAAAATGTGGCTACTGTCAGGCAACTAATTGAAGAAAACCGGGAATCGCTTATGAGGAGATTCGAGGACATTTGGGGATTGGTATGAGCCAAATTCAAAAAATATTACAACAACTTTTAAAAGTTAGGAAACTTTGTTGCCGCTGGATTCCTCATGAACTCACCCCAAAAAATAAACCGACTCGTGTCGATTGGTGTAAATAAATGTTATTGTAACGGGTGTTCAAATGCTGTGTATGACATTGTGACAGGTGATGAAACATGGATATAGTGTTACATGCCGGAAAGAAAGCAGCTGTCTTCTGTATGGGTGTTCGAAGGTGACCACAAACCAACAAAATTGAGGCAGGCGAAAAACATAGCCAAAAAATGATTACGTTTTTTTCTCCCGGACGAGTCCTGTCTGCACGATCCGACTTGAAGAACTAAATACAGTTAATGCTGATTGGTATACCACCATTTGTTTGCCCAGTGTCTTTGAAAAAGTTAGGGAAAAACGACCAAGAAGTCACATCCTATTGCACTATGACAATGCTTCGGGGCGGGGCACACCGCAAACAAGACAAAGTCGTTTTTGGCTTCTGAAAAGGTAGAGCTAGTGACCCAACCCGCACATAGCCCAGACCTGGCACCATACCATTTCTTTATTTTCCCAAAAATTCAAAATTTGATGAGAGGTATGACATTTACGGGGCTGGAAGAGGCCGTGATAGCTTTTGACCAGCACGAGAAAAACATGCCCATAAACCAATGGCCCTCATGTTTTCAAAAATGGTTTGACCGAATGAAAAAGTGTTTAAAATGTAATAGAGAATACTTTAAAAGCAGTAAATATATTACTTTACATGTAAATTGTTTTATTAATGAGTTACGCAAAACTTTCAGTGTACCCCGCGTATAACAAAGAAAATATTAGAATGCTATCAAATTCAATTGAGCAGGAAGAGGAGCTCGGACATTGATAAGGCCCCTTAGAATGTTCCAAGGATTCAAAGTTAGTCTTTAAATCTCACTGGACTCGTCACCTTACAATCGGTACACGGTACAAAGCGTCGGTAGCGTAATGGCTAAGGTGTCGGACTTGCGATCAAGAGGTCGCGCAGTGCACTACTAGTTTAGCTGGAGGGGTTAACACGAATACTAGTAATGTGTGACCCATGTTAATAGGATACTTTCAAAAAAATCCGATCGATTCACACTATGAACCCATGGTATGAGTAAGGTGTAACAATCGTGAGGACCTACCCTACAATTAACCTAACAATTGCAATACCTAAGAGTAACAGTTACTTTTCATTCAAATAGCACTCAAGTAATGTCTAACAAAATCTATAATAACCCGAAAAAATTAGAGATGAGACAAAATTCAATGTATTCATAAATAAACTAAAACAATTACTTGTACACAAATGTTACTACAGCATCAGCCAATACCTGAATGACAAAAACGACTCTAGTTGAACGATATCGTAACTAATAACATATCAGCGTAACATAAATAATTTGGAAAATCTCTAACTCTCTCATTTATTCTCTCTCACATTTCTAAGTTACCACCTAAGCAAACATTATGGAATGCAATAAATATATTGAGTATTGAGTAAACGTGGGAGAGCCATGCTTCGGCATGTTTGGGCCATGATACCACGGCCTCACAGAAAACCGGCAGTGAAGCAATGCTTGCATTACCTTTCACCGAGGGAGTGACGTTACCGGAGGCCCTAACCCTTCCCTCTCCCCTATTTCCGTCCTTCCCCTCTCCTCCCTCTAATGCCCTTCTCCCCTCTTCCCCCCTCTCCCCCTCTTCCCCCACTTCCACCTTAAAGGGCGGCAACGCACTTGTAGCTTTTGAGTTACAGGTGCCCATGGGCGGCGGTCGTCATTTACCATCAGGTGACCCGTCTGCTCGTTTGCCCGTTGCCCGTGCGTCGTTTATGGTACAGGTACCATAAAAAGAAAATGAAAAGAAACCCTGCTAATTAGGATAGAAAAAACTTAGCATACCGAAACTTCAAAACGTATTACATATACGAGTATATGTGTAACTACAAAATATCTCTTTAAACGTTTGTCACTGGAAAGCAAAGGTTTAACTTATATAATCCCTACATTTTTAAGTAATTTAAACATCTCTTAGATTCTGTTAAACCAATTATAATAAATATGTTTATAAAGTTTTGTTTTAATAATATTTACGTATTTACAGGAATTAACGCGGTCACAAAAATTTATTACATACCTCTGAATTACCTGACGTTTGGACCAGGTTGCACTGGCCGTGGTCACAGGCGTCATCAGTCAATAAGATCTTTAAATTACTTAAAAATGTAGGGATTTTCTAAATAAAAGATTACCAGTCAATTTCGATATCATATCAGGAATGATTACGATTTACTGAATTTTTAGATAGACCTATTTTCTGCAAAAGAAAATTTGTACTTTGTTTATTAAATGCTTTAGTTTGTACTTAATGTGTACTAATTCCGTAAGTCGTTTAATGGCACAACACGGAAACAAAGGACATTAGTACACATTGTGTCATCAATCAGAAATGTAAATTAAATGCTCGTTAAACAAAGGATAATGACAACTTTGTCACTTCGGCGTAACGAGAGGTTAGTGTTTCCATTTGGTGAGGTTGGGCTTCAGTGTTAGCGATTTGCGTACACAAAGAGTACCGAAATAAAATAAACAATGATTTGTTGTAAAGGATACAAATATGTAAAAAAACATAAAGAAAAAAGTTTATAAAAATGCACGAAATCTCTAAAAACGTACTTGAAATCAAGAAAACGGTTTCTATAAAAACTCATACAATTACTTTACGTTTCCTTTTATAAAGCACAGTAATAAATAAAATCGTGTACTTTCTTATTTTAACATTAATTTCACTATACATAGTGTATTTGAAAAAGGAACACTTACCTAAATCACTGAAAAGGCAAGACTCTAGCATGCAGTTAAAAAAATTATTTTTTTACTTCCGTTTCTCATAAAAGCAGGTGGAACGTGTACAGTTAAAGATTTTAAATCATTTTTTTTTGGTACTATTCAGTTAGTCAGTCAGTTATTGAGAAAAGACAAAAACTAAATAAAAAATTTCGACGTTAGTTTTCATGGATTTTCTTAGTATGTAATGGAATGAAAAAATACGTACCATTTAAAATCTTTAACTTTACACATTCCACCCACTTTTATGAAAAACGGAAGCAAAAATATCTGGAATTTCAAACGGTCATAACTTGTAAACCAATAGTTTTTTTTCAAAAATTCTTATTGTACCTGCATACTAGAGTCATGTCTTTTCAGTGATTTAAGTAACTATTCCTTTTTCAAATACACCCTGTTTATTAAATTGTATTCCTACTAGAGGAAGGTCGTTAACTGGCTACTTGTTTCCCTCTAAAATAAGACTAATAAAAGATTAAGTGGGAATGTCAGTGAGAAAGTTAAAATTATTAGAAACTTTGTATTATATACTACAAAGTTACCTTTATTTGTAATAATAGGACCTAAATTATAATATCAAATATTATGTTATGCTTTGTAATCATGTTATCATTTACAACGCCCCCTTATAATTCTTAACATTTTAATAACATAACAGACCATACTTAAATAAAACTTCGCTCTAAGGCGGCCCGCCGGCGCTGTCCCTGAGGCCCCAATTTTCCTGGATTCGTTGCGGTTGGTTCGTCACGTCAGTGATGAGTAGGTACTAGTTATGGGAACTACGTCCGAGTTACTCACGATATTATAACACATAACAGTATTGTGTTTCTGTGGTTTTCTGGCTGAGAAATTATTCAAAAAAACGTATTTTATTTACATGAATTCGAGTGACTAGACGTCTTATACATTCTTTAAGAACGTCGTCGTACGCTCCACGGCCTGGTACCGATAGATCCACTTTACTTTTATTTACCGCGACAGTGGTAAATAAAAGTGAAGTTTCCTTCTGCGAGGCAGTCATCTCGCGGAATGAGGCAGCAGAGCCGGACCGGAAGGAAGATCTCTACTTGGACCCTATTCGAAGCAGGTGAACCGGGTGGTGGTGACGGGCCTCCCAGTGCCTCATGTCCCTCCGAGTATGGCCACTGGTGGTCGGGAGGGGTATTCCCCTCGACTGCTGTACTGGTCAGTTGCTAAGGGCGACTCCTCGTCAATCTTTGTTACCATGTATCTACGTTTTCGTCTAGGATATTCTAATTTGTCGAGGCGTTTCAGAATTAGGGAGTAATAAAACTTCTCTAACTCTCACTTCCTCAGATAACACACATAGAAAGTCACAAAGTTTCTCATGTATAATGTTGATGGTGTGATATCATTAGCGTTTTCATTTTGTATTCTCGTAGGAATTATTAAATCAATGACTAGTGACAATTAGATAGTAAAAATGAGTTTTTATACGAGTATAATCGTGTTATATCTTTCCCCTAACAGAGTTACTCTGCGACAAATAATACAGTTTGTTTACTCTAACTCTATACGAAGTGTTATAGACAGGTGTGGTTTTATTTTTGGGACGTATAGCGACCACATGAATGGCGTAAAGTGCCAACAAATTCATCATTTTTAGTACTGAAACCTTGAAACAGAACGGGAGAGGGCTAGTACTCTCCCGTTCCGAAGGAGAGCGCAAAATGATCTCTGGCCTCCACGAGCGTTGGCTTGGGGGTAACGGGTAAGGCTGCCCGTTACTCTGGCAGAAGCAGGCCTGAGACGGTGGCGCGCTGTGTTCAGAACGTGCCTCTCTAAACCGAAAAGGGAGGCAAGGCCGTCTGCACGCAAAGGTGTGGCTGCCTTTTGTTTAAGAGGCGTCCAAGGTCTGCCGGGGTTCCCAGGGACTTAAGTATACCCGAGTCCCTTGCAATAGACTCATTTGTGACGGAACACCGTGCGGTTTTTGTCGGTTCGATTCTGACATACCACTTCACCGGCAGCCCCGGTGGGGTGATGATCCGAGGGGGTGTCAACACGATAAAAAAACAGAAATCTTATTTTGAAACTGACTAACTGTTTATCGACAAATAATGCTTATATTTCGTAAAGGTGAGAGCTGACATGAATGAAACTATAAGTATTTAAAACCAAGAATATTTATGTTATATCGAGATTTGTGCAAAAATGTTCACATTTAACAAAAACAAAATTAAGAAATTGACATGAAAGTTGATGTGTTGCTATTAAAATTTAAATAAGCAATTTTCTCTATAAGGGATTTCTGCACTGCAGCACATGAAGATTTTTTGTTTTGAAGATGACCTATACTATTCATAAGTTCATAACACAGCGATAAGAAAACAGTACAAGAAATATGGTATGAATATTTTTTAGGGAGACAGCCGATTACTGTTAGAATTGGAGCTGCGAGCCTGCTTCAGTTCTAGACACGCATTAAAAACCGGGGTTCGACAGAAGTATAAGCACAGCATTGTTAGTTTCTGATGAGTGAGGTCTCCACAGTTCAGCGAGGCTCCGTGAGGTCATTGGTATGGCAAATGTTTATAAGCATCGATAACCGCTTTCCATCCCAACTGCGTACTTGGTTTCTGACTTACAAAGATTATACACTATACTATACTACACTACACTATACTATATCTATTTGCTAAGGCAATGAGGAAAAGCATTCCTTTATTTTCTTGGCAATGACTCAATAGCTTTTGAAAATTAATAGTTACATATTACGTAAAAGCCATTAAAATATATTTATTACTTAAATAAATGATAATAAAACCGAGCTACATTATTAGCCAACCTTTCCAAAACCAACTTACCAAAGTTCTCCAATTCACTCAGCGATAAATTATAAAACCAATATTGTTCAGATCCAAAATAATAATTGCATTAAAATAATTCACTTGCAAAAGCGACGATCAAAGGGGTATTTACGTCATCGAGCGGTTTTGTGTGTGACCCGTTTGTGGGTCAAGACTGTTTACCGAGCCAGGGCTGTCGCGAAATATGGAACATAATCGCTCAACTACTTTCTAGCTTCAGTGATTTTGTTTGCGTTATGTAAGGCAACATTTCCTACCTATTCTGTGGTTTGTTCGTTTATACGTGTATAATTTTAAAAACTTTTTAAATAGTCCACAGTTTCATTTAACATAAACATTTATTATATTTAACAATAAAGACATGTAAAAAATCTAGAAAAATGATTGAAGTTTGTTACGAATCGATTTTCTAAAATGGGGTAAGTAGAAATACATTCAAATTTATTATAAATTCATTGAAATTTTATTGACACAGTGAGTCATCTATTTGGCGCCTGACAACGACGCGGAAGGTCGCTTAACCGTTTAATAAAAACCGGATTCGGACCCGACTAACTAATCAGGCATGCCCCAAATACACACGTGAGTAAAATGAAAAAGACAGATCTCATAATAAATAGCTTTAAGAGACGCATAAATTGTACAAAGGTAGCTCGTAATCCTATGAACCTAAGCAAATTTTATCCAAGTTCGACAGCCCTAGCAAAGATCATAAGATGCAAGCGGACGTAGATTGTCAACAAGAATAATGTGTCAGTTACATGTATATAGGTCTATGGCTCGGCGCTCGCGCACCGCTCTGTGTAATTTAGCCCTTGAGATCTAGAGGTACGGTTTCCTTCGGAAATTGTTCATATTATATATATGTCATGGTCAAAAATATACTTTTAAGTAGACGTTCATGGACCAGTCCACTCATTCCTGTCATAATTGATGTAATTTTCATCTTAAAGAGAGAAAATTAAGCTAATTTATGATATTGGTTGAACACTATTTAAAATTTAAGTTTCTATTGAGCTTTAAATGTGGAAGCTTGTAATTGGCATCTGATACTACGTATTTCATTTTAATATTGTTTAAGCCGTAAGCATCCCAAATAAAATAAAATAATAAAATAAAAAAAATAAAATTGTATGGTGTTAGTCGTTTTATGAATATTGTTACGGAAGTGGATCCGGGATAGAAAGGTCTCTGTGATGACTTTTTTTTCTCTTCTGTACACCCGGACTGAGATGCGTCCGTTTTGACGTGGGGTAGTACTGACGCGATGACGTGGTCTACTCTGAAGTAGGTGCGTTCTGACGATAACACTGTTTTTGTCTTCCTCTTTCTCTTGTTTTCTCTACCTAGACTTTTGCTGACTGCCAGCTTGTTCGGCTCGCGGGTCCCATATGCACCCCCATTGAACCAACTAGACTCGTAATTTCGAAATTCTTTTCGATTTTATTTTCATTCTTTACTTTAATCGTCTATCTGTAGATCACTTCCGAGTATTTTAGAATATTCAAGGACATTCCAAAAATGGAAATTCAACGAGATGCGAAAACGAAATTGTTAATGGCATGTGTAAACATTGCCGCGAGCTAACGATGGCGTTTCAGATGATATGTCACAATATTATTCTTTCTGTCTATAATTTGTTCACTTAGCGTTATCATGGAAAGAGCCTTTATGCAACGGTGGACGTCCTTATGCGGCAAAGAGAAAGAGAGAAACAGAGTTGTCGCCTGTGGTACTTCCGGACCGATATGATCTTCAAACCTTCAAGAAAAGAACGTACCTACTTCTTGTAAGGCTGGCGAAGCCCTTGTGACTCTTGAGTTTCAGGTGTCCATGGGCGGCGGTAGTCACTTACCATAAGGTGAACCGTCAGCTCGAAGCCCCCTATCCCATCCCAAAAGAGAGAGAGAGACATTACCTACTAACTACATTTGTAACTAAACAATAACTAAAAAAAATGTGCTCCAAAAGTTCAGTTTTGACTTTAGTACAATTAACTGTAAGTAGGCCTTAGCACTTTGTCCACCATAAACATTCAAGAGTAGAATAAATAGGTTTCTTTTGGATAGTGTACCATCTTCATTGTCGCTTTCCATCAGGTAAGGATCACCATTCACCATCACCGAAGCCAAAATGCCTATTCCAATCCTTACTATATTTTATATATATTATATATATTTATATTAATATTATAAATGCGAAAGTAACCCTGTCTGTCTGTCTGTCTGTCGCCCTTTCACGCCAAAACTACAAAACTGATTTAAATGAAATTTGGTACACAGATAGTCTAGAGTCTGGAAAAGGACATAGGCTACTTTTTAATACGAAAAAAGGGGTGTAGGGGGTTGAAAGGTGGGGATGAAAAGTTGTATGGAAGTATCGTCATATTTAGAGCTAGAAGCTTGAAACTTATTTATTAGGCTGTTGATTCGATATAAATACACTATTCCACGCGTACGAAGTGGCGAGCACAGCTAGTTAACAATAAAAAAACTATACCCTAAGAATGTTACTTTCACCCTGATACGACAATGTCCCTTTGTCCACATTCAACATACATATGTTTTGTCCTGCTCAACACATTATAATTAGATATTGGTTAGCCTGATCCATGTTTATTGATTGTTAGAATTTCGCTACAAAAGTATGGAAGTGGTTTACGAGATTATTTCTTTGTACATATAAACTCTGACTGTCTCGGTACTTAATCATGATCATCATACTATCGGCTGAAAATTATTTGGGGTTTAATAACATTTATTTTATCTAATGTAACCCTGACAGATTATAACGACGGGTCACCTGATGGTAAATGACTACCGCCGCCCATGGGCACTTGCAACTCAAGAGTCACAAGTGCGTAGGTAGGTAGTGCAAGGTAGGAGTAGGGGAAGAAAGAGGGGAAGAGGGGGAGAGAGAAGGGTTAGAGCCTCCGGTAATCTCACTCACTCGGCGAAACGCAATGCACATTGCTTCACTGTCGGTTTCCTCGGATCTCTCGAATTCTCGGATCGGTCGAGCTGGCCCATACTTGCCGAAGCATGGCTTTCCCACGATAAAAAAATTATCAATTGAATCATACAACTCAAAAACACCAAATTATTTAGATCCAAAAATGTATTCCATATTAATTAGAGAGTTCTGTTATGAATATTTTACGTGGCAGTACTTCACCGCCATCCGACCGTCAGACGTTCGTCGGTGGCGAAATTTAGCTCATTGTGATAAAATCAATACCTATTTCCAGTCCATCAACTTCGCTACTAATAAAACCGCTTCACTGTTCATACTTAAGAGAATATTTATAAAAACAACGATTGGCGGTAGAAATAAAGGTATTCGACATGTCATGTCAGGTCATGGATTCGATGCCGATCAGTGCAAATATTGTATGCATGACTATATCTATTTGGTGGTTTTGATACTTTTATGTACCTAGTGTTTACAAATGCTCGCCCAGAAATCGTTACGTACCTTACCTACGTATTAATTTCCGTGATTGATATTAATATTGTAATTCATTATTACATTAATTTTGCATGTTACAATGTAATTAATCAAAATTGAACTTTTGGATTGACAAAATGTATATATAATTAATTTGGAGGATTATAATTAAAAAGGCATTATTGACAGTTGAAAAAGGATGTTGCTTGCTCAAAATATAGACGGTGTGCGATTAAGATTTTTGAGTTTTATTGTACACAAGTGAATATCTAATTCTTATCTTAATAAATATAAAAGTTATAAATACAAATAAGAAATAACATACAAAAATAGTCAGAATAAGTGAGATAACTCAATAGCGACACGTATACCGCGTAGTGTGTCTATTGGCACGTTCTGCAAACGTTGTGTACAACTCTGCTGATTAGAGATCCGGTGAGTAAAGAGAGAATGTGGTGCAACGAGAACAGATCTATTTCACCAGTACATGTTTGTTCACTGTTTGTTTAATCACCAGTTTCCTCTGAATAGGACAGTTACATTATTACAATATTCATTAATGCCATTGATGAGCTTGAGGAGAAACGGTTGGTATGGTAAAAAAATTGCGATAAAATATTAATCTCCGGCGCAATCGACTGGCCTGTTGATCTAGTGGTTAGTGACCCTGACCGCTATGCTTATAGGTCGTGGGTTCGATTCCCACCTGAGTCTGGGTGTTCTTTGTGTCCGTTGTTTCTATGTTTGTAAAGTCCCCCGCGACACAGGAGTAATTCCTAATGCGGGAGTTGCCTTTTTAAAGAAAAAAAAATTGTTATAAGGTAAATAAAGTGTACTTGTGAAGATATAAATGTACTAGATCAATAAACAAGTATGGAATATATTACCCTGTTCCAAAAACATAAAAATTAATTATTTTCAGAATTAAATATGGTAAATTCTTTGGTGTTTTGCTCTCCTACTGTACACTTTCCTGTTAGTATGGCTTAGGGTACAAGTACATGAAATAATAAAACTTCTTCAATCACTTTCAAGTTATAACTATTCCATTTTATTAAAAAAATGACAATTATATTCAAATATTGCACACTATACTACAAAAGTTTGTGCACGACTGTATTTTAATATGATCCTAATAAAAATTCGAAACGCACGAATCGCCACCTACTTTTCTTGAAGGGGTCAAATTGCACGTAAATAAATTTCATCTGTGCGAATCGAAACCTAAAAAATATATTTTCAAAAAGGTTTGCACGATTTGTGCGAAACTGCAAACATATTCTTCTGAATTGACCACTTATCAGCTTATACCTATATATATACAAAAAAATTAAATAATTACAGCTTTTTACCAGCATAATTATGAAGTTTGACACAGTTGTTTTCTGTTTAACCCGCGTAGGGTACTTTAATTTTGGGCAAAATAATTAGGGTTCCTAGCGCTATGAATGTACACATTCATAGCACTTTCTAGCAGTTGAAAATTGTATTTGCGCTGGTGAATATCGATTGTGAGAAGTATCTCAAGAATGTTAATGTTATCCTCTAATGGAGAAGTTTGCTGACGAGGCTCGAACTTAGTATTCTGAGAATAAAGCTTTTAAAACTATCGATTTCCGTAAAATCGTTAGCTACACAAAACAATATACTTACAACTCTTTACGAAACACCAAAAAAAGTCATAAGTTCATTTTAGTGTCTTCAGTGAGAAGTAAGTAGTTGTTGTAGATCTGGAAACCACCTGGAGACCATCTGGTGTTGCAGAGTCACGTTTTTGGTAAGAGTACATAAATTTAAGTTATGCGTCTGAGATTAGTCACAATTTCTAACAAAGCCTCTTTTTTCCGTTCAGTAAATTCGAAGGCTTTCACAGACAGAATTTGACCTGACTAGGTAAACATCATACAACAGACTATGGTCGATAAACTTTATTGATGATAAAGAACTAATTGATGTTTCTTGCCAACTTAGTTACATTTCAAGTAAAATATTTTTCACTTAAGGCTAAATTTCAAAAATCTATGAATGGAGAAAATAAAAAAAAAAAACTTAACATATATATTAACTAAAATATCTAATTTTATTAATTAGAATTATCACAGAAATTTCTAATAAATTTCTAACATAAATAAATTTTACGAAATTGTAATACTTTGATCCAAAACAACATCAAAATAAACTCTCTAGAAATAGATAATAGTCTTATTTAAGTTAGCTAAACGTGACAATAGACTTAACTAAGCCTTTGTGTGTGTTTAATGAGAACGAGACGAGAGACAAACATAGATTTCTAATTAACTGGCTTTGGATTCAGGTATAGCCTCGTGTTAAGCTTTTGAACACTGATGATGAGTGATATTTACGTGTGTGTAATGTGATTATTAAGAAGCAAACATTAACTGTCTTACTACAAATACATGTTAAGTTAGACGCTGCCTAACTCGATGTGTGTTCTATATAATATGGTAACCCTGGGAAACGTTTCGTTACGTGAAGAGCTGATTTTGAGAAACAAATACATTTTATTCCCAACGGATCATCAAGTTAAGGTGGCAGAGGGCAGGGCACTCAGCACGCAGCTCAGGTGCCCGATGGGGTCGAAAAGTGCTAGAATAGAGACCTGGAACCGCAAAGTGCAGTGTAGGACGTTCACGTACAGGGTGGGTACACGACATTACAATCGATCTTTTTCAAAGTTAATGAGGGAGGCCTACTTCGAGCAGTGGACGTGTTATAGACGCATATATTGAAAAAATCTCTTGTAAAAGTATTTAACAGAGAGGAGGCGCTCCCTTGCGTCCAAAGTTTGACGTTATAACGACCCATGTGGCGAGGCAGTTGAGCATTCGCGTAAAATACAATATATTTGTGTTCACAGAAATGTCTATTTGCATATTTATTGTGCGTTTACATATTGATGTTTCTTACTATACCATGCGGGCGATGGTGGTTACTCGTAGGCCTACATGCAGGGGGTAAGAAACACCGTACCGAATATTGAAATAGTGTATTCAGACAACCATTCTGAGTTGAAAATCATTGGAATGTTCTGCCGGAAAATTCATATTTATTTTTTTATCATTTAATTGTTTTGGTTAAAAGTTATATCAGAATGAGTAAACAGGACGTTTTACCGAAAAAAAAATACTCCATACGGCCAAAAATTGCAATGTAATCAATTAAACAACATTTTTACAACCAGCTGCTTCGACGACGCCGAACGCTGAAGGTCATTCACCGTACCGCAAAAAAAGAACACCGCATACATTACGTAACGCCAAATGAAACTAATGACTATAAATCCTTAATCTCGCATTTTTATGCTGAACTGACTTTTGTATTGTGATAAGTATAAACAGAAAAAGGGTTTTGTAAGTTTTTCACGCAACTCAAACTTTCACGCTGTAAAATTAAATGTAGTGTTAAATTAATCAAATACAGCTCATCCTACAGGAGGTAAGGTACAGCAGGTTTGTGCTCGAATAGGAGTCACTCTATAAGAAAAATGGTGCCTCCACCTTGCAGAGGACAGTAGATCTTGTACCATATTTCATCGTAGCTCCAACAGAGATCATAGGTACTCTCTCAAGAAGCTAAATTTAGGACACCATTCGTATTGCGACTTTATGTATGCACCGGTTGCCACTTGCCCTATTTATTTACTATATCTCTAAAAAACGCTACCCTTTGTGCAATAAGGCATTTCTCGTTATAGCTACGAGTAAGTTAATTTCATTCCAGCGTCGGGCGACGTCGTACAATCATTTCTTAGCGCTGCCGTGAGCGTATTCTTGAGAACATCTGTAAGCGCTGATATGAAAGCTTTTGTATAAATTACCTTTGGAATGAGGAGAAAGATTGTATGAACATAGAAATCGTAAACAAGTACACCGTACTTGCGTATGCTAAGTCGTTATTCTAGAGCTACTCGTTAGCAGGAATATAGACGATGCAGCAAAATATTACTATTGCACCATCTGTAAGTCTTGGAGCCTATCGACTAGAATGAACCAGCACTCCAGTTGCCAAGTTACTTGACTTGACTAAAACTAGCTCATAATCTATACAAATAAAAGGAGTAACTTAAGCTTCTTTTATTTTGGAAATAATATAATTAGGGATCCGCGAAAAAACCTGAATACAGCTAGGCTAATATAGTAGATAACACTGAGCAACTGTGTTAATTAAGCGTATAATTTCAAAAATAAATGAATAAATAATTGCCGGTTGATGTGAAATATAATGACATTTTACCTTCGATCAAATATACCATAGATCTTTGACCAGCGCTTAAAAACTGGCACCAACTAAACTTTGCTTAAATGCAGTTAAGCGGTTAAGCACAGTAAAGCTATCAGACGTTTCGCGCCCGCGTTATCGGTGTGACGTTTCAGGTGTAGCCGAAAAATGCTAAAATTACGCTTTAAGTACGATTCACACGGAACGGGCTACGCCGGAGCGCGTTCAGTCGCACCTCGGTAGCCGAGAGCAATTGGGAGGAGCCAACCGCCCGCGGCTAGAAGTTCCATGCAAAAATGAATTTTAAGTAAGTAATTAATATAAATTTAAATTTAAAAACGCGCTCCGGTGCGGCCCGTTCGGTGTGAATCGTACTTTAGAAATGCAAAGAATAATATTTTTATCATAGCTCTAATTTTTTAGGGTAAAATAATAGCACTGTAACAAACGATAATTTAAAAAGTTAGTTATCATTGAAATACGTAGCTGCGTACCTGTCTTTTTCACTTTCAGCGTGTGTCTGTGGCGTATTTGTTACTCAATCACGCCAGAACGGCTGAACGGCCCATGATGAAGTTTGGCACATATAGATTTTAGTCCGAAATAGCACATAGGCTGCTTTTTATCCCTGAAAATGTACGGTTCCCGTGGGATCTTTTGACGCGAACGAAGTCGCGGGTAACAATTAGTAATACATAGATATACATTAAACAAATGTCGTGTCCCCTTTTAGATAATTATTTTCAGTAGACTTCGGTTGGTAGCTCTAAACTTCGAAATAAAGGTGTGACTTTTAAAACCAGTTAGACACAAAGAGCGGATGTGATATCTCATCTAATTACAATGAATATTCCTCTTTAAAGGACCATTTATCGTTAAAAATGGTTGTTATTTCTTCTCTCTGCTATTTCAAAGACTGTTTTCAAATATACAAAATTTCAACAGCAAAAACATTAAACAAAGGTCTTTTGAACTATGATTTGTGAAGCATTTTGAATGTCTCTTATTGTTATTTCTTTTATTTTAATCTTCTACTTTTCATGAATATTCATTAAAAAAGTTGTTAATTATTAATAGTTAATGGTTATGAAATCCACCAAGAAATGGATTTCAGCGCCATACGTAGCAACGACCGATCCTTCATCACGCAATGAAATAATTCTCGCCCTGATTAGTACTTACACATACAACTAACCAACATCAAAAGTTGGGCAGCAGCCAGTCAGGTATGATCAAATCATTTGGTCTCAGTTCTTTCACAGTTCTATATTATAAAAATTCTGCGGAACCGTCAACAATAAGACCATAACGAGTTTTTGGGCCAATAGCCCAAGAGCTACAGAATGGTTCAATAATGTCGTTTAACACACACTTAGTATTTATTACTTTATTAATCAATGTTTTAGTAATCGTTACATAAAAAATATTTGGTTAGGTGTCACGCGTTTGAGTTAAAAATTGTAAAAGAAATAATTTTATTCTTAATTTCGTACACAAATAAAAATAATGTGTTAAATTAAAGGATTCGCTCGTGTTATTTTACACATTTATCAACTAAAAATCTATCATAACTTGAAGAACTTTCACGTAGTGAGTTTTACCAAATATTTTTCTTTTATTTTCAAACCAAAACATATTCAATATGGTTACGTCATCAAAATATAGTCTACCATAACAAGATTGCGTCACAAAAAATCGAGTCAGTTTTCAACACCGAATACAGTTATAAATAACAAATCGAGCAGAAGCAAGTAAAGCAACCTCAAGGGACGCTGCGTTCGTACTTCATAAATTTACGATCGGAAATTATTTGTAGCTCATCCCTACGTGCGGGCAAAGGTCGGGTATTTATAACCCACTACGGATGTGTCTGATTGAGTTCCTGTGAAGCCTTAAGGTATTGCGGGAGTAAACATCTCAGTAAAGATTCAGTCTACGTTAAGCAGAAATTTTTAATTACAAGCCTTCTTTTAAGCTGCTACGTACCACATAAGGATGTGGTCCTCCTGATCAGCTGTTATCGTAGTCTAAGGTGGCTCGTATAGAAAAAGAAAAGATAAAGTTTTACCTTTGAAGAACTCTGTACTGTAGTCCCTCAGTTAAATAAGGGATGGGGACGTAATGGGCGTAGTTAAAATGTCCTTCAAAGATCTTTAAGCTCATGTAAAAGACAATAATAATAATAACCTCACACATCTCACACATGGCCGTCTGATCCCAAACTAGGTGGAGCCTGTACTATGGTAACCGGATTGCTGATAAACATACTTATATATTTCTAAATACATACATATTATAGATAAATTACACCCAGACACAGAACAAATGATCATGCTCATCACACAATTATTTGTCCTGGGTGGGAATCCACGACCCTCTGGCTTAGCAGTCAGGGTCACCAACCACTAGACCAACAAGCCAGTTTCAATATGGTTTTTGATTCTTCTGCTGTGAAGCATATTTCTAGTATTTTGTTAACCCTTCGAACTAAGCCTAAATGCTTGTAGGTAGGGTGCTGGGTTGAACCTATGACCCTTTCATCGTAATCCGAGCCTTAGCCCTCACGTCACTAGCTCCACTTTTTTGTGATGTCATATCGCCTCCCGGCAAAAAAAGTGTCATTTCACATGTTAGGAACGTTTAACATTTTTATAGCAATAAATAGCAAATGTTGCATTTGGTCATTTGTAAAAACATCGTTATTAGCTCAGTGAAAAAGGGAACAAGTTCCTTTTTTCACTGAGCTGTTTTGTTCAATTCACAGGCATAAAAGTCGTGTCTTCTCGAAATAGCTCTTTTTGTATTACGACATTTTTTTTTGCCGGGAGGCGATATATTTATTTTTCATTAGGAATATCCTTAAGATTGTATTAATTAGTAGTTGGAAAGGAAAATGTTGTTTATCCTCTATATAAACGAAATCATGATTTGTATTGTATTGGTAACTGGGTTGCTAACGTTCATGTAATTATATATTATATAAAAAGTTAATCGTTATTGTGCTCACGTAAATCTGACGCCACGCCACGTCGTCGACGTAACATGTTTGTGAAAAGTTAAGTTTGTATGCACTACTTAAAAGCTGGCTTTTGCAGTATACTTCCTAACATTTGATGGAGACGAAATTATGTCATCTTGGCATTTGAACATATTTCAATTCGTATTATTTATCTGTACAGCTTTTATACTTTTTCGACGAACTTGGCCAATATCAACCAGATTCATTCCATTGTTCAAAACACATAAACATCGCTGATTTTTGTAAAATTGGAGCCATGACTAGAAAAGTCTCTGGAGCTCTGTTTGATAGGGGCAAACGAGCAGACGGGTCACCAAATGGTAAATAACTATTAAATAACTATCGCCGCCCATGAGCACCTGCATCTCAAAAGTCACAATTGCGTTGCCGGCCTTTAAGGTGGGAGTAGGGGAAAGGGGGTATAAGGGGCGAGGAAGGGAGAGAGGAAGAGGGAAGGGATAGGGCCTCCGGTAACCTCACTCACTCGGCGAAAAGCAATGCAACAAATGCAAATTTACTGCCTGTTTTCTGTGAGACCGTGGTATCACTCCGGTCGAGCCGGCCCATACGTGCCGAAGCATGGCTCTCCCACTAATAAAGCTTTTGTCTATGTCATTATTAACAAATAGAGTCTTAGATACTTAAAAGCTAGCATCAGAAATAGAGCGAAATAATACCTAAACTAAAAGCAAAAACAGTTGAGACTTAACGCCATTTAATTGAAACTCATTTGCGACACCAATTACAGTGCTGATTGATAATGGCGTCGCATTTAAAGAAATAGAGAAAATAGAACTTCATGAAAAGGCCTTTTATTCCTACGGATTCATGAATGAAAATCATTCTAACAAAGGCTTTGGAACAGCGTTGGGACATACAAAAGGAAGCAGCCAGCTGTGAAAGCGAGTAACCGGGCAAGTTGTGATTGATGACGGTGTTTACATAAATAAACAGGAAGGAAAGAATAATATGAGGTGGGGCACAGCTGATTTTGGCTTGTATTCGAGCCGTCCATCTAATTCTGTATCTTCACTACAGTAGACTTCGCGGTTAACTCCTTACAAAACTCCTAAGTGCTTTCCAAACCATAGTCAGAATCTAAATAGTACCTAATCTTTATAAATAAAAATGTCGTGTCACTTTATTTGTTCGCGATGAACTCCTAAACTAATGAACCGATTTTTTTATGGTAACAGGGGCGTTTGCCCCTTTACGAGCAGACGGGTCACCTGATGGTAAGTGACTACCGCCGCCCATGGGCACCTGTAACTCAAGAGTCACAAGTGCGTTGCCGGCCTGTAGGGTGGAGTAGGGGAAGAGAGGGTAAGCAGGGGAAGAGGGAGAGAGGGAAGGGTTAGGGCCTCCGGTTACCTGACTCGTGGTATCACTCCAGTCGAGCCGGCCAATACGTGCCGAAGCAGGGCTCTTTCTTTTCCACGATTAATTTTTAATTGAATTTTGCACAATATGTGCAGTTATGTCCAACTGGTGAGATAGGACAGTTTTTTTTTAATTGCAAATTCTCCAGCCACAGCAACGGGTAACTAGTATATTATATTTGTTATAATTACAATCCCGGCGTACATTTTCATACAGATTCTTAATAATCTTCCATTACAAACATTATCCTACAATTTTCTTTTGATCTCAATGTAATGAATATTAATAGAAGAAAACTCACTTTATCCGCCTTTAATTTGTGTTGATAAAGAAAAATTACTTACAAGCGTTTTTGCTATCATTAATGTTCCTTTTATCTTACAAATTTAAGTCAGTATCATTAATTACATTAACAGTGGCAGCGTTTTATTATTTATTGGCAATAAAATTGACTTACAGACTCGTGAATTAATTACCGACCCCCGCAGTAAGTAGATAATAAATAAATCAATACTTGTGTGTTGAGGGGTGCACTTGTGACCGGGGTGACTTTGGAAGAAACCTTGACATAGACCGGAAAGATTGATAATCATTGTAGAACAACGTATGTTAGAAAAACCCTCCAATATAAAGGATCCTCTGATAAGGCTAGGTGATATTAGAAAGTTATTATCGTGGGAGAGCCACTTCGGCACGTATGGGCCGCCTCAACCGGAGTGATACCACGACTTGACGATTGAATTGCTTTTCGCCGAGTGAGTGAGGTTACCGGAGGCCTCAGGCCCTAACCCTTTCCTGCCCACCCCTGTCCGCCTCTTCCACCCTTCCCCTATACCCACCTTAAGCTCGTTTGCCCCTATATCATAACAAAAAAAAAGAGTGACAACTTTCATTGCGCGATGCAGAAGCAGTAGCTTTTTACTAATTAAGAGGTAAAAAGTTGAACAACAGTCAAGAGTGAAATAGTGTAGCCACAAATAAATAGCGAAATTGTATACTCATTTGTGGTAAATGAATATTTACAAAACATAGGAAGATAAAACCAAAACATTTCAAGGAAAATATTGCTTCATCCATCACAACGGGACTAGTGGCGAGGAACGATTAATTAGTGTTTGGTTTTCCTTGATTTTGTGACTTGATTGTTTATGAGGTCTATACTAATTGAAAGTAGCTGGAAAACATAAATCAAATCTGCACCAAAACATAACACTTTTGTATAACAATAAATGAGACATCTGATCCCAAACTAGGCAGAACCTGTACCACGGTAATACCATCTATATATAACATTATCGTGCCTGTACTATGGTAACCCGACTGCTGATAAACATTCATAAATATCCCTAAGTACATTTATATTATAGATAAATTACACCCAGACACAGAACAAATTACCGTGCTCATCACAAAATATTTGTCCAGGGTGGGGTTCAGACCTCAGCAGTCAGGATCAGTAACCACTAGGCGAACAGGTTCGTCAAAGACAAAGATGGATGGATAATCATATTTATGCTATCAAAGTTTTTTAACAAAACTAAACTTATTAAAAGAACTGAAACTTGATTGATATTAATTACCTTCTTCTTTGTGCTCTGTGCACAGGCACTTAGAATAGAATATTCTTTATTGCACACCATATATAATTATAATAGATCTTAAATTTAATGTTAATGTACAATGGGCGGTCTTATCGCTCAAAACGATCTCTGCCAGACAACGTTTGGATGAATTTTGTGTCAAGTAAGTGGTAGCTGACGGTATACTACACAGGTACTACAGTACACTACAGGTACATACACACACGTAGACAAATATATATACATATAAATATACATACAGAAGTAGTCATAGACACATCAATATTTAGCAAATAAACATTTACAACATTGATAGTGACAGCACATTAACTAGTTTCGAGTACAGTAGAACTATAATCCTAGGTCTAGGTAAAAGTCACTAGACTTTTAACCATTGATTTAAATGCGTGTATGGTTTGAGCTTTCCTAATTTCGATTGGCATTGCATTCCACAACTTTCTTACAACAACAGGAAAAGATATGTCAAAAAACAATATGGAATGTAGAGGCATTTTTAATTCCACGTTTTCTCTCTCTCTCGGGCACTTAATGTTTACCTGTAAGTTTATTCATGGAGTAGGCACTCCATAGTATATTACATGTGATTACCTTATCCTTTTTAGGTATACGGCACCAGTTTGATAATTCCGAAACTTACCTGAAACAAACAAAAATTACAGTGTGATTTTCAACAAAAAAATAAAATATTCTGAAGCATCCCGCGTCTTTCTTAGGTAAATTTTATTTGAAGAATGATTGTTATACACGCTTATATAAAAAAAAAACCTTCAAACTTCAAAAATCTTTAATCCCATTCTAATACTAACTAATATTATAAATGCGAATGTAAGTTTGTTTCTTACTGTGTTAACCTCCTAACTACTCAACAGATTTTCATAAAAAAAATTATGATACTCGTTGTCAGTGGAGGGGCTCGTGGGTAATTGGTAACCGAGAAGATTCGCACATTACAAGGTTAAGTAACACTAGCCAGGTCAGTCTTAGGATGGGTGATCATTCTTAACATATACCTCCGTGCCTCGGAAAGCAACGTGCTTTCCGTCAGCCGTCGGTCCTGGATGCCATACGAACATCTGTGGCATTCGTTACGGGTAGTTGGAGCCCTAAAAAGTCCTACAACCTGTCTAACTACAGAACTTCGGTATCGCCTAGTACGGTTGTGGAGGTCTGATGGCAGTCGCTTCACGTAAAACATCAAAGTTAGGACTTATCGTGGTTAGACTAAAAAGCCGACCCCAACTTAGGTGGGAAAAGGCGCGGAGGATGATGACTTGTCAGTGGTATAGACATGGGGTTTCTTTTTTTTTGTGAAGAAAGTACTATTCACGTGACACAGTAAAATAACTTTAACACAAGCGAAGCCATGGCCACAAACTAGTTCCTAGTTCATTTTTCCTTATAAAAATTTAGCTTCTTTCTTCTTCTCTTCTTTCTTACCACAAATATCACAAGAAGGGTTCACAGCCGTAAAAGAAACTAGCCCAAATCCTTTGCAATTACTGTACGGATGGCGCAATGGTTTAAGTGTTCACCTCGCCACTACGCCGCGCCGAGTGTTGTGGGTTCAAATCCCACACATGACAAATATTTGTGTGATCCACGATTAGTTGTCCTGAATCTGGGTGTTATTTGTATTGGTTGTTTGAATGTTTGTGAAGCCTCCCGCGGCACAGGAATATTCCTAATGCGGTAGTTTTTATAAAAAACAAAAAATGTTACACATTGCGCTGACTCTAATGAAAATTGAGAAAAAGGCAGGAATATGATGATGACGACATACTATGCAGTGAGACACCCAAACCAATGCCAATACACATACTCTTGCACCTATACAAATATTTACACCGAGTGGGAATCGAACCCACAGTCTCTGATGTAGCAGTTGAAATTAATGCAGTGTAATGACAATCTACGTAGCGCGTGGATAGGGGTAGAGACCCACCGATACCTAGGTTGTCATTACAGGTGACGTAGAGACAAACGTGTCTTAAGTTTCTGATAAGCAATATAAATATGAGCCAGTTCGAGTTACAGATATGCAACCCTTACCTTACACTTCCCAATCGATCTCTATAAGCAATATCCCTTTCCTACCCATGCCGTCCCTTCTTACCAACTCTTTCCTTTCAATATAGCCCCAATTTTCCCATTTAATTCGGTAAATCCCCTGTTGACGGCTATAGGCTTGCCCCATATTACGTAAGTGGGACTTAATTATAGTCGGCGAATTGTGGGCGTTTAATACGCCTCTGCCATGAAGGGCGAGATATGTATGTATGTGTAAGCAATATACCGGTAAACTTCAAATGTATTGCGTTCCCTAGACGATCATGCGGCATGCCATGCTGAATCATCATGCTGCATGAAGAACCTATTGAGAGTCTATTATGCAGTATGATAATCTTTGTATAATCATTTTATTCAGTCAATATAGATAGTACAGTAAAGAGTTCTTCTGCACTGGTATGGAAATGTCTTTCTTAAAGGCAGTTTAATAATATAATATAATAATAAAGGAGTAGTTTTCATGTCATGCACGTAGTTTGCATGTCATTCGCATCAATCAAAGCAATTAAACGATCATGCACACATGACAGCAAGTAACACATGTCATGCCGCATGATCGTCTAGGGAGCGCTTATCAGTGTGTTTCCTAACAGACTGCACCCACTATTGTAGTTAGGCTTGTTTAATCACCGTCAAATCTCATTAAAGGTTCTATTGAAAGCCATTAGTTGGCTTCTGCGGTATTGTGGCGTGTTCCTTGATATGGTTTACTAAATGGTGAACAATATTGTACTGTACACAATACAACTTTAAGTATTTGGTGTATACTGCTGTTAATTAAATATCTACGGTTTTACTCACGTGTGTATTTCGGGAATGCAAGAACAATTTCGGTTAAGGTTAGCAACAAGGAATTTCTGGGTATAAAATGGATATATTTACAAAAAAAAACTGTCAGTCGTAGGACTGCACGTCAGAAGTGAAAACAACTTCACAATGTATTTGCATATACATACACACACACACACATATCTGTATATATGTATAATTAGGTTCAAAATAAAAAGTAGGCAATAACATATCTAAATGTATACATAGGGTACACTGGAAGTTCTGCGCTCCTGGCCGCTCATAAAATGTTTGAATTTTATATTTTTTTAAATATAAGAAACTCGGCTCCGTCTTACGAATTTTCGATCAGGTCACGTGTCCTGACGCGAGTTTAACATTTTTTACCCATTCCAAAAAGTGCACAACGCCGCTAAAGAAGTTTTCACTTCAAAAAAGTATCTATGTTTGTTTATCCGTGTCGAAGAACCCATAGTACAAAATTTATGTCATATTAACTTTACTAGGCATACTAGGTATAACTAATAATGATAACTTTATGTTGCAACAACTGCATTGTTAAATGCCGGAATGCGGAGTAATAATGTTTGTGGTTAGGATGTCGTTGTGTTTATTCTAAGATTATTATTAATGATTGGCTTGAACATAAAAGCAGCGGCTGCTTGGCATTGTCCGCCATATGCTGAGACCAAGACTATTTCATAAGCTATTATTTAATTAACAATGTTTGTGTGTTCGGAACGAATCTTGGAATCTAAATTAAAACCACTTCCCCATGTCCGATTGGGCTCAAGTTTAGTGCACATATGTATTTACGGTGATAATACAATATTATGGTACCATAGAGATGTTCTGATGATGGAGCCGGGAGACGGCCGTAGAAACTTCTTAACAACTAAACAAGATAAACCAATCGAGTTTTGGCTCGATTGATTCGTCTTGAGGAGTACTTTTTTAAACATCCAATCTACACTAAAATAAAATTGAGTTTGTAGAAAAGCTTGTTTTAATTTATTTATTTTTACAATTAATTGTCTTTACAGGGTTAATGGCTACCAAGTACTGTTATAAATATTGAGTATGTTATGTAATAAACAAATAAAGTTTTTCTTATTATTATTCTCTGCTTAGTAGGGTCTATATAGCGCTGTGTTTACAATCAGTATTATAATCACCAGTTTCGTGAAAATATTTATTTTTTGTGATAGAACAAAAAAGTTTCTACACTAAGAAATTACATACATTTAACCAAAATATATAAAATAAATGTAAAAAATATTTTTTTTATAGTATAGGTATAAGAAACTCTTTAAAACAAAAAATTGCAATAATTATGTCACTGTTTCACTTACAGGGTTTCACTTTTTTATTTGGTTATAAATCAGATAAGCACTTCTAAATCATTAAGTATGGCCTGTGTGCATACACGTGAGAGCAACCGTAGCTTTTATATATACATAGCTTTAATAATCACCATATCAGCAGTGGA
This sequence comes from Euplagia quadripunctaria, assembly GCA_963859945.1. Lineage (NCBI taxonomy): Eukaryota > Metazoa > Arthropoda > Insecta > Lepidoptera > Erebidae > Euplagia > Euplagia quadripunctaria. The sequence goes on from OY982582.1 coordinate 741,369, forward strand.
ACACAGGTTTATTCACTCTGTATAAAAAAAAATTAATGATAAGTTAGAAGGTTCAGACTTTCCAATTCCGAATCCATCCGTTTCAACGACCTTTTCATTCCATTGCCTTCTATTTCAAATCTTCGCTTTAAAATTTCTAAATAACAAAAAATACTATTTAAAAAAATTATATTACAAATAGTATATAGTATAATAATACCTGGACATTCAAATGGTCATAACTTTCAAACGAATAGTTTTTTTTTTATAAAAATTCTGTGATTTAAGTAGAAAAAGGTGTTCCATTGTCAGATAAAATGTGTACAGTGTAAACATATAATATGACTAGCAGTTCCCAGCAGTTTCATTCACATTCACTGCTCCACTCCTCAGGTTCATAGCGCGATGTTAAATAGCCTGTAAACTTCCTCAAAAATTAGACTATAAAACGCACAAAGCTATTTTAAATCCGATTAAAATGTTAAAAACTGTTTTTTAGGCAGGTGCAAATAACTATATGAGCTTAAAAAAACCTTTTATTTTGACATTACAAACAGACACTTCAATTTTATTTATCTGCAACCAAAATACACTATAAATTTTATTAAATTATTGATCACATAAGTGGTCGTCGCCAAAGCAAACGAGGTCTTTGTTTTTGAATCTACAAACATGCGTTCTGCGACGTTACGGATGCAAATTTTTATGTTCTCCTTTTTAGTACCTAAGGCCTAGGTGTTTTGCATACAGACCACGACACTAGGTTTTACGACCTAGGTTTACGTACACAGTTTTCCTTAAGCGTAATCCTCACATCTAAACATACTTATGTTATTATTACGAATGATTACTAATGAAATTACTTAGATCATGTTCGTATCAAGGTACATTGTATGTATCAGATATGACGGAGAGTGTCCTTGGCTATATATGGTTTTTGTTTGAAGATCAGCTCTTTTCTAATCCTTGAAGAGAGGATTTTTACTGATATTATCGATTTGAAATTTACCCTGATGCAACAATATCTGGAATCAGCTGATACTCAAATGAATAAATGAATGTGTGAAATGAATGAAATGAATTTGACTGGCCTGTTGGTCTAGTGGTTAGTTACACTGACCGCTATGCTTATGGGTCGTGGGTTTGATTCCCACCTGAGTCTGGGTGTTCTTTGTGTCCGTTATTTCTATGTTTCTAAAATTCCCCCGCGACACAGGAGTAATTCCTAATGCGGGAGTTGTATTTTTTAAAAATAAAAAAAAATAAAAAAAGTTAAAAAATCATCAACTTAGAGCAGAGGTATCGTGATTGAGGTGATTGGATTAGCCTCAATGATTAGTTTATTGATAGAAACTGTTTTTTTTTTACTTTCCTGTGTTTTGTTTTTGAGTCGGGGCTATTTGAAATGTTTAAATTTTACTTTTTGCACTATTACCTTATATTTTTAAACGTGGTTTCAATAAATCTATACTAATATTATAAAGCTGAAAAGTTTGTTTGTTTAGTTGAACGCGCTAATCTTAGGAATTACTGGTTCTAATTGAAATTTTTTTTAAAGTTAGATAGCCCATTTATCGAGGAAGACTATAGACTACATAACATAACGCTACGACCCATAGGAGCGGAGCTGTAACCATAAACGCAAGTAAAACTGCGGGGATTGCTAGTTTACTTATATTTATATAGTAATACAAAACAATCTTGGGAGAGCCGTGCTTTGGCACGTAAGGGCCGGCTCGACCCGATTGTTACCACGGCTTCACAGAAAACCAGCAGTGAAGCAATGATTTCATTGCTTTTCGCTGTATGAGTGAGGTAACCGGCTGCCCTAACCCTACCCTCCCCCTCCCTCCTCTCCCCCTCTTCCCCCCTTCTCGTACTTCCACTTTAAAGGCTGGCAACGCACTTGTGACTTTTGAGTTGCAGGTGTTAATGGGTGGCGGTAGTCATTTACCATCAGGTGACTCGTCTGCTCGTTTGCCCCCTGCAATACCATACCATTAATATCCCTTTCCTTTAATTGCATTCCCTTCTTATCTAACATTTCCTTTCAATATACTACCAACTTTCCCGTCTTTAATTCCCAAAGTGACCAGTTGACGGCATTAAGATGGCACGTTAGGGAAACCAGATTATAGTTGGCATAATATGGGTATTAATTACACCTTCGCCTTACCTACTACTTTGGGGACACAGACGTGAGGGTACAACCGCAAAATATTAGTTGTTAATGACAATTTTTTTTTATGAGTTACTAGCAGCGCCCCGCGTTTTCACCCGCGTAAGTTCCGATCCTGTGGGAATATCGGAATAAAAAGTAGCCTATGCTTTAATCCAGGTCTCTAACTATCTACATACCAAGTTTCATCGCAATCGGTTCAGTGGTTTTTGCGTGAAAGAGTAACAAACATCCATCCATCCATCCGAACTTTCATATTTATAATATTAGTGGGATGTCTAAAAGTGAGCGATTACAAAGCGGAACATTCTCCTTCCTAGTTACTACACCGTCTAGATACGGTAACGCTTTTGACAGATATGTTTCATACACAGCCATCGGCCCCTTAACTCTACCCTCCAAAGCCATTATGGTACCATTTATTGGCATATTTCGTCCCTTAAATATCTAATATTTGTACCTACGTGTAGCTTTATCAATAATATAATATTTAATAAATTAATCTAATCTTAATAAATATAACATGTATTTCAAATTAAATACTTGTGAAGTCAATTTGAAAATTTTTTATATCGTAAAAGAAACTGTGGGTGTTCAATACTGGGATATACTGAAGACAATTGACAGGTGGTTCTAGTCCGCTACTGGCGCACTAGTATCACACTGCTTTGATAAATAGCTACGTGATATACAAGCAAGGAAAATTGAGATTAAATAATAATATTTAGAAATATCCATATATAGTATACTAGCAACCCGCCCTGGCTTCAAATGTCATGCGTCTTTATCCATTATTTTCGCTGTCAATGCATTTAGATGAAGTAAACATCCTCCGCGCCTTTTCCCAACCAAGTTGGGGTCGGCTTTCAGTCTAACTACGATACGGCCGAACTTCGATATTTTACGTGAAGCGACTGCCATCAGATCTTCACAACCCAAGTACTAGGCGATATCGAAATTCTGTAGTTAGCCAGGTTGTCGGACTTTTTAGGGCTCCAACTACCCGTAACGAATGCCACAGATGTTTGTATGGCACCCGGGACCGACGGTTTAACGTGCTCTCCGAGGCACGGAGGGGTCTCGATGTATTAAGAATGGTCACCCATATTACTGACCTGGCTAGTTTACTTAACTTTGTAATGTGCTAACCTACTCGGTTACCAGTTAGCCACGAGCCAGCATGCATTTGGATGAAGTAATTTATTTAAAAAATATACAACCTTAGCAGGACCTCATGTAAGGTCAGCTGGTTCCAGTCCGGTTCGATTAAAACAGTTTTATTTACGACTGTGTAGTATTTATTGCACTTGGCACTGTTTTGGATGTAATTAAGAATCCTGTCAGTGTATACTTTAATTTTAACCGAACATATTTCATACGATTTTGGAGATATTTGCGGACATCACCAATGATAAATGGACGTGGGTTTCACTCGACGCATAATTCTTCATTATCATTTGCAGTCTTTTTCAACAATAAGTTGTACACTTTTTTTGTACCTCTTTCCTGTTTTGTATCGAGTTACATTTAAACAATAGTTGCAAGTACATTTAAAAAAAATTAAAAAGAAAATTAAAATAAACCCAACTCAAAAATCCCCCCTACTAACAGAAAAGAGCTGATGATCTTTGAACGGTTGAACAGTATTTCTTGAATTATAGCTAAAACTCTCGATCAAGCCATCATTCAAACAAAAAATAAAACTAAATCAAAATTGGAACTTCCGTTTAGGAGTTACAGACAGACAGACAAATACACATGTTAAACTTAACCCTCGTTTTTACGTTGGGGGTTAATAAAGGTATAACTGCTCTGCGACATTTATATATTTTTGTTGCATAGGATTATATTATGTTCTTTTAAAAACGAAGAGGGCACTGACTCTTGTTGTCGCCACTTCAAAAACTCTTATTTATTTTATTAACAAACAGGGACAAACTATAACAGATGATAACATAGTTCACTATTTAATAAAAATAAGTTAATAGACATTATTTTGACTGGTTATAGCGGTAACGCAATGGTATTGGTCGATTGATAAATATGAATGAATAGTGGGGTTATAAAAGGGTAGAAATAAGTTCAGAACTATTCACTTGAGTGCGAATAGAGGTACGAACGACTTGGCAGTTACTGTTAGTTAGTGATTTTCATAGTTTATATCAGTGGTTGTGAGACTGTTTTCTTACACTCTTGTAGCACAGGAGCAATTTTGTAAAAAAATTGTCAATAAAGATAATTATTACTAAAAAAAAATACTACCTACCTATAATATTATCTGAGTTTACCTACATTATTATGTATGTAAAATCCTTATGTATCTATATTTATTTCCCTGCAATAGACTTGTGATGGAACACCGTGTGGTTTTAGTCTGTTCGAGTCCGACATACCACTTCACCCTCGGTGACGATAAAAAAAGAAAAAAAATTATAGTAAGTAAAAAAGTATTATTAGTTTATTAAAATCATTTGCATTACATTTGGTTTGATTCATAGAAATTACCTGGGACTTTCGCCTCTGTCCGTGCATAAAACTGAAATAAATAAATAGTACTGTATTTCACAAAAGGGTTAGGCAGAGCTAATATACACGTAAAGGCACGTAATGATGGCCGATTAACATAAGAAGCTGTCTTGATTTTTTATCTAAGCAAACATCTCAGTAAAAGGCCGCATTTCAGTAGTCTCCAGCTTCCAATCAAACAGACGCCCGTATTCCATTTCCTCTGCAATCGCATTCAGTAGACTTTTGGATTTCATTTCAGATTATGTAATGGTTACAGATGAAAGGTCCTATAATATTATAGGTATGTTGTCGCCACATCAAAAACTCTTATTTATTTTATTAAAAAGGGGCAAACTATAATAGATAACAACAGTTCACTATTTAATAAAAATGAGTTTATAGACATTATTATGACTAGTTATACTGGTAAAGTAATGCTATTGGTCGGTTGATAAATTGTTAATATCATCTAACTGTTTGTCGATATCAATGATTTTTTTCACACATTTCCGTGACAATTACTTATAATACGACTACATACGTATTATTAAATACTTACGAATTACTTATGTATTTCATCGGGAATTAACGCGATCACCAAAAGGTTGTCACAGGCTGACTCAGCCTGAGCCAGATGACCACGGCAAGTGGAACCTGTTCGAAACGTCAGGCAGTTCAGAAGTATATAATACATTTTCGTGATCGCGTTAATTCCCGTGGAAATACATAATTACATCACGGCACGCAAAAGTTTAAAAGTTAGTACTTACGAATTAGTGAGTGCATGAGTTTGTTTATATATTTGTTATGCTTTCAACCGAGCATCGTGGATTTTTGCAATACTCGATGTCGAGGGTAGACAAAAAGGACATAGGATACCTTCCATCCAGAAAAAAAGAACTGGCCCCGAGAGACAAGTTAGAATACTAAACACTAAACATAGGGGTTGTCCATTAATCACGTAATGTTTTTTTAGCAAATTTTCAACTTCCCCTCCCGTCTGGTGATGCGTGATGAGATTTTAGACTAACCCCTCCCCCTAGCCAAAACCACGTGTATTTTTTTAGTTCAAAATATTTTCAAAATATTATCTTTAAATACAAATATAATCGCGCCATCTAAGAAAAAATAAATACCTGTGATATCTCACTACACCCCCACTACACCCCACGAAATATCACAAGGGGGGGGGCCCTTGTGATATTTCGTGATTATTTTCGAACCCCCTCCCCCCTTTTGAGCCTCACGTGATTAATGGACAATCCTTTAGCGCACTGCAAACTTAAAGCTCGATTTACATACAACACAACTTGCAGGGCACTAACTGACTTAGTGCGCTGATTTCGTATCCCGTAAAAGCATTTAGGCATTGTGTTCCATCTCGTCACATTGTATTCAAAGGAAATATATATCTATAAAAATGTCAGATAATGTAGACCGGACGTAATACGCTGGTCCTCTGTAAGCTCGGGTGGTTTTTAGTTACAGCGGCTTGAATCACAGCGGTCTGGCTGTGCCGATCTCCTTCAACATTTTTAATGTATTAATTCTTTAAAAAAAAAACCGACTGAAAAAAACTATTCCATAAAAGACTTAAATGGTTTTCTCATGGATGCCATTGTCAGAACTAAATTGAAATGAGACCACACGGAAAACACCAGCTTTCAAATAAAAAAAGAATCATCAAAATCGGTTCACCCAGTCGTAAGTTATAAGGTAACAAACATAAAAAAAATAAAAAAATACAGTCGAATTGAGAACCTCTTCCTTTTTTGAAGTCGGTTAAAAATGAAATCCATTCAGTCATAAAAGTCTTTTTTTTATTAAATAAATTCTTTACAGTTTAGGTAATTTTAAATATTATTACTTATCAACTTACAGTTAATTTTTCGTTATCAAATAGTTGTTCTTTACAGCTAAAAATCCAATCTTCGTAATGTAAAAAATAATAAAAAGCATGGCCAGACATTTTCTATTTTACGTTGGTTAATCATTATTCCGGCCATGTCTCCCGATACAAAAGGCTGCGGCCATTTCGGCCTATCTCTGTTCTGCCGCTGAGTAGGCGGACTAAAAGCGATACTTTCTTTATCTGCCGTTTGCTTAAACAATATTAGGGTTTTGGACATTCTTATTGGAATTAGTTTAGCGAAAGATAGCACATTAGATTGCAACTCCACAACTGACATGCATAGAAGCTGGCCATATTTGTAACTATCTAATCATAGCCAATTGGCAAACGATACAAGTAACACTATTTGTTTGCTAAATTTTAAAATCATTTTACCCGGGACCCGGGATACCCTAGGAAAAAAGCTTCCAAGAACCCTTGCAGACTTTGGCCTCCTGATCAGCAGGCGACCACACAATGCAATAGGGGCCATTCCCTAAAATTGGGAAAAGGGCAGGAAAATGATATCTGTAATTATTATTTAAATAAATCTTCTAAATAAAGAACTTATTTCAAATGTAAATAGATGTAAAGAGCCCAGAGATATCTGTTTGTCCCTACTCCCAGTACTTATCATGATTGCCTTCAGCGATTAGGTACAAACTCGATTGCATTAATTGGACAACACATTGCCATTTAAGTTGAAAACTGTTCAATGTTTAATTGTTTGGGTTCTATTCAAAGGTTTTTGATTTTATTGTTTATATGTCTGTTTAAATACCTGTATACAATACATATATATGTAAATGATAAATAAATAGTATTTTTAACTTTGTTTTCTTTTTTTTGTTAAGATGAGCTTTAGCGTTATCAATTGGAGACAGTTCTTTCCATACCTTCGATGGAGCTTTATTATGAACAATAATTAAATGAATGGTCAAGTTTCGATCATTAGTATGAAACTAAAAGTCTATGGATACAGTAGGTGTAATAAAAATAATAAAAACAAACTTTTTCTCAAAAAATAATAAATAAATTCGTTACGAAGTTCTGCAGCGCTTAAAGAAACATCAGATATTGTTATATGAAATTATGTAATTTATTTTACGTAATTTAAAATTACTTCAAGTACTTAAATTAATGTTGGCTCTTTTCTAGAAACAGAGAAATCCGTAGGAGACCAAAAATGGCCATCATAACTTTTGTTATTACAACTTTCAACAATTTAATGGGTAGATTAGAGAATTAGAAACCGTTTTGAAAGCATTTCTTCCTAAGCGGTTTCCGATTCTTGAGGGCGCGAATGAAGACCGGAAAGCAATGCATTTGTAGACCATCTAATGGGTAACCCCATTAGATCTAATAAAGATCTTTTGTACTCTTTGTGGAAGTCTGCATGAAAAGCCATCAGTAGTGGATGATGATAATGATGATTACTGAAATTAATTAACTTCCAACAACGATAACAAAGTAATCAATACTGTAATGCTTGTGTGCTGTAGGTCTCCTACTACACCACCTAAGATAATCTGATCGGAACAACACACAAGGTTGGATTTTACATTCTTCACTAGGCAATTTTCCATATCATGATATCGAAAAATAATCACCTTCGTAGAAACCAATCGGATTTTTAAGTCTCAGCGGACATGGTGCATACAAACGTAGAAATACCAAGACTAATAGAAATAGCTGCAAATATTTGCACAGAGCGAGAATTGAACCCGCCACCACCCACATTGGAGTCGGCTGCTCAATCACGTAGGTCGATAAAAGATTTAAAATGCAGCAACCATGCTTTTTATAAAATAAATTAAAGAATTGCTCGCTATCTATTCAAATAATCAATGTTAAGTGCTATATTGTCTTTCTATGGAAAACTTTGGATGGAGACAATCTATATAAAGTGTTTACATTCTAAACCACTTGAGATTAGATAAAGCTTTTGAAGATAGTTTGATAAGCGATGTGACAGGTTCCGTGTCTCCAACGAGAAGATTTACAATAAAATATTCAAATACACGTAAACAAAACACGATAGAACAGTAATGCATTGAAGTGGCAATTGGCTGGCCACGGCTGCCGAAGGACCGCTGGCCGTTGGAGCAACCGGATACTAGAGTGGAGACCGCGAATCGCTAAACGAAAGGTGGGACGCCCTCCAGCTAGATGGACTGTTGCCCTGGAGAATGTAGCTGGGATGGACTGAATGCGGAAGGCCGAGGACCAGGTGCTTATGGACATTGGGGGAGATCTATGTACAGCAGACGACTGCAATAGGCTAATTGATTGATTGATTTAGAATAATCTATATTGCGGTACTAGTTTATCACAATTCATTCGAAGCTATTACACTTAAGATTCTACAGCCGCATTTGGCTATAAAGCCTTCTCACGGTACACTTTGGGTAACCAGAACAGAAATGCTTTGAGAATCCCCTATTGTGGTCCACTCTGGTTTTACGCCTGCCATTCTGTTTTACAAAACGGAGATAGATAGATAGGTACTCTTTATCATACCATGAATAGGACAAGGAGAGGGAGAGAATGCGAATACAGAAGTTCGCATTCTCTGAAGTCTGTTGAAGCGGTGGATAACGACACACACCTTGGCCTTAACCGCAAACCCATTCACCCACAGTTCGTCAACCCTGATCGGGATAAACATTATGAATTGCCACCACAAGGAAAAGGGAAAATCTACACGGTTTGTTATCACCTTATTCTTCAAGTTATTTATTTAGTGGTAAACCACTACAGGCTTGTCTCTTGTATTTCGTCAAATTAATATATTTTTACTAATTTAGGTCAAATTTATTTCAAAATAGCTGTTAAAAGTAACAGATTTTATTTAAAAAAATAAAATAAATTTGCCTAAACCACACAGTTGACACCCCTCCCAGTGCTTTCCTCGTGTCTCCTCGTGTGAAATCAAATTGATTGCTACTCTCGTGTCGTCTGTCTTCGTTTTCGCTTCCCTTACTTGCTGATTGTCAAATTATTTATATTCGTTTATGATTAATGCTCCACTGATTCAATTAGTTGTAATACCTAATTATTATGGAGCACATCCTACTCTTCTTTAATAAACAGCCTATCTTAAGTGTTTGAGAACCACATATTAGAACGATCAAATATACTTTTCAAATGTTCTTGTATGGGTCGCGGTTAACAGCCCGCACGATTTTGAAGTCGCAAGGTTTTAGATCTCTTTTGAGTAGTATTCGATTTTGTTTACCTGTACAGGATGGGGAAATGTATTCTGTACCTCTTATCGAGGAGCTCCAAAGTTGCAAGAAAATGCCAGTTGAGTCATCGCAGCTCAGTGGTAGAATGAAGCCGGTGGATCCACTCATACATGAGTCAACAGGACAGCCGGAGACAATTTCCTCCCAACAAACGCAAGTGTTTTTAGCCATAACCATTTTGAAAAAAGCTATTCCCTTTTTAACATCATTGACTCCACACCGCCGAGTTCTTAATTCATATTCGTGAAGAATTTCTGTCGCTGTTTATTGAATGAAAAACCTCGTATACCGTCAAACCGACAATCCTCAGCACTTAAAATCACACAGCATTTATTAAGCTTGTCTGAAGCGTATAAGGCTGATGCGAGGCACAAATTAAACGAAAAACCGCCAGCTTACCTCCTACGATCTTACCTCTCCAAAAATGTACATTATTAAGAAGTATGTTACATTAACTCATTTCAGCGAGCGCCAAAACGGCGTCTGACCTACTTAGAGCTAATGGCCTTTTAATTACGTCTTACCTTTAAATATTCTATTAATTGGGTTAACAGTTTTAATTGTACCAATTCATCAGTAAGGTTTAGAGTTGTTGGTGTGGCATTAAAAAAAATTATCATAAGCATTTGCTCAAACAACATAATGTTCTATAAGGTACAGGGAAATCGAATTTTAACGAACCTCAATATAAAGATTTCGATCCCCTGGAAATCCTGGAATTGCCCACAAGAGCTGGTGCAAAATATATCTTTACTTTACGAATACCTCTCGTCAAAAACCTCTTTATAACGAATTTTGGAAATTACACACTACCTATACCATAATATATTTTTTAAGTTATATTATATATTGTATTATTATGTAGGTTTATTTATGTAATATATTTTAAATATTGTTCTTTAATTTCTAAATTTAAAATCGGAATTTTAATTATACACCTAGCCGCGTATCTGTATCACCCAAAGGTTGACTGGTAGAAAATGCCTCCGCCTCATGCATGCATTTACAATCATTGTAAAATATAAATAGAACCTATAATTTATCTCTGTTTAACAATTGTTGTTAACCTATATAATAACTTTTACAAACGTATCCTACCAATCCATCACATAAGATTCCACGAGAATTCATGTCTTGACAGGTTCAGGAAAGTTAAATTTATTGTAAGACAATCACTGTTGTTTAATGTAATGTAAACAGTGATGTTTGTCATTGTTGTTTAATGTAGGTAAAGTAATGTAATGCTGCTGTTTATCACTGTTGTTAGACAATGTACAGTTGCAATGGTTGAGAAACGAAAAAGGTACTCGTTAACCGCACAATAAAAAGCGAAAAATCATTGTTTTACCTTGTTAGTTGAAATTGCTCCCTATAACAGAGTAGGTATTGTCGTCGCCACATCAAAAACTCTTATTTATTTTATTAAAATTAGGGACAAACTATAATAGATGATAACACAGTTCACTATTTAAAAAGAATAAGTTAATAGACATTATTTTGACTGGTTATACCGGTAACGCAATGGTATTGGTCGATTGATAAATATAAATGAATAGTGGGGTTATAAAAAGGGTAGTAATAAGTTCAGAATATGGTCTTGAGTGCGAAGAGTAGTACGAACAACTTGGCAGTTACTGTAGTTAGTGATGTTCATATTTTATATCAGTGGTTGTGAGAATGTTTCTAACAGTATGTAGAAGAGTTTGTAACTTTGAGGTTAATATATTTATACAAATTTTCTTACATTTTTAAAACGAATCTTAGACCAACCTAACCTCTGTATAAAAACCTACATTTTATCAAATTACCTGATATGACGAATATTCTTATATCGAGCTCGGTTTAGAGTATTTTTATTTGAGTATTTTGCTATTTGTTTTGTCTGTAAGCAGCCATCATCGTTTATCTATTGATATCTTAATCTCGATAAACAAATACTTATCTGTTGGTTTTTCATTTCTCTAAATGAGAAATTCTGTCATATTCATACAAATATTTACACTGAGTGTAAATCGAATACGAGACCTCTGACGTGGAAAATGAACTATCACCAACAGGGTTTTATTTATGGTATGTTACTAGTCAAGCCCCTTCATTTGATATCCATATTGAGGGGGTTGTAAAAAATATATCGTGATCAGAACTAAAAGTATGTACTTAACAAACTCCAGAGCAATCGGTCAACAGGGAAGGATTAAAATTTCAATTACTAAATTTGACCCAAAAATAATCAGGCAAGCAAATAAATAATACCATTTTAAAAAGAGTTCCATTATATTTGTACCTCCTAGCTTTTTCATCAGATCATCATTACCAAGCCCAATGTATTGGACTCGTCCTAACAAATCATATGAGCCCAAACTCGAGGGGTTAACTAATAGCCACTGAAGAGTTCCACTATCTACCTCCTGGCTCCATCATCAGATCAGCTAGAAGATGCCAAATTATAATATGTCATCCAAACTACAAGTACCTTCTAAGTTTCATTTCGATATGTCAATTAGAAGTAGGTTCAAATTGACGTCCAAGATTTTGCATAGTTAGTAGAAGCTAATAAACACTTAAAATTAAAGACACTTTTTTTCAGTATATAGGCAGTGTCACTAGACATGATGTAAGGATTCCAACGATACCCTATACTTCCAAAGAGTAAAAAAGTATATAAAAAAATATTGGTTATCTGTCAAGTCGGTTTACGGACGATAATTTTACGTGATAACGTCATAGGAAAACACAATATTTTTAAAACTGGTTAAAAACATTATTTTTTAATTTTCAAATATTATTTACAGTTTTTGCAAGTTTAATTTAAATAATTTGTTTAAATATATAATCACGAACAATTAGTTGTAGAAATAAACTGAAATCAAATCAATGTCAATAAACGAACGCTTAGGCCGATCGTGCTTCTCTATCGCTTGTTCCGCGCTCTCTCTTACACGCTCGCCTCAGGCTATAAGACGTTATCACGTCAAAAAAAAGAAAAAAAAATCTGTTTAAGCATTTAAAGGTTGTGATGTAATAAAAAACACTCACACATAAACCCTGAAAACATTACAAGGAGTGTAATTTTTTGGGCACTCTTTTGTACTCTAAAAAGTAAACCAAGACATCAAAATATTTTTATGAAACATATTAAATGTTATGAGGGTGGAGCACCTGAAAGGGTTAAGAAGTGCTACGACCACATGTGAAACGTTAAAATAATTACAGACAGGTATAATCCAGGGACGAACGTGGGTAACTTCAACCATTTTACCTCTCAAGGGAATACATTTATTGGAGTGGACCTATTTTGTGGGCTAGTTGGACGTATATTTTTAAATTGGTTATGTATATATTTATGTACATGCATGTTGATATATGTATACCATGTGTTTTATGTAGAAAGGTGTTTGTGTTTTAGAATTATGGTATATTATTGCGAATAGTCGGAAAATATGTTTGATGTATATATTTGTAAATTTACATATTTTTATACGGATGTCTCCTAACATGTCTATAATTATTTTCTACGTTGTGTATTTCTTTATATTCATAATTTAAGTTAATTTCAAACAACTGTTTACTATGTACTACGATTGTATACCTATATACAATACCATCTTATATTTTATACCGTTATCTATACAAATAGAAATGAACAAAATTGGAACGTTCACACTGTACGCATTTTTTTTTTACACTGTACGTACCTATGCCAAAAATTCATTTAAATTTTTTCGTCAGTCAGTCTGGTTGTTTCGGCTAATCTTCCAAACAGGTTGACCAATTTCCACGGGATTTTCACTGTCTCTGACAGATAGCTGATGTTATAAGGACTAACTTAGGCTACTTTTATTTTGGAAAAAGACTTAGGGTTCCTTGCAAAAAACATAAATATATACACGCCAACTAAGCCGCGGCGGACAACTGAAAGATTGGCAAAAAAGCCTGGAAAGTGTTAGTTTGAGAACCAAAACTGAATATGTATGTACATGGTTTGCGATTTCGGAATTATATTAGACTAGCAACCCGCCCCGGCATCGCACGGGTCGCAGAGACATCTTCAGCAATACTTCAAAATATTTCAATCAATTTACACTAAATCTTAACAAATTATACACCTAAACCTTCTCATGAATCACTCTGTCTATTAGTAAAAACCGCATGAAAATCCATTCAGTAGTTTTTCAGTTTATCGCGAACGTTTTTAGATTTGATTAAATGAACGTATTAAATAAAAGTGTGATTATATTTTCCGCATGGTGATGATGACTGAACGAGTGATAGTTAGGAACTTTGGTAGGCTAGTACAAAGGTTGATCAAATCATAAAACAGTTCAATATTTTCCTGTTTTTACATGCGCTTGAACTGTGCTTATTTATCTATCTATGCATATAACGGCATCTTTTAACGTAGTTTTCAGCCGCTTCAAGATGTCTGATTAACTACGAAATTAGGAAATTTGATGACGACACAAGATTAAAAAAAAGAAAAAAAGTAACTTATAGTTAAAAAAAACTGAATAACACCCGAACTACAAAGTAGAAAATGATTTTTGATGTAAAAAGCGTGGGGTGCTTGTCAACATAATATGTTACAAATACATACAAGGTTCAATGATAGCTATTTAGTTATTATAAAAATATAGTAAAAGAACGCTTGAGGTGTCTTTGGGAGACCCGGTTGGAACGAAGTTCGTTTCGGTATATATTAGGGATGGGCCGCAATTCGTTTCACATTCGGTTTAACCGAACTTCGGCGGTTTGAACCGAATTTCGACATTCGAGCAAACTTCTGGTCAAATGTCGAATATTTAAGAAAACATTAAAATAACTGTTTTGACTAAAATTATAAAACAATACCAGTAAAATAGAGTCATAGGCATTTATTTATTTTTTGTTACTTATTTAACAATTTTGTTTAATGTATTCTAACATCAGAATTTTGACATCTAAACAAATGGTGATTTTTATAATAGTGTTGACTGAAATTTTATTATATTATCTTATTACTCTAAACGAGCAATTTTTGTTTGTATGTATTTATATATATAGTGCAAAAAACACCAAGGATTCGGCGTTATCGGGCAGGATTCTGTTGCGTTTTCTGTTAGTATTTATTTCCTGTCTATGAGGAAGACTGTGTTGCAGTGACTTCAACGTCACTGCTTGAGTCCTACATAAGGACTGTAATTTACGGCTTTCACAATATTGCGTCCATTGTCTGTTATTAGGTACAATATAATACAGAGTAAATCAATAAATATAAACATGAATCCCTATTTCCCTTGGTCACGGCATCACGCGTGTACGGCTTAACTGATTTCGCTAATTCTTTTTTTTTTTGTATTTGCTATGTCAGGAGAAGGTTCTTATGAAAGAAAAAATTAAAAAAAGTGGCGCGGAAGGTTTTAATATTTAAGAAAGCTTAACAACCATATTAACTTTTCTAATGTAACCTTAGCGCTTTTGACAGTTGGTGCGATTGTTAAGACAGGACAACGTCTGTCGGGTCAGCTAGTATAAAATAAAAATAAATCTTGTCTTATCTTATGTAATTAGTTAAAGGGCTCGGACTTCTCGGCAACAGCCAGTTCGCGTCACAGGTGTACCACCCTGACCTGCTCAAGCTATAGCTTACACTTGTCAATCCATCCGTATAAGCAATATCCATTTCTTTTCACTGCCTTCCCTTCTAGCCTACTATAGCGACTTCGCAATGATAAACGAGTTAAGTAAATATTGGTTTATTACTAAACTCCTGGCCTGACTGATTCTATATGTAAGTTTGAGCTGCGCGAAAAACTTACAAAAACCTCTTTCTGTTTATACTTATCACAATACAAAAGACAGTTCATCATAAAAATGCGAGATTAAGGATTTATAGTCATCAGTTTCATTTGGCGCTATGCAATGTACGCGGTATTCTTTTTGTGCGGTACAGTGAATGACCTTAAACGTACGGCGCCGTCGAAGCAGTTGATTGCAATTTTTTTTATTGTATAGGGGGCAAACGAGCAGACGGCTCACCTGATGGTAAATGACTACCGCCGCCCATGGGCACCTGCAATTCAAGAGTCACAAGTACGTTGCCAGCCTTTAAGGTGGGAGTAGGGGAAGAGTGGGAGAGGGGGCGAAAACCAATGCAATCATTACTTCACTGCCGGTTTTTTGTGAGGCCGTGGTATCACTCCAGTCGAGCCGGCCCATACGTGCCGAAGCATGGCCACGATAAATATGTTGCTATTATTAAATGCTTAAAGTAATTATTATACATAAATGTTGTTTAATTGATTACATTTCAGTTTTTAGCCTTATGGGTGTCGTCGCCACATCAAAAACTCTTATTTATTTTATTAAAATTAGAGACAAACTATAATAGATGATAACACAGTTCACTATTTAATAAGAATAAGTTAATAGACATTATTTTGACTGGTTATACCGGCAACGCAATACTATTGATCGATTGATAAATATTAACGAATAGTGGGATTATAAAAGGGTAGGAATACGACGAGAACGATTGTCTTGAGTGCGAAGAGTGGTACGAACAACTTGGCAGTTACTGTAGTTACTGTTTTTCATATTTTATATCAGTGGTTGTGAGAATGTTTCTAACATCAGAAGTGAGATAAAGAACGCGCCCCAATTGAAAAAAGAAAATGGTAGTAAGCAAAAAGTTTCTTGTGCACGATTTTGCTATGTCCTCATCATGGTGTTCATCGAGCAATCGTGATGCAATGAGTATGCATCTAACAGTAAGTAAAAACGTTTTCAAAAGTAATTTCCGAGTGTGTGTTTATTCTAATGTGGATAGATGTGATAGAAGCAAATACTCGTACAATCGGATTCATTATTGTGATATGCTTATGGTTAATTTAGAGTTGAAACCTTAACTAGTATTTATAATTTACTAATTTGTTCAAAAGAATCTACTTATTTAAAATAAAGAGGGTATATTGATAAAATGAGATGTTGGGATATTTCTTTATTTGTAGAAACTATCTGCCATACATAACTGTTAATATTTATTATAATAACTGTTAATATTTTTTATTATTGATTTCTTGGATTAATTTTTCAAAATGGTTTAAAATCGGTTTTACGAGTTATTACGTAATTCGGACTTTAATTCGAAGTGTTTATCAGAAGTCCTAGTAGTAGGTACCTACTAAGACGAAAATCGAAAATGAAGCATGGTTAAATATATGATTAACGGATATGTAAAAAAAAAAAAAAACAAACCTTCAGAGTGATGTTAATAACTGGTTTTTTGTTCATATATGAAGTAGTTGTCACAAAAAGTGTGTTAAACACCCCAATCCTGTTAAAAAGCTTTTAAAGTAGATTTATACTCTCTAGTTTCGCAAAAGTAGTCTGTTAACGCATTAAGCAGAAATACTATTAGTTTCTGTTCTCCGCTCATATTAAACAGAAAAGAGAGAATTGGTTTTTATCAGTTCAATTGCTAGGTGCTAATGTTTTATTAGACACTTAAGTCAGGGCAGGCCGAGCTTCACAGGAAAGTGAAGGGAAAGGATCCGTTCTAAGTAAAGGAAGTACAAACACGTCAAACACGTCGAAAACTTGGTCAGGCATAAAACGAACCAGTGACTATCAAACATTAAGAACAACATGTGCTAAAATATAGATACTTTGGACTAAATTAGCGGAATTGGAAGAAGACCACCTGAAGACCACCTGAAATTGGATGGACCAGGATGTTGTCCGGTATTTATAAATCTGTATTTGTAAAAACTGCCTAGTACATTTTATGACTGTTTCATAATTTTGTTGATGGATTTATAGTGGGAATGAGAACATAAGAAAAATATGTATGAAATAGTCTAGTACATTTGCTTCGGACGATACTGGGTAACCTATATGCTTGGTAACGGAATTTACTCGTGTAAAGTCGGATGTTGAGACCCGTTGTGATATGCAACTAGGGTTGGCCAAAGGCATCGCCTAGGGGAAGCTTCGGGTGCTTGACGTTGGCTGTATAACTGGCCGCCGATGGAATAGTTATACACGCACGAGTAAATTTTCACAGCCAGATGTTAAGACTTGTTGTAATAGCAACTAGGGTTGGCCAAAGGCATCGCCTAGGGTAAACTTCGAGTCTTAACGTTGGCTGTATAACTGACCGCCGATGGAATAGTTATATAAGCATTAAGGTTCTGGTAGTGTCCGGGGAGTGTCTAAATGAATCGGGGAGCTCTTTATCTACTGGCCGTCGATGGAATAGTAGATGGAAGAGCCCTTGTAGCTGTTTACTAAAAAAAAAAAGTGATCGATGCAAAGAAATATATTGAAATAGATACAAGCTAATGATAAATACTTTGTCCTCAGCAACTATACCACACCATGACGCTATCCGGGACGGATGCGTACGCAGGATGGCCGTGTCGTCGCCACATCAAAAACTCTTATTTATTTTATTAAAATTAGAGACAAACTATAATAGATGATAACACAGTTCACTATTTAATAAGAATAAGTTAATAGACATTATTTTGACTGGTTATACCGGCAACGCAATACTATTGATCGATTGATAAATATTAACGAATAGTGGGATTATAAAAGGGTAGGAATACGACGAGAACGATTGTCTTGAGTGCGAAGAGTGGTACGAACAACTTGGCAGTTACTGTAGTTACTGTTTTTCATATTTTATATCAGTGGTTGTGAGAATGTTTCTAACATGGGGTATTTATTATTTTTTTTCGGTAAAATGTTCTGTTTATTCACTTTTACCCAAAAAAAAAAAAAAATTATACATTTTATTTTTATTTTACGGCAGAAAATTCCAATGATTTTCGACTCGGAATGATGATCTGAAAACTCACTATTTCAATATTCGGTGTGGTATTTCGTACGCCCTGTATAATAAAATGTTTTCTTATATACTAAATAACAACCATAGGACATACACTGTACATGAAGGGGTGCAAGCCGGAACATATCAAACTAACATGTTTGCACGTATTTCCTAATAATTACAATTTCATTAAATAATCACGTACATATGTATTAATGATAGCCATACCTACCTTCCCTTTCAATTTTTTCATCTTTAATTCCCAGAGGCTTGCCCGCGATTACGTGAGTGGGATCACTTATTTGTATGTATGTATTATGTTCATTTATATGTATCGCAATAGTTACTAGAATGTTATGTATCA
Source organism: Euplagia quadripunctaria (assembly GCA_963859945.1). Taxonomy (NCBI): domain Eukaryota; kingdom Metazoa; phylum Arthropoda; class Insecta; order Lepidoptera; family Erebidae; genus Euplagia; species Euplagia quadripunctaria. Next base: position 760,350 of record OY982582.1, read on the forward strand.
CAACCGGTGCATAACATAATAGACCCGCTATTTCAGTCAAAATAAAAACTGATATCAATTCGTGGGCATGGCATTGAATGTGAAAGGTCGCGACGGTCGTTAGTTAACCTCACTCTACATAGATATTTCTCATTTTTCATCGTATTTTTTAATTTTTGGCTGTTGAATTGAATTTGAATTCCCGTGGAGAGGGTTCCATACGATGAATATGTATCTACCATGTTTTTTTTCAAACTGACATAAATTAACCAGGTGCCTGTTAACCAGGGTACCCCATTGCAAGATAGGTAGTACGACTCAAAATTATTTAGGAACCGCACAGTGGTGGATTGCAAGTTTATAAGGTAATTAGGAGTTCCCCGCAAGTTTTACCTCCGTTTGTAGTCACTGCTCCGTTTTTAAGGGTCGTAGCGTGATGTTACATATCCTATAATATTCCTCAATGAATATTCTATTCAATACAAAAAAAAAAAGATTTATATCTGAATGATTGTTTCGGAGATGAGTGCGGTTAAACAAAAAAATCAAAGAAACTTCTACTTTATTATATCAGTATAGATATGCAAGAATAATGCAGATAGTATTAATTAAATATTCTTCCATTATTAAAGTGGGTACTTATACCTGTATTAAAGTAGGTATTTACTACATAAAATTACTAACAATTTTATGTTGAAAATCACCGTTCCGAACAAAATCATAGTAATTACGGTCTCGTCTTCAAGTCTAACATAGGATAACTACTAGCCTGCAGCTCCATACAGCGTAATTAATAGGTAGTATCTAAAACCTTTACAGCTAATCTTTATAACTAGCTTGGCCTGTATCTATCTATGCAACAGAATCTTTCAGAATAGTTTTCACCGCCTGTAAAACGTCCGTCCGGTTATCACGTAACAAGGACCGATGACAATACAAGACTAAAAGCTAAGAAAATAAATTATAGATTAAAAAGACTATAAAACTCGCTTTCATAGCAAATCGAACTAAAAAGTCGAAAATTATTTTTTTAGTTTAGTACAACTAAAAACCCCGGTCAACAGCGAACCGAATTAAAAAGTTATTGTAGTAATGAGTTAAGATGATGCCAAATTATAGTACTGTCACCCAAACTTCATATAAAACAGTTTCATTTCGATACGAAACGATAGAAGCAGGTTAAACGTTTTAATGATTGATTTCTAATATTTGTTTACATAGTTACTTAGTTTACAAGTTACAAGTGAGGCTAATAAAAGCGTGGGCGCTTGACATCAAATGTTACAAATAGTTTATTAGTTGATGGCTATTTATAAAAGTAGAGTTATTCTAAAAATACCTATAGTAAAAAGCACCCCACGCTTTTTTGTAATCATAATTTTTTATTAACTGACTTCAAAAAACGCAGAGGTTCTCAATTCGACTGTATCTTTTTTTTATGTTTTTTACCTCAGAACTTTCGACTGGGTAAACCGATTTTGATGATTCTTTTTTATTTGAAAGCTGGTGCTTTCCGTGTGGTCCCATTTCAATTTGGTCCAGTGGTCCAGTTCTGACAATGGCATCCATGAGAAAACCATATAAGTCTTTTATGAAATAGTTTTTTTATTAAGTCGGGTTTTTTTTTAATTTTTTAGTTCGGTTTGCTATTAAAGCGTGTTTTTTAGTTTATTTTGAACTATGATTTATATGCACTGGTGACTAAATTGTTGAGTATTTAATTGCAACTTAACGGGTTGCGAGTTCGATTTCCGTTCAGTACAAATATTTGTAATCAGGAGTACATCTGATTGCATAGGTCTGGGTGTTTCTATGTATAATAGTAGTATTCCAACCTATTTGGAATAAATAACGGTCTGCCATGTGATATGATAATATATCTATGCCGATTAGATTGTTACTTTTGAATGGTATTAAATATAGGAATTTAAAAAAAACGCGTGAGGTGTCTTTGGGGCAGAAATTGTATCAAAATAAAGAAAAATATTGTATTGTAAATATTGTAAAATCTTGAAATTAAAATAGCTAAAGTTGCCCTATCTTATATACGGATCATTAGTATACGAGATATTACAGTAGTATCGCGCAGAATCGCGAAGTACAGATAGCGTAAAAATAAAATAAATCAACCAGCGGTCAGCATTTTTCGTTGCGCTAACATTTTTCTTTTGGCTAGCCGCCCGTCTGCCAAACGTCACTTTATTCCAAAAACAATTGGAAGACTTCTGACATTGCTGGACAGAGTCCCACAGCTTGTCAGAAGATATAAAAGTATACTGGGGTAAAGCAGACAATATAAAAATGATTTACAGACACCTCGTATCAATTATTTCTTTTTACTACGTCGCGTCGGTGGCAAACAAGCATACCGCCCGCCCGTTACTGTAGCCTATGAACGCTTGTAATTCCAGAGGACTCGCAAAAAAATCTCATTGCTTTATATGTCACCAACACACCTTTCCTGGAGTACCACTCGCTATAGGCTCGTTCGTGTACTTTTATGTAAAAAAAAACAGTCAGTTGTAGGACTGCACGTCAGAAGTGAAAACATTACTTCACAATGTATTTGCAAATCTGCAACACACACACACACATCTGTATATATAATTAGATTAAAAATAGAATAGGTAATAACATATCTAAATGTATACATAGGGTACACTAGAAGTTCTGCGCTCCTGGCCGCTCATAAATGTTTGAATTTCGAATGTTATATTTTTTTAAATATAAGAAACTCGGCCCCGTCTTACGAATCTTCGATTAGGTCACGTGTCCTAACGCGAGTTTAACATTTTTTACCCATCCCAAAAAGTGCAAAACGTCGCTAAATAAGTTTTCACTTCAAAAAATCTAAGCATATTTATACGTGTTGGAGAGCTTACAGTACAAGCTAAGCTTAGTTTGGGTCTAGATAACGCTGTGTATGTCCCAGACTATTACAATTGTTTATTACTAGTAGTTCCCGCACGGCTTCGCTCGCGTGTACATATTTATATATTTTGCGCGGAACCCTAATTCATTTTCCAAAATAAAATTAGCCTAAGTTACTTCTTGTAACACCAGCTATCTGCCAGGGAAAGTCCCGTGGAAATCGGTCCACCCGTTCCGGAGATTAGCCGGAACAAACAGACAGACTAAAATTAAAAACTGTGTTTTAGGCTATCGTGCAAATAACTATATGAGCTTAAAAAACACTATTATTTTGACATCACAAACAAACACTTCAATATTATTTATTTGTATTGAAATAATTATGTATATGTACGGGATTATTAACGCGATCACGTAATAGGTATTACATACCTTTGAATATCCTGACGTCAGACAATTCAAATGACGACGTAATTGACGTCAGGTTTTTTTGTACGTTGCCAGCCCTATTCATGGATCTCTAACGGCCCTACTCGCCAGCAGACATAAAACTTCTAGCTCTCGCTCGTGGCTTCGGTCACGTACGTTATTTTCTTATTCCAGAATAATACTTTTTCAGAATGATTTTTTTATTTTACTTTATAGGGGGCAAACGAGCAGACGTATCACCTGATGGTAAGGTGGGCACCTGCAACTCACAAATGCGTTGCCGGCCTTCGGTGGGAGTAGGGGAAGAGGGGGAGAGGGAGGCGGAACAAGCGATAGAGAGGCACGATCGGCCTAAGCGTTCGGCTTGTCACGCATCTATCTCTCTACCACTGTTTTCTTATGACGTTATCACGTAAAATTATCGTCCGTAAACCGACATTACAGACACCCAATTTGTTTGTTAAATCTAGTCAATATTTAACAAATTTGATATTCAAAAATTATTAGTTAGTTTTACCTCCTCCTACAGCTTAATGTAACTACATATATATAAAAATATGTAGTAGAGTAATATGTAATTATTTTTTGGTTAATTTCATTGGCCAGTATAACTTGAGCTGTCATTGTACAGACTTACTTCAGGTCAGGTTACTTTAGGTCAACACATATGTACACTGGACACCTGTAGCTTGACGTAGCCGTATTTATGTATTTTTTTTAATTTGAAACACATATTGTTAATTTTTTTTACTTTCCTACAATTCTTCTATACATAAACTATAAGTATTCCAAAATACTTTAAATATTCCAAATTTCACGTCTCTGCATTGGCAACATTTAGCTTAAGAATGCGTACAAAGAATTCGCTTTACGTATTAATATATAGATTTCATTACAATGAACCAGTAGCCGTCATGAATGTTGATCAATAATGTGTTAACTGACGTGTAAGGTTACAGTTTGTATAGCATCACAATCGTTTATAAAATTAACTTAAAAAATAAAATCTATTCTCACATTATTGCATTGACTGATAAAACTATGCAATAACTGTAACCAATAGTAAAGATGAATGAACTTTGAGTGAACTAGTTCGGACGTCAGGTAGTTAGTCCAAATAGAATCACTACATACATATTATAAAACAAAGTCCCCCGCCGCGTCTGTCTGTTCGCGATAAACTGAAAAACTACTGAACGGATTTTCATGCGGTTTTCACTAATAGACAGAGTGATTCATGAGGAAGGTTTAGGTGGATAATTTGTTAACGTTTTGTGTGAATTGGTTGAAATATGATGATGATTGTTTAAGATGTCTCTACTACCCGTGCGAAGCCGGGGCGGGTTGCTAGTGAAATATAAAGACAAGCTAATAAAAACTTACCTGTCTATACTAACATAATAAAGCTAAAGAATTTATTTGTTTGTTTGTTTAATTGTTTATCTCTGGAATTATCACTTAGATTTCAATAACTCTTTGTCTTAGATAGAGTATTTATTGAGGAAGGTTATAAGCTATGTAAAATCACACTCAGGAGAAGAGAAGTGACCATAAACGCAGAGAAAACTGCGCCAACGGTTAGAAAATTAATTAAGTAAAGCGCAATTCACACAAAGTGGGCGCGGGTCGGGCGCGGGTCAGGACGGGAGTGCGGCGGGTCTAATTCCTTGTATTTAAATGAAAGATAACACATTGAAAGCGCGCGCGGCTCTCGCTCACCTCCCGCCCCGTACACTCCCGTCCTGACCCGCGCCCGACCCGCGTCCGCTTTATGTGTGGATTGCGCTTAAATATCTTTTAATCTGATGATTTGATCAATCGCTACCACACTGTGTCAGCTTTTTCATTTAAAAAAATACAATCAAATTTTCAGATTTAAAGCCAATTCTGTTAGGCTCCAGTGCCTTTTCAGTAAGGTAGGATCTCTTGTTAGGTACTTACAGTCGTAATCTTATATAATACTTTTTTTTTTTTATGGTAAAGGGGGCAAACGAGCAGACAGATCACCTGATGGTAAATGACTACCGCCGCCCATGGGCACCTGCAACTCGAGAGTCACAAGTGCGTTGCCGCCCTTTATGGTGGGAGTAGGAGAAGAGGGGGAGGGAGGAAGAGTGGGAAGAGGGGGGAGAGGGGAAGGACGGGAATAAGGGAGAGGGAAGGGTTAGGGCCTCCGGTAACCTCACTCACGCGGCGAAATGCAATGCAAGCATTGCTTCACGGCTGGTTTTCTGTGAGGCAAAACGTGTGGTAAATGTGGTAACGAGCGGAGTCGAGCCGGCCCATACGTGCCGAAGTATGGCTCACCCACATGTGAATAAATGCGAGAGTTTGTTTATTTGTTCGTTTGTTACGCTTTCACGCCTTATCTACTCGGCCCTCGGGGGTCACTGGGGGTACAGAAAAAGACTTAGGGTACTTTAAATACAGGATAACTTCCCGAGGGTTACCAAAACATTAACGCGAACGTAGCCGCGGGAAAAGCAAATATAGTTTAATATTCTTAGACAATAATAGATGACATTATCGCAATATTACTATTCGGCTTTATCGTTGTTATTGTCAACGTGAAAGATAAATTTTCAGCTATTTTACGAAGGTTATTTACAAAGACAATAGATTATGCTTGCAAGATCGTGAATACATCACACAACTTTTGAACAATATATTTAGGTACAGTAACCTATACGTTAAAATAAACTTAACACAGAAACAAGTTATTTGTCGGCATATTTTCTTGCATGAGATAGGAAAACTAAACAATGTGTAGAAGAAAGTCCTCGTCATGTTGTTAGGATAAACTATGTTGTATACCTAGTTGAAGACAATAAGTAACAATGGCGTACGTAATTGTTGTAAGCGGGAATATAAGTAGTACTTTGTCTATACCATAGTTGTATCATTCTGCCAGTTAATTGAAGTAAATGTCACACGACATGTGCTTAGTAACCGATTGTACACTACGACTCGAGTAGTTTTTTTTTAATCGTTTTATATTCGACGAGTCTGTTCACTTGTATCCTATGAATACAAACCATTCGAAAATAAAATATTTTACATATAACATCTCAAAACGCGGACGACGTGAGGTCATGATAGTCATAAGACTATTATAATCTCACTTGGGCCGCGTTTTGCAATACCCTATTTTTTTTAATTTTTCGTGTGGAAACCTCCACGGGTCGTCACCTCACTGGGGTCAACAGCAGAGTGGAATGTCGGACTCGAACCGACTAAAACCACACGGTGTTCCGTCACGGGGTGCTAATGCCGGGAACTCAAGTGTACCCTAGAAAGGAAATCCCTGTGACCCCGGCAGACTTGGCCGCCTGTTCCACGACAGGCGACCCCATAGTTTGGTGCGGGGCCTTGCCCCTACGATTACGTTTCGCAATACCCTAACAAATAATATAAATGTGGATTTGTTACGCTTTAATGCGAAACTACTCATCTGATTATCAAGAAGTTATTCATACACGTTGTCAGGGGTACAGAAAACTACATAAGGTACCTTTCATCTAAAATAAGTGGTTAGTGACCCTGACTGCTGAGCCAGAGGTTGTGGGTTCGATTCCCACTATGGAAAAAATAATTGTGTGATGAGCACCATACTTTGTTCTGTGTCTGGGTGTAATTTATCTATATATGTATGTATTTAGAAATATATAAGAATGTTTATCAGCAGTCTGGTTACCATAGTACAGGCTCTGCCTAGTTTGGGATCAGACGGCCGTGTGTGAGATGTGTGGAGTTATTATTATTATTACTGGAGAACATTTCCGTACAGCATGTTGGTCTAGTGATTAGTGATCCTGACTGCTGAGCCAGAGGTTGTGGGTTCGATTCCCACTCAGGACAAATAATTGTGTAATAAGCACGATCATTTGTTATGTGCTAGATGTAATTTATGTATAATATACACATTTAGTAATATATCAGTATTTTTGGCGGCAGTCTGGTTACCATAGATTACTCTACTTAGGATCAGACGGCCGTGTCTGGGGTGTCACAAGTTGTTATTATTATTGTCTCGCAAGTATTTAGGTTTCCGAACGACGTTTTTGTTTACCAACAACTTTTGCGTTCCATGATAATTATGTTAACGGGAATTAACGCCATGTTTTTGTTTACCATTAGATCATTTTATAATTAATTAATAATACACACAAACTTTGAATTCCGGGTTGGAGTTGCGTGAATTGGAACCGTATGACGTCATTGGTTAAATGACTCTCCCATCACTACCTACAATAACTTAGAAATATTTTTTGTAAGTTTTTATGATGGAGTAGTATTTGCTAGCGACTTCGCTCGCGTAAATGTACATTTAGTTAATCTTTTCGGGTATCCCTCGAAAACTGTAAGTAATTGTATCTTATGTTTATTTCTATACCTCTAAAAACGTGTATACACTGTAGCATATCAACTTTTCTGATATGAATATTATACATACTGACATGAGACAAGGTCTTTTTATGGGGTATGAGCATTCGAGGCACCTGATGGTACGTAAGTGACTACCGCCGGCTATGACCACCTGTAACTCAAGAGTCACAAGTGCGTTGCCGCTACTGCAGTACGCCACCATCAGAGACGAATCGGAGTAGCATTTACGGGTGTTTATCGTCTGGTTTAACTTTGAAAAAAAAAAAAAACCAAGTTGGAAAAGAGTGTCCTTGGAGTTTCTTGCCTGTTCTTCTCCATAGGATCTAAGTTTTGCAACAGGCAACTAGCTTCACGACCGACTTATACTGACTGACTCCTCCTGACAATTCAAAAATACCTACAATGGGTTTACTTGAAATAAATAATTTTGATTTTGGGAATACTAATTCAGTTCGTTTCAGCCCGCTGTCTTTTTTATTGGATATGAGGAAACGAGCAGAAGCATCACCTGATGGTAAGTGACTTCCGCCGCCATTGAACACTTGTAACTCAAGAGTCACTTTGAGGTGGGTGTAAGGGGAGGGCGGGGGGGGGGGTTAGGATCTCCAACAACCTCATTCACTCGGCGCTCAATTCGTACTGTGCTATAATATATTGATTATTTCCAGATACCAGAATTTAATTTATGATCTCCCGTAAGATATACTACTATCCCGTCAGAAAGTCATTTTGATAAAGCTACAATAAATAAGAAAAAGAAAGAAAAGAAAAAAAACGAAAAATTATTTATTTTGACACACACAGAGACATCAACAAAGTGCATGCAACTAAAATACGACACTTAAAAAAAAATAGAATAACAAAAGATTACACAACACATTACACAATAAAATACTAAAAGAGAAATAAAAAAAAAAAATACAGAGTGAGAAGTGTCTCATGGCATGATCAAAATAGGACCTAGTTCAGCATATGTCAGGCAATAATACCTGACGCTGATTTTCAACTAGTCCCTTTAGTGACTCACGCATGACAAATCTAAAAAAAGACAAAAAAAAAATTATGTATGAACTAGGTACTAATTGCAGAGTTCGTGTGAACGGGTTTTTATTGTGCACTCAGACCAAAGGTACAGGTAAACACACACAAATAGGCACAGACGCATCTTTACCTCTATTTACTATTTTTTTTTTTTTTACAGCATATGGATTATGTACCTATTTAGATGAGCGACATGTTTAAATTCATCATGGCGAGCAAATACATAATTTCATGATGATTGGTTGAGGAGCTTAAGTGTGAAAGCGTAACAAAGGTACTCAGAATTGTGTACGACTATATAACAAACTAGCTGGCCGGCGCAATTTCGTTCGCGTTTGTAAATTTTCCCCGTTTTTGCAACATTTTTCATTGATGCTCCGCTCCTATTGGTCATAGCGTGATGTTATATAGCCTTCCTCGATAAATGGGGTATCCAACACTAACAGAGTTTTAAAAATTGGATCAGCAGTACCGGAGATTACCCCGAACATCCAAACTCACAAACTTTACCTTCTTAGTATAGAAGAGGTTACTTTTAAAATATTTTCTTTGAGCGTTTACATCACTTTCATCTAAGTAAGTCCCTTGGCTCACCAGGGTCACTCTCTGAGACCGTCGGTAACGTAAATGGGTTACTGGGGTTCTTCGAAGAGTTAGGGTGGCTCTAATAGCTTTTCCCACCAACGAATCCCAACAACTGCCCGGGTAAACTTTATTTTTGGTACTTGTTGAAACCCCCTCGGGCCGTCACCCCACCGGGGTTTTCAGGGGGCGGTGTGTCGTAATCGAACCGACTAAAACGACTAAAACCACACGGTGTGCCGTACTGCGCCTTAAATAGGAGGGATCTGGGAACAGCTTTTATTAAGACTCGGATTAAGATCCGGACCAACCTAACCTACATCACGTTTATTAAACTCTCTCTGAATATCTGAAGATTAATACGAGATTACAATCTAAGATAATCTTGTAGATTGTCCAAACAATTTTCTGCTAGACACAGTTATCTCTTGAGGCCGAAGTTACGCAAACAATTCACTGTTTTTCTCCCACCTCGAACTGCTCTAGAACAATCGTCATCCATCATTTTCTTTTCTATGTTTTTTCTTCTTTGTTAATTTATCATGTCCCGTGTTACAACTGTTAATAGCATTAGTTTTGTGCGCCCTATAATAATTCTCAATGGCTTTATTCTGTATGCATTTTTACTAACTTTTAAACTTTTGCGTTTCATGATATAATTATGTATTTACGGGAATTAACATGATCACGAAAAGGTATTATATACCTCTGAATTGCCTGACGTTTAATATATGGTTACCTAATTACATAAATTTCAAATTGAGAGTATAAATGTCGCTAGTCCAAACCGATTAAGTCAAAAAGATCGCATCGGATTTTCGTACCGTGGTGCGAAACGACGAAGTACAAAATAGACATTCGTCGATTCACACCACTGGTCCGAAACGACGAATTCGAAAAGGGGCCTTGTGCGATTCACATCGTGGTCCGAACAGCTTGTGGTGTGAATCGACGAAGTACCCGCGGGGAACAGCTACTCAACATAAATAAATAAAATTGAAGTGTCTGTTTGTAATCCCACTAATATTATAAATGTGAAAAATTTGGATGGATGGATGGATGAATGGATTTTTGTTACTCTTTCGCGAAAAACCACTGAATCGATTGCGATAAAACTGGAGACCTGGATTAACGCATAGGCTACTTTTTATCCCAATATTCCCACAGGATCGGGACTTATGCGGGTGAGAAGCGGGGCGCTGCTAGTGTCAAAATAATAGTCCTTTTTCTAAGCTCATACATTTATTTGCACGATACCTATGCCTAAAAATCAGTTTTTAAGTTTTGTCTGTTTGTTCCGGCTAATCTCTGGAATGGGTGGACCGATTTCCACTAAACTTCTTGAAATATATAAATATGCTTACGCGAGCGAAGCCACGCGGGAACTGCTAGTAGTAAAATAAAAATAGAAGACTACTTTGAAGTTGTGATTGTTAGTTATTAAAACCATGGAATTAAGTTATAGTAAATAATGTGTTTTACTTACATGGTGTAAAACGAACGTTTAGCCATACGCCTTTCACATAAAATAAATGATTTCAAGATGATTCCATTAAAATTAAATATTTCAGATTGTATTTCAAACAGAAATTTCTCCAAAAATATAACAAAATACGGAGCAAAAGAGTCAAGTTTGCGTAATTTCATTTGTTACGTAATAAATGACGTGGAAACGGCAGCTGGAGCGTTTTCCTCATACGAGTGCGACATTTATCAAGCAAACTTAGGCACTCCGCTGTAGGTACGGGCTACTGGCGGAGATTAAAGTTATTTGTACGTAATTTTGTTATTACTCATCTTATTTCACCCGCTTTTATGGTCACTGCCCACCTCTTAAAGGTTGTAGCGTGATGTAAAATTACTTTATTGTACGGGCTATGTGTTTCCTGATAACGTGGTGAAAGATAGCCCGTCAGTTTAAAAAATCAAATAGTGATAAACATCATATTATTTCAAGTAATGCATGTAATACATGATTCTCCATTATCTTCTTCAATTATATATAATTTATATGCTAGTTATTATGGTAGTTGTAGGTTTATGTGTGTGAGGTTTGTACCTCTAACATATTGATTACAATCCCAACACCGACGGTACCGGTAAATTCCATGTCTTTAAGCTAATCGAGTAAGTCCTAACTGATAGTCAACATTACTGTGGTTTTCTCATCCGATCGTATTTAATTAATGAAGCTGTTAGTGGAACAACTTCGAGAATTAATTCTACGAAATCTATTTCGTTGAGAGGGTTCAAGTAATATGGTTAGGGCTTGAATAACTTACTATTTCCTTTATTACAGGTTTAGCGCGCTCAGGTGACTTTTGTTACATATTTCGTTAATGAATCTTTAAAGAGACAAAGCAGTTGTCCGCAGATGCTGGTGATAAAGGCTACCAACATGTCTTTACATATTCGAAGACTGAATAACTGTGACAAAACGGTGACAAAAGTCACCAGTGCCATCTTTTCCTTATTCCTTCCATCCACGGAACCGGTTGCGATGAAACTTAGTATGTATATAGCTGGAGACCTGGATTAACGCATAGGCTACTTTTATCACGATATTCCCACGGGATCGGGACTTACGCGGGTGAAACTGCGGGGCGCTGCTAGTATTATAAACGTGCAAATTTGTGAGGATGTATGGATGTTTGTTGCTCTTTCACGCATAAACTACTGAACTGGTTGCGATGAAACTTGGTAAGTAGATAGCTGGAGACCTGGATTAACGCATAGGATACTTCTTATCCCAATATTCTCACGGCATCCGGACTTACGCGGGTGAAACCGCGGGGCGCAGCTAGTAACAATGGTGGACAAATAAAGAGTTATCTATCTATCTATTTATTACACTAATCGTATTGTCCCAAGAAAAGACTGTGATAGGTTATTGATTAATATTGTTCATCCGGAAAAACTTTTAATGCCTGGTATAAAAACCACATTGTCTTTTTTATCAAACCTTATCACAGTCACACATTTAATATAAGTAGCTATTGGCATTGAAAAAATGAAATATATATTAGAAATACAATTAAATGTATAAGGAAATAAAATCAAGGAATGATATTATACATGCGAAGTCAAAGGTCTAGTACCCGAACGCGTCAGGGAAAATTAAGAAAATAAATATTGAAATAGAATTTTGTTTTTTAGTAATTATTTCTAATCTGTCAGGCGATCTCTTAAAGTTAATTATTTATATCAAAAATTGACTTGATAATAAGATAATTATAACAATCAAAAATGCGTAGGTGATAAACAATGACGCAAAAAACTGGACAAGTGCGAGTCTAACTCGCGTATTGATGGTTCCGTACAAACTGTATGTGTGGTAACAGTATGTAATTTCCCAAGATTTTTAATCAGTCGTCACAGTAAATTTTCCAAGAGCAAAATATAAGTTTGTAACCACGAAAAAAGTTATATACAACAACAAATTTACGAGTTCGGAGTTTTTCATTTACTTCTCACCAAATTTCATGATTTTAGATCAATGAGAAGTACCCAAAGATTTGATGATTTACCTGCGCAGTGTTAAAATGGGTTAAAAAATATAAGGCTTAAATGGCCGTATCTTTTAATTGCGATGACTTAAGAGCTTGACTTTTTTACATCTTCAACGAACCACAGATATAAATATTTGACGTTAATTTCAAATAGATACCTCTACGCGTTCTTGACAGACAGACAGACGGCCAACGAAATGATCCCATTAGGGGGTATCTTTTAGTTTCAGGTACAGACCTTTAATAATACCCTTTCGAGCATTCAATGTGACCCCAGATGAGGACCCAATTAACGAATTGAATAAACTATAACAACCCTTAGTATTTCACTTAGAGCACGCTTGGGTGCCATAGCATACATAGTTTGTCGATACTTGCAGATAAAGGAAGAAAATTAAGGATTATTAATGGGTAACATTTACCTATATATAATTATCTACTACTACGCCAAAATATAAGGAATAGTAGAAATAGAAAATACTTATTTCAATTATGTTCTAGTTCTACTATACGACATTTGAGCCGGTAATAAGCAACATTTTCCTGAAGTGAAATTTTATCATCCTATGAAGAATGATTAATCTTTAAGTTCATTTAAAGAAAAAATGTGAATGAAAATTTGTATAAAAATAAATGTATAAGTACTTATATTACTTACTTATATTAAACGAAAAAAAAAGAACAAAAACGAAAAATATACAGGAAGATCCACCAACCAACCTCATTGATATTAAAATGACTACAACGTGTTCCAATATTATAAATTTCCATTGTTTTTCTAATTTAAATTAACATTAATTTGATTAATAATAGAATTAATTTGATTTAATGCTCAACTACCGTATAAAAATTAATACGGTAGTTTATGTAGTAACATCTTGAAATAACTATTTGGACGGCACACATCGCTGTTGGTAAATCATTTATTTTCAGTTTTTTGTGAAATTATTAAAAATTAACAGACGTGAGAAAATAGTATCAAATCTAATTCCAGAGTCTCATTACTTTATTTCTGTGAAGATTGTAAAATTTCTTACTTAAATAACCATAGTTTAGTTAAATTAAAAAAAAAACACTAATGGCGAATTGAATTAAAAAAGTAAAAAAAGAGTGCCACTCTTCACCTCCTGGCTTCATCATCAGACCATAGTTACTAAACCCAATCTGTTAGACTCGTCAAATCGAGTCCAAGCCAGTCCATCAAACGAGGCAAGGCCCAAACTTGAGAAGCTTACTACTAACTCTTTAGTGGCTACTAAAGAGTTTCATTATCCAAATCCTGGCTCCATTATCAGAAAGCTCCAAGATGTCAAACTGTAGTATTGTCATCGTAACTACATATACATACAAAGTTTACGTTACGACAACATGAATTAGAAGTAGGTTAAAATTTACTTCCAAGACTTGTTTACACACAAGTGCTAAAAACTACCCTATTAAAATCACATTATATTACGAAGGTGATGTGGCGTAAGTCGATGTCATAAATAAAGTGATCAATATCATTAAGTATCACTATCTATGCCTATAAAAATCACATGACGATAGGCTTTTAGTGATAAAAAAAGAGATACAGGCACATTTTGGTATTGCGTAATTGGATTTACCTAACGATGTGCAGACAAGAGATGATGATATTATTATAGTAGCTGAACTGATATAATAAGCCCCAGCCCGTATTAAAAAGAAAAAAAGTATATAAGTGAAAGGGCTAATCGAGTCCTTAAATATAAAAAGTGTTATTTAGACGACATTTGTTGGCTGGCTGGTTGTAGTGGTTAGTGATCCCGACAGCTAAGCCAGAGGTCGTGGGTTCGGTTTCTATGCAGAACAAATAATTGTGTGATGGGAACGATCGTTTGTTCTGTGTCTGGGTGTAATTTATCAATAATATGTATGTGTTTAGAAATATTTAAGTATATTTATCAGCAGTCTGGTTACCATAGTACAGACTCTGCCTAGTTTAGGATCAGACGGCCGTGTGTGATATGTGTTAAGTTATTATTATTGTTATTTAGCCCAAACTCATCAGGCGTATTGGCTGAGCTGTCGGACTTGGATCAAGTGGTTGGTATGGGCATTGGTAAACTTATTTCTAAGAAGTACTTATATTTTCAACAAATGACAGCATTTCAAAATCTTGATGACTTATCTTTTATATCGTTGTAATCTTAACCTCTTGTATTTTATCATCCTCCATAGTCATACGATGGATAACTTGAAAGTTTTACGTTTTCTGTCTTCTTCTATTTTGGTTTCGTCACAGAGGAAACAGTTTAAATTCATTTATAAGAGAATTTACCAAACTTAGAACGAGCCCTATCATAAATTTTGAAACCAATCTCAAAGTGGCCGTCAAATATTCGCCGCTCCAAGAATATTCTAATTGAGATCGATGGAAATAGTTCATTAGTTGCAGCTGTGATCTAAGTAATGATATGAGTTAAGAAAATCGGGCTTTTATCATTCAAGTCCAATCTTCTAATGATTGGACCAGAATGATAAATTGTTTCTAAAGATTGATTGGAGATGTTTCATCTATAGATTATGTGTAAATGTTTCCAAAAGTAAAATGTTTTAAGTAGATCTCAAGTTTAAACTTACGCTTATATATTATATAGGTACTAAATCGTTCTGAATACAAACTGTTTGAGTCACACAGAGATAAACATTGCATAACAAAGGTCATGTTAACTTCGATTCTAACAATTTGTGTATATAGATGATTGGTTTCATTTAATAAATTTATAAGAAATATAAATAGGTCAAAATTTTGGTATTTTACAAACATACAATGGTAATTTAATTTAAATTAAATTAAATATAAATCAGAAATGGTGCTCAAAACAGACTTTTACTTTTAAGTACTATTTTATACTCGTTTGTTGTAATATTTTATATATCTACTGATGAATAAAACTCGTTTGCTCTTTGTAGTTAATGGATTGAATGAAATGGATTTCTATATTCTAATTTTCTTTAAGACAATTTTGTATCTTCTTCAAAGACAAAATACGAGACCCTTTCAAAATATAATCAATATAATTTTAAAGTTTATCATATAAACACAAATTAGATCGATTCATTTATTTAACCGTAGCTTCTAACACTTTCATTTCATATCATAAACTACACAAGAATTTTGGAACCAGTAAATTATAATAAACGAATAGTAAATAAACCACAAATCAATATTTCAGCTGATATCTTGCCACTCATCAATGATACGAAAACTCTTGAACATAACACACATCCTGGTAAGATAAAACATGTCTTTTCTAATCTAAAGGACCAGCTTACAAGCAACATCAGTAGGCAATACCAATCATGTAATGACATCTACGATCCGTTTACTTACTTCCACTGAAAATATACTGTTTAGCCCCACGAACATCGATGACAACAACGATCTGAACCTGAGTCCACGAATGTGTGACCTCACAAGGTGGGGAACAAAACACTACCCACAAAATAGGTTTACACCACCAATTTAATTTAGCAATCTTTATTTTCAACACGCGGTTTGAACATGCGAAGTGATAACACGCACAACATGCGTTCAGTGTCGCGTCCCGCGTCAGACTGAAGGCTCGGCGAGGTGAGCTGGGCCAATACAGCCCCGCTCCCCTTGCACCCCGCCCGCCCAGGCACGCGTCTATACGACAGAGCATAGACTAGATAATGTAGATGAGATAAGTGCTGAAAGACCTTGGTGGTCAGCTTAAAACCTCAGTACAATATATTTATGATACAAATCTAAGTACCGCGACAAGAGAATCACAGCATCTAATGTTGTTAAATCACGAAAATTCAATAAGTGCTTACATGCAAATTGTAAGACAAATGTTACAAATAAAGTGAACATAGAAGATACAACATTGCAACATGTCGCTCAAGGTGTAATCAATACCGTAAATTAATTAACAAACCTTGAAATAGAAAACTAGAAATCCTAATGAGATAAAGAACTGATTGATAGTAGCTACACTATCATTATGACTTTTTATCTTAACTGATAATAAGTAATAATATATGATTCACTTGCTAGCAGCTTGAGCACATTCAAATAAATTCGGCAACGGATTGTTCCAGTGTGAACCAGTGATTGTTCTGAGATTTACAACTACAGTACAGCGCTGACCGCATATCAGGCGCTGAACTTATATAGTGACGAATGCTCCACGGTAAATCCTATAAAAAGTAGACCAGCAAGCTGGTTGTTGATGAGGTCTTTTTCTTCTTTTATTTTTAAATAAAGAACTTTAAGTCTTAACTTCCCGAGATAATACAGTCATATGTCATTATTTTCAACATCGCACTTTTGCCAGGTGAACCACAGGGTGACTAAACTTTCTCCTTCACTTTTTTCAATATTTTAATTCACAGGTCACTTCACCTCTTGATAAAAGGCTTGAAACTAGTCAGGCATCCCCGAATTACATACGTGAGTAAGCCTTCAATATTTAATTAATATCACAAAAAAAATATATTTTGATTTAATATATTTTTAAATTGAAAAACTAAAGCAAACGTACTCACCTGAGTGATAAGCGATTAACAATGGCTATAAATCCTTTTGGTAAGAAGATAGATTATATCTTCCTGTGGGATACATTTGATTTTTCCACGCGAACGAAGTCGTGGGTAACGGATAGTCCCACCATAAAAGTCTGGAGACTCTAACTGATGAAATATAACATTATAATATTATAAGTACATAATATATATTGTAGGGTTTCTGCTCGAGAATTCTCGAGAAGACGGGAAAAAACCTCGCCTCGAGAACTCGAGAAATCAAGTCTGTATACTAGATAACTAAAAAAACGGATGCTGTTAATGCTCTTGTATTTCTGATAGCTTATTTTATAAGGAAAAAGCGTTGAATTAAAATTTGATTTCTTTGTTGATTATTTTGCAGGCTACTACTTTACTATGCTCAAATTTTAATCGAAAGCCTGTGATGTTATTAACATAATAGTTTATAAATATACAAAGCATTTTTAGTTTAAGTTGTTAGCAAAATGTTTGTTTTGTTAAACGATTTTTTATAGTTATGTAAATATGTTACTAGTAGTTTTATTGATTTAATTTTATTAATTATTTTTATTCAATTAAAGACTGTTGTACATTTGGGAATTGGTAAGGGCCCAATAATTATAAAACAGTGAAGTACTACCCTACTACTTACTCAGCCGAGTACAGTTTTTTAAATTTATTATTTGTTGTTGATGTGATAATTAATAAGTGCAATTTAGAGTAATAAAAAATTTACCATTTAATAATTGATCTCATATATCAGTCTAATTTGTAACTTCAAAATTTAGAAATAAAACCGTCATTTATAATTTAAAAAAAAAATTAAAAACTTCTCGAGATACTCGAGAAATCCTGGTCGAGATTCTTGTGCCTCGAGAAATAAAAAATATCGAGAAACCAGAAACCCTAATATATTTTCAAATATCTCGTACCTAAGACTTAATTTGAGATACCTACTTTATTAATAAACAAGAATTTCTCTAAAACACGTTGACGTTTGCAACTATGTAGTTGTTATCGCAAGATCTGAAATGTTTGCGTCATTGCATCGTTTTGTGTTTCATATTTGGAATGTGTCGAAATTTTCATGTCTCAAAGTTTCGTATTAAGTCTCTAGTGGCTGCTATACAAACTGTCCTAATCAATCTACAAATACACTGCCTGGCCTGTTGGTCTGGTGTTTAGTGATCCTAACGGCTGAGTCAGAGGTCGTGGGTTCGATTTCCACCTAGGACAAATAATTGATCGATCATTATTTCTGTGTCTGGGTGTAATTTATCTATTATACGTATGTTCTTAGTAATGTATAAGTATGTTTATCAGCAATCTGGTTACCATAGTACAGGCTCTGCCTAGTTTGGGATCAGATGACCGTGTGTGTGTTGTCTCAAGTTATTATTATGTATAATACATTTTGTATTTTCTGTATTAATCTCTTCTTCGTTATTAATAGTTCAGCAATACACACAGTTCGGCTACGTAATCATCTATATATTAATACGTGAAGCGAAAACTTTGGATCCCTTTTTACGAAAATTGGGAGGACGGAGGAGTATGAAATTTCGCACACTTATAGTTTATACAGAGAAGAAGTGACGAATGCTAAAATTTTTGAACAATATTTTCTACAAATTTAAAAAAAATGCAAAAACGGGTACATACAGCTATGAGTGTCCAGTATATATTTTGACCTGTCATGGTACAAAAGTCTATACAATGACAGGTCAAGTAATATTTGCCAATGAAATAAACCATGGTCGAAATTCGACCACCACGCGATCTCTAGTATATACTAAAGGCTAACATTTCTACCGCGTAAAAGACAATTAACTAACTTTCATCGATTGGCGTTGCGACTTATAAAGAACGTTAAATACTTATAGTAACAAATTTTACTACGATTAGAAATGCGAATGTTTGGATGGATGGATTTTTGTTACTCAATCACGCCAGAACGGCTTAACGGATCTGGATGTTTGTTTTTTACACAGTGTTTATTTTTTTACAGCTACTATCAGAAATGCGAAAGTGAGATTGTTTGTTACGCGTTCACACCTTAACTACTTCACAGATCATCATAAAATTTTACACGCACTCTGCCAGGGGTACAAAAAAAGACAGAATACTTTCATCTAGTAGTGAGGGGTGAAGAAATTACTTTTACGTGAGCAAACTTGCGGGCAAACGCTAGTTTCTCTATTCAAGATCATTTTACTTCAGTTATAGTCAGACAGCTGGTCGTGTCATGAACACTTAGTGTCTATTGCACTCACAAAATTAAATTACAACATAGTTTCGCTGTATTCCCCAGTAGACATTTGTCGTAATCTTCTTTATTTTGTCTCTGTCCAATTTCCTTGGCTGTTTCTTTTTCTTCTTAGCACAAAACAATACTAATCTATCGTAAACAATTCAATAGAAAATGTTTAACTGTAATACTTGTACAGTAGAAATTTGCATGTAGTTGGTGCTCCTTATTTTGCAATTCTTTTGAACATTTTACACTTTATAAATTCAAGCCTTTTTACAAGAACAAAAAGATCTACGACGATCTACGTGTGAATGCACTAACTTTTGATTTTATTTTTTAACGTGAAAGTTGTTTTGTCTAGACTTCAGTTGCATAAAAGTACATTCCGATGATGTGGCGCGGTGGCAGTGCATTCGACGGTAATGTTCGATTCCTGTTCAGTACAAATATTTGTATTCATGATGGATTTGTATGCATGTGTTTGCATGCATGCATTAGTCTGGATGTTTCTATATATAATATGTATTTGTATGTACTTACGATACATATAATCATGTCTATCGGTTCTAGAACCCATATTAGAACTTATGCTTACAGCTTGGGTCCATAGCGCTGTGTAATAATGTCCCAGAATATTAGAATTATTACAGGAACAGCGTGGGACATCAATAGATGAATTATTGGCAATTTGTCGACGCTGTTGTTCTTACATGTCTGTGTTCATAATCATTAACATCTCCTCCCACTGTTTCTCATAGTCATCACTCTGCAAGTAATGTTTCACTAATGAAACAATTAACTATTATTTTCAAGAAATAACTTTAATTATATTCGTATTCGTGAAGCATTGTTGTAAACACCCACGTAATTGTTATATAAGCAGAAGTTTGAACTGCTTCTTACGCGTGTGAACTGTTTACATTCGTATTGACTAATTCTTAATTATTTATTAAACAAACAATTAATTAGTCATGTAGATACAATGATATTGCAACAAATGTAATTAATGTACACAAAGTGAAGGTTAGGAACAGTTTTAGGGGAGAAATAATAACAAAATGGCATAGTATGTGTACCACTTTAGAAAACAGAATAGTTTGAGATCATTACCTAAGATTTTTGGAGTTTTAGTCATGTAGGTGTGAAAAGAGATGTTAGCAGCGCAACGCAACAGACTTAATACCTGATCTACTTTAATACCTAATACCTGATATACCTATACCTACTTAAAGTAAGAAAATTAGGTAACAAATATGAAATTGGTGGTTTTAAACACAGAGCTGAGAATAAATAAGAAGTGCTTGGAACAATCCCTCACAGCTTCATCAATCACTTTTTCGTAATTTCGTACTCGCGTGTCTATATACTTTCACCGGGGATACGTCCCCTGGGTGCTGGGTGAAAATACAATAATTATGCCGAGTTACGTAGGTACGCTGTAATTATGTGTCGAAAAAGAGGTTAGGAGTGCAGTGTGTCCAAAGTAAGGACATCATTTCGTCGGTGAGTCCAAAAACTTTTGCTTTTAAGTAATATTTACAAAAATTCACAAAGTATTATGTAATTTAAGAGAGAAAACCGTTATGATCTAATCCAGGGGTTCCCAAACTTTTAAGGTTACGGAACACTCATGAAATCCCTATAATTTCATGGAACCCTTCATACTACATACTACTACCCGGTTGTTTTTTTATTTCTCCCGCGCTTGTTTAGCCTCTCCGGGGGAGAGGGGGGGGGGAGACTTAAAGATGTCTCTCAAACGTTACGTTAATAAACTTAATAGGAACGTAAGCATATCATATCAGGGGGGAGCAGGTGTGGGTCAGCTGCTCTCTTATGTCTGACAGTACGTCATCGTCGAGACGTATCGAAGTAGCATTTTCGCGTGTTTCTCGCGTGGAAATACAAATTCAGTTCGTCACAGCCTACGGAGACGTACTGAAGCATTTCCATAAACTCGTCCGGGGGCCGTAAGATTCTCGCTAACTACTGTCGTTACCGATTAACCTATTGCCGTCAAACGATCACTTTGGGAATTAGAGATGACAGAATTGGAAATATATTCAAAGAAAAAGTAGGTAAGAAGTAACCTAACTATGGATATAATAAATAATTTGGGGGAACCCTGGTGGCTTTTCCGCGGAACCCACATTGGGAATCGCTGATCTAATCTACTAAAACAGTTATAATTTGTATATATTTAAGTACTAACTATATTGGAACAACAGCAGGCAATGGACTATATTGCTTACAGGACTATTGCATTATGCATTGCATTTTGAAAGAAAATATTTGGTAAAAGTTAAGATGCACACTCGCCATCTCTCTATTGACGTACCGCTGTCTCAGACGTAACCTTATACTGATTACCGTAAGGGTTTATTTAGTATAATTATAAATGACGTTTAGGACTCATATTTATAAATATATAAATCCTCTGTGACCAATAATTATGTAGGTATGTGAGTAAAATAATGATTATCGTCTAAGCGTGTGCAACTGGCGACACATGTTTTTGAACATAATACAGCTAATGACATTTCGTAATACATATTTTCAGTTCTTTGGGTTGAAACGTTACCTTCTATCTTATATGCTGCCTCTATTGGGCATTCAAAAATAATCCTTTAATTAAAAAACAAACAATTTAATTATTCATAGGCTTTCATGTCTTATAAAACTCTTTCTTATTCTATCTTTCTTTCTTGTTCTAATAAAGCAGTAAAGTCCCCCGTGTCTCAGGAATCATTTGTTTTTATTAAAAACGAAATAATAATAACTCTCTTTTCTCTCTCTCGTACTTCATATAGTCATACGACCACGAGGGATGATATGTAATACAGAGTGTAGTATATATGTATATAGTTAGCAGAACTTTTTCAGAGTAGTTATTATCTAACTTTCAACGTAAAGCCCCAGAGGACACCTCTATCGTGTTGATATGTCAATTGTCTCGTTGGGGAGTTAATAAAAACTATTGTATTCGACACGGCGTGGATGGATGTCACCTTCCTCAAGGGACGAGGTGACATAAATACTGGATATCAAAAAATTTGAGGGAAGCTCCCACTGAAAATGTATTACATATAACGTAAAAAATGATATTTTTGAAAAAAAATACTTCTTTCTTAAAACACAAACCAAGTTTATGAAAGAAAACCTTATTATAGAATTATGAAAACTTATGGAATCTCTTTGGGATATCGCTAGCGCGTGAGTTAAAACAAGACATTGATATAATTCTCTTATTATTGGATATTTCGTTATAATTACGTCACAATACGAATTGTCAGTGAGATCTCTCTTCGATCGCTTTGTGTTACTTGAAAGAGAAGATACAGTGACATTTGAGCGCAAATGTGATGCTCAAGCACAACACAATTTTAACACCGTTTTAAAATATTTTAGGCGACTTCAATCAAATATGCCATGGTATATTTGATCGAAGTTAAGCGCTAACTAAGCTATGCTATGTAAAAATATATGCAAATGTAGTTAGTAGTACGAAATGCGGTCAGAGCTATAGCTGACACTCTCTAATCCCTCCATATAAGCAATTTCGCTTCTTCCATTGCCTAACTTTTTTCCCTACCTTTTCCTTTTTATATACACAATCAATTTTTCCATTTACATTCATAAAGTGTCCTATTAACGGCAATAGGACTAAATTTTACTTAATTAGAAAATTGTGAGTGTTTAATACGTCTCTGCCTACCCCTTTGGGGTACAGGCGTGAGTAGATATATGTATTTTTTTTTATGGTATGGGGGGCAAACGAGCAGACGGGTCACCTGATGGTAAATGACTACCGCCGCCCATGGGCACCTGTAACTCAAGAGTCACAAGTGCGTTGCCGCTCTTTAAGGTGGGAATAGGGGAAGAGCGGGAAGACAGGAGAGGGGGATTAGAGGGGAGGAGAGGGAGGAGAGGGGAAGGAAGCGAATAGGGGAGAGGGCAGGGTTAGGGCCTCCGGTAACCTCACTCACGCGGCGAAAAGCAATGCAAGCATTGTTTCACGGCCGGTTTTCTGTGAGGCCGTGGTATCGAGCGGAGTCGAGCCGGCCCATTAATACGTGTCGAAGCATGGCTCTCCCACGTAAATATGTATGTCTGTATATATATTACGGTTTTGATGATAATGGTTACTCTTGATATAATAGCAAATGTGTACGTTAATGACTTGAACTCGCTCGTAACTCGTGTCTAATTATATAATAGTAGAAAAACAGCGAATATAATTTGAACATAAGTTTTTTTTAAATTTCATATTGTAGTGAGAATATTGCAAGTTAAAAAGTTCCCTTTGTATATCTTTTCACGAAATTAAAATTTGTATATGTACATGAAGATAAATTAAAGCTTATTTTACATTACGAAATTAGTGGCATAAAATTAATTTCATGGCATTACTTTCACTTACAATTTTACGTGTAAACATCAAGTTGTAGAATGCATGCATTAATTTCATGACACTGGAATAGTTTCGTGCCATGCGCAATAGTTTTGTTAAAACTAATGTCATGCAATAATTTCACGGTGTAATCACGACGCGAAACTAGTGGCAGCGTCACAGATAAGATAATATGTAGTTACCTCGGAAGCAGCGTCGCGAAAGCGCCTGTGCTGAATAGACGTTTGTTTTTTGTCGCTGTACAGTTTTTAGGCGCCAAAAATGTCATATACTACTTAGATAATTTGTTGAAAACTTTATTCAATAAAAATTAAAATGATCTTCACATCATGTTTGCATGGCTCTCAGGATCTTGATCAGCTAATTCAAATATTAACTGTGCTGCATCTAAATGTTTCCTTGCAACCCATTCTCAAAACCACCAGTCAAAGACTTTTCTTTAAAGAAAACCCTTTTTGGGGTTCCGTACCCAAAAGAGTAAAAAGGGAACTCTATTACTAAGACTCCACTGTCCGTCCGTCTGTCTGTCTGCTTGTCACCAAGCTGTATCTCATGATTCGTAATAGGTATACAGTTGAAATTTTCATAGAATGTGTATAACTGTTGTCACTATAACAACAAATAATAAAAATAAATTAAAAATTAAAGGGAGCTACCCTACTAGAGACGTATTTTTTTGGCTTATAGTATTAAATCTTGTACGATGTCGTACAAGAACGTGTGGGCGGAACCCTCCATGTGCGAGTCCGACTCGCGCTTGGCCAGTTATTTTAATTTTTATGTTAACATCTGTATCCATGATTAGTACCATAACATTTTTGAATGGAATGTATTGAGTTTAGAATATGAGTTTTATAATAAAGCGTCGATATGTCAATTTCACGATATTTGGTTTAAGAATAGATTTCCACCGTGGGGAACATTTTTAACGACAGTTGTCACCGGACCAATTGATTTATCGACTACGAATGTCAGTTATGGATATAGAAAATGATTTTTTAGCTTTTGCCTTTAACGGCGTATCTGATAAACCCTTAACGAAATCGAAGTAGAATTTTATTCATGTTGAGTCGCTGGGTATTTGCCGCTTTCATTATTTCTGTGATAACAAGCAAGTCAACACAATGTAAACTTACGTAACGGCTGACCTTTGTTTAAGCGCTTTTTTGGTAATGTACCCATTAATGGTTTGACCCATATGCCACCCAAAAAATATGTCGCAGCAGGACTCCAAATAGGGGTCTTTAAAGACCTGGTGAGACATATTCTTTTATTCCTTAAAAAATCAGCTGAAAGGGTTATAGTTCTCATAGCAGGTATTTTTTTAAAATGGAAATACTAGCGTTAGCGGTAAATATATTAGTCGTTCTTGAATACCTATAACACGTAAAGTTAGGTCCTGTGTAAGTTCAGTGTCGAGCTTTAGACTTTATGCTCCATCTCCTAGATAATTTTTCTACAGAAATACGACTATAGAATTGAAGTTTAAGTATTACCTTTAACCCTGGCAAGACTTAGAATTTTAAGTTTTCTACAACACAAATATTTCTAAGGATTATTGTGAGCATGTTGTCTTTATACATCTTCTTATTATCTTAATGAGTATACGTAAAGTTTTCATAAATATTTTTTTATTATTTATCAACAAATATACTCGGGATAGATCTACAATGCTAATGCGAACAGGTACCTACTCACTGAGGTTCACTGAGTAATATAATTACAGAATTTCACAACAATTAAAACAGGAAAATAAATGATAGGTACTGCATTTGATTGAAGTACAGGCTAAATGACAATGACATAAAGCGGCCTGCTAGATAACTGGACGTTCAAGGAGTTTTCGTAAATACGCTAATGATTTCCTGCTTAAGTACGTTGTACTTTTGAGTAAAATCTTTAAATCGAATTATATCGAATTATATTTGGTGCACGATTGTTCTTTTTCTGCCGTATAGCTAATTGGAAACGGCAGTTTCCAAGAATCTGCCCAATCCACGACTCTGTCTAGTTGGAAATCTGCCGAATCACGAATCTGTCCAATCCCGAATCTGTCCTACACCGAACAATTGGCTGTTGAATTTAAAAGCGAAGATTTCTGTCACAAGAGCCTGAGAGAAAGAAAATTGCCTTAACTTGCGTAATAAAATTTCAATGTGAGCCGCTGAGTTATTATTACTATGTGAGCAGATTTTATAAACCTTCTAGAACATTTTTAAAAAGTCAGGTGAGCAGGGTACTTCAGTATGTTTTTATTTACCGTTTAAGCAAGTGATAGTTCATTTCTTGTGGGTTCCTAATCGCTCTTTAATAAAACCTGGCCCTTCGCCTTATTTAAGAAGAAAGCACAAATTGCCGGTATGCTTGTTATTTAACTTCCTCAAACATTGTATTCAGAGCATCGGCTGGCAAACTCAGTCTTTCCGCTCTTTGAATTTCCCATCGATAATCTGTAATTTAAATAATGACTTGCTAAGTTTCTGTTGAAAAGTTTATATCGCCGCGATAAATACCTGCTGAATTCACATAACGCACAAAGTTGTAAATGGTTTGTTTTGTTCGAAGAGAACGTGAGTACGAGAAAAAAACGTTTTTAAAAACAAGTTTTGTTTTAAGCCAAGACACACCTGAGTGCTTATTACTCAGAGCTTTGTCATGAGACCTTCTACGTAGTGCCACACTATTACATTTAACTAACTGTACCCTGCGGTTTCATCTGTGTAAGTCCCGATGCCGTGGGACTATCGGGATAAAAAGTAGCCTATGTGTTAATCCAGGTTTCCAGCTATCTACATTTCATCGCAATCGGTTCAGTAGTTTCTGCGTCTGGATGTGTGAATGTTTCTTGCTCTTAAGAAACATTCACACATCCTCACAAATTTTCACGTTTATAATATTAGTAGGATTGCATGTTGCAAAAACCTTTTGTTAATTTTCGTTATTAATTAATTAATCTAACTAAGAATAGATTAAATAGTTAAATTTAGTTATAAAATGACCATGACGTGACATGTATTAAAACAGGATAAAAACGAGGCTAGTTAAAGAAAGAATGAGACGTAGGTACGTATAATTCTTTGAAGGGAGGGAGGAGGTACTCAGGGAGGTGAACATGTAAACCTTCCTTGCTGATAATGTAATATGTTTTAAGGGACTACTTCCACAATAATAGGTACGTGGTGGGAGACATACACCCATACTTAGATCACTGCTATCGTGAAGTGAACATAATTAATAAACCTACGACAGTTGGCGTGGGCAACGCTTTAACCCTTCTTACAGCGTCATTCGTCCAGTCACTTTTATATAATTATGTATACATACGGGAATTAACGTGATCACGAAATAGGTATTACATCCCCCTGAATTACCTGACGTTTCGACCAGATTGCACTGGCCGTGGTCACATGCTGACTGGCTCAGTTGTGCATGCCCTCCGTTGTGCGCATAAAAGCGAGGTGGTATCTTTTTATCACGGTTACATGCTGTAGATAATTTGAAACCATCTTCCCAATTAAAAGTTTTGTTTTTTAATATCAATCACTTCACGTACAACTCTTGAGTAAAAGTGTCATTCGGTGAAGAGGACTACGGTGAAATTCGCGCGGTGAAATGTAAGGTGATCAGCGCTGTGCGACCAGAATTACACTTTATTGTGTCAGAGCAAGAGTCGCTATTTATTTAAATAATTTTACATAGTGGGAATTCTGTACTCGAACTATTATGTTTTGAGGCAAGGTTCTGTTTTCTGCTTGTAAGAGGACTCACGCACGCACTTGTGTTAACAATGCATTACACCTGTGGCGTGAGAATGTTTATAATCATAATCATAATCATTTATTCATTTGTTTAACATAGGTATATAGATATAGATGATAACATTTATTATGTCCAGTATGTTATGCCATGTGGCGTACAAATGCAGTAACATACTGAGAAGGAATTAAAAATAAAAATTTTGAAGTTATAGCTACAGTAATAAAGTAAGCAATTCGACTATCACTATATATTATATAAAAATCTTATTAACAAAAAATTAAACCGACGAAAATAACTAAAAAGTAAAAAATAAATAAACCTCTTAAGTCTTGAGCTTATTTACATAAACTGTCAAATTTTATATAAACTTATTTTGAGTCGACGCCAAATAATAATAATAAAATAAGCTCAAGACTTGAGAGGGTTATTTATTTTTTGCTTTTTAGTTATTTTAGTCGGTTAAATTTTTTATTAAAAAGATTTATATTTGATGATTTTTTTCATCATCAGTTCAGCTACATGATGTGATGATTTCTGAACGCAAATACCTGATAAAGTAATGAAAAGTAAACAGAAACACTATTCGTTCCTACAATTTTGGAGGGATTCTCTCAATTTTATCAGGATCCCATCATCAGATCCTGACTTTCTTGACATGGGACCACCCATGAGGTATACCCTAATAAAAAAAGTATATCTAACAAAAAAGGATGATCAAAATTGGTTCATAAATAACGGAGAGAGGGCTGAACATGCCAAAAAAAAAAAAAATAGATACGGTCAAATTGAGAACCTCCTTTTTTTGTCGGTTAAAAACAAAGTCACCCGCCGCATCTGTCTGTCTGTTCGCGATAAACTGAAAAACTACTAAATGGATTTTCATGCGGTTTTCACTAATAGACAGAGTGGTTCATGAGCAAGGTTTAGGTGTATAATTTGTACCCGTGCGAATTGCTACCCGAGGCGGGTTGCTAGTAAGCAATAAGTTGACAACTTTAAATATTGTAGTATGTGTTATAAAAAGCCCACAACTTTTCTACAATAAACCGAAAATTTTATAGTGTCGTAAAATAATATTGATACCACAAAACCGCAAAAAAAACCCTCTGTTAACTCTATTTATACTTCTGACGTAGATTTATAGGATTCCTTTGTACATAACACGAATAACCCTTAAACAAACTTTAAGATTACTTTCAAATCTCACAACACTTGAGTAGGGTCCGCCCCTAAACTTGTTCATGAACAGCTCCCCGATAACATAGTGGCTGAGCTTTAGCCACTGTGTTATCGTGAGCTTACTTTAATTTTATTGAATAGTGTTGAAAAGGCTGGTGGCTAAGTGGTAACCGAGTAGGTTAGCACATTACAAGGTCAAGTAATACTAGCCAGGTCAGTCTTAGGATGGGTGATCATTCTTAACACATTGATACCACTCGGTGCCTCGGAGAGCACGTTAAGCCGTCGGTCCCGGTTACCATACGAACATCTGTGGCATTCGTTACGGGTAGTTGAAGCCCTAAAAAGTCCGACAACCTGGGCTAATTTGAGAAGTTCGATATCACCTAGTACTTGGGTTGTGGAGGTCTGATGGCAGTCGCTTGACGTAAAATATAAAAGTTCGGCCATATCGTAGTTAGACTGAAAGCCGACCCCAACTTAGTTGGGAAAAGGCGCGGAGGATGAGTGTTGAAAAGCTCTAGTTACCTAATAAGACCACCCTTAGTTTTCCTTAATTTTCATGAGTATTCAAATGTTACAAAGCCTAGTGTTTCTACATTTTATATATATGTATATATATATTGGCCACTGCATCTAAAAAGATGTTTGTTGCAACGCATGTGTACTGGATTAAGTGTTATGGCATCTCTTTTGGTGACTGAAGAGTCCTATGGGAGCACGGCATTTTTTGCCACATCGATTACAGGTAAATTGTGAATCTGTAGGTGGTGATAAAGCACGCCGAAGCTTTTCCTGCTTGAGGTTGAACAGCCAGTCTTCGTCGTGCTTAGTGACTCTGGCATTGATGATGCGGCGCCATTCAGGTTTCATGTCGGCGCGTTTTTCCCAACCTTCTGTCTGAACACCAAAGCTTTTCATGTCCCGCTTGCAAGAATCCTTAAATCTCAAGATGGGACGCCCAATTGGCCTTTTAACGTCCGCTATCTGACCCAGCATGACTTGTCGGGGTAGTCTCTCGGGATCCATACAATGTCCGTGACCGAGCCAACGTAGTCTCCTCTGCTTTAGCAAGGCAGTTATACTGCTGCAGCGTGTTTTTGAAAGAACTACCTCGTTACTAATTTTGTCCCGCCAGGTAACTCCAAGTCTATACTTGGAGTTACCGAGAGAGGACTACGTGGGCTACACTGAAAATTTAGGGAATCAAGGAAGTGACACAACATTACTATTTAAAAATGTATTTATTGCTTTTCGAAGTATTCTCCGCAAAATTTGACACATTTTCCATACGATGGAACCAATAATTGAAGCAACCATTCCATTCGGAAGTTGGGGTCTCCAAAATGGCCGTTTTGTAGGCGTCCACAGCTTCTTCAGGTGATGAAAATCTCTGACGGGCTTAGGTCGGGGCTGTACGATGGTCTAATAATTTTATGTTTTCTTGCTCTAAAAACTCTTTTGTTCTGTGCGCGGTGTGAGAACTCGCATTGTCGTGATGGAGGATGATGCGGCGGTTGCAGTTCTCTTTAAGGAGTTCGGAAACGACCTGTGGCAAACAAATGCTAGCATACCATTCTGCATTAACCGTTCTTTGTCCCTCAAGAGGAATAGTCACAACTCAAGTCGCAAGGAGACAAACGTGGCCACCATTTTCAACACTCCGTGAACGAACAATTTTAGTTGGCTTTAACTCATTTTCGAACACCCAAACTCGTGACTGGTTTTTTGTTTCGGGTTCGTACGCGTATATCCAGGATTCGTCACCTGATACAATGTTGTATACAGCATTTGAGGATCCTGCATGGAATCTTTCGAGAGTTCTGACGCACCAAGTAACGCGAGCCGCTTTTTGCTCTTCACAGAGCAAATTCAGTATCCATCGGGAAAACAACTTTTTTACACCTAATTGTTCTTGCAAGATCATTTGTATTTGACACATGCCAATGTCTAAATTTGCCTGAATTTCGCGGTATGTCACATGTCGATCTTCCTCAATCAGCTTACGCACAGCATCAACGTTTTCTTGGGTGACTGCAGTTTTTGGACGACCTTGACGGGGATCATCACTGAGCTTGACACGTCCACGTTGAAATTCAGCAAACCAGCGATAAATTGTGGTTTTGGATGGGGCTTCATCACCAAATACAGAAAGCATCCGGTCAACACACTGGTTTTGTGTTAAACCGCTTTGAAAGTCATAATAAATCATCGCCCTTGAATTTTCTCGAGTCAATTCCATTTTCTCAACGACTAAACAAGTTTGAGAAGACCTTGTGAGAAGACCGAAAATCTTTTTTTTAAATAAATAAATGGTATTCGATTTTTAAAACCAAGGAGTTTTCAATTAAAAAGATTTTAATATGACAGGAATAGTGGAAATATTCCATTCCCGATACTTTTAGTGCAGCCTATGTATTCCTCAGACAACGCATATAGAAAGCGTTAAGTTTGCGTTCTTGTTTTGCATATGTAGTCCACGTTTCCGAAGCAAACAGCAATATGGTCAGGACGCAGCTCTCGTATACGAGGACTTTAGTGTAAGTGGTGAGCTTTGAGGTCCTCCTAACGCGCGTATAAAGCCTGCCAAAAGCGGTCGATGCTTTGCTAATCCGAGTATCTATTTCTTTGTCGTTTGACAGCGAGTTCCCAGTGGTAGAACCAAGATAGCAGAATTGATCCACAACATCAAGGACAGCTCCCTCGAGTATTATATTATATTATATAGAGATATTAGGAGGCTGGTTCACGCCCTGCACCATGATGACGGTCTTCTTAATGTTCACGCTCATTGAGAACATGCGACAAGCTCACTCTCTGAATTTGCAACTAGCGCAGCATCATCCGCATACAGGAGTTCTCGAGCAGTTAGGTCTATACGCTTACTTTTTGACTTCAACAGATTGATGTTATACAGCTTCCCGTCTTTCCGTGAATGCAGATGTACTCCGATGCTGCAGTCTTCAAAAGCAGTAAGAAGCAGTGCCGAGAAGAATATCCCGAAGAGGGTAGGTGCTAGTACGCAACCCTGTCTGACTCCGTGGTTAACGCCAAAAGATGCCGACCTATTGCCCTCCAGTATAACTGACCCGTTCATGTTGTCGTGGAAGGAACTAATTAGTAGTAAGAGTTTTGGAGGGCATCCAATTCTGCGCGACACCTCGTACAGCCCTTGCCTACTCACTGTATCAAAAGCCTTATTAAGATCGACAAAGGCCATGTATAACGGTATACGGTGTTCGCGGCATTTTTCTTGAAGTTGCCGAAGGGTGAATATCTTGTCGGTGGTTGAATGGCCAGCTCTAAACCCACATTTTTTGTGATTTCTACATTATTGCTTACTTAAAAGGTGATTTTCAATCATTGGTCTGTACACGTCAGAAAGTTACCGTGTTTGTCAAGTTTGTAAAAGAGAATTGTAGTGACATTGAAATACAGCTAAAATATACTTGAGCGCCATCTAGATGGGGAAATGCCAAACTAAGTGGTAACTATTGATCCTGCATCTTACAATTAAAGTTCTCCCGCCAAGTATACATACAAGTATACGTATACATTTCAAACATTAACACAGAAAAAAACTATCGATAAACGGATAGTCTTTTTTTCAATAATTCCTTTTGTAACTGTATGCTAGAGTCATGCCCTTTCAGTGATTTAAGTAAGTGTTCCATTATCATATACACCCTGTATATTCCCTCCATGCCAAATGTCAGGTTTCTAGTACAAAAACCAGGGACTTTCATATAAAATTGCAAGAGATCTTAGACTTTAATCCGGTCCTGTCGTAAAATCCATTCTGAGCTGACGTCTCCTATTATATTATATATGTCTGGCTTATACCTATGTATAAGCTACGTCCCTGCCAAATTTAATGGGACTATTATCGTCGATTGCTTGTCATCAGTGAGGTTTGCACGTGAAGTAGCTCGTCACACATTTGATTAACTTCGGCGACCTATGTCAGCTTGTCTTCACCATGCATTGTAATTAACACTTTCAGAACGACACGGAATTATTTTAAAGTTACGCTAACATTTCTGATTATATTTTAAGCTTTTGAGTTTTTTTCCAATTTTCTTTTTTTAAACCACCGGGCTGTACTAAAGCGATCGAAACAAAAGAACTCAAATCGGTCAAACCGCATTTGAGTTTTAACGAGAATAACGAACAGCAATTGATAGGCCACATTTACATTAACATTTTGTCTGTGTCCAAACTAAATTTTTAAGCTTATTATATTTTATAACCATTTACATACCCCATACAATAAATACTTTACCGTGTTAGTACTTCAATTACTACTTCACTGTAGAATAAAAGTATCTATATTACCAAGATATTTTTTTATGAGAACAGGATAAACAACTGATATAAACTACCGCAATATATGTATGTACCGGCAGTAGTGCTGCATGTTAATAGCAATAGACAATCGATGCTATTAGAGTGTGACTATCTGCAACCTTTCTAAACATAAAATACATGAGAGCCTATCAAAATATTTTGAGAACAGCGAATTCCACAACCCAGCATTTTATTGTTTAGATGAAATACATATATGTATATTAAAATGGAAGCTACAGAGAGTACGGAGAACTTGAAGAAATATATATGTACGTTTAAATGTTTATTACAATTTGTATTTTTTTAGAACATGTCAAGTTTTAAATGGACTTAACCACGGAAATTATTCAGCGTTATGATTTTAGCTCTTTAATTTCAATTATATCGCTAATTCATCCATCTAAAGCATAGCAATTTAAATACTTCCATGATTTCCACATGCCAGAAAAATTGGTTGATGAGTGGCGGGCTCACGACTAACGACTACCAGAGAAGGGATTAAGCTAACTGGTTGGATGATTCTTAAAGGTATTTAAAATCAGACATAACAAATAAAACATCAAGTGCCTTCAACTTTCTGATAGAAAGAAGAAGTTGCAAAACCACAGCGTTACTACGTACATTATTTCTACAGTACAACTCCAAACTTACAGATAAACTCTTGAGCTTTATAATAAATAAATAATATAAACAATTCAAATTAAGTACTGAGTTTTAAGTCCATAAATATTAAATCTAGACAAGACAAGATCGCACTACGGAATTATTATATAATCCAAAAGTTATTTCACATAATCATAAAACCCACTAATCTCGTCTAGTTGACAGTACAACGTGATATGCCACAGTAAAAGGCGTGACGTCAACCTATTGCTAATTAGTTGAAAGTCAAGGATGCCACGAAATTAAATACAAACTCATAACGATATAAAGTTAGTTACCTATTCGAAACGTTCTATTCAAATTCAGTTTGAAACAATACCTTCCTAACTGTGAAAAGCTAGTTGATTAACGCTCACCGTATCCTCGTTTTAAATTCACATGTAAAAGTTGTATTTTTAACTGGTAAACTTTCTGTTACGGTGGAGCGAGCGAATGAGAGCTGGCAATTTGTTTAACTAGTAGGAAGTGCAGCAGACAACTCATGCGAAAATAGTGTAGGCAGAGTTTTATAGAGATATAGTTACAAAAATGAAATCTAGACTCTTCCGTTGGCCTTAAAATATTTGTCTTTTCTTTTCATGCCTACTATTATTTGCCACCACTCACAAAATAGGGTGCAAGTGTATTGCTTGCCGTAATCGGGAAAGATGGAAAAATTGGGAGGACTTCACTAAAAGGAATAGCAATTGTAGTTTGCAAAATGGTTTAATAGGCTTCTGCCTTCCCCCTTCTGGGCTACAGGGATGAGTATGTTACTTTTATGCTACTAAGGTAATGATTCCTACTACTAATAGGTAAAATACCAAGGTGGGTTTTTAAGATGGTCGGCAAACAAAGGTCTCTTTTTTACACCGAGTGAATGGCCAGGTGATCCTGGCTACAGGTGAGGTGATGTAACAGATATGACTGCGATTAAGTATTGGGATTTAAGTAAATAACATAAATAAAAAAATTGAAATATCCCGACTCAAAAGTCCCATCAACAAATAGAAAAGACCTGATGATCTTCGCACGGTTGAATAGATTTTCTTGAATTATAGCTAAGAACACTCTCGATCAAGTTACTGTACCGCACCGCCCACAAAACTGAAAATATGTAAGAAGTGCGAAGTGGGCAGGACACACGCTCCGAAGCTAACAGCAAACTCTCGTAGCTTCGGTAAACACGTGCAAACATTTTTGTACCCGCATGTATACTTTCGTTGAGGGAGTCCTCAACGAAAGTTCTCGGCGTAGCTGGGCAAAAAAACAATAACTATGACGAGTTGCGCGGTAATTATGAATTGAAAACTAAGTTAGTCCAGGCAGTGTGTCCAAGGTATGAACTACAGGCAAAAAAAACTACCCTTGGATCGATTAGTACTTGATGCGTATTTGACGGTCGAACCACGGGCAATGAACGTGGACATCATTTCGTCTGTGAGTCATAATTCTTTTTTGTTTTTAAGTAGGTAATATTGACAAAAAATCACAAAGTATTATCTAATTTAAGAGACAAAACCGTTATGATTCAATCTACTTAAACAGTTATACATTACGTACCATATTTGAGTACTAACTAGGTTGGAACTACGAAAGCACGCAATGAACTACACTGCTTACAGGAATATTGCTATACATTTTGCACGAAAGTATTTGGTAAATGTTAAGATGCATACTCGTTACCTCTCTATTGACGTACCGCTGTCTCGGACTTAACGGCTGGCAAGTATGTATACCAAATGATACCTTATACTAATTAGCGTAAGACTGTAATTTAATTAGTATAATTATAAATAGCGTTTATGATTCATATTTAATAAATGTTTTGTGACGAATTAGCGTAGAGTTCTGTGCGTGTGTTAAATAATAGTTATTGTCTAAGCGCGTGCAACTAGCGACACATGATTTGGAACATGATACAGCTGATGGCATTTCTAAATACACATTCTCAGTTCGGTGACGCCGCCTTTACAATATAAGCGGATTAATGACGTGACGTGAATGCGTGATCACCACTGAACGGTGGCAATTACTGTAATAAGGAGATCATTATTGAACGTTATTCATTGGTGGAGGGAGAGTTGCTATTTATTCAAATGTCTTGTTAAAGTGCGACAAATATATCTCGTTCTATTAAATAATCGGGCTTAGGACGCATATAGTGTGCATTTCTTCGTTGTAATTTGAAAAAGAAAACATTAGTGAGTGTTTTATGCATCTAGTGAGGCACCTCCACGGCCTCACTAGATGGCGTTGTCAGTGTTAGTTGGATCGCGGTATTAATTTATTTATTTGCAAATATGGGTATACATTTGCAGATCTTAAAAGTTGTATTTTTGCCATATTCTACCATTAGCCATGCAAAGAGATAACAATATCAATATCAATTATGAGAAATTTGTAAAAACTTACATTAAAAAGACTAAGGTTTTCCACTTGTATATTAATGATGTCATATTACGTGAAATAAAAAACTATAAATATATTAATATCATGTCAAAAGTGCGAATATTTTAGGAAAACAATAATTAATAATTCAGTCAATAAATACAATTAAAATGAGATAAAAAAGAGAGATACAAGAGAAAATACTAAAATATAAATGTTAAGTCGAAGTATGATATAAAATGTGAATAAAATTAAAATGTCTTAAAGTAATAACAATTCAGTATGATACGAATGCTTGACCAATACTAGATACAATTGATGTTCTCGTCATCCAAGTAATCTCGAAGAGAGCAGTAGCGGAATTTCAGTAATTTTAGGGTTCCGTTCATCAAAAGGTAAAAAAGGAACCCTTACAGGATCACTTTGTTGTCAGGAACCCGTAGATGAAATTGAAATGAATACCAAATATCTTATATCTGCGGTTCCTTGAACCTGTTAAAAAATTAAGCTTTTAAGTCAATGCAATCAAAAGATACGGCCATTTAAGTCTCAGAGTTGACCAAATTTGAACATTTCGCAGGTAAATCAAAACTTGTAGGCTTTTTACCAAATTTAATGAAATTTTGTTGTTGTGTGAAAAATAGAAGAGAAAAGAAGTAAAATGTTGTGACTGGAAAATTTACTTTGTCAATGTATGGGAGAGTATTTTTAGAACGGCAAAGTTAACTTTGTCTTTTGGAAAAAACGTCTTACGGAACCCTCGGTGTGCGAGTCAGTATCGCACTTCCGATTTTTTATTATTTGACCACAACGTCCACAACACACTGTCCTTGCCATTTTGTTTCAAACTGCATATTAATATGACCACCTAGTTCTATGTCACGCGTAAAGCTGCAATAAAATTGTAAGTGCAGGCTTTTATTCACAAATGCGTTCAAGGTTACTTCTGATGCGTAAAACGCATTATGATCAAAGCTCTCTATTTCTGTCCCCTATTACAGGGGTGGTTATTAGTTCCCACTGTGCATTTGTAGCTGTTATGTAAACTGTGAAGTGGTCATAAGTTTTTTTTTATCGGATAGGGGCAAACAGTAAATGACTACCGCCGCCTGGTGGAGCATTTGCATTTTGCGAAGAAAAAATAAACTGTCAGTCGTAGGACTGCACGTCAGAAATGAAAATACATACACACACACATGTATATATATATATATATATATATGCATATACACACACACACACACACACACACACACACACACACACACATACGTCTAAATTAATGTCATCTGAGCGCGACGGTCACGCGAGTTCCCTGTTTTTTCCCATACCAAAAGTGCCCAAGTGCATAAAGACGTTTTCACTTCAAAAACGAAAGTGTTTGGATTCAGCAAGCCAAAATTTTAGTAGCAGCACGGTATCTGGAGATGTGCTATATTGACTTAAAGGCTAGCCTGTTTTTCGTGAGAGCAGAACTGCGACTGAAAAAATTTGGTTGTGTACTGCAACTCTCCTAACTTTTTCATGGATATATTGGCTCGACTATATAAAATAAATACAAAATAACTTTTCAGCAGCAAAAGTTAGAACATAAAAAAAAATAAGACTTCAACGAAATTGATTGTGAAAAAAATTGACAGATAAAAACCTTCCTGAAAATATGTAAAATACATTAGTAAATCAACCATGAAAATTGGTTCATACCTTCTTAAGAAAAACGATGATATTCAAACATACATACATATCCAATGGAGAACCTCTTTTTTTGAAGTTCATTAAAATGTAGGTACTCTTTGATATGCGCGCCTGATTGTAAATGGTTGGTAGCGCAATGGGGCTTGCTGACCTACCATAGCAGCATAGATAAAACTATGCAGATGATATTATTCTGTAGGGTGTCTGAACTTCCACTACTGGTTTGTTATGTGAAAGTATTTAGATCATACAAATAATAGCTTGATAGATGCATTTTTTCCATTTAGCACAGAGAACACGGGCTGCCTTATGACAAGTAGTTACAGGTGCATAAATTGTTAAAATTCCAATAATGTGCCATAGTCTCATAGTCCTGACGGTCTCCCCCTCCTTTCGTGGAACTCTGGCAACCCTCACCATCAAAAAAATATCACCACACCGGTATTGCTATTTAACCGCAGTCTTCTGCAGACATGTGGCAATTCCCTACCAGGAACTTCCAATTAAAGGAGAACTCTTCTTTGACATGTTAAATCTGTTTCATCTATTGTACAAGAATAGTATAAATAAGACAATTATATAGCTCTGAATCAAGAGGTTCTGTGGGATAATCAATTTGAAGTAAAAATATTTTAAAAAACACTTGTTCCCAACATCCAGAAATTTACAATTGAATTATGTGCCACGCGAAACGCTACGTAACTTTTGCAGTACACTGAAAACTTACAGTTGCTGATTGCATTCTTGTCTTATTTTACTTTGAAACTACAAATTCTAGAACTCTCGATACTACCTCGTTAGCCAATTGTCATAAGTTGTAGCTTGAATCTCTCTGCGGTAATTAGATCAGGGGCTACATTCCTTGCACTGGTAAAATAAGTCCTCATTTTCCTTCCATTTTCCCAATTTTATTTGGGGTCGGTGCAATGTCTAAGATTGCAAAAGGTTTTTGCTGGCCGGCCGCCTGCCTGACGCCAACTCTTCTTGGGAATGTAATCGTTTTCAGACGGGACAAAGGAAGAAGGTAAATTTGGTTAGGAAACCGGCGTGAAGCAATGCTTCGTTGCGTTTTGCCGAGTGAGTGAGGTTACCCGAGGGCCCTAGCCTTCCTCCTTTCCTTCTTCTACTCCCGCCTCAAAGGCCGGTAATACACTTGTGACTCTTGAGTTGCAGGTGTCTATGGGGACGGTGGTCACTTACCATCAGGTTAGTGGGTTCGATTCCCACCCAGGACAAATAATTGTGCGATGAGCACGATAATTTGTTCTGTGTCTGGGTGTAATTTATCTATAATATGTATGTATTTGGAAATATATAAGTATCTTTATCAGCAGTCTGGTTACCATTGTACAGGCTCTGCCTAGTTTGGGATCAGACGGCCGTGTGTGAGATGTGTGAAGTTATTGTTATTAAGTTATTATTATCAAGTGACCCGTCTGCTCGTTTACCCCTATCATATAAAAAAAAACATAATTTTCAAGTATCTTCTCCATTTTAAACTAAACTATTCGTAAACTGTAAATACTACATTGTCGTAACTTCGTTGTGAAAACTTCGAATACTCGTCTATAGTAGTCTATAGACGAGTATTCGAAGTTTTTGGACCGTGAAGACGGCGCCGACCATTTATGGGACAAAGAGCTTAAACAAACAATACTTGATGAATTAATTTTAGCGAATCCCCTTTGTATAGTTATGTTTTATACACGGTTATGTTTTTGGTTGAAGAGTTTAGAACAATTGGACGATAACGAAAGGGTGTTTTTTAGGGTCCTGGAAATTGTCTAAAGTGTTGATTATAAAGCCGACTAGTAGACTCTGAGGTTTGATAAAGTATTTTTTACTACTTACTGCACTTCTTTTTCAGCTTTTCAATAATCGCTACTTTAAAGGTTTTCAGGTTTTATCGCATTTTCACCAGTATTCGGAAATATTATATACTATCGCCCATTATACTACTGTTTTTAAAGTATTTCTTTGTCATGATTGTATTCTATTTATGGTGTGCAATAAAGAGTATCTATCTATCTGTCTATCTTTGTATATTTTGACAATGACGATCTTCTAACGTGTATTTTCTATCTCTCTCTGGTCTGGATGAAAGGTACGTAATTTCCTTTTCTTTATTCCTGATAATGTGTAGGTATGTAAAATTTCATGGTGATCAGATAGTGATAATGTAACAAATAAACTCACTTTCGCATTTATTGATATGACTTAGGATACACTCGTTTATTGCTAAAGGGGTAGACATGGGTGTATGACATATTCCCATTTCACTAATTAAATGTAATAAATGCCATGCCAGCCTTTTTGCCGTTACAGTAGCCTACTGGGCACATGTTCCGACTGTCTGCTACCATCAAAAACTTCTTAACAGGAAAATTCAATACAAATCGTGGGAGAGCCATGTTTCAGCACGTATGGGCCGGCTCGACTGGAATGATACCACGGCCTCACAGAAAACCCGCCGTGAAGCAATGATTGCATTGCATTTCGCCGCGTGAGTGAGGTTACCGGAGGCCCTAACCCTTCCCTTTCCCTTATTCCCGTCCTTCCCCTCTCCCCCTCCCCCTCTTCTCTCACTCCTACCTTAAAGGGCGGCAACGCACTTGTGACTCTCGAGTTGCAGGTGCCCATGGGCGGCGGTAGTAATTTACCATCAGGTGACTCGTCTGCTCGTTTGCCCCCTATACCATAAAAAAATATATATATTTTATATTAATAATATTTTACTATATGAACAAAGCGAGTGTAATTATTTTTTTAATATTTATATAACTGTATTTAAAAAAAAAAAGTTGGCATTTTCTGGTCCGGAAATTCGTGTTAAAGTGAGACAGCAGACGAGACAATCTCGTACCGTATTAAAGGCAGGTTTCTGCAAACTTTTGTTAATTATGTAATCCTTCGGTTTAAATTAAAATATTACATAGCAGGCAAAAATGCTACAGACTAAGAACTATAAAAAAAAAACGGTTTAAAATAGAAGGTTAACCTTAAAAAGAATTCAATCAATTCAAACCTTTTGCTTTGATATGCAATTTGATGGCTATAATTAATTTCTTATTTTCATGCATCTGTTGTAGTTTTCATTCTACGATTTCAAATGAAATCTGTTTTCTTAATGAAGAGTCCGGGAATCATGAATAGATTCCAGTCGGAGTTAATTAATAAAAAGTTGTAGACAATAGCTTTAGTCATTTAAATACAAACGGCAAATATATTTTATGCTGAACATTTTAAGTTAAATAAAACAGTGAATGAAACTTGTAGGGTATTTATACATGAAGCAAATTTTACTTTATGTATAAATACCATATTAGTTTTATTGTGTGTGTTAAGTGTATAATAAGACGAAATAGAATAGAATAGAAATAAACTTTATTTAATTATGTAATTAACGCGATCACGGAAAGGTATTACATACCGCTGAATTGCTTGACGTTTCAACCAGGTCGCACTGGCCGTGGTCACAGTCAGCCTGTAGGACCCGGTTATATTTTAGACGGTCACAGTTTGGAAAGGGTGAGCACTATCAGAGACATTGGTGTTATTCACGATAGTAAATTCTTTTTTGAGGACCATATTGAATCCATCATTAACAAAGCAAACAAATCACTGGGTTTTGTAATCTTAAATTGCAGTGGTTTTCGCTCTCTTAAACTGATTAAGATTCTTTATTGTTCATTCGTAAATTTTCTGTTGACAATAACGACCAATGTAAGCGATATCACTTCTTACCGTTAGAAATAAGACGTGAGATTAACGACATTTGTTTTTTGGGAAACATTGCAAACGGTTCCATCGACAGTCCAGACTTACTTAGCAGAATATTAATTCGAACTAATTTAACCACGCTTAGAAAGCGTCCGCTATTACAAGTACCATTTACATCTATAAACTACGGCGCAATACCTTCTGTATATGCAGTGTAACAGTATTTAACAGTTTAGCCTCGCTCTTGGAAATCGATCTATTCAACACACACGCAACATTAGGTTAATGCTAAATAGAGAGTACCTACTTTGGAAACGCCACGGAATATCTACTTTAATCTTCAATAATTAATCATTATTATTTATAATGAGAATATTGCACGACACGAGACGTATACAATTTTCTTTTCTCTCTAATTTGATTTTATGTTTTTTTTTTAATCTTTTTTGTTCTGTTCAACTTTGTATTGTTACAGAAGGTATGCAACGCTAACATTTGATTAAATATTGTTGTCACCACATTAAAAACTCTTATTTATTTTATTAAAAAATGGGACAAACTATAACAGATGATAACACAGTTCACTGTTTAATAAAAATAAATTAATAGACATTATTTTGACTGGTTATACCGGTAACGCGCAATACTATTGGTCGGTTGATAAATGTTAACGAATAGTGGGATTATAAAAGGGTAGGAATAAGGCGAGAACGATTGACTTGAGTGCGAATAGAGGTACGAACAACTTGGTAGCTACTATCAGTTAGTGATTTTCATAGTTTAAATAAGTGGTTGTGAGACTGTTTCTTACAATATATATGTGGAAGCTTGTCATTAGTAAATGTTTTATAAAATGTATGAATATAACCAAATATATGTTATTAGTCTGTAAACTTGCAGTAAACATACACGTATACAAATTCAGTAAAATAAATAAAATAAACAAACTTAAGGATTATTATATAAATACGGTACGATTGCTGGGTGTAATATGAGATTGCCAGTTTTTATTTCATAATTATGAATCACTGTATGTTCGGAGAGGCTTCTACAATTTGATTTTATTTAAATTATAGGGAGAACTGAACTTGTTGCTTGCCCCTGAGCGGAACAGTACTAAATAACTTATTATTATAGTTATTTTGCTTATGTTGCGAGGTTCTGCATAGGGACTCAACATGCTGGTCTGGCTAATATGTAATTTTTACTATACTTTAATGAATAAAGCATGAAAGTCATACTACCTACATTTAATTATCATAAACTTTGTAGTGTTTCAATTTAAATCTAGGAATGTAAGTAGACTCGGGCCTTTTGGTCTAGTGGTTAGTGCCCCTGAATGCTGAGCCAGAGGTTGTGGGTTCGATTACCACTCGGAAGATTTTGTGATGAGCACGGTCATTTGTTCTGTGTCT
The DNA here is from genome assembly GCA_963859945.1 of Euplagia quadripunctaria. Classification (NCBI taxonomy): domain Eukaryota; kingdom Metazoa; phylum Arthropoda; class Insecta; order Lepidoptera; family Erebidae; genus Euplagia; species Euplagia quadripunctaria. Next base: position 803,493 of record OY982582.1, read on the forward strand.
GGGTGTAATTTATGTATATCTATATCCTAATACGTAAAGCGAAAACTTTGGATCCCTTTTTACCAAAATTGGGCGGACGGAGGAGTAAAAAATTTCCCACACTTATCCCACATCCCACTAATATTATAAATGTGAAAGTTTGGATGGATGGATGGATGGATGGATGGATGGATGGATGTTTGTTACTCTTTCACGCCAAAACTACTGAACAGATTGCGATGAAACTTGGTGTGTAGATAGCTGGAAACCTGGATTAACATATAGGCTACTTTTTATCCCGATATTCCCACGGGATCGGGACTTACGCGAGTGAAACCGCGGGGCGCTGCTAGTAGTTTATACAGAGAAGAAGTGACGAATGGAAAAATTTTTGAACAAAATTTGCTACAAAGTTAAAAAAATGCAAAAACGGGTACATACAGCTATGAGTGTCCAGTATATATTTTGACATGTCATGGTACAAAAGTCTATACAATAACAGATCAAGTAATATTGACCAATGAAATAAACCATAGTCGAAATTCGACCACCACGCAATCTCTAGTATTTAGTAATTGTTTATCAGCAGTCGGGTTACTATAGTACAGGCTCTGCCTAGTTTGGGATCAGACGACCGTATGTGAGGTGTCTCAAGTTATTATGTTATTATTACACTTTGCTTGTATCCTTATATAAAAAAAAAACATGTAATTGATTTACATGTTATCTAAATCGAATCATTTTAAGTCGGCTTTAGTATGTTTATTTACTTGTCTGAAATTTATTCTTTTGCAAACTTACTGCAACAAATTATGAGCCTGCTGACGACGCTGCTTTGATTATAATAAAATGTTATTACAGCCACCAACAGACTTAGCGAGAATATAGTAGAAACTCTTTTTGTTTTAATGTTAATAAGTTGAGCTTGCTTTATTGTTTTTAGGGTAAGAGCATTTTTAATTAATACTGTAGTGTATATACATCATAAATATAAATGTGCGCCTACTAGTGGGGCGTGCGATGGTGGGGGCGTGCGGAGCGAACGCTCGCCGCGCACTTCGAGTCGTGCCGCCGAGCTAGTAGGAGCACAGTGTAGCCAAACTGTTGTTTTATTGTGCCAAGCAGAACAGTACAAATACTATGTAAGTTGTTAATACTTTTTATTCTGTTATAGTAACTGAGATAATGATGATATTGTAGGTTTTTCAATCCATACTAATATTATAAATGTGAAAGTAACTCTGTCTGTCTGTTATGCTTTTCAAGCCGCTGAACCAATTTTATTATAGAGATATGCAAGACCTTGATAAAGGGCATAGGCTAATTTTAGTAGTGAAAATAAACCTTCAAGGTGACAAAATAGGGTATCAGGTTTGTGTTGGAGACCAATCACTTGTCAAGTTTATTTGGATGTTTTTTTATAAAAAAAACAGGATCTTGGAAAAATTAAAAGTAAACCAATTTCACACTATAAAAAAATAGACCATAACCTTACTAAGTATGGGGACAACTTGGTTGTTTTATAGACACCTTTGGTTGCCCAAAGGAAATAATTACCTGAATGAAAATAAAAGACGAAAAATATCACTCAACATTTTTATGAATATTTAGCTTATAACTATATCTGACCCAAAAGGTAATCTTCATTAAATAATGGCACATCTTACAATTAGTTCGAATCTTATCTTAACAAAATTAAAATTGCAAAAAATAACAGTCTATTTAATCAACAAGGGGCCGCCATCAGTCTTTTTCTCCCATTTTCTGAAAATAATAAAACATTACAGAATTAGTCATACATACCTAAATACAATCCGCGTATTAATATAATCACAGCATATATTTGGAGCACCAGGCGCCGGACAGAGCGAGACGATCTCCGGCCTAAAGGAGCGCTTGCCTGGGAGTGACGGGATGGGTTACCCGTCGCTCTAGCAGAAGCAAGCCCGAGACGGTGGCGCGACGTGTTCCACGCGCACCTCTCTAAATCGGAGGGGGCAAGGCCCCCTTACCAAATTGTGGGGTCGCCTGCTGTCGAGAACGCGGCCAAGTCTGCCGGGTCTCACAGGGACTACCTTTCTAGGGTACTACTGAGTCCCATCCGGCATCAGGACCCCGTGACGGAACACCGTGTGGTTTTAGTAGGTTCGAGTCTGACATACCACCTTACCGTTAGCCCCGGTGAGGTGATGACCCGTGGGGGTTTCCACACGTAAAAAAAAAGAAAGTATATATTTGGAATGAAAGGGCTCGGGACGTACCAATAATTGACAACCCACAATAAAACGCACAGCAAAGCAGTCAGTCTGTCTGTCTAAAAAACTACTGAATGGATTTTCATACGGTTTTCACCAATAGACATAGTGATTCATGAGGAAGGTTTAGGTGTATAATTTGTTAAGGTTTTGTGTAAAATGGTTGAAATATATCGATGATTGTTGAAGATGTATTTGCTACCCGTGCGAAGCCGGGGCGGGTTGCTAGTGTATATTTATATATATATATATATATATATATATATATATATATATATATATATATATATATATATATTAAGGTAGAAGTTACGAATATTTTGTGTATAGTATCATAAAATTTTAGTTTATATACCATTTATTAACATAGTTTTTAAGTGTACCTACTTCTCTTTTCTGCATCACCCAAAGAGTGATTGGTAGAGAATGCCTAGGGATTAAGTCCACCTTGTACTAAATGTGCATAAAGTTAAATTTTTAATTTTTTGCCTTTGATAGCCTAATTCCTGAGGAAGGTAATAGGCTACTTAACATCACGCATCGACCCTTGGGAGTTAAGCAGTGACCATAAACGTGGGTGAAACTGTGGGGTAGGTTTAATAATAAAATAAGACCTAAAAGTCTCTCCCCTACTTTAATATTCTTGTCTCGTTGACAATAATAAAAAGGTTGTAAAATAGTTTATATTTGTAAAATGCATAGATTTCTGCCTGATTTTATGAGTTTAGGTGATGAAAGTGTAGTTTTATTGTTTTTTGGTATGTTATTGCGCGTATAGGGATAAATTTGAAGCTAGTGACCCCTGGTAAAGCTCACGGAATAAACCCAGACCTCGCCGAATGAAATTGCAAGAAAACTTTTTATTGTCTGTCAGGGATCGTATATTTCTTTAGTATGAAGTAAAGTTTTACCATCAGATAAGTTCGTAACTTGCAGTGAATAGTTAATGTAAGAGTATACTTGATATGTATTTCTTAAAGATGTTTTTTTGTTTTTTACAGATTGACTGATCAGCATAGTAGACAATCCCATCTCAACGCTTAATTTTTTAATTTAACAACTATGTATGTTGCGAACAAAAACCAGCGAACATTTTTGAAGTTATACTTCTTTTGGCGCGTTAGGGAAACGAGACGAGAGTAAATTTTTTCGATTCAGAGTTTTTCAAAAAAAGTTATTAACTTCACGATATTTATTCAAGTGTTTCTGAACCTACAACAAGTGTTTTTGGTCCAATTTGGTCCGTAACGTTGTCCGTACGTTGAAAGAATTATTTCTATTGATAATTAGGGTCGGCAGAGTTTTATGGGGAGAGCAAGGAGACAGGAATAGCCGACACCCACCAGACAAATATTAATTCCTCCAAATATCTTTTAATCAAGCACAATAATAAAACATTTATTAAATGTTTATTTAATATTAATCGATATTCTACTCGGCGATATCGCGGTACAAGTTAACACTGACATAAAATTCACTTTATTTACGAGTTTCCGTCCGCGTTGATGAATCGACCAACGTCTGACGTCATAGAACGTCATAAATTACGTAACTTTGGAAGTCTGTGACGTAAATACCGTCTCACTTTCTTAGAGAAGCTGTCTTGGTACCTACTTGCTGTGTGAAACTTAAATTTATCCTATATTAAAAGACAATTTAAGAGGCAGATGTCTTAATTACAGGTGCAAAGAGGACACAATAAACATTTTTTTACTGCACGGATGGCGCAATAGTTAAAGACGTCACCACGTTGGGGATTCGATTCCCAAAAGTCCCTACGGTATTTCCGGACCGATACGACCTTCAAACCTTCAAGAAAAGAGCGTACTCCTATCTTTAAGGCCGACAACGCACTTGTGACTCTTCAGTTGCAGGTGTCCATGAGCGACGGCAGTCACTCACCACCAGTTGACCCGTCTGCTCGTTTGCCCCATAAAATACTAAAAAAAAAATAAAAAAAAAAAAATGCAGTAAATTTTCCAACCGCAGATATAAATATGTAATCTCAAAAAAGTTATATAACGACAAATTAACGGCTTGCGGTTTTTTCTTTTACTTGTGCTGTGAGACCTTGCTTAAGAGCTGCAGATTTCATAAATCTAGGTCAATGGGAAGTACTCTATATATATACCTACAGGTTTTGATTAACCTACGAAGTGTTAAAATTAGTGAAAATATAAGACTTTATCTTTTGATTGCGTTCACTTAGCAGTTTGATTTTTTTACAGCTTCAAGGGACCACAAACGTAAGTGTTTAATGTTGTCTTCAACTTGATACCTCCCCGGGTTCCTGAGAAAAACTATCTTGGCAGACAGACAGACAGACGGACAAAGAAGTGATCCTATAAGGATTCCGTTTTTCCTTTTGAGTTACGGAGCCCTAAAACCTGATATAATTTATTTTATTGTGAACTGGTTGGTTGGAACTTTCTTTATCTAAAGGTAATAAAATAAACATACGTATGGAAGTAAAACATTTTTACCCTTAATATATTCTACTTACGAACGGACGAAGAAGAAAATGAAATCCGGAATGTAATAAATGACTTATTACAGTTCCTTTCGAAGAATACGTATTGCCAATATTATGTTAATTTGTCTGATTAAGGCATTCGTTCCAGTTGCTGCCTAAAGAAAGATCCGAGGATGTTTCGTTTACTTCATGTCGTTTTGTTTTGGTTGCGAATCAATAATAGGTGTACCCTTTAAATTAACAGAATTAAAACTCAAGTACCATAAGTTTTTATTCAGATAATTAAGTAGATAATAGATAATGAATGAGTTTTATTGAGTGTCTGTTAAATCGCGCAACGAAAATACACTTCAGTTCGCTAGCACTATCGTACTAGATTTAATACTATGTAGATCCTTTTTTTGGCCATTATTAAGATCGAGTAAAAAACCATGAAAAGCACGTTTATAATAGGGCCCTTTCATTTATTGGAGTTTACTCCTTAAGAATCGATTTTCATATAAGGCGCCCGGTATGAAAAAAATATGAAGAGTAAAATTTAGTGATCGTAGGGCAGCGTAACGCTTTAACACTTTGTTGTGCTTTATTGGAGTTTACTCCTTAAAGAAAGACGCAAGTAATATGTGTGTTTAACTGTATGTTATATATATGTATATGGAATATATACTATACAGCGTCTAGAAATGACGTATATATATATATATAGAAGAGGGAGAGAGGGGGAGAGAGAGAGGGAGAGAGAAAGGGGGAGAGAGAGAAGGAGAGAGAGAGAGAGGGGGGGAAAGAGAGAGAGAGGGGGGAGAGAGTGAGGGAGGGGGGGAGAGAGAGAGGGAGGGGGGAGAGAGAGAGAGAGAGAGAGTGCCTCCAGGAAATTGTAACACATGAACACTGTGAAAACATACACTGTGAAAACTTCAATTCTACCTTTTACGGATCATCAGATACAGCCCGCTGACAGACAGACAGACGGACAGTGGAGGCTTAGTCAAAGGTTCCGTTGGTAACTCTTCGGGTACGGCACCCTAAGAAAACAATAAAGTATTTCGAGTTCCAAACATTCAAATTTTAAAGATTGCAAACGTTATTGTTTACTTATAACATTAATTTCCAGTATCGGTAATCCTATAACTGTAACGTGCTTGTAGCAGTGTAGTTACTACTAACTAGTTACAAAAGACTTCGAAAGGTGGATGACTGGGCTTGCAAAGGAATTTCGAACCTCGCTTAAACTGGACGAAACATGTTCGAAATGTTTTTTTATGGTATCGGGGCAAACGAGCAGACGGGTCACCCGATAATGGCAAATGACTACCGCCGCTCATGGGCACCTGCAGCTCAAGAGTCACAAGTGCGTTGCTGGCCTTTAAGGTGGGAGTAGGGGAACAGGGGGGAGAAGAGGGAAGGGTTAGGGCCTCCGGTAACCTCACTCACGCGGCGAAAAGCAATGCAAGCATTACTTCACTGCCGGTTTTCTGTGAGGCCGTGGCATCACTCCGGTCGAGCCGGCCCATACGTGCCGAACCATGGCTCTCCTACGAACAAGAAATTATACTTATTTAAAGTGTAGGTACCTACTAGATAGTTCATTAAATCCCGAGACTAACTTGGCCGCGTTTGCTAAGAACTGCTTAAAAGCAACAACGTACGAGTATCAATGATTCAGAGCGCTGTTTGGTACTATTTAATAGAAATACAAGTGATTTTTATGTCGCTATACGACAATGGATGAAACATGGATTCACCATTTCACTCCGGAATCTAATCGGCAGTCCAGAGAGTGGAGAGTGGAGCAATTTAAGTTTATTTTGAAGCTTAAAATAAATCTTTCTACACACATGGAACAGAAAAGTTAGAAAAACGTTGGAGGATCTGAATCGCAGTTAAAGGAGAGTACGTTGATGAATAAAAAGAATTTTATCAAAAAATACTTTGTTTTAGTACCTATTTAGTATCAGTACTTATTGAACCATGTGTTACGTAAGGGGTTATAAATGTGATAAATGTTTGCAATCTGATAATGTGAGAAAATGTGTAGGTAATAGCATAGATATGATAGTAGTTACTTGGTAATAGTTGGTGTTCAAATTCAAATTCAAAATTCAAAATTATTTATATCAAGTATACCCATTGTAGGTATTTTTGAATTGTCAGGAGGAGTCAGTCAGTATAAGTCGGTCGTGAAGCTAGTTGCCTGTTCCAAAACGTAGATCCTATGGAGAAGAACAGGCAAGAAACTCCAAGGACACTCTTTTCCAAGATGTTTTTTTTTACAATGTTATTTGTTACATTGCTTATAAACGCAATTTAATGTGAGGACAATGTAACATAAATTAATATTGTTCTAAAATGGAAAAGAAAATAACAGAGCTGCGGTACAATAAGATACCCGTAGCACACGAAAGCACCCAGAATGTCGATGTTACGGAGTTTGATTACGACCCATAGTGCTAAGTCATAATTAACGTAAAGTCATGTCGTAGGTCGATCGTTGAATTGGGCCGATCGAGATATGCCTGATTCGTGATTTGGCTAATTATTTCATGATAGGCCCAATCTAAAGTTGGACAGATCAAGGAGAGCAACCCATTGGTCGATTTACCTAAGTAGTCACTTGGCCACATCGAGACAACAGCTAGTACTAGATAGCTAGATAACTATAATTAAATCCTTTAAATTAATGAGTGACTTTTATTTCACGTCATTTCTTATAATCCCAATTTGAAGGTTTTGGTTATTGTCATGGTTCCTTGTTTGCACACGTATTTCACTGTGTACCAGCCGCAGCCATTCATTGAGTATCATAGAGTGAATCATATCCCAATAAATAAAAATTAAAAAATAGAAAAAAGTAATGGTGTTTGGACAAAAAACGAACTTCTACATAATGTCTACAATGAAATGAAATCAAATGAGTGGACCGACAGCTCTTGAAAATGTAGGTGGTTCATTGTCGACCAACTTACGCTACCTACTTACTTACTTCATGAAACTAAATGCTGCTGGCTGAATACTGATGAAAAGGGGTTGCATTCCCACCACTTTTGGTTTTGAAGAGATTCTAGTTGGACGGAGGAGAAACTGAAGTCAGAATTTCCCGGGCTATACTTAAGAGTTGTCTCATGAAAGTTATGATCCTATCACTCAATTTTATGAAAGATATTGAATATATATATATATATATATTCTTTTCAAATCTAATGATTCTGCATACATCATAGTTAGGTAAGTATCAGTGCACTTGAGCAGTAGAATCCTGAACTGAAGAGCTTCATAGGTTTTTACAAGACCATGTATTTTAGTTAAGATATACGGTTTTAGTCACGTGTATATTTCGGGGATGCCCGACTTCTTCCGGACCCGATGGGGGCCTTTATCTTGATAAAGGCCCCCATCGGTCTTGGGTGGGGCGTCCTGCCGGGCCGGTTGCCGGTGCCAGACCTACAGACCATGTGTATTATAAATAAGCGAACAGTTCTCTGTCTGGAATACACTTTTAACCTCCATTAACTTGCGTACCTATTGATCATCTGAGTGTGTGTGCCGTTTTCTATCCGCGATATTTTAACTTGTAGTAAAATATGAAAAGGAAACTAACTAAGTACACAGCAAGTTCCAAATAATTCGTAGCTACACGTTAATTTAATTTCTGACTTCTTAAACCTCCATTACTCGGCACAAACCTTCAGTTTCTATAGTAGGTATACTCTATGTCTCGCGTTCTTCGCCGCCTACTAGTAATAACCCCGTGTAATTAGATGCCATAAACCTTTATGTTTACGACTGAGAATATCCCGGATCACATAGTCGTAAAGACTCAATTGTTTCTGTTTATGGCTTCTGTAATTACTGAAGCTTTTCCGTTCGTTTTCGCTCGTTCCCGCCTTTTTAGGACCATGTCGTGAGTTATAATGATCGTAACTTTTACTAATGATTAAGGACAGTCACCAATATTAGTAATTTGATTAAAAACTACGTACATACCTAATAGGTTTTATTGTTATATAACCTGTATCAGTACCTACTCACACTTTGACTGGCCTGTTGGTCTGGTGGTTAGTGACCCTGACCGCTATGCTTATAGGTCGTGGGTTCGATTCCCACCTAAGTCTGGGTGTTCTTTGTGTCGTGTCTGTTGTTTGTAAAGTCTCCCGCGACACAGGAGTAATTCCTAATGCGGGAGTTGTCCATTATACAAAAAAAAAAAAAAAAACTTGTATCCCCTTAGAGGTAGGCAGAGGTATATTCAACACCCGCATTTTGCCAACTATATGTATACGACTCAAAATTTAATAGGTATATTTACATTAGCGTAGGAGTTTAGTTAGGCTAACAAGTTTACTATTCACTTTTCAGTTTCTATCTTCTTTCGTCGGTTTAATTTTTTTGTTAAAAAGTATTTTTATTTTTTTGTTGCCAAAATATAAATATACTTAATAGTTACTTATTTATTTAAAATTCTTATTTATCTAAATTACTTAATATTTCCTTTTTGTGCGTGTGGAAACCCAAACGGGCCGTCACCCCACCGGGGTTTTCGGTGAGGCGGTGTCGGAATCGAACCGACTAAAACCACACGGTGTGCCGTTCTGCGCCTAAAATAGGAGGGATCCAGGAACAGCTTTTATTAAGGCATCCGGATAATAAAGTTACCTACCTACTTTAACTAACACGAGATAGCTGCTGTAAATATTTGAGGAGTTCCTTCGACTGGCTTTCGCATACATCATCAAATCAACTACAGGTCTCCGCCATATTTTATTGTCAGCAGAACTTTATCTGTATGCTAAGTTTCAACAAAATTGGTTCAAAGGTGTAAAGTCCATCATTTATCCCCTTATTTTCTACCCTTAGGGTTGAAATTTTTATTTGAAATTTAAATGGGACCAACTTCGAAGCATCCATTCTCATTCTATTCTATCCAAAAAAACAGTCATGGGACTGCTGACAGAAGTGAAAACTTAAACGAAACGATGAACTTAAAACGTCACATTACTTAGCAGGTTGGTGACATTAATTAATTAGGAGCTGACAGAACTCAACGTTTAGATTAGCGCCCTCTAGTGGATCTATATATTTATTATTGACGTGACGATCACGACTTCAGTGCTTTTTTCCCGTAGCAAAAATGCACAAACGTGCCTAAAGAAGTTTTCACTTCAAATAGAATTATCAAAATCGGACTAGCCGGTAAGTTATGAATGGACATACTCAGGGGCCGCACCGGGCGCCGTTATGCGGGGGGGGGGGGGGGCCGAAATCAATAGATCGGGGCGCAACAAAACAATATTTTAATTAGACCAAAAAGAAAAGGTCTTCAAATTCTTTTTAAGGCGAACATAGGAAAACTGTGGTTTTCAATTTATAGGGGCGCCACTTTGGGATCTCGCATCACCTAAAAATGTAGCTAGCGCCGCTACTGGTCATACTTAAAAAGCAAATAACAAAAATTATATTTAAGGGTTGACATGAGAACCTCTAAGTCGTTTCGTCGGTTAAAAAATGGAAACTAAATCTGCAGGTTTTTAAATGAAATTTATCTATGGGTCCCTAAAATATATAATACCTACCGTATTTTTCATATCCTGGTGCATGTTTTGATAAAGCTGCTAAAATTTTGTTACTGTTATTCTTGCATATCTATAGGCATATTCTTGTATTTTACTTAACTTTATAGTCATTTAGCAATCTGAATATCTTGCATAAAATAGTGTATTAGAATCTCTTTCTGGACAAGTCCAAGAAAACTTTCAAAAAGCGAGTGGCCACAACGGGAACCCGTAAGTAGGTACCAACTTTTTTATTTCCTTTCAATAAAAAAAGTCGGATATCTGTGCATACTCATTACCTCTTGATTTCTCTTGTGGGACATAAGTCGCACAATAAAGAAATAACCAGCGCTTTTCACAATAAATTCTCTAAATTTTATTTGGAGTGAGCTTCCATTATACTCCATCATTCGTCGCTTACAGGGAGTAAGCAGTGAATGGTAAGTGATAGTTCCAGCAATATCTTCTTTCACGCAATTCATCCATCTTGTTTGGTCGTCCTATTCTCATGTACTTGTACCCGTCAACTTCGGTAAAAAACTTAAAATATTTTAATTTTTAATTTTTTTTCACATTTGCCCCTCCATCACGTGTTTCTACAACAATTAGTATTGACTATTACTTCTTGATAGTTTTGTAACATTAATATCCAGTGTTAGAGCTGCGCACATCACAGGGGATCCTCATCTTGACGGTCATTCGGCATAGATAAGTTTTTGTGCCATATCGTTTAATAGCACGGGTCTGGTTTTCTCACCATAATAACGGGTACCTACCTGCAAGACGGACACCGCCGAGGTCGGCCCCGAAGGAGGTGGCGATGATCTTCACGAATACCACGACAGCTGGCTTGAGGTGGCCAAGGACAAAGATGTAGGTATGGAAGGATTTGGGGGAGGGTTTTGTCCAGCTTTGCGACAGTTAAAAAAAATATAGAACCCTCTTTCTGGTCCCCAATCTTTCCTTCTAAATCCTCAGTCAAATAATTTTCATACACTCTACGTTTAGGAACCACGTTAAATAAATTACATTTTCATAATGATTTTATTATAAAAAAAACATTCAAATACATATTACAATTATTTAATAATAGTCATAGCATACTTTACAATATATTCTATATCTTATTCTAAACATTAGTTCGAAGGGATTTTAAAAATTTAGTATTTTTTGTTTTGCAACATTATCCTAATATCATTTTTAACCTGTGCATTTTATACATATACCTACCTACTTACATACAAATATGTGATAACAATTGATATTTCTATTCTATAGATAAATTCTGTCGCTACGATTTTATTTAACTGCAGAACTACAAGGAAAAAGATGTGATGTATTTATCAATGCACTTTTTGGGGTCGCTACAGCGTTTGATGATTGATTGATGCTGATGCAAACTTTCTAGGGACTTGTAGTTATCATTTGTCATATTTTCATCAATTTGAAAGAAAAATATATAATATCGTCAAGTTTTACTTGTTTATATCGAGTTTTAGATTGTTGATAATTAATTAGAAAAGGACAAAAAAATATGTACGGTACCTATAGGAAGGGCATGTTTTACAAATTTGATGGAAAACCACACATACATAAAGACAATTTCAATCTTTAACACCAACCGGATACCTCATTATAAATTATTATTACAATATTAACATAGATTTTCCACCATTTAAGATTTTGTAATTTAGGGTTGATTTTTTTAAATCAGTTTTTTACATTAACAACACACCTTGAAGTCCTGCAGTTAAAACCTTCTCAGCGACTGCGTACACTACTTTTCATCATATAAAAAAATAAAAATGCTTTTACTAAAAGTAATTATTGTGATAAAGGGCTAAACATACAGTCTATAAATTACAGTTCATACATTTATATTCAAAATGATTAAAAATATATAATAGTAGAATAAAATTAACATAAAACTTGGAAACCATGTCTAGGTACAGAAATGGCGATGGACTTGGAAAATATATTTTACCTGAGGCCCTGGTAATATGGACTGTGATGGAACACAGTGTGGTTTTAGTCGGTTCGAGTCCGACATACCACCCTACCGCTTAGCCCAGGTGGGGTGACGACCCGTGGGGGTTTCCACAAGTAAAAAAAAAGAAAAAAGTACAGAAATGACGATGGACTTGGAAAAATATATTTTGCTACCTTTGCCTGATGATAGGTAGCCTATTGGCACAACACCACAACCGCGGCATTGCAATATCTTTATACAAAGTTTTTTTTTATTCAACGCAGTATCTTGTAGCAATGAGATCTAATTTTGAAGGCGTTATAAAAGAACAGTTCAAGTTACAATAGAAACGAATAAAATAATAAATCAGTAACGTGTTATTTTTAATTCTATTTTTGGACATTTTGGTTTAGCGCCGCGTACCTCACTATAAGTCCAAGAAGCAGCTAAACCAAAGTTTTTCAAGAGACTTAAGATAACTAGATGAATAATACAAAGATATGCTACTTACAAAATAATGATATAAATGCCGAACTAAATGAAAATGAATTTGCAATGTTATACATAAAAAAACAAAATTGTATGCAGACATTTATGATAAAGAATAATTACTTGATTTTTTAACTATAAAATCTTTTATTGAAAGTATATCTTGTTCTTTTTGCATAAAAAGTAAAATGATAGGACCATAACGTAATATGATTGAGTGTTTACGAAACTAAACGTTATTATAGCTGATTGTATAGTTTATTAAATCATAGTCATCGTTTGTTTTACACTAGTTTGAATACTTTTACTTACGAGCCAGTTAAAAAAGTATTTAACAAACACCTACATATCAATAACGGTACAGAGTCTCGCTTGTACCAAATTGAGTTTTATCTGCAAAAAAGTGATTCAAATAAAACCACCAAGTACCTGGTTCAAGCTCATGCAAAACTGCCATTAAGTATTAGAAAAATAATTGTATGTAAAAAGGATAATTAATAATTATTGTTTATTCGGTAGACAAGACTAAGGTTTTCCTAATAGTATATTGGAAGAGAACATGTCAAACAGACAAAATAGGGTTGCAATAAGAAAAAAAATAAGTGATATTTTGTGGCGAATGGATTTACAATTTATTTAAAATAGGTGATGGCTTAATAGTCAAGGCGCGTATTGCAGGCGATAATGGTCTTTGGTTAAGTATCTGTATGATTCATAATCCAGAAATTTTGGACTTTTGCAAAGCATACCTGAAAATTTTGGAATTCTAAAAAATTACAGTACAGTACCCATGGTCACAAACTGACTTGCAAAGAAATTACTAGAAGATAACATGAGGTCATGTAGATAATTATGTTACAACGTTTAAAATATAAATACTTAGGAAATTCAGCCATAATAGATGACATACAGTCATACATTTTGAACAAGATTCAATATGTAGACTCTAAACAATAAAAAAATCAACTATTATTAAATCTACATATGAAATATAAATTACTGATAATGGATCACTATATTACATTTATAACTAATTATCAAAAACAACATATAAATTACATAACACAGGGCCGGAGAAACCAAAACTTACCAACTGTGGGTCACTTTAATACTAGTAGCCCAAACTAATTAATCACAATCATAAGTCTTAGTTCAAGTAGTGTTTCTTCTTCAAGTTCCAAAACATAGTCAACAAGCGACTACAAACATTTTAATGTTTGCTCAGAGATATGAAACTGAGTTCATTAACTGCAGACGTTCAACGAGAATAATTCCGTGGCTGGCGGGAATATGTTGACATGTCTAAAATTGCTATTTGTCAGGGTGGCCATTTTTAAGTTTTGACGGTTATATGTATATGTTGAGATTTCAAATAACGAATATTATTTTGGTGACTGAGAGTAAGTTGATATAAGAAAATATCAATGTTCATTCACAAAATCATGTGAACCGTTAATTTGACATGAGGTTTTGTCAAATTAGACATGTTAAAATGGGAAATGTCAATGTCAAATTTCCAAAGTCGATTGCTCCAAAATTTATGTATATTTGAAACTGAATTTTTTTTTCATTTAAATTCCTAATGCGTAGGAAGTATTACGCCAATAAAAAAAACATGGAAGTCGACATGTCATTGTGTTCACGCCAGCCACGGATTTAACGTTTAGGATAAATCTCTCGATAGAGAAGATAATTAGTACATCTCAAATCGTTTTTTAAGTATAAATAGAGAATCAATTGCTGTTTAAACGCCACAAACCCATCAAAGATTTTCGCAAAATAGATTTTCATAGCGTTGAATCCTTCGAATATTTTATGGATGGATGGATGGTATTATAACCATGGGCTACTGTTGCTACATTAAAATACAGAGTACACAATCATTAAAATGATATAATAATTACAATAGTATACCTATATAACAAAAAGTTCGAATATCTTAATTTAAATGAAATATAGTAAATGAAATCAAATGTTAATACTTTACTGACATGAACTAAGACTATTACTAGTACATAATTATTCATATAGAATTATATACCTGGAATCTTCACAATGAGTTAGTTCTAAGCTGTGTACCTCAATGGTAGATAGATTTGTTTAGATTAAATTTAGATTCGATTTATATTTGTTCTGTGTCTGGGTGTAATTTATCTATAATATGTATGTATTTAGAAATATATAAATATGTTTATCAGCAGTCTGGTTACCATAATACAGGCTCTGTCTAGTTTGAGATCTAACGGCTGTGTGTATGTCTGAAATTACTATTATGTGATGGCCTTGCACAAGTTGTTTTCTTTAATTATATACACTTAACATCAAAACACATAATTATACATAACACAAGTAGATAGTTCGTATTTTAATTTTGACATTAAGTGTATCAACAATGATTTTGATGTTATAAAGTCCAAATGTTCATATTCCGTTAAAAAACCTGTTTGGATTTTAATGAAAAATACACAAATTAAAACTAAATATAACACTAACAACACTATAAATATTTCCATTGTTATCATTGACTCGAGTACCTTGCCGTGAATTGTATTCATCCCACTAATATTATAAATGTGAAAGTTTGGATGGGTGGATGGATGGATGGATGTTTGTTACTCTTTCACGCAAAAAATACTGAACTGATTACGATGAAACTGGAGACCTGGATTAACGCATAGGCTACTTTTTATCCCGATATTCCCACGGGATCGGGACCTACGTGGGTGAAACCGCGGGGCGCTGCTATTTTTATATAAGCATATAATAACTTAGCAGTGAGTTGTTTGTTAGAGATGTTTTAAAATATTTACCAAAAAATCAAAATGTATTTTATTTCTCACACACGACTATGGGGACGGGGAGGGGGGACTATGGGGAAGGCGGGGCGGGCTAAGTGACTTGTATAATTTATATAATTACCACTTATGCACTTATAAATATAAATGATTCGTTAAGTTAGTGTGCGGATATCATTTCCATATCGCATAAAGTGTCATTACCGTGGACAAATTGAATAACTTTTACACGCTAGAAAGTCCATGTGTAATTTCCGATTAATTCACAGCAAAAGACTCTTACACGTGCATATTAAATGCTATTACACTACATACACTATGTTCAAAAGCCACTGAGTCTTTACATCTATGCTATACACTTTCCACACAATTGGAAGAAAAATTTGGCAAAAGGAGTCCCGTTCCGTTATGATAAAAAATATATTTAAATAAAAAATCAGTCAAATACACATTTGAGTCAATTAGTCTTAGATGTATGTACTTATTGATGACATAATGAAGGTTAAGTTATATTAAAAATAATGTTGAAATTTAATAATTATAAAATGAATATAATGGAGTAATGGCATGAGAATGCTGATGCGAGTGCTTTGCTTCTTTTTTGCATTATTAAATAAGTTACAATAAGTGTTTATGTACCTATAAAAATAGGCGTTTGAAATGGGTTGTTCTGTGTACGCCATTCAGTAGCACTAACGCATTTAACCAATTGTTAACCCCCGACGCAAAATCGACGGGGTGTTATAAGTTTGACATGTCTGTGTGTGTGTGTGTGTGAGTGTGTGTAAGTGTGTGTGTGTGTGTGTGCGTGTGTGTGTGTGTGCGTGTGTGTGTGTGTGTGTGAATGTGTGTGTGTCTGTCTGTGGCATCGTAGCTCTCGAACGGATGAACCGATTTAGATTTTGTTTTTTTTTTGTTTGAAAGGTGAATTAGTCGGGAGGAGTAGATATAATTCAAGAAAATCTGTTCAGTCGTTCGAATCGGGGGTTTTTTAAATTGTATATTTATAGTTATTATTTTGATAATAAAGTAGACATGGGAATGACAGTTTTCGGATATTATATTTCTTTGTATCATATAAGCTATCCAAAATGTAACGCGTAGTGTTGAATTGGAATCGCATAACTTTTGCATCTTAGCTAGGGATTTAAGTGTGATAAGAATACGATTATTATAACAACATGACACTCTGTTGTTATGGTCACCACGCATTACTTATATGACAGTATCATCGCACGATCACTTAGGATAGCCATTGATGTAGAACAAAGAAGTTGTACGACATTCAGAATTACCTACGGTTAAATTAATTTACGTAAGGTATACGACCAAGCAACGTATTTAGTGATTTTGATACTTAAGATATTATCTATCACCACGCGCACTGATACTTAGTACCTATATCACTTGTTCACACACTTGTCGCCATCCACAAAATTTCAACATTATTTTTTCAACTATATTTTCTAATCTATTTTCAAGTATTTGAACTAGGTATAAAAATTACGTTCGCATAGAAAACCACACAGTGGTGCACTAAACATATTTTACATTACACGACTCAATGGAAATTTTAGAAGAAATACAGTCTATATATAAAAAATTTGATTGAAATGTTTTGATTATAACTAGGAATTTGGCGCTTGGAATATATAACCTTTCATTTTAAAACACTTTTTAAAAACCATGACTTATAAACACTGTATTCGCAAAATTTACAAATAATTAAGTTTTGTTTTACGATTATTATATTCTCATATTATTGTAATATTCCCATATTATTGTTATATTCCCATATTATTGCTATATTCTCATATTATTGTTATATTCCCATATTATTGTTATATGCCCATATTATTCTTATATTCCCATATTATTCTTATATTCCCATATTATCGTTAGGTCCTCATGATATTATTAAGTTCTACTAATACCTAGTGTATTTATAATTACGTTATATATTACATTTTAACCTGTATTTTGTTTGATTTTATTCGGTGTTGAATTAGTTGTAGTAGTAGTTGCATATTCAGTATCGAAATATCTCACATAGCCTATAAAGAGCCAATTGAGATATTGGATAAACTGAACAGGAAAAGCAACTTTGTCACCAGCACCGAAGCACCAAATTCCTACAATAACCAAAACTTGTTATGTTACATGAAGAACTCCCTATTTTCGTGTGGTGGTCATGTGTGCCTCATCTGTGTGTTGGTGTTGCCAGTGGGACTCTGGCAGTTGGGGACGTCAATCACGGTGATCTCTATGACCCGCAGCCCTCGAAGGATCGGATCCGTTATGTGGATGCCTCTAGGGTTGTACACTCGTTCGTTCTGTGTCGCTATGAATTTTGATACTTTTCTCAGGTGCTGTGGAGAAGAAAACAATAGTTGATTATACTTTTAATGGATCTTCTGATTTTACTATTTTTTTCCAATGCACAAACTGTGATATTATAGGTTGTTTGTTATACATGAAACCATAGGTGTATTTAAAAAAAAAAGACAACTAATCGTTGCTGCACATTTTGATTTAACCAAAACTTAGATTTTATTTAAAAAAGAAACGAATTTACTAAACTCTACAGAGTTTTTCAAAACTGACGATCACTTACAAGTAATCGTCAGTTTTCATTTATAACATATGGAAATGTTGGAAAATTTTAATCTTTTGTCAGAAAAAATAAATAGACGTAAATAGTCGTCCACCCTTGGCTGCAAGTACTGCTGTTTGACAGCCATTTTCTGGTCGACAAATCTCCTCCACATAAATCATATATGACGGGACTGTTGGTCTGGTGGTTAATGATCCTGACTGCTGAGCCAGAGGTCGTGGGTTCGATTCCCACCCAGGGCAAATAATTGTGTGATGATTTGTTCTGAGTCAGGAGGGGTAGACCAAAGTGCTGGCTTGACGTCGTAAGGGGTGACATGGCCAATGGGCTCAGTATCAGGGATGCCGAATATCATGCGAAGTGGAGAAGAAAAAGTCGGAAAGCGGGATTCAACCGCAAGATGATGATGATTTGTTCTGTGTCTGGGTGTAATTTATGTATTTAGAAGAAATATAATTGTACCGAAATCACAAAACATTGCCATTCTCTAAAATCAATAATTTTTAATTCCGTCGCTATTCTCGCAAACCAGCCAAATGGTCACTTTTTATTATTGCCAAAGTGTTGATTAGATAATCACACTTTTCCATTTTAATTTCATGCATATTAGTCAAAATAATAGCTATGTCTTATAATCTGATAAGGTCCACATTCTCGACATGAATATGTAACACAATAAGCCGCCGCATGCGTTCGGTTATCTGATGCGATATCCGAATCTTTTATCCGAACGCTTATCGCATTGTTTTTTTTTTTCAAAATTTATTCGTACGAACGGCTCTCGGATAATGATAGAAATATTTATTGATAATTAGGAACTATTCATGAATAAATGTTTAACCAAGTGTAAGTATGTATTATTAATACTTTTCACGTGCAACAATTTTTACCGTTAACAAAAATGATTAATCATCATAGGAATTTGATGTTATAAGTAGAAAATGGTATAGATTACACAATAGGGTCAGGGCTACATCACTCGCTCAAGGTCGTTTTTTTATACCTAGGGGTTACCGTTCCGCCGGATTTACAAGTGGCCGGTAGGGGCGTCACACGCTTACCTACCTCAGCTGATATTAAAAACAAAATGCCGAAATAACGTAATTATTGTGCAGTGGATTGTGCAGTGTTAGAGCCAGAGAACCAATGAAAATTTGTCGTTTTTAAATTACCGAGAGAAGAAGAAATGCAAGTTTTTATTAAACTAGCAACCCGCCCCGTCTTCGCACGGGTGGCAAAGCATATTATATAGATTTTTTCCGACATCTTCAATAATCATTGTCATATTTCAGAGATTTTTAGCCGCTGTCGGAGAGCCATACTTCGGCACGTATGGGTCGGCTCGACCGGAATAATACCACGGCCTCACAGAAAACCGGCAGTGAAGCAATGCATTGCTTTTCGCCGAGAAAGTGAGGTTACCGGAGGCCCTAACCCTTCCCTCTCCCCCTACCCGCACTCTCCCTCTTCCCCTTCCCCTACTCCCAACTCCCACCTTAAAGGGTGGCAACGCACTTGTGACTCTTGAGTTACAAGTGCCCATGGGCGGCGGTAGTCGCCTACTATCAGGTGACCTGTCTGCTCGTTTGCCCCCTATCCCATAAAAAAAACTTTAATATAATAACATACAGACAGACGCAGCGGGGGACTTTGTTTTATAATATGTAGTGATGATTTATTATATTATTACTAGATGCACGTTACTAATCTGATAAATCCTTTTAAAATGAGTCACACAAATGATTTTAGTTATTACCTACTTATTTTATTAATATAATAAAAAATGCTTTAGATATTTATCCTTTACGAAGATAAGACAGTTTTCCATTCCATCATCGTCATCATCTTTCTGCCCATTTCCTATGTGTAACATTGCAAAGGGTTTTTGGCAGATTTTTTTTTTTGGCCCTCCTTGGGAATGTAGTCGTTTTAAGATGGGAAAAAAGAAAGAAGGTAAATTTGTATAAGGAACATTTCCTACCCATTTGGGTAGGGAGAGGACCCGAGGGTAAGGGATATCGCCAATCTCGTATAGGGAACGGGACTGAGACTGCAGAAGCTCGCAGAGGGCCGGGGTAGCATACCCGAATGTCCTGTATTTCCTGTGACTGGAGAGGCTACTAAGACAGGAACACCAGCTGGCAGTTTCCCATTCCATGTAACTTTAAATATTAAAAGTAGCTGTACCTTTTCATAATGTGTCTCCGTACATATATAAATGAAGTAGGCAGTGAGGCAGGCTAGGCAACCTTCACAATAGGTGCTGCAGTCAGCTGTCTCTGCCATCTCGAAGTGTTCATTCAGGCGGTCCATAGTGAATTCAAACAATTGCCTGTCTATCTGTAACATAAAAATGAATATTTAGTAATTTTTTGTATTCCTAAGTGCCTATCTGACGGTAAATCCTTAAAACGCCATTGGCATAATAGGTTAATTGCCAGTTTATAACTCTATACTGGTTAATCAAGGTCTTTCATAGGGTGGAAATATTTTTCCAGAGTTACTATGCCACCTTCTACTGCTGCTGGATAAAAACCTGACCCAAGAAACCACAAGGATAATCATATTTTAAGCTTGTTAAATCAGTTTGTCAGGTTATTAAAGGACCGAAGACTCAATTTCGCTGGAGTGCTTAGTGACTATCTATGTTACGTCAATTCCCAAGTCAAGTAATATTTGGTCAGTAACCATTACCTGGTTAAAAACCAACAGACACATTGGTGGAGAAATTACCTATCCACCACATGGCTGCAGTGTTAAAGTTGTAGTAAGACAAAATAGTGGTTAAATAGTTTTCTCAGTACTAAACATAAGAAGTGATGCTGTGCAATAATTTTCAGAGCGGGAGTAGTGTTAAAGCGTCGGACATGTGATGAAGTGGTTGCGGACCACCAGCACTCCTAACAGAAGGGAAAAAGAGCAATAATACTGAAACTTTATAACTAAGATTGTTCTGTTAGTGGGATAACACTCAAAAACTATCTATACTCTATCCAAAACAAGACTTCTCAGAGATCTACAGATATTTTGAACGAATGCGGCGTACCACAGGGTAGCATTTTGGGACCGCTATTATTTTTAGTCTATATTAACGACATACCGGACTCAACTACCTATAAATGCGTCTTATACGCTAACCATACCACTTTGTTAGTAGATTGTAACACTAAAAATACTTATAAAGTGAACATAAAAACAGCATTATGTGATCTCGCTAAATGGTTAGATAATAATAACCTGAATGTCAATGCAAGCAAAACGAATCTTATTCAATTTCAGACTTATAATAGCAAACCGACGTCTATAAATATTACGCATAATGACCAAACTTTAGATATAATACTTGACTGGCCTGTTGGTCTACTGGTTAGTGACCCTGACCGCTATGCTTATAGGTCGTGGACTCGATTCCCACCTAAGTCTGGGTGTTCTTTGTGTCCGTTGTTTCTATGTTTGTAAAGTCCCCCGCGACACAGGAGTAATTCCTAATGCGTGAGTTGTCTTTTTTTAAGAAAAAAAAAAAATAGAATCCACCTTTTTAGACATAAGTATTGACAAATATTGTGGTTGGAAGCAACATATTCAGAAAATTTGCCTGTTTGTCTTAAATAGAATGATACAAGTAGCTACACCTAACGCCGTTCTCAGCGCATACCACGGTTACGTCTCCTCGGTTTTGCGTTATGGAATAGTCAAATGGGGAAATTCTGAGGACATAGTGAGAGCCCAAAAAAAATGTGTTAGGGCGATAAGTGGTACAGAATACACTGACAGCTGCAAACCTTTATTTGTGAAACATAAAATATTACCACTTCCATGCCTTTCCGTTCAGGAAATCTGTATATTTGTAAAAAAAATAGTTAATAGTTGATTCCCTAAAAAATAGCTGATTCCTAAACAACACACTGAGATGTACAGCAAAAATTCATTCTGTATGGCTATACGAATGTATAATAAGTCATGTCAAATTGCTTCAAATGCCTCAACTTAAACAAATTAAAAAGTAAATTGATTGAATTACTAATAAGCAAGTGTTATTATTTTACTAACTAATTTCTCAGAGACAAAAATATATAAAAGAAATAATATTGTCTAGTCTTAAGTTATGGAAGAATAAAAAGTTGTACACCAGAAATGGTAG
This sequence comes from Euplagia quadripunctaria, assembly GCA_963859945.1. Lineage (NCBI taxonomy): Eukaryota > Metazoa > Arthropoda > Insecta > Lepidoptera > Erebidae > Euplagia > Euplagia quadripunctaria. Next base: position 825,754 of record OY982582.1, read on the forward strand.
AGGTGTGGTGTGTGGTGGTGATCTATAAATCTATCTCTATCTCCATCTGTCTAAATATGTGGATATTCTCATTATGCCCATCAAACGCTCATATTTTAACTTTATTTATTATTAATTTATTACAGCTTCGCTTATGTTTAAGTATATTTTGTGAAGCCAGATGACAGTCTAATAGTCAATTTTTTATATCTCATGAACATTACTTTTTATCTGTTAATTTTAACTTATCTGTTAACTTTTTATCTATTAACTATTTATCATACAGACATACATTTTCTATACCCCTGACAATGTGTAAGTATCCAAAATTTTATAATTATCAGTTCAGTAGTTAAGGTGTAGAAACATAACAAACAAAGTAAATATTGGTTTTATAATACTAGTGTTGTAAAGGGTCTGCAACACGCATGTGAGTTCCCTCGAGTTGCAAGCGCAAGGTAACTGCTTACCGTCAAGCATATGCTTGTTTTCCACCAATGTGGTATAAACAAATACTGCAGTATCTCTCACATATCAGTTGTCACACCTTGTAGAATTGCAAACATATTAATGTAATAGCATCGCCCCGCGGTTTCACCCGCGTAATTCCCGATCCCATGGGAAGATCGGAATAAAAAGTAGCCTATATGTTAATCCAGGTCTCCAGCTATCTACATACCAAGTTTCATCGCAATCAGTTCAGTAGTTTTGGCGTGAAAGAGTAACAAACATCCATCCATCCATCCATCCATCCAAACTTTCACATTTATAATATTAGTAGGAAGTATCAAAGCAAGATGATTTTGTTATTTTTTGACAAGATTTAGAAACAATCCTCGGTGAGTAGCACAAAAACTTGATATTCTAGTTTGTATTGTAAAATTATAATATTTTGTGTTTTAAACTAGTATTGACAATGTTTTCAACATGTTTTATAAACTTATTATTCGACAAGTTTATAATCATAACTTTTTTATATTTTTCTTGAGACTAGTATACATAACAACTTGTTTTAGGTGTAAACAAAACAAAACGAGCTGTACGAATTATGTATTCTATACCTTAGCATAAACTAGAGGTTAGCTGCAACTCAGTTTTAATGGAAGAAAAACTCTGGCAACAACAAAAAGAAGCTGTGGCAACCCTATTCATCCAAAAAATAATACTCTGTGGTCCTTGTTCAAAATAAACTACCCAAAAGACTGTGTTTAGTTAAGGTACTACCCTCATTTGGGTAGCTTCTACTTATACATACATCATACATACACTCATACCTGTATCCCCGAAGGTACCTTTCACTTTGAGGAGTATCTTTACAAGCAAGCGAGAAAGGCATTTTAACACAAATTTTTGGTCCCACTCACTGATGGGGCAAATTTATTACTGTCGACAGGGCTCTTTTTGTATTACAGATGGGAAATTTGACTATTTTTGGAATAGAAAGATAGGTAGGTAAGACGGGAAGGCAATGGATGTTAAGGGTTATAGCTTATGAGGATGGATTGAGATTGTGTTAGCAATAACTCTAGCAGTCAGGGTCACAGACCTGTTACTCAAACTAGCTCTTGCCAGCAAGTCAGAGTCCTCTAACCTTCTACTCAATCAGAAATTATCCACACCACTCAATGAAAATACAAAAGTCATTAAAACGCTAACATGAATTAGGTCATATATTAATCTTAGAACTTTCAAACATCATAGAACAGATTCAATTCAAATCTTCAGAGAAATATGTAGGTACTTCCTTTTCTTACTTTTACACAGCTTCCAAAAGATGAATAAGATTTGTTCAGACGATTTGAAGATAAATAGTCTAAGTGTATAGGGTCCGCGCCCACGGTCTCAAGGTTTATAACATCATATAAACAAATGACTTTCTCTTACCCGATCTTCCAGTTCAGGCGGGAAACGGTTTTGGAACTTCACCGCAGTGCCTTCAGCGTAGTCCCTCTGTATAAATATCTTTATACCTTGTTGTGGGGGGGTCTGCTGACTCCCAGGCGTGTTAGGCCCAGAAGGAATACGATTATTTGACATCATTACAAACTCACAAAACAAAGTCCATTAACACAGAAAGAACTGTAAAGGAATGTCTTATGTTATGAACGTATCATATTCCCAGTATGCACTCCATGTAAATAGTAATACAAAGATTATTCGTTCGTTTCTCGAAATTTACTTCGACAAAAAGTAGACTGAATGACGTGCGTCAGTGATTGACAGACATCCTGTCAGCCGACATTTTAATCATTGGCCATAGACATGACATGTTCGTTCTGAAACACTAGATCAATAATAAAAAGAAATATAAATGAAGAATATTTTTTTAATACATAATAAATTATAATTAAACATAATATATATAATTGTTGTTTCTCAAATTCTTTTTAGTTTTACTTAAAAACAAATTATACTTTTACAAAATTGTATTTAACAGTAATCAATAGGTGGCGCTATACTATAGAGTTCATTGGATCGTTTACTTAAATTTTCTAGAAATAAATCTGTTGTGCTCTTATGAGTGGATTCTCGTCGAAAGTGAGGACTTTTGTAATTTACAGACGGCTGTTATGAGTCTGCCAATTATTATTCGGATGTGTAAAGTAAAAAAAAAAAAAAAAATTATGCACACTATGCCACCTGTATCTCAATAACAATTTAACGTTAATCATAAGATTTTATGGGGTTCATTAAATTATTAATATTGTTGTTAATATATCTGAGGTGGGCACATTTTATTATCTAAGGAGCTATGCCAGTAGTGCTATCCAAAACCACGATCTTCATTACGGTGGAGGTCGTCGTTTACCAGTCCTCCTTTTTACAATCGAAGAACTAACGGGTTTGCTACAATTCTGGATTCGGGCTTCTCCAAGATTTTTCTGTTCACTGTAGGTCGCCTTAAATGAGTATTAATTGATTTAAATTTGTAAAGCGAAGTGACTTAGTGTACTAATTCAGACTAATTGCATATTGAGTAAGTGGGTCAAATCTAAGGTTAGGTGGGGCACAACAAATTTCTTCGAATTGTAGCCCGAGGTCTGGTTCAGTACCGTAAGAAAACGAAAGGCTGAGCAAAGGCGGAGGCAAAGCATAAGTAATTTGGTGTTGGAAGTGTTTATTGGCAAAGGTTACTGGTTACTTGTTTTACGACTTATTGTGTAAAGCCAGTCAATCAATAATTTTTTCTTTCTGCTTCTTTCTTTCTTTCTAATTCTATGCAAACAAATAAATAAATAATCAATTCTATTCTATTCTAAATCGTCTTTTAAATAATACGATGTCTTTGTGTCTGCTGAAATTACAAGCGTAGGTATTCCAATTACCTACACTATGAATATGCATAAGATATTATAAATTCTCTCAATTTTGTAGTACGGTACACTGAGGTCACATGTATCTGGAAACTATATTGTAGGTATAGGTACCATGTTTCTGAAAACTACAAAACGGTGTTTTATGTAAGTTTCACTAAAATATCAAACCAGGATTCGGTTGACCCTACTGCATTAGACGGTCACCATTACCCAAAGTAAGTAATCATATTAAAATCCGCTATTGATTAAGTTCGAAGGCGGAGTTATTCAGGACGATTTCGCTTGCTACGACCACAGCATATTAATAAAGCGATAGTTTGGTGTCCACTACTTATATCAATTAAACAGCGCCTACGTGTAGCCATATCACTACTGTAATTTCTAAACGATGACGGGGTTAATTTTTTTAATTATGGACGGACCGGACGTTGCACCGACTTCTATAACTCTATGGTTGGATTTTTCTTTTTACATACCATGTGGGCACTTTTATTTAGTTTTTGTTTGTTATCTAAACTCTTTTTATTAGTATAGTAAATTCCAATCGGTTGGAATGTAATTACATAAAATATTAATACCTAATTGAATATCTCATGTACCTATGCTAAACCAGACATACGTTTCTAGTAATGTAGGTGTTGTAAATATACAGCAAGCACGCTTTTAGCATCCATTCCTTCAGTCTAGTAATTTCCATTAATTAACAGATTCTAAGAATTGGTGGTGTCTTTTTGTCAACTGCATCTCAATACTATGACCGTTTTAGCCAGTAAGGCAGCTTTTAGGTACACGGATGTACCGTCTTAAGCCTCCTCTAGATTAAACAGAGGTTAGGCTTTTACCACGAGCTTAGTAGTGTGGATTGTCGAACTTCACAAGCTTTCATGCAGAAGTCAGCAGGTTTTCTCACGATGTTTTCCTTCATCGTTTAAGCGAATGATTGTAATTAATTTCTGCATATATTAAGTCCTATCCTTAGAGTTGTTATTATACTCGGTTGTCACTGATAAAACTTTTGTACTTACTCCAAAACCAGACAAAACATTGCTTTACACCTTAATTCAGAAGCCTACATAAATCAGTCCTAATGTTCCATATGTATGCAGACGCAGTATGTCTATACGTCCAAATGAGCTGTCAATGAAAGTGTGTGCTAGTCAGTCCTGTATCTGGGGCTCTGGGTAACTCAGTTTCACGGCCTTCTACGTTTAGATTATTTGGTGTTATAAGGTGAAGGTCATTGTAGAGAAGAAATGATGATGTCAGGGAATTTATGATGTAAATAAGCCACACTTATCAAGCATAAATTGATTTTTTTTATGGTATAGAGGGTAAACGAGTAGACGGGTCACCTGATAGTAAATGACTACCACCGCCCATGGGCACCCGCAACTCAAGAGTTACAAGTGCGTTGCAGGCCTTTATGGTGGGGGGTAGCGGAAGGGTGGAAGAGTGGGAGAAGGTGGGGGAGGGAAGTGTTAGGGCCTCCGGTAACCTCACTCACTTGGCGAAAATCAATGCAAGTGTTGCTTCACTGCCAGTTTTCTGTGAGGCCGTGGTATCACTCCGGTCGAGCCGGCCCATACGTGCCGAAGCATGGCTCTCCCACGACTCCAACTCAAAAAACTCCCTTTGACGATTATAAAAGAGCAGATGATCTTCGCCCGGGTAAAATTGTTTTCTTGAATTATAGCCAAGAACACTCTTGATCAAATCACTTTCAAGCGCACACAAACAAACATTTCACAAAAAAACTGAATCAAAATATATGAAGTTACAGACATACGTATTTAGGAATTCACGTTGCCTAAACACCCGTCCTTTTTTCGTCGCGCGTCGTGATTTAAAAATGAGATGTTTTGCAGAAACAAAACAAATGTTGAAAAGAATATGGTAAGTCGTGCTCATCTCTGCTAATAATTTAATAGGTTTCTTAATCTCTATTTGTTTGTTATTTCATCTATTTATCTTCTTCATTGTATACGCAATTCACGATGACTGAGAAATTACGTCCCATGCGACGCGCGGTGTGATGCCTTTTGATGTTGTCATATGTCCTAAAATAACACTGTAAATGAAATAATAATTAAAAAAATACTTCTTAAATTATTTTGCATCTAATCCAATCATCATCAGGATCATCTTTCATGCAATCATATTATGAGTGATATGCGACGGTAAACACTTTAAACATGTCTATCATTGCATAACGCAAGGTTTAGAAATAATTAAACTATTATTATTCTTGTAAATAACAAATTGTTGACCCATATTTTGCAATAATAAATAAATGTTATAAAAATTTGTTACTTTTACAACTTCGATTAAATTAGCCAATGTTGGCAATGGTGAATTTTAATTTGCAGACGATCTTGTTTCCATACTGCACATCATCAGACCTTACATTTCACGAAATGCATGTTATGGACAAATTTAGAAAAATTCAAGACTAAAAAATATGTAAAAAATGTTTTTAATGGAACGATTTTATTTTAAAGAAACAATAATGATGCAGATACTGTAACTAAACCTAAACAATAGGTCAGAAATAAAAGCCGGGGGATCGTGCGTGCGTAGCGTAATCTAAGTAAATAGATATGTTATGTTGGCTACGCCCAATTTTTTTTTACTAAAGTATTTTATTTTCAAGTCTTTTGTTTTTTATTTAGTTACTTAATAAGTATATGGATTTTCTCATTGTTTAATATATTCTACTAGTCAAGCCTTTTCATTTGATATCCCAAAATTTCGAATTCGGTACATATTTTTTGGATATCAACGAAACTTAGATATCCAAAAAATATGTAATCCGTAATTTTGTGGCGGCGGCCATCTTGGATTTATAGAACTAAAGGATCGGACCAGTGGCGTAGCTATCGGAGGGCTAGACGGGGCAGTGCCCCGGGGCCCCCAAGCTCAGGGGGCCCCTCGGGCTCTGACTTACAAATTATAAATTGAACTAGGTAGTGAAAATTTCGCCCACATTCGGAATATAAATAAACCAAATTTTTTAGAACCAGAAATTATCAGGTTTGTACTAGAGTTGTAACTAAACCACTATTTATATTAAATTGATAACTTGAATATGGAGTACGACCAGGGGCGTAGCTACCGCCGTATCAGCCGTATCAATGATACGGGGCCCCCGGGCTACAGGGGCCCCTAACGTGTGTAAGTAAAACTTAGTAAAATGTTATCCACAATGTCACTTAATCTCGTGTTTCCCGGGAAAAAACATATAAAAAAACTGTCATACGTACTATAGAGAGTTTTCACTTCAGAAATGACAAAAGTCAAAAAAAGCAATCTCTTTTTAAGGTTGCGTACCTCAAAAGGTAAAAAAAGGAACCCCTATTAGATCACTCTCTTGTCCGCCTGTCCGTGTGTGACGTTTTCTCAGGAACGGGTGGACCTAGCAAGTTGAAATTTATACCAGATACTGAGGTCTATAGCCCCTATTAGGTGTATAAAAATCAAGGTCCTGAGTCAACTTTATGGGCAAATTTAGATTTTCGAACTTGTAAGTACCAAAATTTATCTTAATTTTCAATTTTTTTTTATTTTTCGGAATTTTCCTTTTACTTTTGGTATAAGATCTTGCTTTTAACCAAAATTTACAGTTCTAGGTCAACCGAAAGTACCCTATAGGTTTTGGATCGAAAACCAATAGGGCACTTCCCATTTACCTGGAATCATGAAATTTGGTAAGAAGCAAGGTCTGACAGCACAAGTGAAGGAAAAAATCCAAAAGTCGTTAATTTGTTGTTATATCACATAAACAAAAAGATTTGTGATTACAAATTTATTTGTTGCAATTGGATTGTTCACTTTGTCGTACATCGCAACCGCAAAGTTAAGTTTGTGTTTCGAAAAGGACGGGCAAGTCTTTGAGAATTGATTCGAGGGATGGACGTATACAAGTTGGTTTGCTTACGGAACCCTCGGTGCAGCCTCGGATCTTGAATTTTTTCGAGGCGGGGCAAAAACTGAAAAATGCCGCCCTTACTTACCCGCCTACACTTTTTCTAAAAATACATGCATACATATTTTTTTCTAATATTTAAAAAAAGATAGGACAGGATTGGTTCTGAAATAAAACGTTAGATTAAAAATAATTATTGTTTAGCACATTACAATCACAATTTCACTTTTCGGGCCTTTTGTTTTGCAAACAAATCTATGACTTTGGCATAATTGATCTCTATAATAATAAGCAGTTTGATTTTCTACTGCCAATATAGCGAGACCCTATAAACGTTCCTCGCTCATCGACGATCGTAGATACTTTTTTAATAAGTTTTAGTTTCTAAAACTTCGCTCGCAGCATGCGAATGTAGTAAGGAGCGTACAGTATATTCGCGGAGCAATACAAATATTAGGAAAAGCATCCTGCAAATCATGTTTATAGATTTGTTGCAAGAGATTGAAAGCATTTTTTATATCTCCAAATAAAAGTGGAGCTTGCTCTTTAAAAATATAGTTCTCTGCAGAATTCAACTGTGCTTAAATCTCGCTCGTACTTTCGTCCCAGATCTCCTCCATGCTTCTGCAGTTCTTCAGTTGACATATTTAAGATTTCGGTACCATTGAGAAATACAAAGTTGTAATCCAATGTGGTAGCACTATCAAGTCTCTTTTTAATTTCTGAAAAGATTCTATCAAATACCATCGTTGTTGCCTTAGAAAAGAGTTGAACAGGTTGAAGTGTTGGTAGTTCGCTATCACACATCTCATCAAATTGTTTTTTGCACCTCGAAATTCGTTTATGTGCTAGAATAGGCTCAACACCAATTTTTCCTGCAACTTCTTTAACCTCTTTTATCCAATACTCAATTGAATTTTTATCTAATTTTTTTACAATGTTTTCATCAAGCCATCCGTTAAAGAGACGGAACGCGCAAGGATTATATCTTCCTTTTGAAAATCGTTAAGTTTAGAATAAATTTAAAATTCTTTCTGCAATCCTGGCTTGCACTCCGTTATAAGTGCTAGCCATATTGGACCCATTATCATAAGATTGGTCACTGCATTGTCTAATATCTAAATCATCAAATATCAATTTTTCCATAATCTTTTGACAAATGAACTTTCCTGTCTTACCAGCAACTTCTATGAAATCAATGAAACTTTCTTTTACATAGTGAATGACCTGGCTCATTTGTTCTGTATGCGACACATTTGGAGTGCAGTTGAACAATATTGTGTAGTGCTTAGATTCTTTGATGTCGTTTAGAATCATAAATTTAATATTACCACTAAGTTTATGTTTAGAATGCTATTTTTAACTGTTTTTGCCATTATATCAACAATTTAATTCTGTATTGTCTTTGGTAAATATGATACTTGTCCCTTCTTTAAGTTTTCTAATTTAAACTTTGGTTGAACTATGTTTGGAGAGCGGGTAAATTTAATTCCAGAAGTTTCCTTGACCAGGCTGAGGACATTGTGTGGTGAGCTCGCTAGGGGCTGCGTGGTCCCCATGAAAAGAACGACAGTTTGTCGATAGATACAGTACAGCATCCATAACAATGCGCAGGATCTGTCTCCATTTTTCTTTCTCTGTTTGAATTACTCGCTCAATCTCTTGATCAATACCCTGGCATGATTTAATTTGTTGTACTCGAGTTTTCCACTCAATCATACACTCTTTGTGCATTTGAAATTCCTCATGCTCGTTTAGTCTCTTTGAAGCTTTTTCCAATTAATAAACACTGTAGTACAATCGCAGCGTCAATTCTTCGTCGCGGCGCCAAGTAACAGTTACTGTGCGCCGCCTCTACGTCGCAGCGTCAATTCATCGCTAGTGTGATTTTGCGCCGCCACGATGAACTGACGCCGCGACGGTCAAATGGCGCCGCTTCTTTGACGCCTCGCCGCGACGTTGATGTTTCGCCGCGACGTATACAGGGCTCAGCTTTGTTGAATCAGCGACGCAACGGCGACTTAACTCCTCGAAGATGAATTGACGCCGCGACGTTTTTTGGCACTTCGACGTTGACTCGGCGCCGTGACGGCGGTTTAGAGCCGCGACGGTGAACTGACGCTGCGACCGTTACTTGGCGCCGCAAGGGTGATTTGGCGCCGCGATCATGAATTGACGCCGCGACGGTGATTTGTCGAGGCGATGATGAATTGACGCGGTGTAACAAAATGCACAAGATACGATAAAATACTTACCTATAAAGCTGTGACAGAATTGATGATGCAGCACTAACACAGAACTATGAACATTCAATACTTTTAAAGCTTGTAATAAAATATAATTTTGACGAATATTTACTATTAATTAACTATTAATTAAAATATATTTTTTTTAATTAAAATTTTGATGGCTTTCGATGGCTAAAATAAATTTCACTGAATACTGAATTCCTGGACGCACCTTTCACCCGATGATAAGCTACACAGCGACAGCCGCGGTTCTTTTGATTTTAACGCAAAGCTCATAATTAACGTAAACTAAAACTCGAGACGTAAACATTGGGTCAGTTCAAATAATGTAAACTTTAACTATAGACGTAAACGTCGAGTAAGACGTCTTGTACCTACTTACTTATCGATACTCAACTATGATGAATGTTATTGGGTAGAAAAAGTCTAATATACTAAGTACATCCTTTAGTTGTCCGAAATGAACAATTTTTATTTATTTATTATTTTACTATTATTATTATTTTCAGTCATCGTAAAGTTGCGATAATGCTAAGTAGTAAACTCATCTGCCAAACTTGTATTTCCCGCCCTCTGAGTCTGCCGCCCGGGGCACGGGCCCCGGCTTGCCCCCCCTAGATCCAGCACTGCCTCGGTGCGCGAGTCAGACTCGCACTTGTCCGGTTTTTTCCCGAGTTAAGCGTGCGCCCAAAAGTTTGGCAACATCCCACATCGGTTATTGAGATTCCCCCGTTTAAAGCATTTTTGTATGTTGTACTGTATGACGAATCTAGATTACGACAAATCTGGACTACGTTGAATTCGGAACACGAATAGGGAACAAACGATTTTAAATAGTTTAGTTGGGGCCCTAGTTTATTTTTTGCCCCAGGGCCTTTGGTTACCTAGCTACGCCACTGGATCGGACGGGAAGGGTAACATTTCAATTACTAAATTTGATCCATAAACAAGCAGGGTAAATAAATTCAATTTCACTTACCTCGTTTTTCTTATGGAAAAAACGATTTACCAAACCTCGATAAAACAACAAATACTTAAATGGCCATATCGTTTGATTGCGCTGACTTAGAAGCTTTATTTTTTAAACAATTTTAAGGGACCGCAGACATAAGTATTTGATGTTAATTTCAATAGGAAACAAAAAAAAATAATAAGAGCCTTGAAATTAAGACAGACAGACGGACAACAAAGTGGATCATAACAATTTAAGGGTTCCCTTTTTGCTTTTCAGGAACAAAACCCAAACAGGGTCTAAATGTATTTATCACATTATTATTATTACATTATTTATTTTATTAGGTTGACAATTCCTTATTATAAAAAACAGGGCTTGTTTACCGTTACCCCAAATTGACATAACAAAACCTACTCAAATCAGCTGGCCATAGTTCCATGTCCACACCCAACTCTGGCCGTCACACTAACGGCCCAGGGCTCCAATTGATGGTCGGATCACGTTCTCAAGCATCCGTTTTGCACCAACATCTTTCACTTGAGCATATGCTCAGAATGAAGATGGTTTGAAACGTGCTTTTGTTACGTAAGGAATGCGAACAGTATTATTTTGGCTTCACTTTCTTTTATAGTCATTGATGAAAATTATGTGGTTTGTAGTTTTGTAATTGTTATGTTTAGATTAATTTACAGACTACGAGGCTTTTCAGTCTTGCAATATTCCATAGTCTAGATATGTTAAATACGTAATTATTTAAGTAGGTATCTTTGAAGATTTCTGCTTAACTTGTAGTCTGATGGTGGATAAACTTCCAACCTACCGAAGACTGCAAGGAGACATTACTGGCGGTTTTTTTTTTAATCCCCGAGGGATTTTTTAAAAACGAGGGGTCTTATAAGTTTAACATCTGTGTATTCGTGTTTCTCTATGGCATCATAGCTCCTAAACGAATGGACCGATTTTGTTTGTTTTTCGTTTGAAATGTGACTTCCTCAGCAGCTCCCCGCGATTGCCGTGAACATGTATTGTGGCGCGCATCACGACACACTTATAAATTATGTATAATGTTTTTAATTAATAATGTATAAATAATATGTTTAATGTATTAATTCACTGTCAACTACGATTAATGAGATCAGGGAAAGTCATATTAGTGTGAACTTACACAGAACAGATATTAAGCATATTATGTAATGTGGTAGTGTGTTTAATAAACGTATTTTCTTTCTTTCTTCTTTCTTTCTTTCTATATTTCTTTGATCGAGAGAGTTTTTAGCTGTAATTCATGAAAATCTGTTCAGCCGTTCGAAGATCAGCTCTTTTCTAATAGTTGATGGGATTTTTAAGTGCGGGGTATTTTAAATGTTTAATTTATGTTATTTGCTAGAAAATAAGTTTTCTGGTCTCCAGGATTATCAATGCGAAATAACACCACTGGAGATGGTCTGAATATTTATAATTTATGTTCAAATTTAGGAGTATAAAAAGCTCATGTACAAAAGTTGACTGATGTATAAAAGTTTAATCGTCATATTGACAATTGGCAATAAATCGACTGTTGTTTGTTTGGTTACTACTTGGAAATACTATTTGTGAGATTTATCGGTAGTCGTTCTAAGCATTCTATGTCACCGGAGCACACAAGGGCATATTGTGTGTGTACCAGAACTATCCTTAAAATTAAATAACACTTACAGTTCCGACACTCACGGACGCATGCCGTTTAATAAAACCGGTACATTAGTACAACATTTTCATTTATATTTTATTAAAATCAATACATACCTGCTAGAAAATATAAATCTGTTCAATAAAAAAGAACATGCTACAGCAACATATACATAGATTTGTCTCCGAGAACAATTTATCTTGTGTCTAAACGTGGAGTAGCAATGTGGAAAGGAGGCACTCATTAAAATTTGAAGTTCATTTCGCTACCACAGGCTGTTTTAACAGCCTCAGATTACTACAGCGAAAACGTGTAAACGCACATGTAAGCCTACATGTTAGTGTATTGTGCATATTTTTAATACAAACCTTGCGTTGTTGAAGAGAAGAGAGAGTTGTTGTTAGGTCTAGAAGACGTGTTTTTTTACAGCAGCAGATATGAGCTACGGTCTCTCTACGTATTTGATATTAATTTTAACTTCGCGTACTCGCATGCTCATGAAAAACAGGGTCTTGCCAAAAAGGCAGACAGATGCACAACAAAGTAATGATATAAAGGTTCCCCTTTTCCTTTGAAGGTTTCAAAAAACAAGATTTTCAGTTACAGCCAAATAAAAATAGAGCAGGATGGCCGTAAACACTTAAGTACATGATTCTCATCAATGCGGTTTGAATGTTAATTTGTTACCCCATGTCTCTTAGAATCAAAGTACATCCAAAGGCAGAAACGAATACTACTACATAACTAATGACTTCATGTAAAGATTTCAAATTCAAAATTTTCAAGTAAGTACCTAAGTAGAAAGCAACGGATTTCTGTTTGAATGCACATGCTATACCAGAGAGGTATGTCTACCTTACAGAAGATCACAGTTAAGCACCATGGCATGCGTAGTGTCCTGGTTCCTACAAATAATTTAGTTCGCTAAAGCTTTAGGCAGAAGAGCCCATTGAGCTAGCAGTCCTAGCAAGCCTTGGTAACCTAGTTTTGGCAGTACTTCGCTTACATAAAGTTGTTTGGTTGTTGTACCATATTTGTAGTATAAAATAACCTTATCATTATAAAAGATTAGGGAAAGGTAATATTTCTATTACCAGTTACAATAAGAAAAGCGTTGACATTACGTCGGTCGTATAACAGTCTGACCTAGCCATTGACCGTTATGCCATTTTTCCGTAATAGGCAATTTATATGCGCCTTTGCCATTTACAACTGATCTATGTTTGTCTACCATCCACTGGCATGAAGTATTTGAAATTTCGTACAATCTAGCCAAAACTTAGATCTTTCTAATTAAGAAAATGATTACTATGTTGTTCAGACGGATTTAAGTCTCCTTAAAGAATTTTCCTCCTGAAATATTTTTTGAAAATTTGATTTTTTTTTATTTAGATAAATGCTTTCTTTGTAAATTATTTTAGGGTAGGTAAAAAAGACCTAAAAAGTAAAAACATAAAAAAAACCTTAATTTTATAGATTCACTTTTTATCTAAAGCTACCAACTATTCTTATTACGGTTAATTTTCATGGGAAAGATACTTGACCTATTTAAAAAAACAAGTTATAATGTAATGGAGAATATCGATCAATGGAGTTTATTAGACTTTTGCAGCATGAAAAAAACGTATCAAGAAATTTTATTATATTTTGATCCAAAAGTGAAAGCACTTTTTGTCTATTTGTCTAAAGGACTATTATTTGCTAAAGTATCTTTGTTATGAATTTTTTAATGAACAAATTTGTATCTGAATTAATCATTAGGAAAAAAAAATAATTTAAACATTAAAGACTTAGAACGAAAAAAGCAACAGCTGTTTAAAACAATGACATAAGCAACTAATTTTCTACTATTGATTTCCCTTCGCGAATTTGAAGTCCAAGGGAAGAGGCCTATGCAACAAAGTGATAGTTTTCCAATACAGTGTCACCACACGCACACACGCGTGAACAAAATGTACCAGCTGCGTACGAACGCAGGTATCACCGAAGATAGTACTTGCGCGCATTCTGATATCACGTCACGTATTAATGCTCGTATATAAACCAAGCCCAGGACTATCCTGGCATACATTGTGATCAGTAACCTGACGGCAGTAAGTCGTCTGCCGTCAAAAAGTAAAAAATATATATATAGGTATACAGTGTAAAAGTGCAACATGGCTAAACTATTAGTGATTCTGTCTCTCGCGGCCGTCGCCAGTGCAAACTCGTATACCGCAACGAAATTAGTAAAGAACATTTACAACGAATGTTTAAGTCAGTATTCGGTGGAATGTGTAAAACCGAGAGCCCTGCAGTGGATTTCGCAAGTGTCCAACGATGAAGAGATCAAAATTACGGATGACCTCTCCATTGTCAAGACTGCAACGTTTAATGACGAAATGGAAGTAGATCCTAGAATGGCCAGCGACCCTGCTTACCAGATCGTAGATAAAGTAGACCGTTTCATCCAGACGCATACAATTAAAGTGAAAGTACCGGAAGAAATCTCAAACAGTGCTGCTTCTGAATATGTGCCAAGGTCACTGTTAGCTGATCTGCCTTCAGAATTGGAGATGTCTTTGGATGGTGAAGAGGACGGTCAAGTATTTGAGGGCAGAAAGAAGAAGATCAAGCTCCCCAAGCCCTTGAGGATCAAGAGCAGTTCGTAAAATTACTATCTCTGCTTATAAATATTAATGCATTAGATTTTAATGTTACGTAATTATTTTCAGAGCATGGTTTCATCAAGAAGGTTCTGCTGCCCTTCCTCCTCGGTTTGAAATTCAAGGCCTCGGTTCTAGTACCATTGGCTCTCGCCCTCATCGCCCTCAAGACGTGGAAGGCCCTGACCCTGGGTCTTATCTCTCTTGTCTTATCCGGTACGGTTACCATTACATTAGTTAACCTTTCGTTCCTCTTATGAAAGAAATTCATTATTTTCATTATGATAAATGTAAAGTTTATAAATATCTGTCAATAAAAGAAAATATTGTTCTTTTGTCTACAGGAGCCATGGTTATCTTCAAATTCACGAAACCTAAAGTTGTGAACTACGAAGTCATCCATTACCCTCAGCACCACGTTGAGCATCATGTGGATCACCACGCTCCTGGTTGGGATACCCATGGACCCTACCAGAGGAGCTACGATGACGCCCAGGAAATGGCCTACTCAGGACAGAAATAAGAAAATGAAACCACTAGCTTTAAAACTACGGACCTCTGACTAAATTATTAAATTATTAATTTATTTATTTGTTGTACATAAAACTCTGTATAAAGTAAGTTTCAAATTCCATTGAGCATTATTTTATTACCCTGAGAGAGTCACAAAACGACCACATCCGCTGTTAGTACGTTGTCATCGATTATGGGTGGCTCTTGAAAATCATTAGGGATCTGTGTATATTGGTTTTCTTTACCATTGGGTATATATTCATTATCAGGCTTTCTCATTGGAAGCGAATTATGTTTGATAGAAGTAGGCAGTAACCATTGGTTGACAGGTAATATTTTCGTGTTAGGTGCATTGTCAGGCATTATATTTTCACTGCTTTTAGGCATTATATTTTCACTGCTTTTAATAAGGCCATATTCTTCTAAAACATTTTTGCCACCATATTTATTACCATGCCTGTAATTTGTTTCAAAATTGTCTCGCAGTACAACGTCGATGTTAAAGTTTTCAGTATCAACATTTTCTATATCATACTCAGGTTTATCTAAGGATGGTTTTGACGGCTTCTTAAATAAAGGATGTATTACGTTTTCTATCTCTTTTAATTTTTGAAAACTTCTTTTGTTGCTTTTATTTTCATTTGAAGAGAGCACGCGCGTTATGTCACCTGGAGCAAGAACGTTTTTAGCAAATTTTGAGTATACTTTAGAGCCTTTTAAAGGATTTAACTTGTACAAACCGAGTAGAAGATTAAATACGTCCACACTGTCTCTTCTAGGTGTGTTTATCGCATTAATGTAATAGTTTCTATCCAATACCTGAAAGTAAATTACTTCTTAAATAAATATTACACCAACTGTTGCAGATGATCTCATAAATATTACAAATTCAATTAAGAACTTTCATAGTTAATTTCACTTTATTGAGCACATTGATTTCCATTGAATACGACGACAGGAAGTGTAAATTAGTCCATCGTTTCTAAACACTTACGCACGTCTCCAAATATATTTATGTATAATAATGTACAGGACAGTATAACTACTGAATATATAATAAGAGAAAAACTTCCTAACTATTTAGCATTCTGTAACTGTTGTCAACGACTGAGTAAAAGTATCGCCATGTGCCAAGTATTTGCACGTTGAGTGTCATTTAAATACGTATGATTATTTATTCATTGTAGGTAGTACAAATGTAAAAAGGGTGATAGTAGACTACAAAGATTTGAGCCCAGTGCTAATAACGCTTTGTGTTTAAATAGCAAAAGAAGAAATCTCTGCAGAGAACTTGAATACCATTTTGCTGACATTTTGCACAGTAAGTAAAACTCAATATACATAATTAACAAATATATAATTGAGAAGGTGCATATTTTGAACAAGTACAAAGTACACCATAATCATTTGACGGTAAAAACAATCATTCTCTGTAGATCGACCGATTCGACATCTCTAAAGTAACTGCCCGTACCTATACTATTTTACGAAACTATTTTTTTACCCAAGCCATTCGGTTTGATAGTCGTAAAAAATACTGCCTCAAAATATCAGAAAATAAAGTGTATTGTTTTAATAGTTTCATCAATCATGGCACGCATTGCGAAGCTCCCAGTTCGGTGAAAATTTCTACCACACAACACTTAAAGTTTGTTAAATTGTAATTTAACTTAAGGTAGAGTATGAAGTCTAAATTTTAATTAGGTATGTTTCTTGGGCATTTAATTATCTATTTAAAAGATGTTTCAATAAGAAGACTTTTTCAATA
This sequence comes from Euplagia quadripunctaria, assembly GCA_963859945.1. Lineage (NCBI taxonomy): Eukaryota > Metazoa > Arthropoda > Insecta > Lepidoptera > Erebidae > Euplagia > Euplagia quadripunctaria. The sequence continues at coordinate 842,771 of OY982582.1, forward strand.
GATGTAACATCCTGCCAGACAATTATTGTGGGTTAACTAAAAGTGGAAGCGCTGATACTATATGACAGGTGAATTTTAATTTGCGGAAATCCTACAATCCAAATGACCTACTGCTGAATTGAAAAAAACCTAACCTCTTTAACAAGGACATTTTCTTTTTTAAATAAATAATCTTATTTATTAAGTGACGAAACCGTACCGCCGACCTATTTTGTGCGGACCTTAGGTAAGTAAGTTTCTATTATAAGTTAACTTACTTGAGTAGGTACGTAAACACAAAAAGTACAGAAATTTCTTGTCATGAGATTTTGATAAAATTTGTGTGTGATAGAACTGAGTGCACCAACCATAAACTAAGATACTAGTTCACAAACTTTACTTCAAAGTTAAGATAGATTAAGAAGCAAGAAATATAATTTTTGACATACCTATATATTAAAAAGCCTTAACTAATCTGTATAAAAAATAGGAACGGACCGCGACGTCACACTATTTAAAAACGGACAGTCTACACTATGATTCTCAATATACGAAATAAAAGGAGGTAATTTGAAGCCTTTCATTATTAAGTATGACCTTTTGCAAAACCTTTTTCATAGCTTTATCTATGTATAAACATACATACATACAATCACGCCTGTATTCCCGAAGGGTTAAGAAACAGCATGTTAAAAACCCTAATGGTGTCATGTACAATTTGGTCCCAATCACCTGATTGGGGCCAGCCTATCGTCGTCAACCAGGTGCTTCGGGAATTAAAGATGAGAAAATTGGGAATATGTTGAAAAGGAAAGTTAGATAAGAAGGGAAGGCAATGAAAGGAAATTGATATTGCTGATACGAATAGATTGCGGAGTGTAAGCAACAGCTCGAGCAGGATTGGGTCTCATAGGAGGAATTTGTTTAAAATAGCGAATACTGATTGAAATTTTTTGCTATAATAGTTGCCCTAAGAAGACTTTTAAGAAGAAGGATATCTTTAGAGGAGATAAGATAACTTTATTTGTCTAAACATGTGTACAGATAGTGTTACTGTAGGTAGAAGGTAGGAGATAATTGCCAAACAATAAGAAATTCATGTAATATCCCCGTGATAAAAATTAGAAGCAGTAAAACCTTATGTTACAAACCTGAATCAACTATAGTCAACTACAACTTTTTTTTTACTAAACGATATTGATTTGTTGAAAATATGATTGACTATTAATATCTTCTTTAATTTTAAATTACTATTACAGATGTATCAACCTGTAATAACATCTATTCTTTTGATCCTAGTTATTTACTACTTCAAACCCTAGATTTAAATATTTTACCCATAGTATGGTAATGGCCACATTGCATTATCTTCGTAGATTTATTACCCAAATAGATCACCTAAATGATGATGCAGTGAAGGATACGGCATGGGCAAAAGGAAGAAGTCTTTAAGATGTGACTATGGGCTGATTAAAAGCTAAACTATATACATTATGTATTGAAAAATCGGATTATAATTATTTGAGTAGTTTAATTCACAAAGTGCAACAGTGGCGTGTAATAGATGCCATAGAAGGATTAGCAAGCCACATTTGACATACATAATTGCCTTGCAAAACCATAATGTTTTAGTTTAGTAGTTCATCGCGGACATAGGATTTTTTATATGTAAAGAATAAAATTATTATATATACTGTATATAAAATTTCATTTCGAATATATAACAAGTAACACATCTTACCAGATTTACTAATACGGTTACCACGAATGCATATCGATAGTGCACAAATTCAAACATTTTGACCGATGTTTTTGCGTAACAGGTGGTCACAATCTTTGCTTACCAAAAGTGTTTACAAACTATGTAAGTGTTGTTCAACATTATGTTTAAGGGCTAAGCGTACTTCAACCTTTCGGAGAACATTAAGCACCTTAAATATTACAAGCGTTTGCCCGCAGCTTCGTTCGCATTGATGTCAATTTCGTAAATTTTTTCCCCTCGTCAACTTTTTCTCTTTCTGTCGACAACTTTTTTTTTCTTTCCCTCGGCAACTTTTTTTTCTTTCCCTCGGCAACTTTCTTTTTCTTTCCCTCGGCAACTTTTTCTTTCTTTCCCTCGGCAACTTTTTTTTCTTTCCATCGGCAACTTTCTTTTTCTTACCCTATGTCATATTTCGGCGGCAAACTTTGGCCCAAAATAAAAGTTATGAATAGACTCCAATTGATTTTTTTTAATGAGTAGGAATTATATAAAAGAGTATCAACGGAAATTATGAAAATCAATATAGATACTTTGTTCTGTCAGATGCGAAATTGATTAAATATTGATTTAGTAATATATAAGTATGTTTATCAATAGTCTGGTTACTATAGTACAGGGTCCGCCTGGTTTGGGATCAGACGGCCATGGCTGTGATGTCTCAAGTTACGATTATTATTTCGATGTTTTTACTAGGACCGAAGACACAAACACTACGTAACGTTAGTTGTGCAAGGCTGGACAGCATCATCAGGTTATTTTCAATTGTTTCCACTTGCTTTATAAGGCGCTAAAATTAATCTCACCTCCTGTTGAAGTAAAGTCATTGACAGTTGACTTTATTTAAAAAACCCGAAATTCAAGTTGAGTTATTTGTTGTTATTGTTGAGTGATTTGATGATGGATGCCGAAGCCAGTTGCGTTAACTCCTCAACGGCTTACAGCAGCTTTCTTGTGTTTGTTCGTATTAATTCCTTCATCTTAATGAGAGCTTAGAACCTGGTAAAAGAATGTTGAAGATGTGTTGTTTAAATATTTATATCAAACTAGCAACCCGCCCCGGCTTCGCAGGAGTAGCAGAGACATCTTCAACAATCATCAATATATTTCAATCAATTCTTCAACAAAATCGTAACAAATTATACACCTAAACCTTAGTCATGAATCACTCTGTCTATTAGTGAATACCACATGAAAATTCGTTCAGTAGTTTTTCAGTTTATCGCGTACGCGTACGACTTTGTTTTATAATATGTAGTGATAACAATGAATAGGTAATTAAAGTAGTTAATTATACGTAAGTATAGATATTATACATACGTTAATTAAGTTAGGTAAGTAAGACTTAAATGAATAACTATTAATTGTGATCATATTTTAGTCACAAAAAAATAAAAAAACTGTGTGGTGTTGTGGGACACCAGATAGGAACGAAGTCCCTTATTATAAAAATATGAATTTCAATTTCTATTTGAGGTATAAAGAAAATAATTATTCGGGTAGGTATACATTTTTTATTATGATTTTTTTATCGATAAAAAAAAAAAAAAACTACTTTACAAAATTATCTTAACACCTTTATTTTATTTACAATGATTTATAAAAATATATAATAATAATAATAACAGTCATCACGTAGACTATACATTAGACACTGTATAGCCAACATACATAGACTATACATAAAAATCTTACGCTTTTTTTTAACGTTACGGACATTTTTTGGCGGCTAGGGCCACCCCTCCGCAACGCCCCATAAGAAACTTCGTTCCAAAAACGTTTTTACAAAAATTCTACCGACGAAAAATGAAAAGAACTTAAAAGTTGAAAATAAACAACAACAAGAAAATGATATTCAAAAACAAATACCTAGATGCGTCGCGTTGCCGCTGCCATCACTTCATTTTACGTCTTAATTAATTTCCTTAAGCTCAAGCTAACAAGTAAAATTTTTTGTTAAATAGTTTTTTTACGAAACATACGTTTTACGATATTAAATAAACGATAACTGTGCACTAATTCTATAAAACTGTTTGACTGAATGTCACTCAGTCGTGGTAAATAGACGAATACCAAGTTAAATATTATAATATATAATCGTTATATTTGTACCCTAGTGAAACAAACTTGAGAATTAATTAACTATACATGTTTAATTCTTAATAAAATTTATTAAGTAGGTACTATTATTAATTTTGACCATTTGGAAAAATTATGCCTGTCACAAAAATTAGTTTAACTATCCATTTTGACCACGTAGACGAAGGGGTTATTTCAGGCATTTAATGGGCGTGGACGAAGGGGTTATTTCAGGCATTTAATGGGCGTGGACGAAGGGGTTATTTCAGGCATTTTATTTAATTTATTCTTGTTCATGTTTAGAATAGATTTTGTTTATCACAATATAAAGTTTGTTTTTTGTGGCATGTGGTTTTATTTCCGAATTTATTTTTATGATTTGGTTTAGATAGATAGATGTAGACTAGAAATGTTGTTATTACAGACCTCGTAAGTAGGTATATAATGTTCTTAATATTTCGCCTACTTTTTTTCGGCATGCAAATTTAAAAGCTTGTGCAAAAATAACAATAATGCCGCAATAAGTTGAAACATTATTTAGATTAAAAAAATAATAACAATGTCGCAACCATACACGTATTAATCAATTACCTAGAAACACACTATGAATAAAAAATGAAATACAAGAGGACGGCGGCAAAAAATAATAAAAATCAATCCGATGTCATGAGGTCAAAGTAAAATAATTATCAGTCTATTATTTAATATTATTATTAGTCATCATTTTGTTAATTATTCATAAATTCATTTAAGATATAAAATTTATTATTTATTTTTTCACATTTGTGACTATTAACAAGCGCATAGAGAAATCTAACGACCGGTTGATTATAGCTATTTCTTTTTATTGTGTAAAACTTTACGATAATTAATAATTTTTAACAAATTTAAGTTTATTTATTCATTGTCTAGCGTGTTATAAGCATAAGAATGCACATTTTATTTCCATTTTAAAACAACCTTTGAATAAAAATATACACGTAATATTATTTGACCTTTTTTGATGTACCGGTTACTAACATAAACTCCATTAACGTGTATATGTCTCTCGTAACACAAGACAAATCTTGTATTTTCACTAAATCTATACTTATAATAAAACTGTCTGTAACTGGTCCAATTCTGTACATTGACGATATTAAATAATAATAATAAATAAGCCATAAATATACTCTTTTTCATTTTTGTCTGTATTATGACTGCGCATCACGCCGAAACTACTGAACAAATTCAAATGAAATTTGGCATGATTTGAGGTCAAACTACGAGGTAGGACATAGGATACTTTTTATACCAAAATTCAGGACAGTTTCCTTGAGAGAGGGGATGAAAGTAAAATGTCTAATTAGCTGTAATTCATTAACCCGTGGTCCGATTTCAATTATTCTTTTTTTTGTTGCAAAGTACCTCCTACTTTGAAGATTGTCACGTAATCTTGTTTTTTTTAATGTTGTAAGGGGGTAAACGAGCAGACGGGTCACCTGATGGTAAGTGATTACCGTCGCCCATGGACACCTTCAACTCAAGAGTCACAAGTGCGTTGCCGGCCTTTGAGATAGGAGTACGCTCTTTTCTTGAAGGTTTGAAGGTCGTATCGTTCGAAGGTAGAGATTGGTTGTGAAAAAAATTCTGGATAACCGCACAATTGCCAATTATCCAGGTGATTGAGATGAAAGTTTTGTCGCGTTGAACGATGGCGAAACGCTGCGGCCGGTATAAGTCCGAACAATTCCTCGGAGCACTCCCTATGATACATGCGATAGAAAATGCAGAGTGAAGCTACACCTCTACGCAACGCCAAGGGGTCAAGCCGATCTGAAATATCCCGGCAATCGACGATTCGAGTCGCTCTCTTCCCGAATATTAATAATAAATAAATAAAATTAAATATTCATTTTAATACTTCTCGAAAGTGCACATAACCTAAAAAGTGTTGCGACAGACGCGGCGGGGGACTTTTTTTCATAATATGTAGTGATATAGTGTTTGAACTCACGGGGGAAATTATTTTTACTGTAAATTTGTACTGTAATTTGATTAGTTTCATAACGCCCTTCGATATGTACATGTACATAGCATTTTTACAGTAAAAAAACTTATGCGATATTCTTTATAAATGCTCTGCCTGAAATTCTTCATAAAACAAATATACATTTTAATTAAATAATTAAATTAGTACTTAAAGCAAATTTTAGTCACGATAGGGACCCATTTGTTTTTCTCACATTTGTGTTTTTCACACTTTTTTTTCTCCTAATTTAATTTGGCATAACGAGTTAGGCATTTTTTTGTCATAATAATACTTTGACATAATTGTTTATAAGCATACTATGTCAGTAATGATCATCAATCATTTAGGCTATTTTTTTACCCAAATTTTGACTGGCATACAGGTATAAGGCATATTGTTTAATAGTCTAATAGAATATTAAGTTGGAGACGATTTAACATTAGTAGGGTAGATTAATTATTGAACAGAAATGGTTAGGTTAGAACTGTGATCATAACCAGAACCGAATTCTATTACAAACGAAGTACTTAGTCAAACGAATTAATTATCCGGCGTATTATTATAATGTTTATAAATAGCAGCTCTGCGATTTTTATTTTAGAACAATCATCATCATCATCATCATCATCATCATCAGGCCCTCATTATCCACTGCTGGACATAGGCCTCTCCTAATGAACGCCACTGAGCTCGATCGTCAGCTCTCATCATCCAGTTTTTCCACGTCGTTTTGCGCAGATCGTCACTCCACCTGGCCGCAGGGCGTCCTACACTACGTTTCCCTTGACGTGGTCTCCACTGCAGAACTCGTCTACCCCAGCGGTTATCGGTTCTGCGGGCAATGTGGCCAGCCCACTGCCACTTCAGTTTGCTAATTCTTTGAGCTATGTCGGTTACCTTGGTTCTGTGTCGGATAACTTCGTTCCGAATTTTGTCCCACAGAGACACACCAAGCATAGCTCTCTCCATAGCTCGCTGAGTGACCTTGAGCTGGTGGACTATCTTAACCGTGAGTGCCCACGTCTCGGCACCGTTAGTCATTACAGGTAGGACACACTGATTCAAGACTTTTGTCGTAAGGCACTGTGGTATGGACGACGTGAAGACTTGACGAAGCTTACCAAATGCTGCCCATCCCAGCTGAATCCTCCTATTGATTTCCCACTCGAAATTGATCTTACCCAGTTGCAAGGTTTGCCCAAGGTACACGTAATCTTGAAAAATTTCGAGATGAACGCCATTTACTGCTATCGGTCCCGGGTTAATATGACTATTGAGCATAATTTTCGTCTTATCTATGTTCATTCCGAGGCCGTCTGGAAGCATCAGCTAATCCGGACAACATCTCTTGTAAGTCCGGTAGCGACTCCGCCATTAGGACAATATCGTCAGCAAATCTTAGGTGCGAGATGTATTCACCATTGACGTTGATGCCCTTACTTTCCCACAAACACAACAACTTTAGAACAATATTATGTTACATTGTCCTCACATTATATTGTGCTTAAAAGCAATGCAGCAATAAAAAGTAACTTAAAAAAAAAATGTTGAAAAAGAGTTTCCTTGGAACAGCCAACTAGCTTCACGACCGACTTATACTGACTGACTCCTACTCCTGACAATTCAAAAATACCTACAATGGGTTTACTTGAAATCAGTAAGTTTAATTTTGATTTGATTGAATATTATGCTTAAATATGATTATGCGTAAACAAATTTATTCTTTAGAATAGTATGCTTAACAATTATTATGCTTATAGTAATTATGCTTAAAAAAAATTGTGCCTAAACAGTTATGCTAAACTAATATTGTGCGTAAGTATTATAAGAATAAGTAAAAGTATGCCATGTTAAATTATGACATATAATTTTATGCGAATAAATGTGGCACCTTATTCGCCTCGATTTTAAAACTAACTAGCAACCTGTCCCGGCTTCGCACGGGTACAGATTATACACCTAAAGTTTCCTCATGAATAACTCTGTCAATTAGTGAAAACCACATGAAAATCCGTATAGTAGTTTTTCCGTTTATCGCGAACAAACAGACAAACAGACGCGGCTGGCGACTTTGTTTTATAATATGTAATATGTAGTGATTAGGGCTCCTCATGAAATCTGCATACTAATGTTTGAATAGATGTTGCTTAGGTTTCAGTTACAAAAAGTCGTTTATTGATGTCGTTTTGTTAGAATACTTCATGATAGGCTAGGTGAGATATGTTAAATAATATGCCACAATTTTGTATATATTTAAGCAATTCATGATTATTTTTTCGTAGTCAGTGGTTTTTTTGATATCGAAATCGTATTCTAGAATAATTTCGAACTTCGTAACGCTCTGAGTAGGCTTAGAGTGACAAAAATATTTCGTCGCGGACCACTTAAGTACTTCACCGGTACATAGGCTGCACTAAAAGTATCGGGAATGGAATATTTCCACTATTCCTATCATATTAAAATCTTTTAAATTGAAAACTCCTTGGTTTTAAAAATCGAATACCATTTATTTATTTAAAAAAAGATTCTCGGTCTTCTCACAAGGTCTTCTCAAACTTGTTTAGTCGTTGAGAAAATGAAATTGACTCGAGAAAATTCAAGGGCGATGATTTATTATGACTTTCGAAGCGGTTTAACACCAAAACAGTGTGTTGACCGGATGCTTTCTGCATTTGGTGATGAAGCCCCATCCAAAACCACAATTTATCGCTGGTTTTGCTGAATTTCAACGTGTACGTGTCAATCATCACCTGAAGAAGCTGTGGACGCCTACAAAACGGCCATTTTGGAGACCCCAACTTCCGAATGGAATGGTTGCTTCAATGATTGGTTCCATCGTATGGAAAATGTGTCAAATTTCGCGGAGAATACTTCGAAAAGTAATAAATACATTTTTTAATAGTAATGTTGTGTCACTTCCCTGATTCCCGAAATTTTCAGTGTAGCCCTCGCACTTGACAAATTAATTCACTTGCCACGTCTGTCTGTCTGTTCGCGATAAACTGAAAAATTACTGAACGGATTTTCATGCGGTTTTTACTAATAGATAGAGTGAGGCATGAGGATGGTTTAGGTGTATAATTTGTACCCGTGCGAAACCGGGGCGAGTTGCTTGTATTAAATAAGTATTGCCTTGTTGTTATTAGTAGAAATAGATTTATAAGCTTCCTTTATGGAATCACTTTGCTTGTTCGTAAGGTAAACATGTGGCTTAACTAACGAAATGGACTAGAATAACCAAATTTGACATCTCTGTCGTGTGTTATGGTTTTACGTGCCGGACTCCCCAAGCCGGCCGTCACCTATCACTAAAATGTAAAATGCCGTAGACAGAGCTGTCTACGGTAAAATGCAATCGAATATTTATGTCATAGACAATATGACAGCCGACGACGCAATTGACATCACCTTACATCTAATAACCATAAATGTACATTTTTACAACATTACCAGACCCCTGAGAAGATCGTGTTTACGTAGTAAACCTATCTGCTGTCCAATGTGGTCTAATAGGACAACTACCAACCTATTTGAAAAAGTAGTCAACGTCAACATCCACTGCGATACACCAATGTTTCCTGGGCAAATAAAATGATTGTAAAAAAAAAACATTATCAACGACAGCGTGGACTATCCACCTTACGTGGAATAGTAATCACCATCAACAACACTAGCCTAGGCCTGCCATCACTTAAATTGCCGACGCCGGACAAGCTGTTCAAAATCCCGGACACATGTGTGAAATCGAGATTCTTACCCGGACACCTTAAAAAAAACGCCGATTCCATTTTTTTTATTAAATTAAACAGCTTGTTCATCTAATAATTGTTGCCCCTAGCTAAAACTCTGTCGTTTTACCCGAACACTTTTTGAAAACCCCACCTGGACGCTCCCCGGACCTGAAAAACCTGTTCACAAGAGAGTCTAGTGTCAGTTCCCGTGTGGACTATCAGTTTTTTTTTTTGTAATAATTATATTTAATTGTACGCTTCCATAAAAGCTTAAGTCTCACAAGTTTCATAATTAATATTATTAAATTAATTATTCTTTTAATTAATATGTTGCCTTGGTATGTGTAATTTGTCTTGTTTTTTAATTCTTATATACTAGCAGTTCCCGCGCGGCTTCACTTGCGTGTACATATTAATATAGTTTACGCGGCACCCTTATTTTTTTTTCCAAAATAAAAGTAGCCTAAGTTACTCCTTGTAACACCAGCTATCTACCACTGAAAGTCTCGTTCAAATCAGTCCACCCGTTCCGGAGGTTGGCCGGTACAAACAGACAGACAGACAAAAATTAAAAAAACTGATTTTAAGGCACATAGTACAATCAGATTATATATTTATTTCAGATGATTATACATCAGGTGTGTTCGCTTTTTGGGATGATGTTTATGATGAAAAGACAATATTAAATCCAAGTTTTCGACCTCGGCAGACGACCGGGTTAGACACAAACAAACTCACATTCGCATTTATAATATTCGAGTTCGGGTTATTCAAGATTTAAAAATTTTTAATTTGTTTTGTTTTATAACCCTGTTGCACATGAAAATCTTCTAGTTAGTTCCGTACCTGCATTGAATATTCTTAGTCCGTTAAGTCGTTGGCCTAATAAGACGATTAGGTTCCACACTGCATTTCCTGCTCCGTGGTTTCCTCTCAAAATACTTTGGATTTTGCAGATATTCATCAGTCGATCTGTAGTTTACTTTAATTAGCTTTACATAAAAATAAAGTGTGACGTTCCAACCATAGGTTTCTTTATCACACCGCTTACTAACCAAAAGGGGAAATACTTTCGTTGTTCAGGATGATCCCCATAGTTTCCGGCGTTCTATACTTCTGTTTCTTAAACTTCTGTTTTTTATGTAAGGATTACTTACTTATGTAAGGATGCGTTAAAAAACCTGCTCACATCACAGGTTTCTTTACTAAGACGACAACAATATCATTGCCGTTCACGGACTAGTCGGACCCTGATGTGTTTGGAACATTTGATTTTTCTTTGACATCGTTTTGTTCACAATATGGAGAACTTGAAATATACCGTTGTCTACGCGCGCCGCGCGGCTCTGTACGAGTATATCAGAGGGGGTGCGCGGCGCGGGACTCGCCGAGCGCCCACACCCTAATACAATCGCCGGCACTTCACTTCGCCTCTGACCAGCTGCGACTGCGCACTTACATTTTTTATTATATCGTAATTTTGTAGTACGACATTAAACGCCGGTTCCTGTTTAATATTTTATTTTATTTCAATATAAGTAGAAGATAGGAATCGCCAACAAGTGGTCCTTCGCCTTTGAAGCAGCAGCCAAAAACAAATACAGTCCACGCTCGCTTCGCACGCCCAAGTTACGGTGGACTTTGAACCGCAAGCTTTTTTGTTCGGTGCGCAGTGCCACGCAGTCTACGGATTGAAGACCAGTGAAGTCGTCAAGTGAAATTGTGGATAAGGATATCGACATACGTGAGCTCGTTCCAATCTATCCTTTTATTACATTTCCCGTAGTATTACCTACATCTTAAATAACTAAGTGATTAAAATAGTGCTTAATTTGCTTTCACATATCTACCGAGCTTCTTTTGGTACGTTGTTTAGCTAATACCTAGCATACTGTTTTTTTCTTTCTGCGCTATTACGTATTCACCTATTTTTTCCGTTCATCTTCCTCTTTAAAACCAAACTGTGATTATTATTTCTTTTAAAATGGCTGAAAAACTTGTCAATAAGCGTAGTTCAATGAAAGCTAAGCTTACAAATTTTAGCAATTATTTAGACATTTTAAGCAGTTGTTCCGAACTGTCTCAACTGCAACGTTTGGAACTGGAAAGTCGGTTTAGTAAATTCGAGAACTTATACGATATATTTGATGAATTACAGACTGAAATCGAGTCGTTGTCGGATAAACCGGAGGAGGCATACCAGGCACGGAGTCAGTTCGACGACCGGTACCACGCGTTGACTGCGGCAGCTCGGTGGCTACTCGCCAGCAGCGGCCGACGTCAATCTGTGGGCTCCGTAATTATTTCCGAGGACTCAGCATCGGGTAGGCACAGACACAGTTTTATACATTTATTTACGAAACAATCCTTCCAATGTTCCGCCGTGGAACCTAGCGCTGCCAAAACAGCTCGAAGGATTTATGATTTTTGGGGAAGCTACTGTAAAAGAAAACGCGGTACGTTTTTGGTTCCAACGTTTTCGTTATAGGAATTTTAACCTATAGAACAAACCTCGTGGTCGACCGGAGACCATAGTTGACAATGAAGAATTAAAAGGGATCGATAGGTGTTAAAACAATTTTAATTCACTTAAATCAAATTGGAAAAGTGAAAAAGCTAGAAAAATGGTACCGCATGAATTGAGTGAAGCACACCAACAAACACGTGTTGAGTGTTGCGTTGCGTTACTCAACAAACACCAACACTATAACAAGGGGATTTTGAATCGTATTGTTGCTTGCGATGAAAAATGGATCCTGTACGATAATCGAAAACGCTCGCCACAGTGGGTGAACCCATGAGAACCGGCCAAATCTTGGCCCAAGCGGAAGTTGACTCAAAAAAAATGTACTGGTGAGTATCTGGAGAACCAGTGCTGGTGTTGTTTACTACAGCTTCCTAAAATCTGTCCAGATTGCCAGAAAATTACGGCAGAACTGTATTGTCAACAATTTTAAACAAGCTAACCGTTTAACAACCGAGACTTGTCAATTGCTCTAGCCAATTGCATCTTCAACCACACACTCCACAATTTCACAACTGCGATTAGAATGTATCCGACACTCTCCATACTCCCCGGACCATGCTCCAACAGATTACCATTTCTTCCGAAATTTGGATAATCGTTTGCAAGGAAAAAAAATCAATTCCGATGAAGCAGTTAAAATTTCAAACATTTCTTTGATTTACGCTCTCACAATTTTTTCAGCAAGGGAATTAATGAACTTCCTATAAAATGGCAAAAGTGCATAGATAACAATGGTATATACCTTGATTAATTAAATAATAATATATAAATTCATTACAAATAATTCGTTTTACTTTTTCGTAAACGTTTCATGTCAAATGAAAGTTCTCTTCTTTTAAGAAGGTACCCTAATTCAAAGTAGAAAATTCTCACGCATTTTTTACATTGTTAATGTATACACATATTTTTTTTCTTTGTTTTAATTAATTTCATCATAGCAGAGTTTATTTTTTGAGTGATATATAATGGAACTGGTTAGCTTTATTCAATCCATTACAATATTTTGTACGTCAGCTTAATAAAAATGTTATCCATCTTATTACTTTTGTTCATGTGTATCGTAATATTTTTGTACATACATAAACAAACACCTCGTGGACACAAGCTACCACCAGCTTACTCTGTAGAACTACCCATCATCGGACAAGCTTATCTAATATTAGGAACTCCTTCAGGTGAGTTAGTAAAAACATATATTATGTATTTTAATCTTCAGAAACAAACGCACGCGACAATAATTTGCCACTGGGTAAAAGCTTGTCAGGGTTTTGATGGTAAATGTAAATATGGAGTATTTCATTATCCCTGTTACTGATTTAAAAATTGCTACTTATTCTCAATAATTTGACTTTGTTAAAAGAGATTTGCTTGATAAGATTTCATGAAGCATTTATGTAGTATGCCTTGTCAGTACGTGGTCAAGTATTCATTTTTTCTTTCTAATCGATTAAACTGGAATCAGTAAGTAAGTACTCTTTATTGTACACCAAATATATAACATATATACATCTATAAACATAAAATGCGCAATAGGCAGCCTTATCACAACAAGCAATATCTTCCATATATGTACATGTATCTTATACATGTAATATATAACTTCTAACTGGATCGGAGAATACCAGTATTGCGGTTTAATAATCGCAACGTATGCTGAGTGATGTCCAAATTTTGGCACTGATGGGACACACATTTTCACATAACTTTATAAATTTAATTTATAAAGATATTTAATAGTTTTGGTCGTATCGCTGCTCACTGGCAATGTTGGCCTTCATGGAGGCGGTTTCCGCTCGGTCAGGCGGAAGATGTGGTGTTGCCAGTGAGCAGAAGTAATATACTCCCAGTTTTTTATTTTTATTGTTTATTTTTTTTTTTTGTTTGTTTGATTTTGTATATTTTATTTCTCCATTTTCCGTTTTATTGTTTTCGTGTGAAAATTTGAGTCTGTGTGCCAAAATAAATCTTTTCTTTCTTTCTTTCTTTCTTTAACTTTCATGACGCTGAAATTATGTAACAATGGCTCTTGATGTTGATCCTACAAGAAGGCTCTTGATATAGTCGTAGTCTTATGATGGAACTATTTATCTACTAAACTTATCAACGTCCTACTTGCAGCTGTAGTTGGCGTTCAAAGTCTGATGGTGGAGACAGAAGGTGGCCATAGTAAATGTAAAAAACTTGTTTTTAATTTGCTTATTAATGTTGTAGGATTATGGTCAACTTTACATAAAATTGCGTTGGCGTGTGTCGATAATGGTGGAATCATGTACATCAAAATATTTAACCAGATTCATTACCGTAAGTATTATTTTCTATTATGTTTTTAATACGATAACTATTGAAAAATAATATAATGTAACTCATGCAAAACGATGCATACAGCCTTCCAAATCTCGGCGACGCTTGCCTAGCCAAGAGCGGAATAACAAAAGTATAGCTAGAAGCGCTTAAAGCGTGCAGTAAACCATTATAATCGGTCTACTAATTGTCCAGTAGAGGAATCTGCTTATCATCCAGAAAGCTGTATTTGAACAGATCTCCAGCACCCGAGTTTAAATGTTTTTCTAATTTAAATTATCACATCGTTGTTATTTATCTACCTCTGAAGTTACGAAATGAATCTCATTGTAGATTTAATGTTGTTACTGTTTGAATTTGTCTATTTTTAGTAATTACGGATCCTGATGACGCTCTCACAGTGGCAAATGCATGTTTGGAAAAACATTACATATACGACTACGTAAAGTCTTTTATTGGTAATGGGTTGTTCGCAGCACCAGGTAAGGTTACACATATTTTAGATTTAAATCTAATAGAAAAAATATCTTAAAATTCTGGGTCTATTTCAGAAAAATCAAGATTGCATCCATAATTTCCTTCTATAAATGTAAGCGACCATATTGAGCTTGTGGCATTATGTCGCGGCGCTAGTGTCCATTTTAAAGCAAGTAATGAGAGTCAATCTTTCGCTTTATGTAAAATCAAAAACTTTTTTTTTTATAAAACACGGTGTTGTCATGTATAATCAGTAGCAGCAAATTTTCAGATCTACAAAAAGTTAGTCAAAATATTATTTTGGGTCTCACACGTATTATTTAGTAATAATAGACTCTTTAAAACGTCGATTAATAATGGTTTCAGGATTTAATGTAGGGCGTTTCGGAAGACAAGATGGGGTTATTTGATTTTTAGTCCAGTCACTGGGCAGATTCTGACTAGCAAAAGGTCACGGAGAGTTCTAGTTTGGCAGACTGTTTCAGTTTGGTGACCTAATTAATGTTTTGAATTTGCGACCCTGAGCAACCGTCGTTCACGCCGCCGTATTGGAAAAATGGTGCCGAAAATCAGTTTTTCCAGAATATCTTCTCTCCAGCATCATCTGGGTTATAAATGGGAATAACAAAATTATAGTGCCTACAAATTCCTGTCACTTTTGTTGTCTGAAACATTTTTTTACAGAGAAATGTAATTATAGCTAATACAATTTTAAAACATATGTGGAGGAATACTACGGAAACATGACTGGCGGGCCGCAGCCGAACCGTTAAAACTGTCAAAGCCCGATGCAGGATCAGTAGTAAGGCTTACCTTCGCTGGATGACACTGAAGTATATTCAGCAATTGATTTTGCTAGATGCACACTGATTTATTGTCAGGAGTTCAGGACTGAGTGTGGTGGGCGCTACACACATATACAAACGTGCAACAATTAGCGGCAGTCCATGTTTGTCACCTCCTACCATTCAGCTCCTCAGCATACGTGCTGGGTAATCAACTACCCAAGCTCAAGGTGGGGTATGCCCCACGGGTAGTTGATTACCCGCAACATGGTTTTCTCCATGCCATCCAGTCTTCGGCGTAATTAAAACCTTGCCTTGGGCTACAAAGATTTCGCATGAAGCTTTATAAATTCGCCAGAGCCTTGTTTGTTAATCAGTAGCATGCCTTACGAACAGGTATGGTAACTTGGCTCCTGAAAAATGACGATTTGGAACCTTTACATGCTTAGATCTAACAGATATTTATTAAGAAAAAGTGGATTAATTGACTTTAAGTTTAAGTGACGATCTTCAGCCCCTCGTCATCGTGTTATCGAAGGTACTCAAGACAACAAAGCAAACAATCCTAAACTCGACTATTTTAGCATGTGCATTTTGGCACTCCATGAGGGAGTTCCAGTGGCGATCTTTTGGCTTCCTCTTTAGACCTTCGTCATCATGTGTAATGAAACGTACTCAAGACAAAGAAGCAAATAAGAACAAACTCGACTACATTGCAAGTTAAATAAAAGTTTATAAATAGGCTCATATTTTGATAATATTTTTCTACTATACATATAAAAATGTCAATCAATTATTAGCAATCCATTTCAAAGAGTTAATGACCCGGGCACACTTTTTTAGAGGGTGCCTACTAATATATAATGAGTTAAGCCCAGTGACCTTTGAGACTATCCAAGGTCACTAGACCTAAGTCATTGTGATCAAATAATTTATTTAATTACAGTTGACATCTGGAAACAGCGACGCAGATTATTATCCCCAGCTTTCGGCCTCCCAGCGGTACAAGGGTTTATGGATGTGTTTAACGACCAGGGCAAGAAGATGGCCCGTGAGCTAGAACAATACGTAGGGAAAGGTCAATTTAGTACAGAGGCGATTTTCAAGAAAAACTTTTTCGAGACTTTTTGTTGTAAGTTTAAGTATTCCTCTAGACGGTTTTTGAAATAATTATGGTCAGAAAAACATAAAAAAACACGCTTAATGGCAATTTAAAAGGGTTAAAAAAGAGCACCACGACGCAAAATTATTGTATTGTCATCCGAACTACATATACAGCGTGATTTTGAATCGGTTTTGGAAAAGAAAATGTTATGCTCTATATCAAGTTACCCGTCTGCTCGTTTGCCGCCTGTAACATAAAAAAATAAGTATAATCCATAAAAATCCATAAATCCATAAAAAACGAATACTCGTTTCGTAAAATGCAAATATTTTTTGAATTTATACTTTTTTTGGCGCGTTATGGAAAAATGATGAGAGTAAATTTTTACTGTGTGCGCGCACACCGTCGCGAAAAACCGACACCCTGAAGTTAGCTAGTCAACATTTTAGTTTTTCAAGAAAGTCACCAACTTCACGATAGTGATAAAAATGCTTTTTACATATTACTTTGAGTACGTTTGTAGAACTTGAGGTTAGTTGACGGTTAGTTAATCATGTCGTTTGCGAACAATAAATGAGAACTCGTGGCATGGACACCCACACTACGTTTCGCTACGATTATTTTCATTGAATGGAGTCGCATTGACACACACATTCACATTAGGTAACTAAGCCGCAAAATAACCGGAGGCCCTAACCCTTCCCTCTCCCCTATTCCCGTACTTCCCCTCTCCCCTCTTCCCCCTCTTCTCCTACTCCCACCTTAAAGGGCGGCAACGCACTTGTGACTTGTAACTCTTGAGTTACAGGTGCCCATGGCCGGCGGTAGTCATTTACTATCTGGTGACCCGTCTGCTCGTTTGCCCTCTATCCGTAAAAAAAACAAAAAATATAACCACAGATAAGATAACAGTTACCTCACTTCGGTTTAAAAAATTAAATTAAAATGAAAAAATAAATAAATTAACAGACAAACCTAAATGTATTATATTAAAGTATGAAAAAGATTTGGCTGAGCTAATTGTTATTTAATCAAATAATTATTATAATGTGGGCTCTGTTTTTATTGATTTTTTTAAATAATAAAACCAAACTAAATAATTAACGAAGGACGACCTGAGGAAAGTAGCTGGGAGGGACTGGATGTGGAAGACTGGGTACTATGGCGCACATTGGGAGAGGCCTATGTACAGCAGTGGACTAGAATAGGCTAATTGATTGTTTGATTGATTGAAATAATTACTTATTTATCAATTGTTCATTTTAGTAACAGCTTTGGGTGTAGATGCAATCGAAGATGTTACGTTCGTACAAAATTACATGAAGTCTGTAGATTTATATAAGTTAGTTGCAATGACGAGGTTCCAGAAGCCTTGGCTAATGAATGACTTCTTATTCAATTTTTTCGGTTACAAGAAAACAGAAACTGAGTTACTGAACGAGTTGTCGAAATTGTTTAACGTGGTAAGTTTTTGCAGCACTTATCAATGCGTGATCAATTTGTTATGTAACCTTGCTAACATAATTACAATAAACGATATAGATTATATAGCAGTTGATACATTTACAATGGTTTTATCCATTTAGTTAATTTGTATCCAACAAGCAACTTTGATTTTAACAATATTTACCTTCCGTAAAATTTTTTATCACTTTCAGCTTCTCCACAAAAAGAAACTTGCTATGAAAAATATTGAAAATTGTAATGAGTCACATGGAAAAGAAAATAAAGGTATGAAATTCCAAACGCCACAATCTCAGATGGCTACCGAGTTTTGCTCTCAGCAAAGAACCGAGGAAGGCTCCCCGTACTACCAATACTTTCATATCTGACAATCACTTGTCTAATCTCTTGCTCTTTCTCTGTAGATCATAACTAAGCAAGATGTGAGAATTTCAAATTAACACTTACCGCAATATGCCTAGGAGTAAATATTGGGTCATGGAAACTTAATTTTTTTTTCAGGTAAACTATTTTTAAATGTCCTGTTAGACTTATCATCCAATAATATTATCAATGAAAATGATATTGCTGACGAGGTAAATACGGCACTCATAGGTACTTATGAATCTACTGCGAACATGCTACTGGTAACTTTGGTGTTCCTCGGACAATATCCTGAAGTGCATAAGCGGGTTTATGAGGAGTAAGTTTCTCTTATATTTGGAAATTAAAATTGTCATGCCTGAGATTACATAATGGGAAAAACCGTTAACAAATAAGTATTTTCTTTTGTGTAATATGAAAGCACATCTTACCTATTTACTTTCTTACATATTTAGAAAGTATTTAGGATTATCAATGATGAACATAAAGCTAAAAGAAAGATATTGTCGACCAGTGAGGGCGAGGCAAGTATTAAATAAGTTAAGTAAACATGAAAAGAGAAAAGATGAAAATTCAGAATCTTATAAAATATACAATAGGTTTTTCGTAAATACATTTAGTTAACTGCACATTATCAAAACTGATTTAAAGAAAACATACCTTAACCAAGTTTTTTTCCGCACAATCTTTTACAGAGAAAATCTTTGATTGTATAGACCAAGAACTGTTGTGGCATAATACCAATAAAACATATAAATTCTGCGTAGCTAATAAAATAAGAGAACGAGAATTCACCATCTGCAAACATTTTTTTAAATTGATTCAGGTGCTGTACTCATTAGTCTTCATCTTATAAATACAACGTGATAAAAAATATTTCTCCAGCATAATTTGTAATTTATGTATAATTTTATAGAAAAATAACTTTTTCAGAGTTATCGAAGTGATGGGCGATGAGCGAGACGTAGAAGAAACAGATATACCGAAGCTAGTGTATACGGAAGCAGTGATTATGGAAGCTATGAGGTCCTACGCGACAGCGCCTGCCCTGCCTAGACATGTTGAAACTGATTTAAAGCTTAGTAAGTTGAATTTAGCATAACATTTATGTTCTAACACAATTTTAAAGATTCATAATCCCACTAATATTATAAATGTGAAAGTTTGGATGGATGGATGGATGTTTGTTACTCTTTCACGCAAAAACTACTGAGCCGATTGCGATGAAACTTGGTATATAGATAGCTAGAGACCTGGATTAACGCATAGGTTACTTTTTATTTGGATATTTCTACGTGATCGGGACTTACGCGGGTGAAACCGCGGGACGCTGCTAGTAATAAATAAGTCTTATCGTTAAATTTCATAAAGTTTTCATCTTAAAGCCTTTGTTTAAAATAAAAATAAACTACTAGTAAAGTTGGGTTCACATTACTGTACTAGTAATTGTCTTAATTCTTACTACTGTACTACATGACGGTTATGTACCTACTTTGTAGGGTTCAAACCCGCAACTTCACGATCGCAAGTTTCACGCCTTAACTGTCTTAATAATGTGCTTCGAGTTTTCTTATTAAACCGCTAAAATCGTCTAGTTCAGGAATGACGAAAAATCTGTTCGACTTTTTTACAGAAAATTACACCTTGCGCAAAGGCACATACTGTGTCATATTACCAATAGGACTACATCGCCATAACTCTTGGGGTGACAGTGCTGTGTTTAGACCGGAACGCTGGTTGAATCCTGAAACTCTGCCCAAGAAGTGTCACTTGGGATTTAGTATCGGGAAAAGAAATTGTATAGGTAAGCTTCTTATAAGTATTTAATTATACATATTTGTTCAGATATTAAAAATATGTAGGCAAGTTCGCCGGAGCAGGACCTAATTTGCAATCTTAACGCACACCGCTATAGATATGAAATAGAAAGAAGAAGAAAAACCGAGTAATTTTTCTTGCCTTTCTGGTTTTTCCTGATGATTACGCATAAGTAGCTAAATACGACATTTGTTTCAGCACGGAGTGCAAAACCCTTAGACTAGCTATGTCATAATGCTTTATTATGTTCGTCAAACGCCACACATAGATCAACTTTCACTCTCGGTCAGTATCATAACTAAATCCACTAACTAAAAATAAATGAAATCGTATTTATTTATTTTGAGTCCGTCCTTGTTTCCTCATGATATAAAGTCGTAAGTTAAGTAGTTATATTTAGTAATCCTACTCATATCATCCTATTCAAAAACTTTGTACTCTTTTCCAGTTGCCCTAAGGTCGTTTGAAAGTATTTTTAATAACATTGCACTTGATATAAATGTTTACATTCTCACGGTACATTCGATCAAAGCTTAGTTCCACTTTGGAACGTTATGTAACTCTAATTGATCATCGACGTTGCTGTTGGTCAAGTGGTTAGTGATCCTGACTGCTAGCCGTAAGAGATCGTGGCCTCATTTCGCACCCAGGACAAATAATTTTGTAATGAGTTCGATCATTTATGTGTTCAGTAATATACAAGTCTATTTATCAGCAGTCTTTATACCATAGTACAGGCTCTGCCTAGTTTGGGATCAGATGGCCGTGTGTGAGCTGCCCGACGCGACGTTTCAAACCGGCTACACTACCATGGCCTGTCAGCCTGTAATCTCGGTCTAGTTAATTTCTGTTAATTCCATGTTAGAGGCCGTTATAATTTCAACTGTGTTATAAATGCAACTGAATAATCAAAATTTTGTATATCTTGTTTCAGGTAAAAATTACGCCTTACATACAATGAAAGTAGCTTTGGTACACATTTTACGAAGATATAGAATAGACGCAACCGAAAAGAATATCAAACTCAGTGTACATCTTACAACAAAAATAGAGGGAACTATAGCGATTTATAATAGAATGTAAAAACTATCAGGCAAAATGGACTTTGACTTGAGCTTGCTTTTATACCTATATTAATACTTACATAAGTATATTTATACATTCACACACACACACACACACACACACACACACACACACACACGCACACACACACACACACAAACACGCACATACATATGCACACTGTCATAATCACTGCAAGGAGTTAATTAAAAATATGTTTAACCTTGTATTTTAATTTGAACCTGGTATAGGCTTTAAAGGACATTTTTATTATAATATATGTGGTACATAAAGGAAAAGGACTTTTATTGTTTACTACAGGTTAATAACTAACCTCATCAAAGGTGTAGGTGGTCTATAAAACCACCTACACCTTGGATGACCGATTCTTTAATGATATTACGTTCTCTTCGAGGTGACAAAGAAAAAAAAAACCGGTGCTGCTATAAATTACTACCGCCAGTTAAGAAATATTGTCAATTTTACTATAAAGTAAGAAAAAAATAAAAATTTTAATCAAACGTAACGAAACCAAAAAAATCCAGCATCCATGTGGAGACATATAACGAGTATTTTAAAACCGGTAATACTTCAATAACCGTTCTTCTAAAGAGTTACTGTTTATGTTCGATCTCTGACAGGGTTTCGGGTTGAAAGAATCCAGAAAGAATTTAGAACCATTAAAATAGCTCGCCTAATCGTGATGTCTCTATTATATGGTCTGCTAATTACAGAGACAATAATTATATATCTCTTTGTTAATATTGTTAAGAAAAAGATAGAAATTATTAAATAAATGTTAAGGTCAGTTAAGCTAAATTATAACTTTGAAGCGGGAAGTCGAGCGCAATATTACCGCCTTATCCTCGGCTCGCTTGATTTGACTTTGGGGTAGCGAGGTACCTTCCTCTTTTCTACTATTCAGCTTACAATATATTTAAGATTTGTTCAAGTTTGATCATGTAAATGAGAATGGGAAATTTCAGTGGGTATGTGCTGATTTCTTAAAGATTAAATTTTATTACTTTAATAATGGCAGAATGGTCTATTTATTTCAATGAATGAATAATGAAAAAGTCAATGAATAATCCAAATCACAAAAACAATTTAATTAAAAAAATATGTATTTAATAAATTATATAAGTACAATTATCTACAATAAACAAGTTACAAATAAATAAATATGGATGGTTTTACTTTAAAGTAAATCGCATTGAGCAACTATGTTAATTAATTGAAAGATATAATATAGGTATTTAATAAATAAAAACTAACGTCCTAGTGACTCGGTGTTCTAAAACTAGAAAATAAATTATTAATAATTAATATTTGACTGACTTCAAGTGATTCACTTAGTGAAAACAATTTGTATGAGATGTTTTTGCCGATTTCTCTATTTCTAGTTATGAGAAAACAGAATTTTAACATGTTGTCCGCTATGATAACTTGAGACGTAAGTAACTTTTTTTAAGCCTCCAGCTCATATTTTTATAACAGTTACATAACAAATCCTTCATTTAAACTATACATGAAAAATATAAAAAAAATGTGCATCAAATACAGTACCTAATAACCTTTTTGAAAGAAGATACATTTTTTAAATTCAATCTTGAAAAACACTACACATAAAAAAAAATTGTCTCCACAGAATTAAGATTTAAAAAAAGGATAACTTGTTTCATAAAACCGATATCTACTTGACATAAAAATGCAAAATACATTTTGCACTTCACATTTTTATTTAACTGTCAAAAAATTCTTAAAATGAAAGTAATTAAAATAAGTGTATGTATTTGAATTTGTAGTGGAAAACAAAACAAGTAAACGAATGTAGTATAGTCACCTAAATTGAAAACACATCAGACGACAATACTTTGTAAGTTGTAAGAATATACTTACTCTGTATGTTCTATTAAAATATCTTTTACCACGCGCATAAGCATTTACAGTACATTTTATTATATATTATATAGTATATTGCATTACCAAACTTATTTTAATTTAAAAGAAGAGTACAATAAACAATAACTATTGAATTCTCACGTGAATCTAATCAAAATCAGTCCCTAAGGACTAAATGCCTAAAATAAATAATGTTTTGCTACTATTAACTATGTTTTGGACGTAGCTGTCAACTAACCTCTCAGTAAATGCAAGATATAGGAAAATATGTCTTAAGTACAATAGAAAATACCATGGCTCGTTCATAAAAAAAACTTACAATTACAAACTAGCTATCATTTAGAAGTAAAAAAAATAAATGCTATTCAAATTTAGAATTAAATTAGTTTAAATACCAAAAAGTATATATTCATTCCGAATATCTAATCTCATAAAAATATAGTCTATATATTTTTTTTTAATTAACGCAAATTTAAAAAATTAATATGTAGGTAGTAACTTATTTAAACATATTTTTTTACGTTTTCTGAACTTATATATATATAATTTTTTATTATTTTTCTTACCATTAGAAAATGAAATGTTTTCATTAAAATTGTTTTTAATTATTTCAGCCGTTTGTGTTGTAATTTCCAAAGATAAGAATAATCAGGTAGATGACTGTCAAGTCAAATCAGTATATTTTTAGTGAACGTCAAAATGGTAGGTTCACTACATTTTTGTATAAAATAAACTTTTAATTTTAATTTGACGATAATAAAATAAATTAAAAACAATTTTCACAGTATTTAAAATTATTTTCTTTCCCGAATTGGCGAAATTATTTATATTGTGATTCAAAATTCATCTTCATAAATCAAAGTAGAATTTTATTAGCATTTTGCTAAGACTTCTCTTGATTGTTAAACAAAGCAAAATATATATTTTTTTTATTGTTATGTCCTGCAGAAATATGTTATGATTTTAAACACATTTGAGGCTATGTTTTTAGAATTTTTAAATATTTCGGTGTTTAAAACAATATTATACCCATCAAGCATAATATTGATCGTTATTAAAATAATTCAGAAATCTGTAAGTGTAAGAAATTACCTCAGATAAAGAGCAGTTCATTAACCATTTACTTAAACTTGCATTAATGATTAATGCAAGTTCAATTGATGTGATTGTGTAAATATTTATAAGTAATTTTACATCGCAAAAATCCAAAAGTATTTGAATAACCCTGGAAAAGGTAAAGTTATTGAAGATCTTAAGAATATTGAATATGGTATTAAATTTAAATTTTTATGTTTTTGCTACATTGAAGGAACGGTTTCAGTTCGCTGACGCAGGGCTTTTAAAGCTCACTTCACTTTCTTTTTTTAGCATTGAAATCTAAGTTACAGTTTGGATATTGAGTAACACAGTCTTTTTGCTCCTGACCATCGCGTGCGGCTTGAACATATCTGTAATAGAATATCGCCATCTTACTGTCTCCAGCAGGTAAAAGTTCACTGGAGTCCCTGGAAAATAAAATAAAATATTTTAGAAATTCAAGTCAAATTTAAATTAAATGTTTAAACTTTTATTGAGATACAGCGTGACATTTTTTGATGTGGCAACATTTTTTTTATTCAACTTATAAAGTAAAGGTAAGGAGTACTATCTTTTACGGCGGTCAAACAGAAAAAGTTTCTAGCTGAAAGCAGTAAAAATAGTTCAAGAGCCAACCAGAATGGCGCTGGTATAGACAAAAATAATAAGACCTTAGCTTAGTTAGTTAGTTGTTATATAATTAGTTGAAATATAATTTTTTTTAGAGCAGTTAATAAAACTATGGATGATGCAAAACTCAATATTTTATCAGATGTCTGCTATTTATCCATTTACGTTAACATTGATTTCTCATTATTGGTTATCTTAAAAACTGCGTCATTACAAAATGAAGTTTCTCCTTCCTTGTTGTACTCTCCAGCTACGGTAGCACCACCTAATTGAAGCCTCCTAAAGGACACTTTTTAGGGCTTCGTACCTCGAAAGGAAAAAACGGGACCCTTATAGGATCAATTTGTTGTCCGTCGGTCCGTGGGTCTGTCTGTCTGTCAAGATTTGTCTGTCTTTTTCTCAGGAACGCGTAGGGGTATCAAGCTGGAATTTAAATCAAGTACGCAAGTCTATTGTTCCTTGAAGCTGTGTAAAAATCAAACTTCTAAGCCAACGCAATCAAAAGATACAGCCGTTTATGCCGCAAATTTCCGCAAATTTTCGACACTCGCAAGGGAATCAAAACCTAGTGTTTCCCGTGAACTCAGAATCTTGAAATTTGGTACGAAGCAATGTCTTATAGCACAGATAAAGGAAAAATTGCGAAAACCGTATATTTTTAGTTACATCATACGACACAATTAACATGATATTTCATTTTAATTTAAAGAGTCCATGACTCTCCTCCCCTTGTTTAATTCGTTATGAAAATTGTATTTCGCCTCCCGGCAAAAAAAGTATCATATCACAAAAAAAGTGTCATATCACATCTTGGGTATGTTTAACATTTTTATAGCATTGAATAGCAAATGTTGTATTTGGTCAGCTGTAAAAACGTTGTTATTAACTCCCTAAATAAAATGTTCCCTTTTTCACTGAGCTATTTTGTTCAATTCACAGACATAAAAGTCGTGTCTTCTCGAAATAGCTGTTTTTGTATTATGACACTTTTTTGCCGGAAGGCGATATAGTTAAGTATACACTATTTAACTATATATTATTTTACTTTGAATGTTCATTACCAGTCCTACTGAGGGTAATGATACAAAACCTTATGATTGTTTACTTTCAAAATCATTCTAGATGTATCTGTAACGATTGTTGAAACAATTAACCCGACATAAATTATATGTGATTATATATGCATTATTTGTTTGGTAATGATCCGAGAAGTACCATGTTCAATATGGGGGATTGTCTTAGCTCATTGTTATTGACGTGACAACGTCTTATAAATTGGTTTGCCGGGTGACACTTCAAGAAACTGCGTTACGCTCCGCTCACGTTATGCGCTCACAATGAGAGCGAGTGAGAGGCACGCGTTTTAAATATAATTCTTTGTATAAATAAATGTTTTAAATTGTTACTATTATTTCATCCTTCTTCCTACTATACGAATGAATATTCACATTAAAATTATTTTACCACTCAAAGTCGTTGTCACGTAAAACTTTCGCCCGTATACCGACTTTACAGGCAACCAATTTTTTTTTGATGTTATTTAAGCTATGTAATCACCAGCAATAAGGTATATTAATTTTGAAGCGTCAGAATTTCGATCAAGTACCATGTGCAAGAGACGGTTTCAAATACCACCCAGAACACTGCTGACGTGAATCCACAATGTTGTTTTAGCGTATAGAAACCCTCACGGGCCTTCACCACCACCAAGGTTTTCGGAGGGGCGGTGTGCCGGAATCGAAACGGCTAAAACCACACGGTGTGCCATACTGTGCCTAAATTAGAAGGGATTCGGGAACGGCTGTTATTAACACATCCGGACGTGAACCTACTCCTAATCTAAGCGTTTAGTAATAGTATACTAGTTATTTTTCTAAAAAAAAGAAACAGTCTTCATTTGATAGGCCTGTTGATCTAGCAGTTGGTGATCCTGTGCTCATCACCCAAAAAATTGTTGTGTGATGAGCACAATAATTTGTTCTGTGTTTGGGTGTAATTTATCTTTGTATGTTTATTATCAGTAGTCTGGTTACTAGAGTACAGGCTCTAGCTAGTTTCGAATCAGACCGCCGTGTATGAGGTGTCTAAAGTTATAATTATTATTTTTTCTTACTTGCAGCTTTACCTACAATCTTTTGTTGCTTATTTTTATTTAACCAGACTTCTTAGCTAGTTCATTTTTATCTCATTTAAATTTTATTGAAAAACAAAATACTTCTGTTAACCAGGACTTATTAGAAACCCAATAAAACTAGTGTAGCGTGTTCATTGGTGAGTAGAGTTACCAAACGACCATTGTTAGGTTGCAATTGATACCGCTGGTGTAACGACTGTTTGTACTAGTAAGTAATGCGTCGCAAAAACCACAACTTACTTGCTAAGATGTCTTGAGACCAAGTTACTGTATGGCGTATGCTTGAAGGGATCTCCGTACATTTCACAAATGGCTCTTTCTCGACAGCCAGATTCAGTGGCTCCCATCTGCGCCAGCAGTCCGTCTACTGTTTCTATTAGCTGTCCGTAGAATTTCTCCGCTGCTATGGTTTCCTGTAAATCACCACATCAAATTGTTTGTTAGTAATTCGTTCATTTTTCATTAAACCTTTTTAATATGTATTGAAAGTTCAAAACCAGAATCCGAAAGTAGATTATTGTAGAATTTTAAATGAAGGTTGTTAAGAAAACGAAGTGTCTTCTTTCAGAAAAGGAGAACTCATTAATCACTGTTTTGAAATAATCGAAACTCGTACTCGTACGTGCTAAATCGTCCGATATCCAAGCTGTTTATCAGTTCTACTGCTGGATGTGGGCTTCCTCTCAATGTGAGAAGTGTTAGATAAAGTAGGGAGGTCTGCCGATAACCACTAGGGCAGTGTAGCCGATCATTAGTTCTTCTACAAGCGGACTGGGAGACTTCAAATACAGTCAAAAAATATTATTGAGAAATCTCAGGGATGTCAGTTTCCCGATAATATCTATTGATCATCTTTTTTATATGATATAGAGGGTAAACGAGCAGACGGGTCACCTGATGTTAAATGACTACCGTCGCCCATGGGTACCTGCAACTCAAGAGTCACAAGTGCATTGCCGGCCTTGAAGATGGGAGTAGGGGAAGGGTGGAAGAGGCGAGGGAAGAGTTAGGGCCTCCGGTAACCTCACTCACTCGGCGAAAAGCAATGTAATCATTGCTTCACTGCCGGTTTTCTGTGAGGCCGTGGTATCACTCTGGTCGAGCCGGCCCATACGTGCCGAGTGGTCTTTAAAGCAAGGAGCTTTTCCTTTAACCTCATGAAGATTTATCAGGTTTAAGCCTTTATCTTCAATGTTTTTATAGTTATTTTATGTTTAAAACTTACAGCTAGACTAAAATTTACAAAAAGGTAAACATTTAAAGTGGAATTAAAAATACTTGATCGCGTTAATTTCCGTCAACAATTATAAAAGAAATGCGCGTGGCCATTACTTAGATACGCCAACAAACGGAACTATTGTGTCTGTTAGGGTATGATAATTAAGGAAATATTGAGACGTAAATTCAATTACATATTCATAATAATTGAAATCGTTTAAATATTTCTTGAACATACGGGATCATGCGCTGCCAATATCTGTTGTTGTTGCTTCACCAAATCAGTTTCTGTCTGTATCCTGTTGGTCTCTTTCAACTTCACTGCTGAAACTCTCAGGATCTCGTCCCTGACTGCAGAAGGAGGTGCTCTAGCTGCTAAAGCTGCTGCTCGTATCTGGAATTCAGTTAATAGAGCCTCGTAAATGTGGTGCTTAATTTTATGTTGTAGGCAGGTATGGCATATGTAGTTTGGATGATAATACTACAATTAACCACCTTGCAGCTGGAGGTGTCTAATAATTAGAATTCGGTTAAATTCCACTTCCAAGATTTGTTAACATTAGTTAAATAGTTTGCTAGTTGGTTAGTTATTACTAGTGATGTGCCGGATCGTTAAGAATTTAATCCGCAGATACGAATACGAATATGGATTATTAGTGTCTAGATCTGCGAATATAGATACGGACCTTAATTATAGTAGCCGGTTGGTATGACCTTAAAACGACATTTGATGTTAAGGATTAGTAACACTACATGTTTCGACTTGCATTACTCTAGTTTTTTTTAATTTAGTCACTAGCATAGCAACTCAAGGCTTTTTGATATGCATAATTAAATAAAATATGCATATCAAAAAGCTTTGAGTTTTGATCACATTTTAAAGATAGTTTTATTAACAATAACTACCTTAAACAATATATAATAAACTATAACATAAATAATAAAATATATCAGTATTTCATTGTCCCCTGTTTAAAATTTCATATATACTTGATAGAATACGGTAATGTAAATAATCCGTTCAAGATCCGCCAAAAAGTAACGGATACGGATACAGATATTTTTTCTCCCTCAGATATCCGCGGATACGAATGCGGATATCCGGAACATGACTAGTTATTACAGGTGAAGCTAATAAAAGCGGGTTATAAAAGTAGTGTTCTCAAAGATACCTGAATTGATTGACAAAACTCCATTAACGCGAGCGGAGCCGCGGGCAACAGCTAGTAACTAATAATGATGATAAAGTACAAGTTTCACCAATAATCATGATCAGGTAATTTAGTTCCGTATAAAGAACTTGTACAGATCGGGGTCGCCCTACAACTTGTGCTAACTAAAGCCGGTTCTAATATCGACCACGAGATAGAACTATGCGGATAAAAGAAAAGCGAACGGTTTTATGAATTAAAATTTATTACAATGTTCATTTTTCATAACTAATAACGAATTGAAACATGCTTAAATTTAATTTCTAAGACGCTTTCAAATAATGTTACGTGTTGTGTAGAGCACACACGTCCCTATTAACAGTGGACGATGATGTAATACTTACTGGATTAATATATCTGTGTTAAGGGCCAGACAGCAGATATTTTCCAATACATCTGCAGGGTACAGAAGACCGCACTTAAGCAGTATGAGTGTAGTGTAGTTGTTTTTTTTGAACATTTTGAACATGCTTTTGTAAGTTTCATTTATTTTGTAACTATGTAAATAAATCTTGGTGTTGAAATAAAACTATTTTTCACGGATTCTATCGCGATTTATTTGGTGTTATTTTACTATCTATACTGGTCCCTGACTGAAAGCAACTGAAACGTCGGGACCAGTATAGATAGTAAAATAACACCAAATAAATCGCGATAGAATCCGTGAAAAATAGTTTTATTTCAATGTGCAACATTTGCGTAAACTTTCGATAATATCATAAATCTTGGTGGTCAATTTTAACCTACTTGTAATTAGTTAACATATACGGTTTTAGTCTCGTGTATATTTCGGGGATGTCCGACTATCCGGGGGGGTCCGAAACTAGTCGGGCATCCCCGAAATATACACGTGAGTAAAACCGTTACCGTTAACTAATATGAATACCACTCACGAAAGTTTTATTCGACTATTTGTAATTGTTGTATCGAAATAAAACGTTGTGTGTATACGTATGTAGTTTGGAGGCAGGAGGTTGATAGCGGAACTCTTCAGTGGGTTATAGTAAACCTCTCGAGTTTGGGCTCATATTATATGGCTCAACAGATGGCGCTTGGTAATGATGGTCTGATGATGAAGCCAGGAAATGGACAGTGGAACTTTTTTCTTTTTAAATCGTATTTTTTATGGTATAGGGGGCAAATGAGCAGACGGGTCACCTGATGGTAAATGTCTACCGTCGCCCATGGGCACCTGCAACTCAAGAGTCACAAGTGCGTTACTAGCCTTTAAGGTGGGAGTAGGGGAAGGGGGAATCCTGGGCGAGGAGGGGAGAGCGGGAAGGGTTAGGGCCTCCGGTAACCTCACTCACTGGGTGAAAAGCAATGCAACCATTGCTTCACTGACGGTTTTCTGTAAGGTCGTGGTATCACCATATCGTAATTTCACCTGCGTTTATGATATCTATTCGCTCCTAAGGGTCGTAGCGTGATGTATGCCTATAACCTGCCTCGATAAATGCTCTACCCAATACAAAACTAAATTATTCAAATCTGACTGATAGTTACAGAGAATAGCGCTTTTAAACAAACAATCAAACATATAACTCTTCAGCTTCATTACATTAGTATAGATAAAAATAGCCGAAGTGGGCATTCTCCTTAGAAAACAATGGTGCTGACTTCGGAAGTCTGTTCACTTAGATCTATACTTATGCTATAACTGTGTGGTTTTAATCAGTTAGATTCTAAACAAGAAATACACCACGCCACTGGTAATATAAATAATCTCTATCAATCAATACTACCTTGAGATTCTTCTCAAACACCGTCTTTTCTATCAAGTTCTGTTTACCTTCTTCTTAGTTCTAGTTAAACTAGTGTCAAATGCTTACCAATGCTTCTTTTTCAACTTGATAGGGATCTTTTGGGTTGGTTTTCTTGTTTCGGTAGTATGAATTCGGTGGTGGTCCGACAGGTCTGGAAAAAGAAAGTTAGAAGGTGAATTTTATGTTGTATGGACTCGGACTTCCAGGTAAGAGCCAGGTCGAAACCTGACCTGCTCGAACTATCGCTTATACTCCCCAATTCATCCCTATGAGCAATATTCCATTCCTTCGATTGCCTTTCCTTTCCATATTCTCCCAACTTTTCCATTTTCATATTTAACTAGCAGCGCCCCGCGGTTTCATCCGCATAAGTCCCGATCCCGAGGGAATATCGGGATAAAAAGTAGCCTATGCTTTAATCCAGATTTTCAGCTATCTACATACCAAGTTTCATAGCAGTCGGTTCAGTGGTTTTTGCGTGAAAGAGCAACAAACATCCATCAATCCATCCAAATTTTCACTTTTATAATATTAGTGGGATTATGTATTTATACGGGAATGAACGCTATCACGAAATAGGTAAAATATGATTTTTTCTAATGTACAATACGACCCTAAAATATAACTTCACCTTTCTGTAACAGCCTTCCTCGTCCTTCGAGCCTTTTCCCAACTACATTAGTTTGGGGTCGGCATTCAGTCTAACTACGAAACGACCGAACTTCGATATGTTACGTGAAGCGACTGCCATCAGACCTCCGCAACCAAAGTACTAGATGATATCGAAGTTCTATATTTAGACCAGATTGTCGGACTTTTTTTTTAGGACTCCAACTACCCGTAACGAATGCCACAGATGTTGGTATGGCAACCGGAACCGACTGTTTAACGTGCTCGCCGAGGTACGGAGGGGTCTCAATGTGTTAAGAATGGTCACCAATCCTATGACTGACCTGGTTGGTATTACTTAACCTTGCAATGAGCTAACCTACTCAGTTACCACTGAGCCACGAGCCCCCCAGTCTAGTCAATACACTGAAACGTTGTTATTCGTTTGGTAGTTAACCTAAAGCTTATTAATAGAAAATAAAATAAGTTACTGTAAATGCTGGGTGTGTATGTCAACTAGAATGCCTTTCCGTTTACTAGCCCACAGCGGACTTCGAAGGCACTCAAGCAACTCTAGGCAATTGATTACATGTCCCATTTGAAGTCATTTATTACTAGTTCCCACCTTATAGGGAATGTTTCTGTGGCACATTTGAACTAAATTGAATCTCTTTAACTACCATACGAATAATGTATATTTTTTCGAGTTATATACATTTTTGGTTCTCTGCCAGTAATGGTGGTAATTTTAAAATGTTTTACTTTCATTATCTACCCAAGATATGACTATAATTCGCTGGAGACCATGGTTCTGTCTATGGTCCGAAGCGAGAGTGCGTGGAATTCCGCTGCCTCATTTTGCGAGGAGGTGATGTTGGCTAAAGAGGCGGCAGAAAGGGTACGGGAGAGGACGAGTACTCTCCCGTCCCGCAGAAGACGCATCAGGCGCCGGAGAGTGCAGAACGATCTCCGGCCTCCATGAGCGCTGGCCTGGGGGTAACGGGTAGGGCTGTCCGTTACCCTAGCAGAAGCAGGCCTGAGAAGGTGGCGCGACGTGTTCCGCGTGCGCCTCTCTAAACCGGATGGGGCAAGGCCCCCGTACTATATGGTGTGGCCTCCTGCTGACCAAGAGGCGGCCAAGGTCTGCAGGAGTTCCCGGAGGCTTCCTTCTTAGGACGACGACTTCCTTGTGACGGAACACCATGTGGTTTTAGTCGGTTCGATTCCGACAAACCACTTCACCATTTGCTCAGGTGAGGTGATGACCCAAGGGGGTTTCCACACGAAAAAAAAAAAGAACAAAAAAAAAAGATATGACCATAATAGAAAATCAAATCATAAACCCGTGACACTAAATATTATATAAGTAGGTAACATGAATTCTTTACATTTTAAAGTCAATAAATCATATTTTGCCCCCTTTAAAATCGCATGTACGTACGCGTACCTTCCCTTTCTTTTCAATTGACTCATTGCTATAAAACTTGTTCCGTTTAATTGCCATACGCTATCCGTTGACTGCGTGGACGGCGCAATGGTTTAAGCGGTAACCTCACCACCCGGTTCGAATCTCACACGGGTTAAAAAATTATGTGATCCACAAATAGTTGTTCTAAATCTGGATGTTATTGTGTTTCAATGTTTGTAAAGTTCCTGCGACACAGGAAATTATACAAAGTGTGTGATCACTCTTAAAAAAAACATTGTGAGCTTAATTTATTATACGAGAGTAGAGTTAAAAAAAAATTGGTTGTCTGTAAAGTCGGTTTACGGACGATAATTTTACGTGATAACGTAACATAAGAAAACAGTGGAAGAGAGAAAGATGCGTCACAAGCCGAACGCTTAGGCCGATCGTGCCGCTGTATCGCTTATTCCGCCCTCTCGGCTCAGGCGGAACGTGACAATGAATCATGGTTTTTCGTGCGTGCAGCCGGCGATCATCGATTTATAAGACGTTATCACGTCAAAAATTAAAAGCTTAAAGTAGTAGGTGTTTATTGTACAAAGACACGGTATAAGCAATAGCTTCAAACAATATCTTTATTAAATAATTCATTTTTATGAAGACGTTACTTATGCAGTTGTTTCTCACAATTATTTCCATCACGTTCACCATTCCTTTTACGAGTACAATCACATCCATTCTCAAAGCTTTAGAGCTCATATCTTTATTCAAATCACACGCATTATACCTTTATAAGTAAGGTATCATCATACTTATGTATATCATATTAGTCTTAATCATATGATAGGTACTTCTAGATACGGAGTAGTTTCTATAGCGTCAAGAAAAAAGGTTTATTTAACGGCTCTCAGCCTCTCATATTTTTTCTTTATATTTTGGAGAAATTAGAGAACTTAATTTGAGTTTTTTTTTCGTTTCGTTAATTGAACACAAAGTGGGGTTTCCTATGGTTCCTTTTTACATTTAACTTTTAGAAGATTTCTTTTGTAAAATAAACGAATTTTGACACGCCAAAAAGATTAAAGATGACGATTTAGAAGCATCATGATAATATTTTTTTTAGGCTGTGCTAAATTATGAGACACTCACTTTTATTTAAAATAGAACTAGCAACTATAAATAAAAACGCTATTAGGTATAACGTGCTTGTTCACGTAACACTTATTGATAATCCCAAATAGAGTTGGCTAATAAATAGTTTTTTTCATAAGATGCTAGTATCAGATCAGTATTTCAGTACTCAAAAATATATCTTCTCAGAATAGCTCGCTATAGTTAACCACTTGCTGTTGTCATTTAAAGGGGATAACAAAGTATTTAAAGAACTTCTAGAGCTTAAAAGATACAAAATCTGTGCAGTAGCAGGGATACTGACCGGGTACTGCAAACTGAAGAAACATATGTTCAACCTAAAGTTGGGCGAAGGCACAACGTGAAGATTCTGCCGATAGACAGAAAAAACAGCAATACATATTCTATGCTCTTGTGGACCACTAACGCGGTTCAACGACAGGAAATATTAGAATTCGCTACTTGGAATATTTAGACGTTTCTGGAAGCCAAAGTCTGAGCAGTGAACTATAAAGTAAGACTGCTTTACAAAAGACCAGAAATGGTCTAAGCAGCACTATGCACTCAAACCTATAATAATAATAAGCCACTTCGCGGGCCACCCAGTAGGAAACACGCAAGCGTTTGGTGTGACGTTGCGCGGCACCCTTTAAGCTGATTAATGACAGTAGGTTTCTAGAATAAGTGATCGTAGGGCATGTTGGAGATCTATATTAAAGTTTATACTTTTTTAGATAAGAAAAAGAAGAAATTAGACTAGAATTGACAATTGCCTTACTTTAGCTTTACCATGTAGTAGTCTGCATGATAACAAACAGCTTTACATTATCAAACATTTTAATAACTTGAAGATCTAATGAATTAAATGGACATGTTTTAATTATTATATGATCTGTTATTTCTTTTGACATATCAATTATTCGAACTGGCATTATGTACCTACTTTTTTATTTAATTTATTTTGTTTGACATTATTTTTGACATTTTATTATTAAAATGGTTGGTTACGATTGTAAATGTTTTGTATGTAAGTGCTAAAATGCTTTTTATGTAAAATTGTATGATTACCTTTATTGTAAATTGTATTTAGGGATTATTAGTATAAGAGTTTATATTACTAAGTATTTTAAATTGTTATACTCAGACACAATTATAATAAAGTGTCAAACAATTAAATAAATAAAAACCAAAAAGAAATCTCAGGCAAAAGTTGTTTAGTTTCGTATCTATAAATATCCACGGCTCTGAAACATTGTGTTTGTTTAAAATATAGACGTCCATTATCGCGGTGGACAGACGACCTGGTAAAGATCGCAGGACGTCGGTGGATGCAGGCTGCTTCCAATCGGTCTTCTTGGAAGTCATTAAGGGAGGCCTATGTCCAACAGTGGACGTCCTATGGCTGAAATGATGATGATGATGATGAAGATATAGAAAATAGTTGAATTAATTATAAATTAAAATGATTCCATACCTCCCAGTATTAGTTTGTACAGGTATTCGTTGAGGTATATTGTTATTGACAGCTACCCCGAGTGGCATGGGGTTACTTGCAGCGTATTCACTGGAATGATGATCATCGGGATGTCCATCTGGCCCTGTCAAGGTGGTCAGCATACAGAAAAAAATATATTGAATTGTTATATCTACAAATATTTTAATTAAATGCACGAAGTGGAAATCTTGAAATGCACAGAAAATACCAATAGTCCAGAATTTTGTGTATAATTAAACATGTATAATTAAATAAATATTGAACTTGTAATGAGTTTTCTACGATTTTGAAGTACAATTTGGCGTATATTTCAGGCATTTTTATAGCATACCCCTTTCTACTACGTTCGTACATAGGACACAGAAGAGGTTCTTTTGGGGATCTGGTCTGGTTTTATTTTCTGAAATTCACTGTAAGAAAAAATCAGCACTTCCCATGAATAATACAATGCAGAAATATGGTATCACGAAAACTGTACCCCATAAGCCGTTGCTTACTCGAGTAATATGGTCTGGTTTCGAGAAGTTTCGACTATTATTGCTGTACTATTTTGGATAAATTTATTATTCCAAATATGCCGTTGAGTGTCATTACGTGGTGTAGAGGTCATAAGTATAAATAATTTAGAATCACTTCATAAGTGTCTATATGAATATATTGTAAACCCATTCGCAGGAGTAACAAATACCTTAATTGTAGTAGATATTTCTGCAGATTACTAGTTTTTAATTTATAAACATTATATATATTAAACATCGGATTACAGTACCTTATAAACATTAGCAAGATTCAGTACCCAATATAAGCTAGATAATAACCATTTGTAATGTGGAGGACCATTTAATATTATGACCACAACTATCATTGTTATAATTATTTGAAGATGATTCAACACAGTTGCTAACCTGGAGGCAATCCCAATCCCCAGGCGTTTATATCTTGCATGTCGTTCACTGTTGGCTTGAAATTTGTTATCGCGTTGCGATGAATGTCTCCTATGATGAAACTACGAAGAGAAGAATAAATAGTAGTATTAATATAGCTCGGTATTTCCAATTTTTTTATATACTAATGAATTTGTGACAGCCAGTATGCAATAATAAAACTATAATAAGTCTTCTTGAAAAGAGTGTAAATGAAAAGACGACCGGCCATTTGAATTTGGAATGTAAATTTTAGTCGTTAATATTTAGTTTAATTAAAAATGACATTTAAGTATAAATATGTATAATGTTGAAATTTTTTTAAAGTATTGAGTGACATTTCTCAAAAAAAGTTCGATCGTATTCGATAGTGTTGTGCGTGAAGTGTACAAACAAACCTGCAACTTTATCAATACTGCAAAACTCAAAGTAATTTGCAGTCTTCAATTGAAATTTAACCATTGGTTTAATCATGGTTTAGTGTATTAAGTCTAGACTACTCGGCGGTTAAAGTTACCTTTAACTTTCGGGTAGGGCTAATCATAAGATTAACCGACCAATACCTTGATCTTGTGACATCATCTGTCAAGTAACGTGATTACTTGACGGTTTTGACCATATACAGTTATATACCACGTTGTTATTTTGTGTCTGTTTTCAACGAATAATAAATTAAATAATTGAAAATGGTTTTTTTTATTGGATTGATCATCAATTGGATGAAATAGAAAATTCATCAACACTGTGAGTTCCGAGGATTCGTGTATTTTAAATTCCGTATTGAATATTTCACGGACTTAGATGAAACAGATTACTTTGTTGGATTTCGTCTGTCAAAGTTTGCAGTAACTCAAGTTCACAACTTTATAAAACACAAATTAATGCCTAAAACGCAAAGGTGATATATTTTTTGTTATTTAGTAATTTATAAATAAGCAAATATGTTTATAACCTATCAATCATTGTCCATGGTAATTCACTACAAATTAAAAAAGAAATCTCACACCCTCAAACTTTTCTCAACAAAGACCATTCTTGAAAACACAAATGTAACAACTGCAAATCGCAGTACGTTTGACGGATGGTACTTTACCTAAAATTGAACGATTAAAGCGTATGCTTAGTGACATCATTCACTTAACCGGCAAGTTGTTATTCGAAGCTTTATTTACGCTTATGACGTTGACAGAAGTTACTCGTAACTTTCACTTGGCATTTAACGTTAATTAGGAATTAACTAATCCACTTGGAGTTGGTAAACAAGGCCCTAAGAGACTTTGTTTGTATTAGTAACTATACTCACTCAGTACCAAGTCCTGCTCCAGATAGTGCAAAGTTGTCTTGGCTGTAGTGATCTGAAGTTGGTGGTGGTGGCCCAAGGTGGTGGGGTCGAACTACTACGGTAGATGCGTGGCCAGATGGAGGCCCGTACGGCTGGTGGTGGGGAGCCTATAAATCAAATTATACGAATTATAATTGTGTTAAAATATTGTTATAACTTGTCCGTCCTGTCTAAGAAGAATCTAAGATAAATACATACTACAGCGCCATCTAGTGAAAACAAGCCGAACTACATAGTAACTACTAATCCTGTCTCGCGCAATGGAAGTTTAGTTTTCGATGGCGTTTCACCGTGTAATAATCTTAATGTGTGGAAACCCCCACGGGTTATCACCTCACCGGGGCCAAACGACGAGGTGGTATGTCGGACTCGAACCGACTAAAACCACACAGTGTTCCCTCACCAGGTCTTATAGCCGGGGCCTCAGGTGTACCCTAGAAAGGAAATTCCTGTGAACCCCGGCAGACTTGGTGGCCTGCCAGGCGACCCTACTATGAGGTGCAGATAGTACTGTCCCCTCTAGTTTAGAGAGGCGCGCGCGGAACACGTCGCGCCACCGTCTCGAGCCTGCTTCTGCTAGGGCGACAGATAGCCCCTTTCGACGCCCTCAGACAAGCGCTCATGGAGGCCGGAGATCGTTTTGCATTCTCCGGCCCCTGGTGCATCTTCTGCGTGAAGGAAGAGTACTTGTTCTCTCCCGTTCCCTCTCCGCCACTCACAGAATGAGGCGGCGGAATCCCACGCACTCTCGCTCTGGACCAAGGACGTAATCATGGTCTCCAGCGAGACGCTACCCACACCGACACCGTGTAATAATCTGTGATACAGTTTATGATTGTGTTTTTAGAAACTTACTAGGAAACCCTAAGACTATTTGTTTTAATAATACGCATTTAAACCATAATTGACAACCATTGTGATGAACACGATCATACATAAATTGGTTAGTACCCAGATAATACGTCAGGCATAATATGTATACACCGGTCTTGCAATTTAGATAATAGTTTTTTTGTCAAGATAAAAACGACATTACATAAACTTTCATTGTCATCTTGACAAAAACTGTTGCGTGACAGTTTACACGAAGTTAAAACACTTTAAAAGTTGTTAGTTGTGTTTAAACGTCATGATTATTGTTTTTGTACATAGGATGTCTATTTAACACCAAATAATAGACACGGTTGGTGGGGGTTTCCATAATCATGATCTTTACAGCTACACTACATTAACTGGGTATGAACATTTTCATCATCATCATAATCCTAGCCTATCATCAGCCTTTCATCGTTCACTGCTGGACATAGGCCTTTCTTAATATACGCTACTGAGCTCGATCGTCACCTGTTCTCATCTAGATCGTCCACCCGGCCGGAGGGTGTCCTATATTACGTTTAACTAGACGCGGTCTTAACTCCGGAACTTGTCTAACCCGGCGGTTATCAGTTCTACGGGCAATGTGGCTAGCCCACTGCAAC
Source organism: Euplagia quadripunctaria (assembly GCA_963859945.1). Classification (NCBI taxonomy): domain Eukaryota; kingdom Metazoa; phylum Arthropoda; class Insecta; order Lepidoptera; family Erebidae; genus Euplagia; species Euplagia quadripunctaria. The sequence goes on from OY982582.1 coordinate 882,559, forward strand.
TTCAGCATTCGTTGAGCTATGTCGGTTACCTTGGTTCTGTGTTGTATTACTTCGTCATGAAAAACATTTTACCTTTATAGAATCGTATACAAAAACACACTTATGTTTTGCCACAGTACTGACAGATATTAGTCCCGTGTATCAATCACGTTCTAAGGGTTGAAAAGAAGTGACATCATTGGTGATACGAGCCGTCGCAGGCACGGGTAACAGCTTATCACCGTTACCTTTTCAATTTACGTTTATACAAAAGAATATGTTTAGAACCAAAAACAAATTTACAAATCTCAGCACTTACATTTCTACAAATACTACATCTAATTAACTAAGTTTTAGTAAAGGGCAAAGAACCAAATAAGGTTTGGTTCTTTGCCTTTATTTTTTTCTATTAAACAACAATTAAGTCTATCTTTACTTTGAATGCATGTATGTGACAATGCCATGTTAAAAGTGAAACCGACACGCGTGTAGCACGCAATTTTATAATTGATCAAAAATAAATCATACGAATTTAATTTAAAGAAAATATTGCGGAAAGTATCAATGCATGTTTAAAAACCATTTTCGTATTTACTAAAATAGTTTTGAGTACATTTAACTGTAATTTATGTAGCTTATCATTAAGTGTCATTCTCTCTATGCTTTTAAGGCTTTATTGGCAATAAATCACCGGTATAGCACTGAAATTAATACTGGTAGTTATGAATTTTTCATCATAATTATATCATCAAGGTCATTAAGACGTCTGCTGTTGAACACAGGCCTCACCCAAGACTTCCACAATGTGCATTAGTACGCCAATTTCAAAGATCATTCATTTTTCAAGAACAACCATTTAGAACACACAGTTACTATTAGGTAAATAAAAGTTCAAAAGAATGAAAGAAATGAAGATGATTTAATATTATTAACAAAGTTTTGAAGCAGTACTTGTACCAGTAATGGCCAATAGTTTTAAGACAAAGCCAAGTACAAGATATGCCTTTTCAAAAAATGGTTTAAAATGAAAGCGATTTGGGAAAATATCTGGAAAACCAAGCATCAGGTTTTTGACTGTTATCGAGTTTTCTTGAATTCTCTTTTGAGTTTTTCTCGAGACTAGAAAGAACTCGACTGCAAAGCGTAAAGTAGAGATTAGCAGCGTGAGTAATCTATATCTCTACTAAATGGATCTGTCCATCTAATTGGGAGGTTGAGCAGGTGGTTAAAGTGGTTACGTATACTTGGATTGAGAACGCGGATGATATTAATGATTTTTTTAAAAGACAATTCCGGCATTTGGAATGATTCGTGGAGGATTTTACAAACTATCAAACAACGAACACAAAGCACACCCAGACTCGGGACAACTACTTTTGGATCAGACAAAACTGCCCTTTGCGCGGATTTATGGCAAGGTGATCAGCAGTGAAGCCTGTGGTTAGCAAAATATCTTATAGCTCAAATGATGATAAACTTCATTAAGACTATCAAAACTACTAACCGTAGAAAACATAACCGTAATTTTTTATCTTTATTGCTTGTTGTATGTAAATTATCTGCAAGAAATGCATTTTTTTTTGTAATTCTTGTAAGACTTAATTACTTAAAATAAATGGAAACCAACCTTGTGATGATGAGTAATTAAATGGTGGTGATGATGGAACTTCGTCGTGTGATAATTCTGATGATACCACGAGCATAATTTGAAGATATGGCTGAGTGCAGGGAAGAGGAACAAGAGGAACTTCAGGAACATCTTCTTGGCAGTGGTGATACCCATGATGAGAGGTAGTACGAAGACCAATTTCAAGGCTATGAGTTTGACGACTAAAATGATTGCTATGGCCGCTGTTATCAGTTTCCTCTTCAGGTATTTTTCTAGAAAGAATTATCATAATTAAACACAGGTAAAAACACACACGTAAAAATTACAAGAGACATTGATAGATTTTTGGGTTAATATTTACTTATTTAAATTTTTGGGTCTAATAACGAAATGTAGTGAAAATAAATATAAAAAAGACAGAATTAAGATATTCAGGGTGTAACTGACGATGCAACACTTACTTAAATCACTAAAAAGGCATGACCAGCATACAGTTACAAAAAATTCTTTTGTGGGAGAGCCATGCTCCGGCACGTATGGGCCGGCTCGACTCCGCTCATTACCACGGCCTCACAGGAAACCGGCAGTGAAGCAATGATTGCATTGCATTTCGCCGCGTGAGTGAGGTTACCGGAGGCCCTAACCATTCCCTCTCCCTTATTCCCGTCCTTCCCCTCTCCCCACTCTTCCCCCCTCCCCCTCTTCTCTTACTTCCACTTTAAAGGGCGGCAACGCACTTGTGACTCTCGAGTTACAGGTGCCCGTGGGCGGCGGTAGTCATTTACCATCAGGTGACCCATCTGCTTGTTTGCCCCCTATATAATAATTAAAAAAAAATATTTTCTAAAAAAAAACTATTCATTTAAACGTTATGATCGTTTAAATTTCCAGGTATTGTCACCTCTGTTTCTCATAAAAGCAGGTGGGATGTGTGAAGTTAAATATTTTAAATCGAAAATATTATTCTATCTTGTAATTATTCAATCAGTTACTGAGAAAATACATAAAAACTAACTTAAAAAATTATGCATGTCAGTTTTTGTTTAGACACTATTTCTAACATTTTTAAACAAAATGGGTACGCATATTTATAATCTGCTATCATAAGAAGAGATGAATACATTATGTTAAAACTGTTAATTTTATTGTTATATGCATAAAATAATCAAGTTTATGTTGATAGCAGATAATGGCAACATTGTGAAAAATTCCATATTATATGGCTTAGGTACAGATTCTGCTACGGTTTCAGATAGATTTTTATTTCGGATATATCCGATAGTTTCAGTGGTACGGAGCTCCTCGGCACCCCTGCTTGTGATTGCGATTAAAAGTTTCAATTCCATCCAAGACTCTTCTGACGTGAACGCACTATTAAGATAAGATTTCAGTTTCTTTGAAGGAGCCAATAAGAATATACTAGCAATCATCATTATCATCCTCCGAGCCTTTTCCCAGCTAAGTTGAGGCTATCAGTCTAACTACGAAACGGCCGAACCTCAATATTTTACGTAAAGCAACTGCCATCAGACCTCTACAACCCAAGTACTTGGACCAAGTTGTCGGCCTTTTTAGGACTCCAACTTATCTATAATTTACGTCGGGTGTACCGAATGTGTTCCTATTGCAATTCCGGGACCAATTTAACGTCCTCTCCGAGGCACGGAGGGGTCTCAATGTGTTAAGAATGGTCACCCATCCTAAAACTGACCTGACTGGCATTACTTAACCTTGCAATGTGCTGACTTATTCGATTACCACTTACCTACGAGCCCCTGAGAATATATTAGCAATATGAAAGAAGATTTAACGTTAAAGTGACATGCTAGGATTTATTTTGTACTAGCTGACTCGACAGACGTTGTCCTTTTTTTTTTTTTTGTGCGTGTGGAAACCCCCTCGGGCCGTCACCCCACCGGGGTTTTCGGTGGGGCGGTGTGTCGGAATCGAACCGACTAAAACCACACGGTGTGCCATACTGCGCCTTAAGTAGGAGGGATCCGGGAACAGCTTTATTAAGACATCCGGAACCCTCCTAGCGCCTGCCCGCAAAAGCGCGGGCACCACCTTTGGGTAAAATCCTCTCAATTAGGCGACGTCCAGGCACACGCGGACGCCGCCTCCTCGCGGGGGGCCACTACAGCGGGTGGAGGGGAAAACCCGTCCCGTCCACCCGCGGCCACACTCAGGGCGGCATGAGGCGCTGGTAAGCGCGCCTCCGCCGCCCGGTTCGCCGGCGGCGAATTAGGTCCGAGTGGAGATCGTCCTCCCGGACCCTTTCCGCCGCCTCCTTCTGCGAGATGACGTCCTCACAGAAGGTCGCGACCGCGGTAAAATTCCTGTCGCTACCGGCCATGGAGCGTATGACGGCCGGTAGCGAGAGATCTCCTCCGATGACTGCAATGAGGGCCCGACGCTGCGTCGCCCAGGCGGAGCAAACCGCCAGCGTGTGCTGAGCCGAGTCCTCACTGCAGTCGCAGTGGTGACAGGCGGGACTCAGTTCCCTCCTAGCGACCGAGTGCAGGTACTTCCCGAAGCAGCCGTGCCCGGAAAGGACCTGCGTCAGTCGGAAGGAAAGGGTCCCGTGCTGTCGCCCTGCCCACTCGACGATGACCGGCTGGAGCGCCTCCACGGCGGCAAAGCCAGCACGTGGAGCCTCCAGCCGGGACGACCAACGAGCCATGGTGGCTCGGCGAGCGGCCTCACGCCATTCGCGTACCTCTTCGGGCGGGGGCCGACTGCCGCTTCCCGCCCGGAACTCAGTCGTTCGCCGATATACTTCGGCGAGCACTTCCGCCTCCAAATCCCACGGGGGAGTCCCGGCCAACGCGCACGCCGCCTCCGTCGACACGGTGCGGTATCCGCGTATGGCTCTGACCGCCATAACCCTCTGAGGGCGCCAGAGGCGCGCCCTATTTTGGGCGGTCAGAGCTCCCGCCCACACCGGTGCACCGTACAGTGCCATTGACCGGACAACCCCCGTGTACAGCCGTCTTGTAGCGACGCTGGGTCCGCCCAAATTGGGCAAGAGTCGCCCAAGGGCGGACGCAGCGCCGACCAGCTTTGGAGCAAGCTGTCGGAAGTGCTCGTCGAAGAGCCACCTACCGTCGAGGATCAGGCCCAGATACCTTATGTGGGCCTGAACCGGTACGAGGACCGAGTTGACCACTATAGAGGCGCCAGGGGGTGGACCACGACGGGGCCCATGGAATAAAAGGGCCTCCGTCTTATCCAGGGCCACCCGCAAGCCCAGCGCCTCGATGCGCCCGACCACCAGAGAGACTCCCCTGGTGGCCAAGCGCGCCGCCTCCTGAAAGTTCACCCCCCGGGCTGTGACCAACGTGTCGTCGGCGTAACAAATTACGCCGAGCCCGGGGGGGAAGTCGCCTCTAAGGGCCCAGTCGTACCCCATGTTCCACAGGAGTGGTCCAAGGACAGACCCCTGCGGAACACCGCACGACATGGGCCGACGACTCAAGACTCCATCTCGGTCCTCGTACATGACGGTACGCTCCTCTAAATAGTCTGCCACTAGCCGCCTCAGGTACCCTGGCACTCCGTGATACTGGAGCGCTTCCCTGATGCAGCTGAATGGCAGACTATTGAACGCGTTGGCGATGTCCAACGACACCGCCAACAGCACGCCGCCACAGCTCACTACCTCTTCGGTCACGGCCCTCAGGCGCAACACAGCACCGACCGTCGAACGCCCCGCTCGAAAACCGAATTGGGCGTCCGACAAATCGGGGCCGACCTCGCCAAGGTGCCGGACGATGCGGGCAGAGAGGACCCTCTCAAACAATTTACCCGCCTCGTCCAGCAACACGATGGGCCTGTAGGCCGCGACCGAGTCGGTAGGCCGTCCCGGCTTCCTTAAAAGTACCAGCTTCCCGCTCTTCCAGCAGTCAGGGAAGCGTCCGGACGCCAAACTAGCGTCGAACACCTCCCTGAGGCGGTCGGACATGTGGTCGAGGGCCAGGGCCAGCACTCGGGCAGGGATCCCGTCTGGCCCGGGGGCGGTGTTCTTGGAACGGATCCGTAGAACAGCCGCCCCTACCTCCGCCTCCGTGACGGGCGGAACACCATCATCCTCGTCCTCCCCGTCGTCTCCGGCCAAGGGGGCCATCGACGGGGGTACGTGCTCCACCCGTTGCGGGAAAAGGCCCTCAACCACTTCCTGCAGGAAGCTGGGCTGGAGAGTCTCCGTAAGGGGGGGGCCCGACGCGCGGAGCTTTTGTTGCGCCGCGCGATATGGGCGACCCCAGGGGTCACGATCGAGACCCTCCAGCATCTCCTTTCTCTTTCCTTCTTTGGCACGGCTAATGGCCAGCTTCAGAGTTTCCCGCGCCTCTCGGTACTCTTCATGAAGCTGGTCCTCTTCCCCCTCTTCGCGGTGACGCCGCCGGCTGCGAGTGTGGGACCTCCGGGCACGAGTACAGGCCGCACGGAGGTCCGCCAACTCCAGGGACCACCAGTAAACCTCCTTCCTTGGAGGCCGACGACCTCGGACGCGGGGCATGGCCGCATCGCAAATCTGCGTAATCGCATCGCGAAAGTGGCCTGCCCCCGTCATGTCTACCTCCTCAGTCAGAGGCTGCGGAGACAGCCAAGAGTAAATGATGGCTGCCTCCTCTAGTAGGTCCCTGTCCAACTTTGAAACAGCCCACCGCGGGAAGCGGGAAGAACGCCGTGCCGTGTGACCCCTTCTGGGGTCCTGGGTCCGGGAGAGCTCAAATCGGATATACAGGTGATCCGAGAGCGTCTCAACCTCTTCCAGGACACGCCAGTTCCTTACTCGTGCGGCGAGAGCAGGGGTAGCGAACGAAAGGTCCACTATCGACCCCCCCTGCTGTCGCACGCACGTGTTGGTGGAGCCTCTGTTTAGAAGACAGAGGCCCACCGATGCCGCCCATTCCTCCACGGCATCGCCCCGTGCGTCCGTCCTGGGGGAACCCCACGCAATGGACTTTGCGTTGAAGTCCCCCAACACTAGGACGTGCCCAGACGCTAGTCGCCGCATCGAGGTCTCCAAGTTGTTAAGGAAAACCTCGAAGTCGCTCAGACTCCGGTTGGGGGAGAAGTAGACACCATATATGGTGATTCCCCCCCACTCGGCAGCAACATATCCAGTACCCTTGTCTCTTAGCGACAAGGGCGGGGAATGAGCCGCCGTGGAGCCGATGACTGCCACGGAGCCGTCCCGGTCACCCATCCAGTTTGGACGGGGAGGAACATAATAGGGCTCCGAGGCTACGGCTACACCGATCGACCACTCCGCCATGGTTTGCAGGAAAAGATCCTGCGCAGCGGCAGAGTGGTTTAGGTTCGTCTGGACAAGGAGGCTAGAGACTTGGTCCATTTATTGGACCGTCTCTACAACCTCCTCCATGGGCGACGACGACGACGCCGGAATTACATCGGTGGCAGCCTGGGTCGATTGGCTAGCCCCCGATGATTTTTGAGAGATGCGAGGTGGCTTGCAGCCCCCCTGCCCCATTTGGTGATTGGCGGGCAGATTGCCCGCCGCACACGCTGGGCAGTGTGGGGCGGCGGAACATTCCGCCGCCTTATGCCCCGTTCGGCCGCAGCGGAAACAAAGTCCGCTGCAGTCAAAGCAGATTGCACATTTGACGCGGGTGTGTCCCGTGGACAGGCACTTAAAACACCTCATCGGTCTCGCCTCCAGGACTGTGACCCTGGCGTTGACGAAACCGATGAGGACCTTACCAGCGTCGCCCAAGATTTTGGCCGACGCTACGGGACAACTCACCCACACCGCGCCAAGACCTCCTGGACCGGGGCGGATGGTGCCAACCCTGATGTTATCCGGGGTGCATCCCGTTTTCTCCAAAACTGCAACCCGGACATCCTCAGTCGTCACGGAGTCATCCAGGCCTGAAATGCGCAACTCCGCGCATTTGGTGGGCCTGGCGATCTTGACACCATCCGTCGCTGCGAAGATACCCCGCATCTTCTCGGCGAAAGTATCGGCCGTCTTCGCACCTTCAGCCCCCGGGAACTCTAGAACCCGGGCTCCTGTCTGGGCGAGGCGCATCCTCACGCCTGAAGCCCCGAATTCACTGGCGAGGCTATCCCGGGCTTTTTTGAATACGGCCGCGTAGGATAGCCCGCCATCTGCCGCCTCCGGTGACACGGTGATCACCACAGCCGCCGTTTTCGGTGGCTGCAGTTTTCGCGGCTTCTTCATTGTGGCCACTGCCACCGACGGCGACTGCGGTGTAGAGGCTGCTTTATTGGCAGCCTTCTTGTTCCGCTTTCGGGACTTCTTCCTGTTTCCTTCGACTTTCTGCCACCCGTCGTTAGAGGGGGCAGACGTCGAGGGGCCAGATGCGGAGGGGCCAGACACAGTTTTGGCACCAGAAGGAACTGTCTTAGGCGCCGGAGTGGAAAGTGGAGGAAACTGCACCGCCGCTGCAGCCGAGGCCTTAGCGGGTTGCGCGGCCTTAGATGCAACCGTTTTTGCTTTGCCTGCGGCCTTAACCGGTCGCCCGGCCTTCGGGGCAGCTGCAGGGGGGACTGGAGCTGATGTCGCCGCCGCATACGAAACCGTGACGCGGCCGCCCGAGACGGGAAGCGACGTCGGGCCCGATGCGGCCTTGGGCTTATCACCAGCGAGTGGCGGTCGGATGATAGGGGCCGGAGGCAGCCTTGCCTCCAGGCCTGCGAGGCGCCCGTCCATCATTCTCCACACTGCGTCAATAACTTGACGCAAGTGGGAGTCCGGAACTTCGGGGGGAGAGGGGGCGCAGGGAGCATGCTGCCGCTCTACCTGGCCCGGTTGCTCAGGGGAGACCGCCTGAGCCCGAAATTGGGCAAACTGACAGCTCAGCTCAGCCACCTGCCCCGCCAACCGATCGTTTGCCGCCTGGAGGCGCGCCACGTCACCGATTAGGGTCTTTACGACCCCAGAGACTGCGGAGGAGGAGTCCTTAAGGGCCTTTACAAAAGAACCCTTAAGGTTTGTGGACTTGGTGGCCACTTTGTGAATTATGGCCACCGCCGCGTCCGCTCTCTCCTGCATGGTTACCGGTGTTTGGGGGACAGAACCCCCTTCCACCGGCTCCCGAATTTTCAGCAGGAGATCCGCAATCTCCTCCTCCGCTACGATTTCACCCTCCGCTCTGGCACGAGTGTATGCGCCCGAAATGCAGAAGGCGGAACCTGCCGGAGCTGGGATCGGCGTGCGCGACCTCGACCTCCCTCTCAGGCTGCTTGCCACTTTCGGTGGCAACATGTCTTGCGACGTGTCGCCGTCCTCATCTCTGGAGCGTCCGCGCTTGCGACTCTCGACAGACGTTGTCCTGTCTTAACTATGAATAATCAAATAAAGCTTTCAATAAAAAAAAATATTATTCCAAAAACATAGTTCCAACCGATCTGTTTTAAACGATATTTGCAGCGCGCATTCTCTCAATTACTCTAGTCAACAAGTTCAAAAACATGAAAAATAGAGATAATGGTCCTAAAAATATGAGCGACAGCTCATTGGATTCAGAATCACCTCTAGAAAAACGTTTTTGAAGAATTTTGGTGCAGGTAAAAAAAATGCAATTGTTATTAACAAAATAAGACGAAAAAAAAATGGTATTTAGTTTTTCGTTAATAACTCGAAAAATATTAATATTTAAGCAATTTGGCAAAAGCTTGTTAAAGAACAGAAAATTTCCGATAAAAAAGTCCCAACTCCTGGAAATCTATCTCCATTATTTATAATTTTAATTTGACTTTGAAAATAGGGCTGTTATGGCATGCACGCGCCGCCGCTAAAGAGAGTTCATCAGATAAAATATATTTTTTTTTAACATAAAATGTCATTTTAATAATTTGAAAAAATTCTAGTATCTTCTTATCACTTGAAAGAATCGAGCCACGTTGGAAAAACGTTTTATCACCATTTTTCAAAAAGTTATTCAATTGTTAACTAACCATTTTTTTCCTAATCTCCGTTGGTATAAATAATGGGATAAAAGTTATAAATAATTGACCTATAAATTTTCATTTCCAACGGGGCTCAATTCTTTCAAGTGGTAAGAAGATACTATATTTTTTTCAAATTTTTAAAGCGACATTTTATGTTATAAAAAAAATACCACAGGAGATAATTTTTTCCAGAGATTGGTTGTGCGAGGCAAAAAAATTCTGGAGAACCGCACAGTGGTGGATTGCCAAATATCCAGGTGATGGAGAAGAAAATTTTGTGGCGTTGAACGATGGCGAAACGCTGTTCATGTAAACAAAACACTTACTAATCTTGTGAAAAAACAATCTTCCATTTTCTTTTATCTCCTTCGGCTCCAGTTCAATATGGACAAGTGCTCCAGTTTTTGTCAGGGCTCTTGGAGAAACCCTGAGAGTAGCGCCTTGGAAGAAGGTCTCTGGGAGGGTCAACTTCATATCGTGGGTCACCAGGAACTTCACGCTCTTGCCGTAGAGAGCATCCGTTACTTCTTCTAGAGGAGATTCTGGAACAATATTTATAGTTTTTATAAGTAGTTGTATAAGTGGTATAATTAAAAACAGAAGGCAGTACAAAACAAAGGTTTAAATGTTTTTTTTTTATTTTTTTAAATTATATCAAAGTTATTTAGTAGATAGATTCCAAGTTAATCGCATTTGGCAAGTGATTTTAATGAACAAAATCGCGAGTATATTTAAAATCAAAATAATACGCTCAGTAGTCAAATAGTATACGATAAAATCATGTGATATAATCAAAACTGTTTATATTTAATGGAATTCCTAGAAACTTTAAATAAATATAATATTTCTTAATTTTGTATGTTCTGCTGGCAAAACTAAATGGCTAAACCAACTTTAATAAATTACACTATTTTTGATAACAAGAGTTTCATTGGTTTTTGACGTGATAACGTCTTATAAATAGATGAAAGCCGGCTGCATGCAGGAAAAAGCATGACTCATTGTCACGTTGCGCCTGAGCCGAGCGTGCAAGCGAGAGCGCGGAACAAGCGATAGAGAGGCACGATCAACATAAGCGTTCGGTTTGTGACGCATCTATCTCTCTTCCATTGTTTTCTTATGACGTTACCACGTAAAATTATCGTCTTTATCGACTTCACAGATAACCAATTTTTTTTTAAATTAATTTCGTGTTTTCATTTTTTCTTCTCCACAACCCACTTAAGATGGTCAATATAAACATAATATGTAAAAGTTTTAGTTTAAAAGTATAGTTATAAAGTATAACTGATGTTATAATTTTTAGAGTTTTACATGCTTGTTATACTTGGCTAGCAACTTTTTCACTATTTCAAAACTCAAGTCAACCTATTAATTGAACTGTAAGTTATATTCTTCCACGAGTGAATAGTTCACACACAGTTAACATTGTAACAAGAAAAGTATAGAAATTATATCCAATACGAATTATCTGTCATTTACAATCTAGGGAAAATCTAGTGATGGAACAATATCGGTTCCTGACTTTCCATTCTTCGCTATTCTTTGTATTGAATCTAGCACAAATCATTTCCTATTCGATATTCATTTCTTTTTGCTTTTATTTTCTTGTATAATGCGCATAGACACTTTCTTCCGGAACACATGTACTAAATTATTAAAACTATTAAGGAAGAGCAATAATATATGCGTTGATATAATCACGACTTATACATACTTTTGGTCAACCAGAAGTGAAAATTCGAGAGTAATTTATTAAATTACATGCATAAGCTCACGCCTTTTGCCCTTTCGGGTAGACATAGCATAGAGATAATATAAATATAGTAGGAAATATGGCTGTAGAAGCGTAACAGCGTTAGAGAGAGAAGAAAGATTGACAAGGTCTTGCATCTCTCTCTCCATAAGTTTCTAAACGCAAAAAAAAACTATGTGATATAACTTTTTGCTGTGAGACCTTGCGTCTCATCAAATTAAGGTTAAGGTTTTGATTTATCTAAGTAATGTTAACATAATATAAGTTTTAAATGGCCGCATCTTTTGATTGTATTGACTTAAAAGCTTGAGTTTTTACAGCTTCAAGAAATCGCAGAAATAAATATTTGATGTTATTTTTAACCGACTTCAATTAAGGAGGAGGTTCTCAATTCGACTGTATGTTTTTTTTAATGTTTGTTACCTCAGAACTTTCGACTGGGTGAACCGATTTTGATGATTCTTTTTTTTATTTGAAAGCTGGTGCTTCCCATGTGGTCCCATTTCAATTTGGTTCAGTTGTGACAACGGCATCCATGAGAAAACGGTCGTTTTTTTTTTGAAAGAATTATCAACTTGATACCTCCACGGGTTCCTGAGCAAAAGGGTTTTGATATTGATTGATTTATTTTTTCTTTTTAAACGGAACCCTAAAAAGAAAATCGGTTGACAAGCAGTGAAGAGAATGGTATTGAACTAATATGAATTTTATTTGTATATTTATATATGTATAATATATTCTGTATTCAAGTTATCTTCGTAGCTTAATTTGATTTTCACTTGTGATATGCAAATTATAGCAATTTGAATAAAATTATACACGTACATATAAAATTACGGTACCTATTATAATGCACGCAGATGTTTATGTTGGACTTAAGATTTCGGTAAAAGCATGACGTTGATTGCAGATAATAAGCATATGTACGAACAAGATTCGTGAGCGGCTCCAAATTGTTTCTTATTTGAATTTATAATATGTAATTTATAATTATAGTACATTTCTTGAGTTTTTCTTCGAGTTCTACTCAACTACCATCAGCAGCCATCCCTATACATTTTTGCTTACCTTTCGCAAACCTGAATTCGCAATATTGCTCAACATTACTGCTTAGAGCGGTCATCAAATTAGATAAGTTTTATACATAAACATATATGTTTATACATACATTTTTTTTTTATATTATAGGGGGCAAACGAGCAGGCGGGTCACCGGATGGTAAATAATATTCTACTAACGTTTGCTTTATACTTGCTTTGTCATTCGTTTCGCACTCATTATTTTCACGAGCCCAAAATACCTCAGCATACCCTTTTAAATTTTAGTCACTACATCCTCCTTCAAGCCTCACTGCCCTCAGATATCTACAATCTTCTTTTTGCCAACGAACCTGCGCACATTCTTCGCAGTGATCTTATCGCAAAAGCATTTATTCTACTTTCATAATTTTTCTGCCATACCCAACTAGCGAGAGTTGCGTATGGCAGAAAAATTAGGCAAAAGTGCCTACACCTTTATAAACTGCATGACGCGCCTCCTTTGGCATTAACTGATCGCTCATAAAGGTCTTTATTTCAACACTAACCGTCCCCGCAGTTTCACCTGCGTTTATGGTCACTGCTCCGCTCCTATTGATCGTAGCGTGATGTTTTATAGTCTTCCTCGATAAATGGGCTATCCAACACTAAAAGTAGTAGTTCCTGAGATTAGCGCGTTCAAGCAAATAAACAAACAAACTCTTCAGCTTTATAATATTAGTATAAATTAAAACATTAACATTAGATAGTTAATACATCATACAAATAGTGCTTAACTTGGGAATAGCTATGAGTATAAGTCGGGGAGCAAGTAAATTTCTCAACGGATATTATTAATTATAGTCTAGAAACAGCAAGGTTGTACCACAGCTATCAATTATATACCCATTATTACAAGGGAAATTGTCTTGATAAAATATGTGTTTAAACTACGTAGTAGATATTTTTGTGACCTATTTTTGATACTAAGAATCTTACTAATGTTATTAACATTATAAAGGCGAAAGTTTGGGAGGATGGATGGATGGTTGGTTCACGCAAAACCGGCTGAACAGATCTGATTGAATGAAATTTGGCACTGAGATAGATTATAGTCTGGAATAGCTATAGAATATTGGCTTTTTATCCCAAAAAAATGTACGTTTCTCGTGGGATGGACTTTACATACAAAAGTTGTGCACCGCCACTGTAACACAGTCCCCCAGAGGTGGCCGAAGGGAGTGTTTTAAAAAAGTCGTATTTTTTTAAATTGTTGCAATGGTCACCAACGGGAATGATCGCATAAGGTTCACTGAATTCATCGTCTCATTTGATTTGTATAAAAAAAAAAGATTTGTAAGGAGAGAAGACTGTTGATGACTGGAAGTTTTGACATCCACCGGGCTGGTTGATTGATAGCTCGTTGGAAAATATAAAATGGTGATTGTAAAGGTATTTTCCCCAATATAATATTTATTTGCAGATACCAGCGTTTATATTCTCTCGTAAGGCACCCCACTATCCCAAGGCAAATCTTCTTGATAAAGCTTGGCGAGTATAAGCACGCAAGAAAGTGCTACAATATTAAATTTAAACTTTCGCGTTCCATGATATTATTAAGTATATAAGTCGACCAGGTTGCACTGACTACTCCCAGTACAACCTGTTCGAAATGCCAGGCAATTCAAAGGTATGATTGGATAGCGTTAATTCCCGTGCAAAAAATAAATTTGTACATGTTGTTAATTTGAAATCACTGAAACTAGATAATTATTAGAAATCAATTTTGGGACATATTAAACGAAATGAACAGAAAAGCAAAACAATCGGCGAGGTTTTGTTTAGCCAAAAGTGACTCAATACAAAAGAAAAAATAGTCAACTAGTCTTTGTCACAAACAATAAATCTTTAAAAAATGTATAATGTTTGAAAAGCCCTCCGTTGACTTCACATTAATAATGGGCCTTTAAAATTAATGACGAGTAAAAAATACAAGCTTTGGGTAATAAATACTTACATTAAGTTGTGAAAGTATGGTCGATGTTAGAATTCTATACTAAGATCAGTATTTTTAACCAACTTCAAAAAAGATGATTCTGTATTCGATCCGGTATGTTTGTATGTCCGCGATTTTTCTGAGTGTTGCAACATCTCCGCGCCTTTTCTCAACTAAGTTGAGGTCGGGTTTCAGTCTGACTACGATACGGCTGAAGAAGTGAAGTGAAGTGACTGCTATCAAACCTCCACAACCCAAGTACTAGCCGGTATCGAAGTTCTGTAGTTAGACCAGGTTATCGGAGTTTCCGCGAGGAGGCGGCGTCCGCGTGTGCCTGGACGTCACCGAATAGAGAGGTTTTTACCCGAAGGTGGTTATTTTATTCCCAAACGCAGTCATCTGAAAGAGACTATTAAACCTACGAAAGTTTTTCAACAAATGTGCTGAAAATGGACGAATGTCCGTCAAAAGATTTTGTATTGGTAGTATGTGGTAGTTCCTAAATATTGGGAACAGTACACACCGCTCGCTTCATCTATCCATTTTTGTATGGCACTTAAGGAAAATCTTACTCATTCCTCCAAATTTACAGTAGCTTGGATCGTAACTGAAAGCCGACCTATTACTGTGAGCTAAAATTCTACTGCGCGCTCTAAGATGTCATCACTTGTTTTCTTTCTCTTTGTACCGCTGTGAACGGGCGGCCGGTGCTCGATTCGCAACATCCTAAAATTTTGTGCAGTGGAACGTTGTGACCGCTCAATGCTCGATTCCTCACGCCTGTTTGCGAGGTCCTAATATTTTGTGCAGGGAGGCGTTGCGGGCGCTCAATGCTCGATCCCTCACGCGAACCTGTGACGTTCTAACACTTTGTGCACTTATTCGCTGCGACCGTTCGACGCTAGACTCTCCTCCTCCCTTTCAATCGAATGTTCAATTTTTCTTACGAAAACGCAAAGCAGAACGCGCGATCAAGCGCCACTCTGATTTTATAAGTATCAACGATTACATATATTTTTCATTATCTCCTCAACAATGGGTCCAAATAAGTTGTTGTAAGTGACAAAGTTTATCTACATAAGATAATCTTGATGATAAAATAACTTTTTGAAGTGAAAACTTCTTTAAGCACTTTTGGGCAAAGCACTGAACTCGCTTGTCCCTGGCGCTCAGATACATATTTACAAATATATGTATATAACACGTCGTTGTGCAATTGCGGGGTGGGGAAAAAGTATTAGACTCGCATGACCGTCCCGCTCAGATACACATATACTGATGTGTGTTTATAACACACGTCTCATTAGCTCGTGTACTCTAGACGTAGACGTAGGTTCAGTGTATTAATAACGCACTTTTTTTTTAATACAAAGGTATGATAGTCGAATATTATTTATTTTAAAAACTGTACCTAATTTGTATAGCTATATAGTTAAACTATTATATTTTACTGTAACAAGCAGTGAATAAATTGATTTGATTTGATTTGATTTGATTAATTATAAGGAGCATAATCGCAATTTATAATTAAAATATATCGATATGACAGAATTTTAGTAAGAAGGCTTCAACTATTAAACTTGAGTTACGTTGAAGCATATATGTATATTTTATTATAATATAGTAGGTTTATAAAAGTTATTTTGTTTGTCTATTAAATGAGCACTTTAGGACGTGAATGAATTCGGTTCTGGCTGGCACTCGCCGGCCGTTGCCGCGGCACGCTCGCTTCGCTCGCTCGGCTCCTGCGTTGTGGTCGCAGTTCTAACCTAACCTAAACCTAGCATATATGTACGCTCTGTGGAATGAAATTTGGTGGTGGATACATATATTATTGGAAGGAAGTTAGAAATCAATTTTAGAAATTCCAATATATTCAGATACTCAAAGATTATTTGCTGAGTAGCTTAGCTAGCAGCTTAGCTCGGAAGTGCTTTATCTTCTGGCTTGCATCACGAATACCATTATTTCAGGCTGAAAACTTATAATTACTGGTATAAAATATAACCTATGTAACTCCTTGGTGATATAGTGAAAGAATTTTTAAAATCGGTTCAGTAGCTTCGGGGCCTATCCATTATATCACAAACAAACAAACAGAAAATCAAATAATTCCTCTTTATAATATTTATGTAGATATTGCACTACAAATATTTACTTAAAGGTATAGGTACTGTATATATGTGTATATTATACACAGATAGCACAATGGTTTAAGTGGTCGCCTCGCCACTACGCCACGCTGAATGTTGTGGGTTCAAATCCCACACGGGACAAAAAAAATGTGTAATCCACTTATAGGTGTCCCGAGTCTAGGTGTTCCGTGTGTCCATTGGTGCCTCCTTTCCAAAAAAAAAAGAATGATTGCAATCGGACTACGCATGAATGAAATACAACGAAGTACACATTTTGACTTTCATCCCCCCCTTCTCAAGGAAACCGTCCTAAATTTCAGGATAAAAGTATTCTATGTCCGACCCCGTAGTATGAACTCAAATCATGCCAAGTTTCATTTGAATCCGTTCCAAATGATACAGACAGACAGACAAAAATGAAAAAAAAATATAGTTTTGGCTTCAGTATCGATTGTAGTGTCCCCCAAATTTAATTCAAAATATCTTCTTCAATGTACAGAATTGGACCTGTTACAGTTTTATTATCATCATATTAATACGTGAAGCGAGTTCTTTGTACCCCTTTTTAAGAAAATTTCGCAAACGTAGTAACGTGAATTTTGGAATATTTACAGTTTATTTATAGAAAAAGTGCAGAAAGCTAACATTTTTAAACAATGTCTTACAACTTTAAAAATTATGTGAAAACGGCTTAATGAAATTACACGCGTCCAGTAAATGTGATTACCTGCCATGGTAAGGCTATATACAATGACAGCTCAAGTTATACTGGCCAATAAAAAAACCATGGTTAAAATTCGACCACCACGCGATCTCTAGTAAGTATAGATGCGTGTGTTCTATGATAATAATAAATATAAAAAAAATGACCATTTATTTTAACGTTACAAGTATTGTATAGTTAGTATTACGTGGGACCAACAGATGTCGCTACGTGATGTTTACAATTTTGTGGAAAACTTTGAATTATTTTTTCTATGGATAGATAGAACCAATTGTGATCAATCAAATACTAAATGTTACACAGAATTACACACAATACTTGTGCATAATACGTTTCTGGGATTACTTTGTACTTTTTACGTGAAGTCACCAAACAGACAAACTCCACGTTTATAGGTTTATTATCCATATAGATATAGAAGAAAAAAGATTACGTAACAATCTACAAAGTGCCCTTCCTTTCCAACAAAAAAAGAATGATTGCAATCGGACTACGCGATAACGAATTACAACGAAGTACACATTTTGACTTTCATCCCCCCTCTCAAGGAAACCGCGCAATTTCGGGATAAAAAGTATCCTATGTCCTACCTCGTAGTATGAACTCAAATGATGCCAAGTTTCATTTGAATCCGTTCAGTAGTTTCAGCGTGATACTCAGCCATGATACAGACAGACAGAAAGACAGACAGACAGACAGACAAAAATGAAAAAAATTATAGTTTTGGCTTCAGTATCGATCATAGGGTGCCCCCAAAATTTTTTTCAAAATATCTTCAATGTACAGAATTGGACCTGTTACATTTTTATTATAAGTATAGATTACTTTTTTTTGTAGATTGCAAACTTTACACCAAAGGTGGCCAACTTTTGTACGAATAATAAAAAAAAAACGTTATGCTAAATAAGTCAACCCGTGTTCCGTGCAGAAACCCACGGGAGCAACTCGGGGCGATCTAATCGGATTTGTGTCTGATATCATTCTGATTACTAAGAGGACAACTAAACACTAGATGCAGCGAGTAAATGACCAACCCTTTGACAGCTGTTACCCAAAGGTACATCATTTCTGGCAATCCTGTCCTCTTGAAACAGAACAAGCTTTACTTCTTTTTTGTAAAGTCCTTCTGAAGCACCACGAACCTGTCCTACCCGCCGCCAGAGGTAGACTTAGCGTCCATATTCTTTAAGGATTACAATTTAGACACAACCACAGCTACGATGATAGTTACTTCGTAACGCAGATTTATTTCCTCAGCCAAGTCCATTGCTGCTGACAAATCTAGTGATGTAAAATCGGTCGGCCTAAATTATGATAAATTATAATAAGCTACATTAGTACTTAAGTATTTTTAATTGAATATATTTTTTTGCGTTAAGTAAGGGTCTCGAAACAAAACAATATTTTTTTTTTTTAATCTGACTGGTAGTATCTTTTTTTTACGGGATAGGTGGCAAACGAGCAGACGGGTCACCTGATGGTAAGTGCAAATATAACGCACATTACATCTTCTTCCACATTAAAAAGAGCATCCTGTCCGATTAGTCAAGCGTGTACCATCTAGCTTTTGTCCGGAATATTGTAATGCTCATTAAAACTTTGACTGGCACTGGTTAGTGACCCTGACCGCTATGCTTATAGGTCGTGGGTTCGATTCCCACCTGAGTCTGGGTGTTCTTTGTGTCCGTTGTTTCTATGTTTGTAAAGTCCCCCGCGACACAGGAGTAATTCCTAATGCGGGAGTTGTCTTTAAAAAAAAAAAACATTAAAATAGTTGTCGTAATTGCTGCTTTATCATTGATAAAGGTCTTTTCCGACCACCCGAACATTACAGGTGTGTAGTTGAATAATGTACTTGTTTAAGTAATAGAAAAGTTGTTACAAGGCTTGGACTTTCCAGCAACGACCAGCTGAGAGTCTCAAGTGTGCGACCTTGGCCTGCTAAGGCCTACATTCCCCTCCATCCGTGTAAGTAATATTCCTTTCCTTTAATTTCCTTTCCTACTTTTCTACTTTTCTTTCAATATGCACGACATATTTTTTTATCTCTAATTCCCAAAGTGCCCGGTTGACGGCAACAGGATTCCTATTGCGAGTGGGTAAATAATAAAACAGTTAACAAAATGTGAGGGTTAATTACGCGTCTGGCTAGCTCTTCCGGGGTACAGGCGTGAATGTATGTATGTATGTAGTGCAAAAATCACACCTGACTCTATGTACAATACAAGGTAGGTTTATTACACTCACTACAGTAACACAAACCACAACATAAACAGCTTACATCCGAACTACATTGACAATTGACACCGCTTAACGTTTTGCGGTTTTCCGAACACAAAGGTGACACTACTGACCCAGTAGAGGTAGAAATAGGTGTCACTGATAAATGTATTGATGCCTGTGAACCAATTGGTGCTCATAAAATGTATCAAAAGCCTTTAGGTATGTTGGTACTCGTAGATAGAAATACAGGTTATTGCACATAATACGTTACATGTGCAATCTATAAGATACGATAAACCGTTAAGGCGGTCATCTCGCAAGTTGCGATCTCTGAAGATAAAGAGAGAGAAATAAGAGAAATCTACAGTAAGACATTCAAAGTGTATCTTTTGCTTGGAACCGTCTGTCCATTTCGGTGTAAGATATCCGTTTTTTCCTTTCGAGGTACGGAACCCTAAAAATTAAATTGAAAAGTATAATATTATTCCAAACAGTCAACACAATTTCAAAGAAATATCTGTCATCAACAATGATTTATTTAGTACTAGTTTTTCTAGTATTTTTTCTATCTTTCGAGATCACCATTTTTTTCTGGATAAAAGAAAGGTATGCTATGTCCTTTTCATTACCCCTGACAACGTGTAAGCAGGATTTCAAGATGATCGATTGAGCAGTTAAGCCATGGCCATAAGAAATAATAAAACTTACTTTCACATTTATAATATTATAGAGTTATGAAGTTGGATCACAAGCCACTAGAGCAATATTCGATCGAATGAAATGCAGGTCGCATTTCATTCAATATCAAATTATAAGTTGGGCGTACGAAGTAACTATTTATCTTATCTGTGGTTAGGCGTAGGTACAAGTGGAAGTGAAACAAAACAATTAAGTTTCTAAACACTGAGCTTTGAAGTGATAACGTTTCTACGATCACAATTACTCTCATTCTGTGAGGAATTAGAAAGGATCACAGTTTTATAAATTAGCTTACGGATTAGGGAAATTCATCTATCGTTGCGAAAGGTCTCTATCGTGGGAGACTGACCATTATAGTTTTAGGAAACACGATATGCCGAATTAGTATAAATTGGTGGGTGGGTGGTGCTTCTATGAATAAAATGTATGTCTATATTTACAAAAAAAAGTGTGTGTGTGCAATTCACACATGGCAGAAGTAAAACTTCAGAAAAAATTAACCAACGAATTTTAATACGCAAATTCACAAAAATGAAACACGTGAATGATACACCACGTTGACTGTGACGCTGTGACAAAGATTATAAGAAACACTCAGCCTGTACAGTGAAGGAATTGTCATAAAACTTAGTAGAATGAGTGAGTACATGTGATGTCTGTCTGTCTGATTGTGTGTGTGTGTGTGTGTGTGTGTGTGTAAATACAGCGCCCCGCTTCCTAACGATATTGCCTATATCACTAAAGTTTTATGGGTAAGAACCATACAAAAAATCTTACAAGACAATTAGAAAATAAAAATTCAATTATGCTTTTATATGAGTAAAATCTCTAAATAGATACATTGAATATTTTGTTATGAGAACTGGTAAGAGAAACAAAAAATAAGCGCACTGGAAAACAACACAATATTATCATCCTATTGCAGTTTACTGCTAGACATATGCCCTTCCCAATGTGCGTTACAGTGTAGGTTTTGCTGTAATTTTTACGACGGTCAAAACGGTCACTGACGGATAACCTGTTATCTAATACAGTGATTGATGGTTGCATGATATTGATTGCCCAAAATCTGGATATTTTGATTTCTATATCATGTAACCATCAGTCATGATTTTTGGAATTGTGTGATGCTTGTGTGAGCGTGTACACACTATTTATATATTTCTAAGGGTATGAATAAGCACAATAATAGTCTGGCGGTAATAGTTATCGCGACCGATAAATTAGTACTACATGAAAATTGTCACTCACACAATTTTTTAAAAACAATTAAAATAGGCGTTTGTCTTCCGTCTCACCTGGTGGAAAGTGCAAAAAATGAAGGTACGCCTACCCAAGAGATCCTATTCACTCTACTCTTTAACGTTCCAAGATTACATTCTGGCCTTGTCCAGCTCCCTAAGGAAATCTAGTGACCCTACTCACCAACCAAGACACACCACTATACTGATATGTTATTTAGCTTAGGATCTCTTTATGGTTGACCTACTTATTTAATCAGGTAGCTTCTCATTCGACATCCATTACACCCTACCTCCGACATTTATCATGAAAATCTAAACAGGAAGTATTACCGCCAGAGCTTCCGATAAATTCGTGAGTCGCATTCGTAATTTCGTTCAGATTGCATGATCGTGGTCACAGACGATGATTTTTTATCGAACACAATGCCGCTCTCTCTCTCTCTCTCTCTCTCTCTCTCTCTCTCTCTCTCAAGTTTTAGGACATTAAGGAAATCCAAGACCAAATCCAAATTCAAGACCAAGACCAGCGCCGAGATTTGAACAAATAAAACATATTAAGTAATTGATTTGAAGTATCATACAAACGCAGTTAAAATTAGAAAGTGTTATTAAAATTTTAAGAAAGCAGTAGGTGTAATTGGTGTAATTATGTATAATATAAGTTACCGTAGTTATAGCACCAGTTATCATACATAATCCTCATTTTAATTTAAATACTTTTACGCAAACTAAAGATGAGTTGGGTTGGTTGGGATGGTTATTAATAATGTATTTTCTTCATATTTTTTTATGATTTAGCTTCAGACAGAACACAGCTCACCAGATATATTTTTTTAATAGATTGCTTTAGAGGACAAAGCGGCGGTAGCGTAATGGCTAAGACGGACTTGCGATCAAGTGGTTGCGGGTTCGAACCCCACCCAGTGCACTACCGCCGTGAACCCACTCCTAACACAAGCATTTAGCTTAGCTGGAGGGGTTAAGAAGAATACTAGTAATGTGTGACCCACGTTGCTAGTATTCTTAGTTAGAAAAAAAAACAAAAACGAAAAAAAAACTTAGGACAATATATTTTTGCTCGAATTTGCAGTGGTGGCATGGTGGCATGTCTGACTGGTGAAGTCCTTTCACCCTACTGATGACAGCGGTAAACCAGTATTATTAGAGGTATTCCTGCCAGCAAGTACCTCTCACACCCTCCATTGACAGATTATTTTGGCAAGCAAGTATTACCTATGATATTGCTACTGTTTAGGTACCTACCAGTAACTGTTTTCGTACATAACTATTAAATTAAATCATTATTGTATATTATTTTGTACTTCAAAATGAGAAGTAATATCTATCATTTATTTGTGTTATTATTTGTTTTTTTATAATTCCTTATTTGAAAATGTAACCTTTTAATTCCATTTATCCAATATTTTTGGCTAACGGAAAATATATTTTTGAATTGTTAAAATGGGGTTGAATTTAGTGCATCTCAAACGGTGTCTTTAAACGCAATTTGAAATTCTATACGAATTAAACGGATAACCGTTACATTTTTTAGGATTGATAGAATATAGAAAA
The DNA here is from genome assembly GCA_963859945.1 of Euplagia quadripunctaria. NCBI lineage: Eukaryota > Metazoa > Arthropoda > Insecta > Lepidoptera > Erebidae > Euplagia > Euplagia quadripunctaria. The sequence goes on from OY982582.1 coordinate 905,453, forward strand.
CGCTATCCACTAAAATAGACAACTTCAACACGAACTTTTTTTGCGAACCATCAGACAGTGTTACAACGCCACAACAGCTATTACTCAATCCAACGTAATCTTTATTACAATGTTCATAAGAGTTAATATAACTGCACCTATATTGTCGACGGTCTTAATGATATTTAAGTCAACACATTTGATTTTCAACCTTGTTTCTATTCTACAATAAGAGTTATATTCTCATGATGGCATAATCGGTTTATTTTGCTTTCACTGAGGAATGCAAAATGCTTTCGAAATCATGTTCGCAATGAATTCATTCACAGATGTTTGGTGTTAAACAGGAAAATGAAAGTGTTGTAGACTATACTGTGAAATATTCTATGGAAGTAATAGCAATAATTTAGTATTTATTTTGAAGTTATATGAAGGTGTCAGCTTCACTGGCCAAACTCACTTAGATATTTTGAATCATTTGGTAGAAGCAACCTCAGTTTAAGGCGTCTTACTTGCAATCGTGTTGGCGGGTTTGAACCTAACCCAATAGACTACCGACTCCACGTGAACCCACTGAGACCATAAGCGTTTAGATTAGCTGGAGGGGTTAACAAGAATATTAGTAATGTGTGACCATGTTAAAGTACTTAAAATAGTCGCAAGGACCTATCCCAAGAATTTCAAATTGACTACATTATGTTGAATACGTCTCCAGGAAAAAAACCAAATAAGCCTTTTACAGAAAAAACGTCCATAAAAAAATACTTCAAGCCCACAGATCAAGGTTTCTGTTTATATGATCTGTGTTAGTCCTTATCAAGTAAACAAAGTCCTTATCAATTGCGTCGAAATCCAAAAGGGTACTTAAGGAATGGACCGATTTGGATAAATTACCTATACTTCGTTAGATTCTGTGTGGGAGAGCCATGCTTCGGCACGTACGGGACGGCTCGACTCGTTACCAAGGCCTCACAGAAAACCGGCAGTGAAGAAATGCTTGCATTGCATTTCGCCGCGTGAGTGAGGTTACCGGAGGCTCTAACCCTTCCCTCTCTCTTATTCCCGTCCTTCCCCTCTCCCCCTCTCCCCACTCTTCCCCCCTCCCCCTCTTCTCCTACTCCCACATTTAATGGCAGCAACACACTTGTGACTCTCGAGTTGCAGGTGCCCATCGGCGGCGATAGTCATTTACCATCAGGTGACCCGTCTGCTCGTTTGCCCCCTATACCATAAAAAGAAAAAAATCATCTTGGTGCAGCAAGTGTCACTGGATACAATGAAATAAAAAAAAAATTTCTTCCATACTCACCGGATGGGAATCAAAATGAAATGATTTAAATGTTTACAGAAATATATCATTCATCAATACATCATACGTGAAGAGAATTCTTTGTATCCCTTTTTAAGAAAATTTCGTAAACGTAGTAACGTGAATTTTGGAATATTTACAGTTTATATATAGAAGAAATGCAGAAAGCTAAAATTTTTAAACAATATTTGCTATAAAGTTAAACAAGTTGCAAAAATGGGTACATAACGCTAAAAGTGTCCAGTATGTATTTTGGCCTGTTATGGTATAAAAGTCTAACCAATGACAGTTCAAGTTATATTAGCCAATGAAATAAACCATGGTCGAAATTCGACCACCGCGCGATCTCTAGTGCAAGTTAATTATCTCTATTAGTTAGTATTTTTAATTCAGTCGGGATTTTTGTTTCATTTAATGATAGGTCAGTGGAACTTGATCGAAACGTTAAAACGAGTCAATTCCGACCCTACAGTCGTAAAACTCATTGTTATTGGTGGTGAGACATGGGTTTAGGAGTTTACCATGGAAACTAGTCAACAAGCATCGGAATGGCGACTTCCAACTGAACCGAAACCGAAAAAACACCGACAAAGTCGATCAAAAGTCAAGGTTATGTTGATTGTTTTTTTTTGACTAACGAGGTGTTGTGCACTCGGAATTCTTGGCAGAAGGTCAGACTGTAAATAAAGAATATTATTTGAGCGGTATGCGGCGTTTGATAGAGCAAATTCGTAGAAAAAGCCAAATTTGTGGAAAGAAAATTCTTGGATATTACACCACGACAACGCGCCATCGCACAAGGCCATCATTGTGAACGAATTTTTGACCAAAAAATCTACAAATACCATTGAACAACCAATGTATTCACTGGATATAGCTCCGGCCGACTTTTTTCTCGTCGTTTTCAGTCGATAGAAGATTTCAAAGAGAATTCGCTGAAAACTGACGTCGATTCCGAAAAATGAATTTAAAAAATGTTTTGATAACTGGATTATTCGTTGGCGTAAGTGTATTATTTCTGAAGGGGCCTACTTTGAAGGCGATAGATACAAGAAATTTGGAAGAATATTTAACATTTAGTGTTTTATTGACCTTTTCCCGCAACTTTCTTGACAGAGTAGTATACATAATTATATTCTCTGAATCTAGAAAGTTTAAAAGTTAGAGATTATATAATAAGCTTATTATAATATTTACAATCACAAAACTAGAAAGAAACTCAAGTAGGTAGATACGTTTACGTACCGCGCTGCTGTAGGTAATTATTTGAAGGATAGCGCCGAGTCACAATACTGGATAGATAATATTACCGTTCCATGGCTATCAACAGTACGCATGCACGTGATGGTATGTGGCTACAGACAGGATAGGTTTGATAGTGTGGGGCCATAGCACATTCTTACATTGTACATGTACCTATAACTTTCTGGCAATAATTTTATTTTTTATTTATATAATTTCAGTTAGTCTTCTTGACTTTCTGTTGAGATCTTGGCTATAAACACACCCACCGTGCTAATCCTTTAGTATCTACCTATAAATATTCCCAACGATAGTTAAACAACCAAAGTCACGTCGTGGAACACTATCGATTCTACCCATCTACTCAGCAACAATAAGAACACTACTTACGCTAGTAGTAGCAGCAGTATTTATGGCCACTCAATTTCGATTAGAAACCTGTTGTAAAACCTAAAGAAAGTCCTCTTTAGGTATTTCAATAGGTTTTAAATAATTACTTACACAGTTAAAGGTTCTTTGTTTATAAATAATGGTTGACTATTCTGTCTACTGTCCGGTAAATCAACAATCGTACGAACCGGAAACTTTCGCCATGTGTCTTTAACACAATTTTACTGTTTTCCAAAATTTTGTGCGATGTTGTCTACTACGATTAAGGTAAAAATGCATAATGCAAACAATATGTCATCTTATTATGAGTTTAAACTAGCTAATAATAATAATCTTTATTGACATTTTTGTTTTTTGACAAGATTGCATGAAGTCCCTGTCTCCTGCGCTAGGTAGAAAAAAAAAAAAAAAAAAAAGGTGGAAAACCTGTGTTACAAGAGTCAGTGCCCTCTCCGGTTTACATAACATATAATCCTATGCAACAAAAATATTAGCTAAGTACTAGTAACCATTTATTGTAATACTATTTTGTAAATAAAATGATAAGTTTATTTTTGACTAGCTGCTCCCCGTGCCGCGTGCGGCTTCGATGTCGTGTACATATTTATATATTTTGCGCGGTACCATAATTATTTTTCCAAAGTAAAAGTAGCCTAAGTTACTCCTTATAACACCCGCTACCTGTCAGTGAAAATCAGTCCATCCAGGCGTTACCCGCAGTCTATATTGGCAACATAAAAGTAAGGTAATTGCCTGGCTTTCACTTAGTCGCGTTCTCCCCAGCGTCGCGGCTAGGCGTAATTTAAAAAAATATACCCAAAACTTTGAATCACTTCTTCTCAACTTCAACAAACTTGAACTTCATGTGTAAACAGAGGATGCACAAATTAAACAGCTACTAATAACATAAAGAATGTTTCATTTCATGCGTAAGTAAATACTTTATTGTATTTATTAAAACAGATAATGTATGTTAGGGTTCCGTACCCGAAGGGTCCAGGTCCAACCAACAGGACCCTATTTCTAAGCCTCCGCTGTCCGTCTACACGTTTTAGCTTTGTATTAAATTTTGTACGATGATGCGGAACCCAACGAGTCCAACTCGCACTTGGCCAGTTTTTTTTTTTATTGGATGGTGGTTAGAGGAGGATGGGGTAATAGGCAACTAGAAAAATATTCGTTACGTATTAAGTGGAACATCGTGCATTTATAAAAGTTATGAAAAATATATATTTACATAGTAAATCAATGTATGTATGCAAAATAATGTTTAGATTCTATGTATTTTAGGTTTCCACATTAACATTATATCACGTAATTCTAGGACCCACTACGTTATCTATAGGTAAGCATACAGATTTAAAAGTCAAGATACTACTAAAGTACGTTGCTTTGGTAATAACATTAGTTTAAGCATGTGTGACGTATTGAGCTATAGTGATATTTCGACGCGACACGGTATGAATATAATTATGACGGCGGTAGATAACATAATTATATGACTTTGTTTATGAGTAGGTACATACTCTCCTGAGAAACAGACTAAGTTTGTTTAACAGATTGAAAAATAAATATAGTCACAGCTACATATATATATATTTAAACAAATATTGTTTGTGTAAAGCTATATGCAGTTTCTATTCCTTACAAAAGATTTGAATCGCTACATATTATAAAACAAAGTCCCCCGCCGCGTCTGTCTGTCTGTCTGTCTTACGGTACCGAACAGATTTTCATACGGTTTTCACCAATAAACGGACGGATTCATGAGAAAGGTTTAGGTGAACAATTCATTAAGGTTTTGTGTTAAACGGCTGAAATATGACGATAATTGTTGAAGATGTCGGAAAACTTTTGCTACCCGTGCGAAGGCGGGGTGGGTTGTGTAATAATTTTTGTTTTCTTTTAATATTGATTATGTATTTTATTTATAATTTATTTACAAAATAAAATTAAATGTTCTATTTGCCCCACATTCCTCTGATTGATAGCATCATAAGAGCTTTGACCAAAGAGCGTTATTACCGTTTCTGCGTAGCCAAAACTCTGTTTATCTCTGTCTAACAACCGGTAAGTCGTACGCACTGAAAGAATTGCACAATAATATGTATTGCCATACACCTTTAGTAAAGTTTTGCCAGCGTGTGATTCAGTTATATTTATGTATGGCCTTAATATGTCATTGCCATCCGGAGATTGGCCAGAACAAAGAGACAGACGGACAAAAATTTAAATATTTGTTTTTTACCCGACTTCAAAAAAGGAGGACCTCAGAACTTTCAACTGTGTGAACCGATTTTGATGATTCTTTTTTTATTTGAAAGCTGGTGCTTCCCGTGTAGTCCCATTTCAATTTGATCCAGTTCTGACAATGGCATCCATGAGAAAACCATATATAAGTCTTTTATGGAATAGTTTTTTTTGTTGAAGTCGGTTTTTTTTTAAAGAATTATTTGGTATGTGTACCGTGTAAACAAACGGACACCTTAATTTTATTTTTTTGTAAATATGTATAGATTTTAGTCTTCTACTATTATATGACAATTGGAGACGGAAAAGATAAATCAATTTATATTTCTCTCTAGTGGTTGTATTAGACGCGATTGAAGCCCGTCGTATTTAATTTCTAATAAGTACATGTGCAAATCGCGAAACTTTAAAAGTATACATATATCATTAATTCTACTTTGTTTTGTTAAGTACTGGAACTTTCGCTCGGATTCTGAGAGGAAATACTGAATACTTAATGTATATTTTCATTTTAAAATTGGTTTAATATTTTGGTTATAATTCTATATAGTAAAAAACGACCAAATATTTTCAATTAACATTAACTTATTGAAACCTTATTATTAGGTAACCCATGTTATATTCATTTAATTTTAGTGAACAGTCTAAATTTACCTAATATTTAAAAGGAAAACTGAAAATCACCATGGCTCGTACATTATGTACGAAATAAGGACATACTCGGTATAAGTATTTTTATTTTGATAACAGCTTTCTTTTTTGTTCATTTTTGTTATGCATGCTATTGACCTGAATGTGTGCTGTGGCATAGGCCTAGTTTTTTTTTGTGAGCTATGTAAATATCATTAAACTGGGGCTGCAACAGTTGAGTTAGAACGAGTTGCAGAATGAAAATATTATTTATTTTGATTTTCGACAAGTCGTCCTAAATGGGTCGTGGGCATGTAGGACGAGTTGATACATTACTCTCTGCAAATCGTCCTAAATCTATCGTAGGCATGTAGGACGAGTTGATAAATTACTCCAGGAGTTGTTACATGGCAGTTTTACCATGACATTGTACAAAGTCATATGGCACTTTTACTGAGATTTTAACTTTGTATATAAAAGAAAAAAATACAGCTAATTTACACATTGGATTCAAGTAATGTATTGATGTTCTTAACAATTTGCTTTTATTCTTAAAACCTTAAAACATGTTGGTGCCCTAGGCAGTCACACGCTAATCACACTAATTATAGTGCCGGTCTTTTAACTTGTCAACATGTCTGCCATTACGAGAAAAGTAACAATATTATTTCTCAGTTTCCTTCCCTCACTATTTCCCATGCCACTCGTCAGGTGTGCCGCTATAGCGAGTTCTCCGCCATTAACATCTAAATCTATAAAATCACGAAGCAAAAAGTTTGTGACAAATTATAAGACAAATGTGAACGTCCTCAGATTTAAATGACGAATCGTCGTATGGTTAAGCATGATAATTTACAAAGGTAACCATCCAGTTAGCGGTCGGTGAGCAGGTTTAACCATATGGCACACATAACCATTCACAATGTTAGCTATGAACTACAGTAACTCTTTGTCAGTTCTAAATAATGGCACAGCTGACAAATTGCTCTAGCTTGCATTGTCTTTGTATAACAGTAGCGATGCGAGACTGTGTATTCGATTATCTTAATCATGTGAATCATTCAATGTTTAACAAATTTTAATTGGGTACTTAAGTAATAGAGTGACAGGTTTAAAATTTAATCAAATATAATATCTTTTTAACCGACTTCAAAAAAGGAGGAGGTTCTCAATGTTGAATGTTTCTCTTTTTTATTTTCAAAACATAAAAAAAAGTTCCCAGTCGAAAGTTCCGAGGTAACAACTCAGAACTTTCGACTGGGTGAACCGATTTTGATGATTCTTTTTTTTATTTGAAAGCTGGTGCTTCCCGTGTGGTCCCATTTCAATTTGGTCCAGTTCTGACAATGGCATCCATGAAAAAACCATATAAGTCTTTTATGGAATAGTTTTTTTTAAAGAATTATTATTGCTATATTTTTATTTAAACGTCGCATTATGGTATCGTAAAGTATGAGCTCTGTGTGACAATGAGTGTATTCTTACCTTAAATTTATACACATAAAAATATTTTAAACCTGTCACATAGACTAGTGTTATACCAGAGGTCGAAATATGACCGTAACTCTTTAAATGTATTCGATAACCATCCCCCCATCATCTCGTCCCATTCTTGGTTGTGTTAAGTTTTAATACCTTGAAAAGTTCTCTTCTAGACTGTATTAAATTAACTGAAATTTTAAAGAATTTCAAGAATGAGACGAAATGACGAATGATAAAAATAAATATTTTGAAATTCGTCAACTTTTAAATTTGTTTTGGGGCGAGATGACGAAAACCTTAATTTTTTTTATACTTAACGCTTTTATTAGCTTTACTTGTAACTAACTAGGTAACTGAATTTTGGTAGTCAATTTTAACCTACTTCTAATTGTCTTATAGAAATGAAACTTTGTATTTAAAATGTAGTTTGAATGACAATACTATAATTTGGCATCTTGGGGTTGGTCTAATGATGGAGTCAGGAGGCGGATAGTGGAACTCTTCACTGGTTACTAGTAACTACTTTGGGCTGGCTTTGGTTGATGTTTTGTTTTGACAAGCCCAACAGATTGGGTTCGGTAACTATGCTCCCATTGGTGGAGCCAGGAGGTGAGAAGTTTCATTACGATGCGACAATTAGAAGTCCTACGTTAAAATTTACTTCAAAGATTTATTCTTTTTATTATATTTATTTTATTCGTGGGAGGGCTATGCTTCGGCACGTATGGGCCGGCTCGACCGGAGTGACACCACGGCCTCACAGATAACCGACAGTGAAGGAATGATTGCTTTTCGCCGAGTGACTGAGGTTACCGGAGGCCCTAACCCTTTCCCGATCCTCTCCACCTCTTCCATTCCTTCCCCTACTCCCACTTTAAAGGGCGGCAACGCACTTTTCACTCTTAAGTTGCAGGTGCCCCTGGGCGGTGGTAGTCATTTACCATCAGGTGACCTCTCTGCTCGTTTGCCCCCTATACCATAAAAAAAAGATTTTTTACATACTTACTTAGTGAAGCAAGTGACGCTAATAAATGCGTGTTTAAAAATGAAAGTAATCATTGTTTTCACAAATATCATCGCAATGAAATAGTCTCGGCTTTATCACGTCATCCAATTCTTTATGCAATGTCATTGACACTGTCGCTGACTGAGGAGAAAACAGAAAGTATTTATGCAATGACTGGTCATCTTAGATTTCAAAAAAACGTGTTTTATTTACTTATTTATTTATTTATATTAGGGATAACAACAGCTGTCAACTCTTAACTAGGTATACTTATCAAAGATTACGTGAGTAGCCAATAATAGTTATCCTCGGTAGATGCATCGAGTGGATAAATTATACTATAAACAGTACTTAATATTAAAGCTGATTGGCAAACATTGTTTTCGTCATTTCATTATCAAGGACACTATGAGAAAGTCATTTTAAGAAGATTTTATCGTCTATTTTAAACCAACTTGAAAAAATATTGCTTTGTTGGCTAAATGATATGACCATGAGAGATTTTCAGTTCAAGAGTAAATCTTTACTCTTTTATTAGGAAATGGTCAGTAGTAGTACGAAACCTGAAAAATCAATATATCGAAAAAATATAAATATCGAAGTGTATGTGTGTGTATATATTACTGTACCCTTCTCGTGACCAGTCGGTGTACTTGTCCTAGTGTACGTGTACGTGATCCGACCGTACGAGTACGTGACCCCGGCCTCTTCGAGCTCCTGCAGTCTTATTCCCGTTCCTCACCGGAGATCTGCGGTATTCCCTATCCTAGTTTCCTTCCCCTACCCATTTACCCTATCCCTATATACCTTTTTTTTCCTGCCTTAAAACGATAATATTCCCAAGGAGAGTTGGCGTCAGACCATTAAAAGAATCATCCAAAACGTTGTGACTGCATAAGGTTTTCTCATTTCACTCATACTGATGAGTAAAATATATTGCGCCGACCCCAAATAAAATGATGCTGTGCCCTTCTCAATAATGATGATTAAGAACACTGACCTGTTGGTCTAGTGGTTAGTAACCCTGACCGCTATGCTTATAGGTCGTGGGTTCGATTCCCACCTGAGACTGGGTGTTCTTTGTGTCCGTTGTTTCTATGTTTGTAAAGTCCTCCGCGACACAGGAGTAATTCCTAATGCGGGAGTTGTCTTTTTTAAGCAAGAAGCGATAAAGCAATAAAAAAACTATGGACCCAGATACTGCCCTGTGGAATACCAAATGTTTTGGTACATTGCTTTAATAAGTAGGTTACATCCCTTGTTTTAAATCGTGGCATGATGTCTTCAATTTAATTTTAAGGGGTTCATAGCATAAAATTTGAAATAAATAGCATTTATGAAAAACATTATGTAAGAGATAAAGATGTTTTACAATACAGTGATTTAATATGATTTGGGTGCATAAAATCGTAATTATATAAGACACTTTTTGATTACTAGATGTTTCGATCTATTTCACAGATCGTGGTCAAATATATTATAAATTATATTAGGTTGGTATACAGTAACATATTTATACTCACTGTTTATCTAAATGAATGTGAGTTTCACTACGAACATTTATTATTGAATGGGGGTTTAAGAAGTATTTATTTATTACCTTATATTAATGTGTTAATCAGTTTTAACATTACAGAAAAATATAAAAACAAGGTTCCACGGCTAATATAATTACATAATATACTCGTTGTCGGTTGCGTTAAAAGAAAACACTAAATTGCTTAATCATTTCGAATTGAAGGTAAACTTTTAGAAGGCGGCGGCAAAATTGCTTTTGAAGAAAATGACACTATTTATAGCATTTTAAAACAAAGCTTTACTAGAAATTGTATTTGACTATTAAGTTTGGGACGAAGCTATCATGTCAATACATGATTTATGCAGCACAAAATACTCAAAAAGTCAATAGGGGAAATTATTTAGATATCAAAACCTCTCCGTTTTAGTAAATCATCAACAAGAATTGGTCGACAATCAATCAATCAATTAGCCTATTCTAGTCCACAGGCCTCTCCCAATGTGCGCCATAGTACCCGGTCCTCCGCCTTCCGCATCCAGTCCCTCCCAGCTACCTTCCTCAGGTCGACAATGTTTATTCAAAAACTATTATTAAAAGTATTAAGCTCTGACATTATTACTTGGATCAAGAACAATGCTGTTGTTTAGTACATTACGATAACTTACTTACTACGGAAGTAGGTAATGTAAATGTCTTAATTCTCCACTTACATTCTCCAGAAAAAATGCATTAGGACGATTTATAACATGCATACTACTGAATCTCTCAGAAATATCTTTAGAACAGAAAGTTTATTAACATTAACGGGAATTTAAATTTTAGAGTTATGTTTATTCGTGAGAAACAATATGCAATACTTCAATTTAAAATCGGAATCTAAAAGAAATATTCGAGAACAATATAAATATAATATTATGCTACCTTACATTAAAAATATGTTTTACTATCACTACATATTATGAAATAAAATCCCCCGCCGCGTCTGTCTGTCTATTCGCGATAAACTGAAAAGCTACTTAACCGATTTTCATGCGGTTTTCACTAATAGACAGAGTGATTCATGAGGAAGGTTTAGGTGTATAATTTGTACCCTTGCGAAGCCGGGGCGGGTAGCTATTAAAAGTACAAATATTACTGCTATTCGTGTATACAATCAGTTACCACCAACTATTAAACAATTAAATGGGAAAATATTTAAAGTAGCGTTAAAAAATGGTTAACTGAATATGTATTTTATAATCTGCATGAATATTCCCGTAAAAAATAATTTGTTTTGGGTAATTATTTTTATGAAATTATCAATTATTGCATATTCGATATGGGTAGTGTTCGGCCTAAAAACTGTCATGGTTTTCATACAAAAACAACTATGTACACTGTTATGCAATAAATATAATCTTAATCTCTCGAAGGTCACCAACCAATTATAATTATTACTCTCTAGACAGTGCATTGACACTGTTTCCCAACAGTTTCTCTCGATTTGTTGCAGCCCTCTGAATTACTACCACATAAATTGGTAAAAGTTGTGTGCCCTAGTATTTCAATAAGTAACCTTAATCAGGTCAAATTGTAAAATGTAACACGTTTTTAATGTTAAATAAAAAAAAACGTTCGCTATACATAAACGACATAGACGGAAAATTTAAATCATTTAACGATTTAAACCGTCAAACTGTAATTTTCAAATATATTATCTTAATATATAATCTAATAGCTTTGAGTGTTTTTCCCATGAATGTCACTGCCAAACAAATTGATTTGTATTTTGCAATAATAAGTTAACTGTAAACTTTACATGTAAAGACAATAACCGTACCGACAATAAAGTGACAAAAATAAATAAATAAGGTATGAATAATTATGCAATTGTGATCTATGTATTGCGATAAAATTACGAATCAATCAAATTTTGATATCATTATTCTTTTTTACTACTGACATGTAAATAAATAAATAAAATGTTAATTAATCAGGCTATTGCAGGCTACTGCTCGACATAAGCCCCTCTCAATTCAATAAATGTTCCTAAGTAGATACATAATACAAAAAAACTAATAACAAAAAATTTTGTCGGCGAAAGAAGAAAGGAACTGAAAAGTGAAAAATAATAAAAATAAACTTATTGTCCTACCTAAACTGGTATTTATATATAACTAACTAATTACGTAAAAAAATTAAATTGGCAGCAGAATGCGCGCCGGTGGCGACGGGATGTGGCGACGTGTCCCTTTACCGAAAACTGGACTTCATCAGATCAACTACAGGTTTAAGTCATTTGGCAGTGTCATTAGAACTACACGTATGTGCCATAGATAACGTTTGTATTAAAAACCCACAGATTATACTTTCTATTGCAAGAATTGGGTTTTTATTAATATGATGAATAAATAATGGAATTATAATCAAGTATCCTAGATAGAAGAATATTAATCACGATCTCGAATTTAAAAATTTAGAATAAAATATTGATTGTTACTTTAAATGTAAAAATCAGAACAAATATTTATTACTCACCCGATTCTTCATTGTCGATCTCGTTCTCTCGATCCTCATCGATGTATCTTTCTTTAGGTTCATCTCCCGTACTTCCAGTGAGGTAGATTGTGTTAGCCTCTTTGCTATACTTGTGAATATCTACGTTATTCTTTTTGAAACACATACCACTGGTCACTTCCACATCACCGTTCATCCCCAACTTGTCGTCAAGGAAGGAATACACATTCTTTTGTAAACAACTCACTGATGGTGAAACTGTACATTTATTTAAAATGTTGTCCCACAGCAAATTACCAGTTCGGAATGTACCGTTTTGGTAAATATCACTAAATAATCTTCCCGATACACTTTCCAGAATCTTCATTCGTTTTGTCATTTCATTTGGGTCACTGCACTTTGTTTGGTTAACACTGGCAAATAATAAAACTATACAAATTCCTAAATTCTTTACGGTCATCTTGCTCCTGTAACTTCTATCTTCATGTCGTTCAGTCATTATTATATCATTCCTGGTTTCTTTATCTTGACGATTATTTTGTTATAGTTGCACATGTGATCGCTTACTATGATCAGGTGCGTCTAAAGATGATGAATCCATTCTTGTAATGTCATATGAAACTAATTTTCGAAAGTTTTCATCCGTTTTTCGTTGACAAATTTGTTGATTATGATGTATTGTTCCAAATCTGAATGTCATCTGCAAAAAATATATTCTCTTTAGTTACTGCTGCATGACTGATATTTTAATACATGATGGTTTAATAAGATTTTCCTACAGTCTAATTAATCTTACCGAAATTAGTTTTCACATCGAAAGGATTGTTGGTTATATATTTTATTTTAAAGTATATTATTAGATTCTCCAACAAGCGATACGACAACTGACTCGGAGCTCAACACGCTGAATGACCCTCATTAGAAAGACTGTTTTTACAAATTCTGGTTTAATTGAATGATATTTACTTAATGCATCAGCACTCTTGACATCTTGACACTTCAGGTACTAACTGTAAGATTGAATCATGTGTTTGATTAAAACCTCCACTTAAAAAATAGATAATCAAATCTAATTAAGCTAACACTTGTGTCCTACTAGTTGAAGCAAACTGATTTTCAAGAGCACTTGATTTCAAATATCCATACCATGACCTAGACAAAGTATCCTACTTTTTCAAAAATCAAAGTTATGCAAAAAGATTACAAACGGGGTTTTAAAATTAAAAACTTTCAATATTTAAAAAGAAATGATGTTAGTTTTTGTTGCACTTACTTTTTGAGTAGAAACAAAACATATGTATGTTTTAGATATTTATATTATATAGCGGATAAAGTTAGAGCGGTCATAAATCATAGGATTTTTTTCTGTAAATTGGTTACGCGTTGTTAACCTTAAAGACGTGCGTCACTTATTTGATTGTTTGACTTGTGATTTCTATAAAATTACTGTTATTGATGCATAGGAACACTGTTTCGTAGACTTAAGAGAAACTTTACGACATTTGGTTATCTTTTTTATAACATTCTGGAAAGAGCGCGATATACCGCGACAATTTATCGGTTGGTTGACACAGATTTAAAGAATACCTAGGTGGAAAAACTTCTGTCTTACTATTTCTTCTATTAGTTAATAAAAATGAATCCTGTGTGATGATAGCTGTATAATACTTAAGCCAAGAGTACTGAGATTCATCATTCATCATATTCAGTTGTTTTTCGTGTTTTTAGTTGTTATCCATACACAGTTCAACAGCTCAAGGAATGCATCAGCTTTACTTGTACATTTATAAAAATAACGTAAAAGACAAGGTTCCTTTTGTACTTTATAATGTACAGTAAAATATAAGACTAAACTTACATATGCACCTGAAACACGTTATAATGATGTATATTTGAAAGTTTTCTCAAACGGTATTTTCGCATTAAATGTTAGACTTCTGATCCGTAATCATATTATGTATGGGAACCATTAGACTGGAACTGGATAATAACGAAGACTGCGAATATACAAAGACAACTATACAGAAGTTTTGAATTCGCTCAAGCATTTGATTGACTCTTCAATCAATCAATTTCTCTTCATACGTCATATTATTAATAATATGAAGTATAAGGCGAAATTCTTGAATTAATTTTCATTCTCGTCTAGTGTTTGAAATATTTGATAATTATGAATATAGTTAGTTACAAGCCGATGTATAAAAAGAAAATAAATTAACAATTATAAACACTTGAAAATGGAATGTCTTATAAAATTCATAAATTATGTACGTCAGATTAGGGACGAAGATTCAGTGAATTCTGTGATATTGTAGCTGGAAGAAATTATTTTAATAAATAAAATATATCTTAAGCATACTTTTATTTTATGAATCACGCAATATTCTTTCGTCCCCTTGCGTTTGGATGCGGCTTTTCATTTAATTTTTTTAATATTATTACCTAATAAATAATACCGTCGCGTCTAACTACATTCCGATTAGAAACTCTTGCATCGTTAATACAATTACAACTAATAGTGGAGAGAGAAAAACAGAGAGAAATAACCTTTTCAATTAGTTTTATAATACAGAAAGCAAACTTAAAACGACAGTGCCGCTTCGATAACAGCCATTATTTCATGAAAATTAAAGTATCAGAATAGATAAACCAAATCAAATTCCAGGTAAATAAAACGCTTTTATATTGACTATTACTTCATATTTTCTTAACCTAAAAATTTTAGACAAATATTGATATAGAAATTTAAATAACATATTTGCTTTCCTTAACTCGACCATCAATTATGTGTCGTGAAATATTTATAACGTGCGATCGACATCAAACATTTTTAAACAGAAATAAAATTCAGATCATATGAATACATGAAGGGCAACTCAACAAACAAGTTTTCACTAATAGTACCTTCAAAGACTGGCCCTATTAGCACCAAACTTTCGTCTCATATGATAATTAGATACTTGTAATAGAAATGGAGTCCAACTGTTCGACCCGGAATCAATTTAAAATCGTGTCACGGTTAAACGAATCTCTAACAAAACGCTAGTAGCATTCTGATTAATATTCTATTAGGCTAGTGATGTGTGTGCTTATCCACACGTATTTAGAAAGTGAAGCAAAGCGCGGAAAACTCACAAACATTTATTTTGACCCATATTTCTTTATAAGGCAGAGATAAAGTTATTTTAAATGCTGAATATGGTGATCAGATAAAACTAACTTCCACGAACAAATAAACGATGACTAAGTTTTGGGAAATCTGACAATTATGTACTTACAAAATTTTTGAAACCATTGAAGAAATAAAGATTACTAACTTTTAAACTTTCGCGTTCCATTGTATATATTCCATGTAATGTGTATATTTAGTTAATAACTTGATAAATCTTATTATTATAACTTATAAATTCGTACTCTTTACCATATCTTTGCACCTACCACTTTTTATTTCTGCTCCACCCCAAGGTTGACTGGCAGAGAATGCTTAAGGCATTAAGTTCGCCTTTGTAAAGTATGTGCATGAAGTTTTAATAAATAAATAAATAAATATATACTTAATTAAGTATTTATACAGGAATTAACGCGATCACGAAATAGGTTTTACATCACAGGCTTGACAGTCAGCCTGTGACCACGGCCAGTGCAACCTGGTCGAACGTCAGGCAATTCAGTGGTATGTAATACCTATTTCGTGATCACGTTAATTTCCGTATAAATAAATAATTAAGTGACAAACGATTGTTTTGTTTAAAAAATTAATAAAACATTTTTACACTTATATATAACCAAATAGAAAGTAACACAATTAAACAGTGAAAGTTCATGAATATTTCAAACCTTTTTACCTACCTACTACAATAACCATGTACTAACACTAATAAACAGAATTAATTACACAAAAGCATTGTAAAACAGTTGCTACAGTTTTTATTGTTTTCTTTTGTTTAAAACAAAATTATTAGAGACAGATTTGCTTGAACTTCTTGTACACTTTTTGGAACACTTTGATTTCACAATAAGTATAATCTAATGGTACGAAAACCAATGCGGATCGTTCCGAAGTATATCCGTGTCAATAGTGTACCACTGTCTAGTTGCATCGATGATTATTGTCATAAAGTATTTCCAGAAACCTTGATAAACCACTCTACTGACTTTTTAAAGTCATTTTCTTAATCATAACTGTACTAAGTTCTACGATTTCACGGACTTATTAGTCTATACATTTTTAAGCAGATTCTTAGCCCAACACTACATTATAATCAAAGGGCTTATTAAGATTTATTTATTCATATAGGAAAAGTGGTTGCAAAGGTTTATTCATCACGGCAACTACCTTTTTTTTATACTTATATCATTCATTCAGTCCAAAGTTCATAACATTGGGTACCCTTGTCAGATTCAGGTACTTACCAACAGGAGTACAACTCTGTATAATAGGTACAAATGTTTAAGTTCCTGAACAATAGCTTTTGATAAACATCGAACATTGCAAGACTGATAACGATAATGATATTCCATATAAAAAGGATTGCTTCAACCACAGATAACATAATATTATACTAGTACTTTAACACACTTAGTTATCTATTTCCTAAAGATTTATTTGTTTGCATTAGCCATAAACAGGTTGTCTGCAGCTGTGGTTATTAACCGACTTATACACTTTTTTAAAACTACACGTTTTTTCATCAAGAACATGTCTTTAGATCTGTCTCTTTGGCTTGCATATTCTTTTATAATTGTTGAATATTCTTAATTTAAATTTTGTGAAACGAACTAAAAAAAAGTTTAATCGAACTGTTTATAAAAAATATTATGTGGAATGTCTCGATACTATGGATCGACCATAAGCATAAAGTATTTGAATTGCAATTACTTTCTTGTCTTCCTGTGTACAAGTTTCCAATCGCTTTTAAACTAACTTGCCAATGAGCTATAAACTTCATTAGCCATGTAACATGGCGATGTAGTTAACCCAGATTCGAACGTTACCTATTAGCGATGATGCGGAGGAATTTTATGACGTAATTATGTAAATATCTCGTTGTTTATTTTTTAATTTGTAATAAGTATTAGGTTATGAAGAATGTTTACTAGTATAGAAAATAAGTTGATATCAACAAAGTACAATGTATATGATGCTGAACATAATATTATGTATTTAAAATCTTATAAACACCTGAAATTTGGATGACAATGCAATATTCAATACAGCAGCGATTCCTAAAGTAGGTTTCGCGGAACCTAAGGATTCCGTGTAAAGGTCACCTGGGTTCTGTGAAATTATTTATTGTATCCAAAGTTAGGTTACTTCTTACCTACCTTTCAGTATACTCTCGAATTTCCCATCTTTAATTCCCAAAGTGTAGTATCCCCTTCGGGGATACAGGTGTGAGTGTATATATATGTAGATAGGTACAAACATAATTTTGAAATAGCACAAAATAAGTGTTGAGATGAACCAATTTTGATATAGTTAGCGAGAATTCTACCGGACCGGCCCGGACTGTGCAGCTGTGGAGTAAAAAAAAGTATGCACTCGGTTTTAGATTTTGTTAATAGAACACGCTACTACAATACTTGATTCAGAATTTCCATTTAAGGCGGTTATCTTGATTCAGCTGCTATTTTTGGTTGAGCCCTTACCCAGAGAATTACTATTTATTTGAGAAAATACTAGTAACATGGGCCACGGCCACGGCCACGAACCCGGAACCGATCGCAAGACTAACATTTTAGTCTATCTAAGCAACTTTAGTGGTAAAAAACAGTGTTGAGTCGTCTTAGTAAAGCAGTTATAAATATAATAATAATATATATAACTCAGTGTTTGTTTGTTTGTATGTTCGTAAAACATTTGCAATAAACGGAAATCGCACCTGGCATTGCAAATGAATTTTCTACGCTCCATATAGGCAATTCAAGTTGCGTGAAGAATTAAGATACTCATAGTGAAATTAATATCGATATTGTTCCACCCCAGTTCCTTTAAAGTTTAAAATGCATTCAGAATTATATTCCGTACGCATAATTACCAAAAGTTAATCTTTACCCCAACAATGGTTAACTTTCATTTCTTTTTATGTTAATTATATTGGTAATTATTGTTTTTTGCTAAAAACGTTGCTAATTTGAACAGCAAAGGTGAAAAGAGAAATGGACAGACAACACTTAATGTGGCTCATTATTACCTTTGTATTATAATTAACGATATTCCTCTGAAAAAGCTTGAAGACTTAAATGAATTAGTGTGAATATTTTAAATAAAAGTTCTGGGGCCCACACTAGTTCCTACATACACTGTGATATGATAACATATGCTGACCGTTGCGTCGACGTGAGCGTATTGGAGGGAGACCCAGTACTACATAGATAATTCTTTAAAAAAAAACTATTCTAGTTTTCTCATGGCTGCCATTGTCAGAACTGGACCAAATTGGAACCACACGGGAAGCACCAGCTTTCAAATAAATAAATAATAATCAAAATCGGCTCACCCAGTCGAAAGTTCTGAGGTAACAAATATAAAAAAAAATACAGTCGAATTGAGAACCTCCTCCTTTTTTGAAGTCGGTTAAAAATGCAGTCAGGGTGAAGATCAAATTTGTTGCCTTTTCTCACCATTCTAGTACTCAACCACCATCAGAATTCTTTGCCAGAGCACCTACTTGTTAATTACTACCTACATGCAACTATCCAAAACTTATTTGCATACATAACAACAAATATTTGGGTCTTATAGATAACTCTCTAAATTAGTCAGCACATGTTAAGTAATAATCTAACCTACCGTATAAGGAAACTTATTTCTTCATTTTAAAAAGTCATGAAGTTCAGCAGATACTGAAACGCTTCCATGTGCTTACTATAATAATAATAATAACTTGACACATCTCATACACGGCCGTCTAGACCCAAACTAGGCGGTGTGTACTATGGTAATCAGAGTGCTGATAAACATACTTATATATTTCTAAATAGGTACGTATGTATTTAGAAATATATAAGTATGGCTTTTTTCATAATTAAACATAAAAAACCAGCAATAAAAAATTACACTCCACAGCTACACAGTCCGGGCCGGTCCGGTAGAATTCTCGCTAACTGCATCAAAATTGATTTTTCTCAACACTTATTTTGTGCAATTTCAAAATCATCTGTGTCTGGGTGTAATTTACACCGAACACACAGGACACAGAACAAATGATCATGCTCATCACACAATTATTTTCCTGGGTGGTAGTCGAACCCATGAACTCTGGCTCAGCAGTCAGGATCACTAACCACTAGACCATTTCAGTCATTATGCCATGGTATATGGTAATATTGCATAATAACTTGGGGAAGAATGTCCAAGAACATCTCCTCACTTTAGAACGTTTTCAAAAAGTAATCTTTGGGAAACCACCGGCCTTTTGTATAAGTAGTACTCTATTCTCACCATTAGACAGCTTTTTATCATATCTGTTGTAACTGCATAAAAGTGTTGAATCCAAACAAATTTAAAACATGATAAAACTACTTGCTCAACACAGTGTCACAGATCAGCACTGGCACGTCGGCAGTTCTATGGCATTGTGCCATGTAAAAGAATTCAAAGATAAACTTGCAAAAGCTTTCTCTCATAAACTAAAATATATTATACTCTTTCTCTGTTACTAAGAGACATATGAACACGCACGCACGTACGCACAGACACAGAGATTCACAAATCTTTATTGTTTTATTTTATAACTCTTAAATGAATAGTTTATTTTTTAATTATTTTTCTAACTGCGTGCTAGAGTCACGCTCCTTTTGTGATTTAAGTAACTGTTTTATTGTCAGATACACCCTGTACATATACGATCGAAAAACATTACCCTCCTTCGACGGATAAAAAATGAAATAGTTTTACTATAAACGTAATTCAATTGCTTGTTTTTTCTTCGCCGACTAAAAGTTAATTAGTTTCGTTAGCTTGTGAGATTAATTATTACGTTAATTATTTTTTGCTATTCTGTTTCTCATCTCGCTGTTTTAATTTTGTGTTCTGTACAGCGATGATTCTCAAGATCTGATAAACCGACATCATTAATTCAAAGCGATTTTTTTTAACCATTTAACTCGCTCGGCTTCGCTCGCGTGTACATATTTATATATTTTGCGCGGAACCCTAATCCTACTCTCTTTTTCCAAAATAAAAGTAGCCTAAGTTACTCCTTATAACAGCTATCTGTCAGTTAAAGTCCCATGGAAATCAGTAGTCCCGTTTCGGAGATTAGCCGAAAGCACATTTGAAAATGTACATAAGATAAAAAAGAACAAAATAAAAGGAAACAAAAAAATAAATATAAAACGTGTAAAGGATACAAAAAAATAAATATCAAAAATAAATATAAAGAAAAAATGGTTTGATTCAAGTCAGTAGTTGCAATAACAGAGTTTATACATGGCTCCTCAATGCTTTAAAATTAACCAAAGTAAACATTTTTTGTTTATGTAACGCTAATGTTTTCACTTGTATTACGAATATTGAATTTAAAAAAAAAAACCACCATCGTACACGATTTAATACTATGTGTGTACTTTTTATTATTTGTTGCTATAGCAGCAACAGAAATTATACATTATGTGAACATTTCAACTGTCTACCTATTACGGATCATGAGATACAGCCCACTGACGGACGGTCATGAGATACATCGGGCGGATAGACAGACAGACGGACAGCGGAGGTTTAGTAATTAGTAATAGGGTCCCGTTGGTTACCCTTCGGGTACGGAACCCTAAAAATGAACTTTTTAAGTACATATTTACGAATTCGCCATAATTGCGATCCTAACCACGGATAAGACAATAGTTTCTAACTAATCCCAATTAATATTATAAATGCGAATATTGTTTGTTACGCTTTCGCGCTTTTAATTACTTAACCGATCATCAGGAAATTTGTACACATGCTATCCATGCGTACAAATAAACTAATAAAATAAAAAACATACCTTTAATTACCAATTAAAAGGTGAAACAAGTGTTCCACCATCCATATCCTGGCTTCACGCTCGTTACTAAACCTGTTGGATCTGAAATCTGTTGGATTCGTCAAAATGAATCATATGAGCCCAAAACTCGAGAGGCTTACTAGTAGCCATTGAAGAGTTCCACTATTCTATAGGTATTCTCCTATAGGTAGGTACCATTCATATACACACACATTCACATAGGTATTAATTTTTTCACATACATATTCAGTTTTACAAGTAATACTCGCCAGGTCATTGTAGGATGGGTGACCATTCTTAACACATTGAGACCCCTCAACCTCGGAGAGCACGTTAAACCGTCAGTCCCGAGTGCCATACAAACATCTGTGGCATTTGTTACGGGTAGTTGGAGCCCTAAAAAGTCAGACAACGCCTAGTACTTGGGTTGTGAAGGTCTGATGGCAGTCGCTTCACGTAAAATATCAAAGTTCGGTCGTATCGTAGTTAGACTGAAAGCCGATCCCAACTTTGTTGGGAAAAAGCGCGGAGGATGATATTCATATTCAGTTTTGAAGTTTATGTAAAAAAGTATGTTATAAAATGAAAATTAATTACATTTTATGTATCTTTCAATTCAGGGTTATTTTTTGTATTTTGTATTAAAAAAAAACTGAGTAAAATGGATGAAATCAAGGGTCACGGAACTCATGCTATGTGCATAATGGTATACCACAAAAGACGCGAGTGCCCACTCTTTCAAAGCAAAGATGATTCAGTAAACACTTTCACTAGGAAAGTCCGGATCTAAGTAAATATCCAGTAATGGTGCGAATGCAATAAACAAATAGACATAGCCATTGTCATTGCTACTTTTGAACCATGGATCCGGTTCAAATAGAACGAAGTTTTAAAAAAGTTAACGTTTAAGGCCAAAATACAATTATGTACAAATTAAATAAGTGTTGGGTGTGTGTCCCATGAGTAGGCAGGAAGGAAGACAAAGTGAAACTAAAATTTTGAACAAAATGCTACGTCTAGTCTAGACTCTAGACTAAAATAGAACAAGATTCGCGTTCGATGCAATTGCCATTGATAGCATTATAGCGTACTAGCTGACCCGCGCAACTTCGTCCGTGTTTGTAAATTTTTCTCGTGTTTGTAACATTTTCTTTGATGCGCCACTCCTATTGGTTATAGTGTGATGTTATATAGCCTTCCTCGCTAAATGGGCTATTCAACACAAATAATTTTTCAATTCGAACCAGTAGTTCCCGAGATTAGGGCGTTCAACCAAACAACCAAACTCTTTAGTTTCATAATATTAAGTATAGATTGATATAAATGAAATATGAATTTATTTTCCAAATAGATTTTTCAGTCTAGATGGTGCCGAAATTTTACCATGACTCGCTTTCAGAAGAAACACCGAAACAAACTCAAATATCCAAGTCCACATAAATTTGAAAAGTGCCATGTGGGCATCTAGGGTGGTCTTTATAAGAACCATATCAGTTTTGAGATGACCAGTTACGACAGGTAGACTAGATAAGTCCGCAATCACAGAATTCAAACGTACATGTATAAGTTATCTTAACATAACCGAGCATATAATTGTTTAGAGGGATCTAAAAATAGAATCAAATCTTAAAACCCAACAAACATTATTTTGACAGATCAATAAATAACCTAACCTCTATTATTGCTTAACCGAGTAATTTATCATGCTATCTAAAAATAAAAATGCCGCTATCTTCGATTGCTGTTGCCTTTCATGTTGTTGTTAAACGCTTCGGAAAGTTACCGAAATGACAAGTAATAAACAAACCAGTAAAAGTCTGGTACATCGTGCTAGCAGTTTCTTTATGAATGTGTTTAAATCAATGTCTGTGACCCCATCCGATGAAAGGTTTATGTGTTAGTTCATCACTAACGAAAAGTAAGAGATATGATCTTACTTTAGCAATGAAGATAACCTGCGTGAGAAATCTGCATTCCACAAAGGTCAGATACATTAAAAGAAGATATGTTCTCAATGTTAAATGTATATTCGGGATCTTTAACGACTTAGCTTTGTAAAAAAAGATTACAGACTCAGTTCGTATCATGACGTCCTCAAAAATATAAGTATAGCTCGTGAAATTTACCTCATATTGGTAATTTTTAATACACGAATCCGTATATCTCTCTGAGGCATAGTAGCTCCAAAATGTCTGAGTTGATTTTGATTTTCTTTTATTTGAAGGATTAAAAAAAAATGATAAGTATTATCAGTTCTCTTCTCATTTAATTCAGATGAAATTTTGGTATACGATGAAATAAAGTTTGTGGCGATGGTTTTACAACTGCCTTTTTATCTAATTTTTTTCTTGGTAAACACCACACGTTTGTGAAGTTGTCAATGCTGCGTTACATAATCTGAACGGAAATCTATACATTAATACGTAAAGAATTCTTTGTACTCCTTTTCGAGCAAATTTTGCTTAAGGAGGACTGTAAAGTTCGAAATACTTAAAGTTTATATGTAGAAGATGTGCAGAAAGCAAAAAAAAAAAAATCTAATTGTGCATTGTGTGGCTACACGGGTCCAGTAAATATGGTGACCATACTAAATCATTTGCAAGTTAATGAAATAAGGTCGAAATTCAACCATATCTAGTTCTTATTAATAGATGTGTATCACCAAAAATCTTTTAGATAACCGTTGTTTTAAATTTCTACTCTCTCAGCCGAAAAAGAAACTACTATTTCATTACCAAAGTGCAAAAAACCAAAGACAATCTGTATGTACTCGTAGTAATCGATTGTAAGTTAATATTAATCAAAACATTTCAAAAGATGATTGCTACTAGACGTTTCTGAATCAATGATGAGTGCAATAATTGGGTTAACTTGTTAATAAGACTATGTAAGAGGGTCACATTCTTTTCGTATATTCGATTCAATTGAGGGGTTTCACTTTGATTGTACATATACACGTCGTTTCAATGTTCATATAATTATATCTTCCTAATCTTTGTGAAAAGTTCTGACCATTAATAGACAATCATTAGCATCGCGCAGTAATAAATCTTTACTTTCTAATTAATAAAAATAAGTAAAAAAAGTGCTAGATTTTCATTTTATATTTATGGCAATATTGTTTTGTAAAATTTTTCCGAGAATGTTAAAGATTTGTGAGAAAAAAATCTATTACATAGACAAGTAATTTACACAGTATTAACCTCCACTCCGCCACTTAGGTTTTCTGTTTTTTAGGTTTCAAAGAGAAAAAATATTCATTATATTCCAATAAAAACGTTCGAGAATGGTATTCATATATACAAAGAATACATAAAAGATATCACTCACGTGTATATTTCGGGCTGCCCGATTAAGTTCGTACCTGGCAGGGCCGAAAGCATCAAGGGATGAAACGCTCCACAGTAAGAAGACTTTACACACGTACACACGTCTCACAAATTTTGATATGCAGTTTATCCCAGGTACCTACCCACTACTTTAAAAAAAAAATTATTAAAAGTCTTAGACTCGTACGTATTTCGAGTAATAGTAGAAGGGGTCTATTTTTATCATACCTACTTTTCTTAGATAAATAAAAAATATTTTTACTACTGACTTGACGAAATATAATTCACCCCGCGTTTTCACCCGTGTAAGCCCATTTGCCGTAGGAATATCGGGATAAAAATTAGCTATATGTTAATTCAGCTCTCTAGCTATCTATGTACCAAGTTTTATCGCAATCAGTTCAGTAGTTTTTACGTGAAAGAGTAACAAACATCCATACATCCTCACAAAATTTCACGTTTATAATATACTAGCAGCTCCCCGCGGTTTCACCCGCGTATGTCCCGATATTGTGGGAATATCGGGATAAAAGTAGCCTATGCGTTAATCCAGGTCTCCAGCTATCTACATACCAAGTATCATCGTAATCGGTTCAGTGGTTTTTCGTGAAAGAGTAACAAACATCCATCCGTCCATCCATCCAAACTTTCACATTTATAATATTAGCGGGATTAGTGGGATTAGTAGGATATCAAACTTAACGGGACATTAGGAGATCAATCAGCAATATTTGTAAGATTTCTACAAGTTTCTAACTACTGTCTCAAAAGCTTTAGCAGAAATTTAACATCAACAATGCATACAATGAACATCTGGACAATCTATATGACATTCAGAAACTATCTCTAGCTCTCTTAAATACTATTAACGTAAACAAAAACAAAAAAAACTGTTTGTGAAAGTTAAAAGAAAGTTAAGTACCTACAAAGTTTTCATAAAGCATGGTTACGTACAAAGTTTAAAGGTAAAATATTTTTTTTAATGGGACGTGCCGAAAGCAGATGGTCAGTACAAAATAACTTGCGTACGAATTATTTATTACCCTTCATTATTCAAGTTTTTTATTACTTGGCATGTAGTTTCTCAATGTTAAACGATTAATCACAATACACGTTGTTGGTTATAGACCTACTTTAGAAAGTTCAAAGTTTAATTTGAGCGCAAGTGCCAGTGGTATTAAGATGTACGCATTGAGATTGATTGGAGATCTTTCTGATTTGATTATCTTTTGGAGTAACTCGAAGAATGCCGTGTTGAAGCTGTGGGTTCGAGCTGAACTATAATAGTATCATGATTAGCTAAATAATTATTTTTTAAAGGTAATTGCTCTGAGGGTGGGTATAATCGTAGTTTGTGTTTATTAGTTACATACTAAATACCTCTAGTTTTCTTTGGTAAGTACAATAATTTTGTAACACTTAAGAAACGAAGTGGTTTTGCAAGATTAGTTGTTTATAGTGATTTTATTTTTATTTTGTCATATTCTCCTATAACAGCATGTACAATATTTTGTTAGCATAAAGTACATCATGCATCATCATCTTTATTTTAGAGATATTGAAATACTTATGAAATATTTCTGTATCTCCAAAAAATACACACATACATAATGGCGTGATTTCCCTCCAACACACGTACGTTACGTGGGAGAGCCATGTTTCGGCACGTATGGGCCGGCTCGACTCCGTTCAATACCACGGCCTCACAGAAAACCTTTTTTTGCTTTTGCTTTAATTTAATTGCTTTTCGCCGCGTGAGTGAGGTTACCGGAGGCCCTAACCCTTCCCTCTCCCCTATTCCCGTCCTTCCCCTCTCCCCCCTCTCCTCCCCTCTAATCCCCTCTCCCGTCTTCCCGCTCTTTCCCCTCTCCCCCTCTTCCCCTATTCCCACCTTAAAGGGCGGCAACGCACTTGTGACTCTTGAGTTGCAGGTGCCCATGGGTGGCGGTAGTTATTTACCATCAGGTGACCCGTTCGCAAAAAAACGAAGCCTCGTGGGAAGATCCTCCCAATCCTCGGAGCAGGCTTTGTGCCAAAGCACTTTGTTTAGCAGTTTGCAGCCTGGCTGGATGCTCGTAAATTGTTGTTTGTATTAAAACAAGAGAACTTTCTACGCGCGATACCGGAATCAGTGGTTACAACTTATTTCGGGGCATATTCCGCAACAAAGAAAACAGATTCTAATTAGCAAACAGGTATTGTGTGGCTTAGAATATTATAGACAACGTCACTAAGATCTACTAAGTGAAATTAGATCTATTGATAAACTTTAATTGCATCTTATTATTTGAATTTAAGTTTTCCTTTTGAGTGTTGTATTTGAACTGTTTAACATAAATCAAATCCAATATTTTGTTTTGTTCTTTAACAACAAAGCGAATAAAGTTTTATGTACTGTAAAAAACTGTTTTTTTTATAAATGTCTCTCTGTTTAATGTCCATTTCGCCATCTTAAAGTACATGTATGCTTGACAATGCTTAGAACTACGATGATATATGTAATAAGTGTATATTTATTCCGGATTTTAATTGAAGACGCGTTCACTTTGTCTACATTTCACTTACAAGTTGTAAAGTGGATTTTGTTGTTGAAAGTATAAAAGCTCTTACAGAAAGGTATGCGTCATGTTTTAGTGTCGTATAGTAGACGTAGTTTTTCAGGTGTATTCATGATTGTTAATACTAAAATCTTATGTTGAATTGAACTTCAAAATTGATTGACAAAGTTGGGTATTATGTTGAAAGAGAAGGAGCTTATATTAATGTAACTGTAGGTATTTATTACAGAGAATGTTTCAAAGATGTAAGAAAATCATTGAAAAAACATGATAATTGATACCTCAACTACTTTTTGGTTTTATACAACGCTAATACAAAAGATGACCGCAGCTTACCTTGTCTGTAAAACCACGTTTCTTCACGTCGTTGCAACAGACATAAAAGTAGGTTTATCTATTGATCTTGCCACCTTGCCCTTGGTTACCACCATTACTAGCGCTATTGAAAGCAATATTTCGTATATTACCTACGTTTGTTAAATTCTTGCCAGACATTTAACCTTTCACCTTTATTTCGAAGAAAGAAGGCAGAAAGATAATGATATCAAATTGTTTTTTTTATGAGAAACTTTAAAGAGACTTTTACACTCTAGCATTCATTATATGGAATTTTTAGTACGTAGCTGAGATAGCACACATTTTTAGTGTAGAATCTTATGTTTAAAATGTTTTCAGGCTATTATCATTTTCAAAGCATATTATATATTAACACGTTTGAAACACCAGTGAAAGTGAAATTAATTATAAACTGATTTCGAATTCAATTCTGCCTTAGTCATAAAATAGACATTCTTGCATGGATATATCAATGTAATAAATAAAAATAAGTATAAATGTGGAAGAGAAAGTAATCATAAAACTAATTTGTGAGTTTTACTTTGTACTTTATCTAATTAAAAGTAATACAAGAAAATATTATTTATAAACAAAAAATCATTTGTCTTTTTTGTACTTTTCATTTGAATACGTTTAGAGATCCTCATAATCGGTATTAGGTTAAGAATTAGGTACATACGAAACACAAGGGGTGCAATTTGATGAAAACGGATTTTACGTTAAAGGTTTTTAATTAGTGCTAAACGTTCTTTGCAGTTCCAGAAACCTTTTTTTGTCACTGCTCACCACCTGAGGATCGTAGTTTGATAATAAATGACCAACCATGTTCCTCAGGAATTGTTCTATCAGATGCAATTTGGGGTCGAGACACTAGGGTCATGGTGTTCGAGTGCTCGTTCCGTTTATAAGGAACCAGCTAAGCGACTGATCGACACTTCTCGTGACCAGAAGGCGGGCTTTTTCCTTACACAGATAATTAGCATTGCCATTCCACGTGGCAATGCTGCCAGCATTTTCGGAACTCTACCTATAGGCGACGATCCGAAGGAATTCTATGACGCATGCAAGTATTTATATTTTTAATTACTTTTAAGGTTTGAGATATCTTTACTTTCTCATAAGAATTTCAACAATTCACTTACATGAGAAAGTTTAAACACATACAAAAAAATAATAATCTTATCCTAGGCGTAAACAAAGATATTGAAACATTTCACTCAACACATTCAATCGCAAGTATACATTTTAAACTGTCTTTGGATCTAAGACAAATATAATACAATATAGAGGGTACTTGTAAAAAATAAAAAATAAAAAAAAATACGTAAACAAGGAGCAATAATTAATATTCTTATTTGTTTTAAATAACTTGAATGTCTATTAATTTTGAAATAAATTTTTAGTATCAGATACATATATATAGTTTATTAAGTCTGATTCATCAAAAGAAAAAAACAATGATTATAGATATTACAGAATATTTTATATACACAATTTTGTGTACTTTTTTTAACCGACTTTGAACAGGAGGAGGTTTTCAACTCTACTGTTTTTTTTTTGTGTTTACGTTACTATACGTTATCAATAATTCTTTTCTTAACAAAATTGGTTAAAAATATTCCTCTTCTGAAGGCGAAAAATTAAGAGACGAAGAATACAGCTTATTACTTCATACTATTTTTCATCATGTAGGCTAATTGATGTCAGTAACACTTTTTTTTTAGTTAATTACTATGGTTAATAGATGAATACTAACCATTGTTCACCTTTATTTGCAATATGGTTCAAATCTATAATCATTACTCTGATTTGAAAAACCTTTATCGTTAGATAGCCCATTTATTAAGGTACGTTATAGGCTGTTCAATTTCATTTAAGAGCCGGAGCAGTCACGTCACGTCAACCAAACTGGTGAGCTGTAAGTACATAAGAAATGTAACTAAGTAATATCAATAGGCAAGGAAAAAACAGTAGATTATTGTTTGTAAACTGTTTTTTTTTTGTTTAGAATGTATTGACGAGCTAAAGTGTTATAAATAAGTAAAAAATTGGCAAAAGCTCTTTTAAATAAACTAATAATGATTATGGTCGAATGCCGACTAGTGAGCAAACACTCAAACACACAATTAGCAGAAAAGAAAATTCTCATAAATTTATGACACTTTGAAATTTCTTTCTACAATCTCACTGTATACTTAATGATTTCACACCTTGTTAGCATCACCATTAATAACTTAAAACTTTCGCGGTCCATGATATACGATTACATTGATCATTTGTCATTCAGTTTGTGACCAAGTTCAGTGAACCTGGTCAAAATGTAGGCAATATAAGTAAATTTAAATGTATTTACATATTCAAACTATCGCGTTTGTACTCGTTAATGTAGTCATACTATCACTTGGCTATTTTTGGAAAACCATAATGACCAAATAATTATCACCACAGAATATGGTGTATGGTGCAGGCTGACCATTGAATGCTCGGTCTTTATTCTTTAGACGTGCCCAAACACTGGCTGTCTTTAAAAAAAATAGTCAAAGAACATTACTTGGAAACTTCATTTATTCTTTGCCCTTATTTGGGGTATTTATATATCTGATTTAATCTATATATCATTATTACAAATATGTGTAGTTACAGTTGTAATCACATGTGTGCTTCCAGGAACCCTACTTACTGAGTTATGCGACCTGTCACGTCGGTGTCAGACACTGCATGGAAGATTTTTGTGCGTTGCCAGCCTTTAAGGTGGGAGTAGGGCAAGAGAGGGAGAAGCTGGAAGAGCGGGAAGAGGGGGCGGGCGAGGGGGAGAAGGGGGAGAGGGAAGGGTTAGGGCTTTCGGTAACCTCACTCACGCGGCGAAAAGCTCTGTAAGCATTGCTTCAGTGTGTATATGTCTAAGTAGGTAGTATTTGGATAGGTACCTATCATAAAATTAATTTTCTTTCGATAATATTTAAATCTTCAGTCTTATTTACAATATTTATTAGTAAAGTATAACATCCAAATACCACGTGTTCAGAGATTCATTAAATTAATACTATTCAATGTTGTGACAGTGATACAACTGTCTTAAATACTAAGTAACATTCCTAAGAAATAAACTGGTTAATTTATAATAGCAGACGAATATCAGATAACAAATTATGACATTGAAGTGAAAGTGTTCTGATTTGTTCAAGTACACGAATGAAAACAAAAGCATTCGATGAAAACAGTGAGGCAGGTTTTATTTAATGACTACAGCTTTCTGTAATGCCGTAATGTGTTGTATATTGTTACTAATCTTAATTCAATTGATTATCTCAGATCAGTGTACGTATTTTTGCAACATTAAAAAAATTATGTACAGGTTAAGTAGTGAAATAAATGTCTTTTAAAATTTAGATAACGGGTTTAGATAAGAGAGCTTTTGAGTTTTATGTACATATATGTATATACATTTTATAGTTACAAGTTTGTATGTCAATGCAGATTTGCGATGCTAATTAACAAAATAACTTAGTTCCTATTTAGCTTTATTTTACACTTTTTAAGTCTTAATGTCATACTGTTAAACTAATCGCATCTATGATCCGCGCATAGATTTTATAAACTTACATTTTAGGTCAGAATTTGAAATGTATCTGCATTCGAATAACATGATTTTCGATTCGTTATGAGTTTCGAGTGTAAATTTTTATTAACTTGTTTTCGTACTTTTGTACAATGTCAGAAGAGGTATGAAGAGAGTTGTTTCAAGACGTTAAGGGATTTAAAATAGACAGCATATTAGATGTGTGAGAGGTTGAAAGATTTACCAGAGATTTTAAAGTTTAGCACGATGCAATCCCCGCCAGCTCAACCGAACGTTTAAGACTTGTTGTAACCGCATTCTACAAGAAGCCCGTATACTTTTAATTGGCTTTCTGACCCACCTAGACGTGTGTAACTCATCAAAATTACGCGAGCTGCTTAGTAGTTCACGGCTCAGGTGTGTGAGCCAGGGTAGCAGAATGTTGAACGAAACGCGTAAGCGCCATGAAAATCACGGCACTTTCAACCTTTTGGTCGCAAGAAAACTATCCTTTGGAAGCGTTCTAAGCGCTGCATGTTTTTACTGTCTCGTTATACTAATTATATTGTTCCAACATTGTATAAACTCTAAACACAATCGAGTAGCTCACACTGCTCTGCTCACAGATACAATAGGAGCCGGATTAAGCAGTGAACTAGTCATTTTGCTGTTGAGCTACAGCTCAACGGCTCAAACCAGTGTGATCTGACTCATGGAGTTGATTCAGAGCTGAGTTACACCCTATACACTATTGACCAGTAGTGTCATTTAAAAATAGATAATTTGAAACGGTCTTACATTTTCGTTCCCTTTGACATTACTTTAGTTACTAGCTTATTAACTAATAGAAATCGTAAACTAATGTATGCTCTTTGAAAGGTATACTACTTAAAAGAAAATGATTTTAACACGCTTTAATTAGCGTCATTTATAACTAAATATGTCAACAATAAATCTTGGAAGTCAATTAAAACCACCTCTTACTTGTATCGAAATGAAACTTTGGCATCTTGGAGCTAATCTGATGATGGAGCCTGGAGATTGACAGTGGAAATATTTACTGGCTACCAATAAACACCTCGAGTTTGGGCTCAAACGATTCGTTTTGATGAGTCCAACAGATTGGGTTTGGTAACGATGAACCGACGATGACGCCAGGAAATGGATAGTGGAACTGTTTTTAACCGACGAAAAAACGGAGGAGGTTCTCATGTCGACCCGTATATATTTTTTAATTCGGTTCGCCAAAGTATGTACTATATTTTTTATTGAATAACAAGTTTTGAGAAGGTTTTTTATTGTCCCTATAAGAGAGAAAGTGAAGTCACTTAATTGCCATTCTATTGTAATTTTTATTAAAAAGAAAATTTTTCTAGCCATTCCCAAATCACAATCAATCGTTGAAACAATTGAATCAGGCTATAACCATCATCTGCCTATCCTTGTCCCAATTTCATTTGGGGTCGGTGCAATATGTTTTATTCTTCAATTCTACTCTATCTTTCTTCCTTTCACTGCTTACTCCATTTCTAGTCAAATCTTCTTTCACACAGTCCATCCATCTTTTCTTTGATCGTCCTTTTCTCTTATACCCGTCAACATCGAAACATAAAACTCTTTTCACCACATTTTGCTCATTCCTCCGCATTACATGTCCATACCACGATAACCTATTGCTCCTCAACTTTTCATCCACTGGTGCTACTTTCATCAGGCTATAACCATCATAAATAAAATGAATTTCTTCATTATAAAAAGGCATTTGGAGCAAATCAGGTGTGATAGAAGATTGATTTCCGCATCATTTGACCAAAACATGTCCAATAAATCCATTTATCAAATAGCCAAATTCCGAAGCGTGTATTTTTCCCTTAGATTTCACTTATTTCCTGTTAAGGGCGCATATTTGGCGCACTTTCTCTTGAACCGGCTGTGACTGTGACGCAAACTGGTAGTAAATATATATATATATACCTAACGACGTCAAGACAAGGCCAGGCTTTCGATTTTCGGCCACAAACCTGTTATGGAAGCTTATTTGGAAGGTGAGTTATACGCAGATTCTTTTCCTCAAAATTTTCCATAGGTGTGAGCAAAGGTATATCAGTTATGGATTATGTTTCAGCAGAATTGGGTATAATCTGACTAAGATCATATAGCATATCGATAAAGTTGTTGGGAAGGTAAATAATAAATCAAGATGGCCTCCAATCGTTACTTATTTAAGGTAAAAGTAAATGAGTACCTGTTCCCACAACCGGCAGAATCAACTTGTCCATAATTTAACATCTAATGTAATAATATGCTCTGTATGCGTGTATGTATAGGCTAATTGATAATTTTAGTTTGTACGTATTATTTTTTTATGTTTTCAATGCAGGTATCTACTCCTTTCTGCATCACCCGACGGTCGACTGGCAGAGTATGCCTAAGGTGTAAGTCCACCTTTGTACTGCAATGGTTCTTATCACACTATATTATACCATTCATTATGTTAGAACCATTTTTAATAGTAGTAAATGTGACATAATTATGGGATAGAGTACACGATTAAAACATTTTAGATACATTAGTAACTCAGTTGGTAGTCAACAATTTGTCACAAATTAAGTTAACTAAGAAACTAACTTTATATTATAATAGAAGATGTTAGGAAATAAAAATTAATGTAATGTATGTTGAATTATTGTCACACATCTCCAGCCGGATGGCCAATAGTTTTCTTTTCTGGTTATTTGACGATATTCTACACACCACCGCCATACCGTCATTGTCAAGCGTATACCCTCCTTTGGAGTCCCACTGACCCTCATCAACACAAACAAATCTCTAGTTTGTGTAATGCTGTTAAACTGCTATTGTGTACTGTAGAAATCATTTGCTACTACTAGGCTGTTTCACTTTGGCCAGAAATCTAATCTGGCTACCTCCTAGCCGCAATGAGAAGAAGGATCGTCTACGTGATGACTATATATATATATATGTATTTAGACTTTAATTGCAAATATCTGATCATCTGATAAATCTGGTCAAATTATTGCCGTATCTGTATAAAAGTACAACTTTAAAAGGTTGTAGTTTTTCTTCTGTAACCTCTACTTTTGATTCGATTTTAAATTTAAATCGCCTTCTGTATCGATTTCAAATCTACATAATAAAATAAAACTTTCAAACTAGAAGTGCCACCATTAACTTTTATTGGCATATTGCCATTCTCCTTGAATTTTGCATATTCTTACAAAACTCTGTTACTTTCTTCATTATCTGGTATGACAATGTATATTTTCTTTAAGTAGCCAACACTATTCCGTGAAGAATCCATCACCAATCATGGTATTTAAATATGTATAAAGGAGCGTAGAGGTACGAGTGTTGTACGGATGAGCCGGCTTCACTGAGAGTGTCATGCGCATTAGCACACTTTTACTAAGCATACGAGTTTGTTTTCCGTATTTTTGTGTTGGCCTTGGCTAGAATATTAAATGTAATGTTTACTTTATTACCGTAAAACTTTTTAAAGTTATAAATTATTATGTAAACAGTGATAATCTGCCACAAACAGTCAGAATAAGTATCATCTATTCAAGAAAATTGAGTTGTTCAAAACTGCTTGTAGAAATAATCACTTTTTTATCCCACTATCCCACTAATATTATAAATGTTTAAGTTTGGATGGATGGATGGATAGATGGATGGATGGATGGATGTTTGTTACTCTTTCACGCAAAAAGCACCAAACTGATTGCGATGAAAGTTGGTATGGAGATAGCTGGAGACCTGGATTAACGCATAGGCTACTTTTTATCCCGATATTCCCACGGGATCGGGACTTACGCGAGTGAAACCGCGGGGCGCTGCTAGTGTATAATATTTGTTAAATGAAATCGTGTAATATTATTATCAGAAAACTTCTATGTAAGTACTATATACTATTAAATACTAGCTGACCGCTGACTTCGTCCGTGTTTGTAAATTTTCCCCGTTTTTGCAACATTATCATTAATGCTCCGCTCCTATTGATTGTAGCGTGATGTTATATAGCCTATAGCCTTCCTTGATAAATGGGCTATCCTACACTAAAGTAATTTTTCAATTTGAAAATTTGAATTTAAATTCGAACCCATACTTTCTGAGATTAGAGCGTTCAACCAAAAAAACAAACTCTTCAGCTTTATAATATTATTTTATAAATGATTATGTAAACATTAAAGGCAGCCGTATTGCAAAAATTTGTAACATCCACTTTGAGAAAATTAATTGTCCTACTATAATAAGCACAACTTTTTTATTTAATAATAATAATAATCTTTATTCATATGAAAAACCTTTAAAATTTGGCTTAGAAACTAATATACAATATTTTTTATGGTTAAGGTCACACCGATAGAGTAACCCTATTAGCCTAGCTCCCAAACTAGGTGTTCCTGTGACTTGGGAGCTAGTGTTCTACCGTCACAATGACACATTCATTAATAGTTAAAAACCCAAATTATAACTTTGGTACCTATGTTTATTTGAATGTAATGTTATAATATACTATTATTACATTAAAAGGCTCGCATTATAGTTTTTTTCTATCCCTCTTTAGCAGATTGTTTTCGGGATACACTGTACTCTGTCCTTTTCTGTTTTGAAAATTTCATGATGATCAGTTGAGTATTTAGGGCGTGACAGCGTAACATACCAACTCACTTTTGTATTTATAAAACACTAACAGGGCCCTGCGGTTTCACCCGCGTAAGTCCCAATACCGTGGGAACATCGGGACAATAAGTAGCCTATACGTTAATTCAGGTCTCCTGCTATCTACATACCAAGTTTCATCACAATCGGTTCAGTGGTTTTTGCACGAAAGAGTAACAAACATCCATCCATCCATCCATCCATCCATCTATCCATCCATCCATCCAAACTTTCACATTTATAATATTAGTGGGATTAGTTAGGCGTCCATTAGACGCTCATGCAAACGTCAATAATTACCAAAAGTCATAATTGACGGATGTTGCTTGGTGATTGATGAAATAATATCGACATCAAAATCTCATCGTGCAACCGTCAATCACTGCATTAGACGCTAGGTTATTCGTCAATCACCGTTTTGATTGTGGCAAAACTGACAGCAAAATCTACCGTGTAATGGGCGCCTTAGGATTAAGTATGTAAAAGCATGCATACATCTGCCGCCACACAGTAAAACAATGTTCATAAAACCACTATTACTCTTTAATTGATGTAAAAAACTGCATTCCATGAATATAACAATGCTAAATTAAAATGTAACTGATAAATCAGTCTTCCATATTGAGTTTCTTAAGAAGAAAGTATTCCCAAACTATTTAGTTACCATTAAACAAAGTCAAGCAATGTTTTTTAAAGACAACATATGCAATTTGTTTTAATACTAATACATACATAAAATAAACAAGGAAAATGGGTCATATTCATAAAAGTTATCGGTTGATGCGGTTATGAGTAAACACCTGGCATGCCTTCAGGTGTATTTATGGTTGTATGAATGGAGTATTGTTAGTGAAGATCAAGAGAGTTGTACCTACATGGTATAAACTGTGAGCGTATTTATAATACGCTAGTAAGAAGTTTTGTACCTAAGCAATACTTTAATGAGAATGGTGAATATAATAGGAAAGTAGAATTTCTGAAATTTGAAGGGATGAAGACGAGGTTAACATGTAACAACTATTTCTTTTTAAATATATGTAACCTTTAGAGAAATTACGAATGATGAGTAGAATCAAATTCTTTATATCCAAATAAGCCTTATAAATAAATTTATATAAGTGGTTGCACAAATGTATATTATAATAATGAAAAATATGGTGTCTCCACTAAAATTATGTTCGTTTTAGGCTATTCTTAGCAATGTAGTTTCGTATCTTCTGAACTAGTTGAGACTGTATCTAATCAGAAGAAGAGAACATCATGCGCCGACCCCAAATGAAAGGTGATGATGATAGTATCATAGATCACACACTACCAGTATTGTAAATGCTTGTGTAAGGAGTGAGTCACGTTGATAGTTTATTAGAAGGTTCGAACACACAACCAGCCGATCGCATGTCCAAGCCTTAGCCATTTCTCAGCTATTATAATTATCAGGATTTAGGACAGGATTACTACAAAAATATACTCACACCTATATCTCCTCAAAGTGGTAGGCAGAGGTGTATTCAACACCCACAAGCAAGCAAGCCGATTTGTCCCTATTCTGGCTACTACGGGCTGTCACCATGGCCAGTGCAACCAGGTCGAAACGTCAGACAAAGCGGTATTTCTCGTCATCATAATTATATTATCATGGAACGTGAAAGTTTAAAAGTTAGATCTAAAATAGGAAATTTGTAGCTTTGGCGTCTTTATCCTTATTACTTATGTGTAGACTTTTGAAAGTGTGCTATGCTATTTCGACCGTGTTATAAATCTCTCTAAATTAAGCCTACTGACCGGCTTTTCTTAGCAAGGCGATGATCATAAGCTTTCCTGACATGACAATGGGAGAAAATAGATTTGTTTCCTTTAGAAACTATTAAATATTTTATTTTATGATGCGTGTTGAATACTACGGCAGCAGACTAGTCAATTATTTTAGTAAAATGAACTTTAATTTAACTAAATAAGACACAATGGTTTTTTTTCAAACAAAATTGCTTTAATGTGGTAATTGGTGTGTTTGGGTGTAATTTTATATGAGAGTAATTGAGCCAAATGTTTTTATTTGTAAAAGTAAATTGAAGTTACAAGACCAAGGTTTTATATTAATAGGCTTTGCTTTTCTTTGCTTCTCCATGTTTGTGGATCACTACATATTATAAAATAAGTCCCCCGCCGCGTCTATCTGTTCGCGATAAACTGATAAACTACTGAACGGATTTTCATGCGGTTTTCACTAATAGACATGAGGAATTCATGGGGAAGGTTTAGGTGTATAATTTGTTAAGATTTTGTGTAAATTGATTTAAATATGTTGATGATTGTTCAAGATGTCTCTGCTACCAGTGCGAAGCTGGGGCGGGTTGCTAGTATCAATATATTTGATAAGAATATTATGCCGATAAGATACTGAATCAATTTTCTTAATTTTCCTCGCGTGCCTTGAATACCACACTAATATTATTTTTTCTTATTTTATACACATAATCTATCTGATAAGAAGAGCTTACCGGTGCCTAAATATACTTCCAACTTCTAATTTTAATATTTTTTTAGTACCTTTTTTTATTATTAGCTTCATTACGAGTGCACACAAAACATTGTAAACTTTCAAATAGATTAGAGTCAATATTAACCTACTTCTAATTATTGTCATACCTAGATCAAACTTTGTATATATTATATGTACTTCGAATGACAATACTATAATTTTTGCTCTTGGAGCTGATCTGATGATGGGGCCAAAAGGTGGATAGTGGAACTCTTCAGTGGCTACTAGTAAACCCCTCGACTTTGGGCTCATATGATTCGTTTTGACAAGTCCAACAGACTGGGCTTGGTAATTATGGTCTAATGATGAAGGTAGCAGGTAGGCAGGTAGATCGTGATACTTTTTTAAATTTTTAACTCGGTTTGCCATTCAATCGTGTTTTTTTGTTTTACTTAACTATAATTATTGTGTTAGCTCGTGAGATGAAAAAGTGACAAATAGTATAACATCACGAATTATACAGCTGTGATACTAGTATATTTATATAGTATATAAAATTTATGCTAAGTATCTCTACAGAGCACTTATATATTATTATTTTCTTTTTACATAAGCTTCGTATATTGTTCACTGCAGCCCCTCTTTTCACCTATGTTTTCTCAATCCATCCAATGGTTGCCTGGAAGAGATCGCAAATAGCAATAAGGTCGCCAATTGTACATAGCATTAGCTAGTAAGTAACCTATCGCTTTGTGTACAATAAAGAGTATATTTAT
Organism: Euplagia quadripunctaria; assembly: GCA_963859945.1. Taxonomy (NCBI): domain Eukaryota; kingdom Metazoa; phylum Arthropoda; class Insecta; order Lepidoptera; family Erebidae; genus Euplagia; species Euplagia quadripunctaria. Next base: position 944,463 of record OY982582.1, read on the forward strand.
CTATCTATCTACATGATAGAAACTAGCAATCCGCCCCGGCTTCACACATCTTCAACAATCATCATCATCTTAACAAATTATATATCTAAACCTTCCTCATGAATCGCTCTATCTATTAGTGAAACCGTTCAGTAGTTTTTGAGTTTATCGCGAACAGACAGACAGACGCGGCGGGGGACTTTGTTTTGTAATATGTAGTGATAATAAAATCGTGGGACATATTATTATTACATAGTTTGTCTTGTACTATGGATTCTAGAATACTCCAGATGTCTTAATAAAAGTTCACTCGTTCCCGGATCCCTCCTATTTTAGGCGCAGTACCGCACACCTTGTGGTTTTAGTCGCTTCGATTCCGACACACCGCCCCACCGAATACTCCGGTAAATATTATGGAAACACTCAGACCAAAGCAAACATGTAAATGCATGTTCATGCATACAAATATCTGCACTAAGTGAGAATCGAACCCGTGACCCCTGAAGTTGCAGTGGTATACTCCACCGCTGAGCCACAGAGTTCTTCAACCATAATGTATGCAAACTTGTAAATTTTTGAACAGTTCTTCCTCATATACCTTATAATAAGTCACGAGTATGGTCAGCAAATTGTATTAAATAAGTAATTTCATTTATAACTTTACTTTCTTGTTTCAATGTGAAGATTAGTTCTTGCGGTTTTCATAGTAATGATAATAATTTAGGTTTTAATTTACGGACATCTTTAATATAAGGTCAACCGAGGTCATAAAAGCATTCTTCAGAAGATTTGCTAGTAAGTAGTTCTTTAGAAGATGTTTATCATCATAATCATATTTTTTTATAGTCTTATATATTTGTTGCTAGGAAATTGTCTATGCATTAGTAATATACTTGATATTTTTCTAATGTACTTTTAACTTAGGTGGTTATCAATTGTTTTCTGGCAATACCGCACGGATGTTAGACACTCATCATGCGTAGGAATGCGAAGGAAAGTTGGTTTGATAGAGAAACTGAAGTAGTAACCAGCCAATGATGTTTGGCGTTAAGTTATGTAGCAAGTTATGTTGCAATACATCGTACGTTAAAATTCATTTTAACCGACTTCAAAAAAGGAGGAGGTTCACAATTCGACAGTATGTTTTTTTTTTATGTTTGTTACCTCAGAACTTTTGACTGGGTGAGCCGATTTTGATTATTCTTTTTTTATTTGAAAGCTGGTGCTTCCCGCGTGGTCCCATTTTAATTTGGTCCAGTTCTGACAATGGTATCCATGAGAAAACCCTATATATAAGTCTTTTATGGAATAGTTTTTTTTGTTGTTGTCGGTTTTTTTTTAGAAAGAATTATTAACATGTTTATATTAGCTTTACCTACTTGTAACTAACTAACTATGTTAACAAATCTTGGAAGTTAATTTTAACCTAATTCTAATTGACGTACCTAAATCAAACTGTGTATGTATAATGTATATGTAGTTCGTATAACAATGCTATAATTTGGTATCTTGAAGTTGATCTGATGATGGCACCAGGAGGTGGTTAGTGGAACTCTTCAGTGGCTACTAGAAAACCCCTCGAGTTTGGGCTCGGATGATTAGTTTTAACGAGTCCAACAAATTGGGCTTGGTGATTATGGTCTGATGATTAAGCCAGAAAGTGAATAGTGGAGCTCTTTTTTACTTTTTAATTCAGTTCGCTCACCAAAATGAGATGGGTGGACCGCGGTCCGCAAGCCACAATCTCCTTGTTTAACTTATTAGATCTTATGTAAAAGTAGAGAGCGTCCCCAACAATTACTAATTAACCGATTTAAAAAAAGGAGGAGGTTCTCAATTCGACAGTTTTTTTTTTTTTTTTAATGTTTGTTACCTCAGAACTTTCGACTGGGTGAACCGATTTTGATGATTCTTTTTTTATTTGAAAGCTGGTGCTTCCCGTGTGGTTCCATTTCAATTTGGTCCAGTTCTGACAATGGCATCCATGAAAAAACCAAAACCATATATAAGCCTTTTATGGAATAGTTTTTTTTTGTTGTAGTCGGTTTTTTTTTTAAGAATTGTTTTGCTTTCGGATCATTCCTGAATATGTCTCGTATAGAGGCAAATCACATGTCGAATAAGCTCTTCGCTCTAGCAGCAGACAGAAAATTATAGCTTTTCTAACTGCTACGCCTTGTACCTATAGAAACCTTTGTTGAGGGAGTTATGTGTGTATTCCCTGTCTATACCAATTCGTTGAGGTTTATAATTGGTTGTTGTCATTGTTGGGGTTTACAAACCGAGGGTGATACAAAACATAAAACCCCGTTGCTTCACTTTTACAAACTAGACTTTGGTAGGGAGTACTGTTTTACAGATTTAAATATCAATTGGAACCAGCTAAATAAGATTTGCGAAGAATTAAAATACAGTTATTTAAGGTCATTCTAGTGTAAACCCCCGCAGGGAGCAGCTCACCGAGCACTCGGCGAAGTAGTTATGACTTATGTTAGAATTGAACCGACTAAAACCAGACGGTGTTCCGTCACGGGTGTCTATGTCAAGTACAACCTAGGCAGGAACTCCTTGGACCCCCCAAACTTGACTACCTGTCAATAAAACAGATAGTCTCGCAGTCGTGAGTGGGGGCCATGCCCTTTTCATTTTAGATAGGCGTGCGCGGAACACTTCGCGCCTCCGTCTTAGGCCTATTTACTTCTGTTTCGGCGCCGCGTTATTCTTCCCGGCACCTTCAGCCCAGCGCTCATGAAGGCCGTAGGTCATTAGGTGCTTTATGGCGTCTAGCTCTGCGAGACGGGAGAGTGCTGGTCCTCTCCCGTCCCCTTTCCATCATCTCTTCGCAAAATGAGGCGGCGGAGTCCCACGCGCTATCGGCTTACCATAGCTAGCACCATGGTCTCTAGCGAGGGGCTTCCCACATCTAAATCTATGTAGGAGAGTCATAAAAAATACCAGTAAAATACCATTTTCATTTCACAGTAGGAGCTTTGAAATAAAAAGGATATTTTACTGGTATTTTTCTAAAGTTTTACATAAGTATAATATGTTCAGTTTCATCACTGACTCGTATTATTTTTATTTCCCTCGGTTATGGGCTAAGTGGTAACCGAGTACCTACTCGGTCCTGGCTAGTATTACTTAACCTTGAATGTGCTAACCTTAGCACATTCAAGGTTAAGTAATACTAGCCAGGTCCGTCTTAAGATGGGTGACCATTCTTAACACATTGAGACCCCGCCGTGCCTCGGAGAGCACGTTAAGCCGTCGGTCTCGGAAGCTATACGAACATCTGTGGCATTCATTACGGGTAGTTAGAGCCCTAAAAAAAAGGAACTTCGATATCACCTAGTACTTGGGTTGTGGAGGTCTGATGGCAGACGCTTCACGTAAAATATCGAAGTTCGGCCGTATCGTGGTTGGACTGAAAGCCGACCTCAATTTAGTTGGGCAAACGCGCGGAGGATGAATCCCAATTTCTTCACTTAAAATCAACTATTATTATGTTTCGTAAAGCAAAAACAAATTTATTTTATAAAATAAAACTATCTTTTTTTTTTGGTTTATTTTATTGGCCACTTTAACTAGGATCGCCATTGAATAGACTTACATACCGTGACAGGTCAACCTCTATTCTGGACGCGTGTAGCTTGATGTACCTGTTCTCACGTTCTTTTTTAATTTGTAATTATTATTCTTTAAAAATTTAAGCTTTGTTTACTTCTTCTGTATATAAACTTTAAGTAGCTATACCAAATTTCACGTTTGTGTGTTTGCAAAATTTTCTATACGTATTAATAAACTAGCAACCCGCCCCGGCTTCGCACGTGTACAAATTATATACCTAAACCTTCCTCATGAATCAATCTATCCAATAGTGAAAACCACATGAAAATCCGTTCAGTAGTTCTTCAGTTTATCGCGAACAGACAGACAGACAGACGCGGCGGGGGACTTTTTGAACATGAAGCATTCAAATAGACTCCAAAATTAGAAGTTCTCTACTTTATTGTTGTACACAAAAGCAGACCCTGACTGCTGAGCCAGAGGTCGTAGGTTCGATTCCCACCCAGGACAAATAATTGTGTGATGAGCATGATCATTTTTTTCTGTATCTGAGTTTAATCTCTATAATATGTATGTATTTAGAAATATATAAGCATGTTTATCAGCAGTCTGGTGACCCTAGTACAGGTTCTGCCTAGTTTGGGATTAGACGGCCGTGTGTGAGATGTGTAAAGTTATAATTATTTGTACAAAATTATTGTAAAAGTAGTTCACTGTAGTAGTAAAGTGTAGTAAAGTAGTTTAACAAAAATGTACAAAGACAACTTACTTTTATATATTAATTTGTAAATAATCAGTTTCTAGTAGTACAAACTGATTATTTACAAATTAATATATAAAAGTAGTACCTTGTGTAGACAAGGTTATAACAATGTTGGTATAACAGGCAACAATATTTTGGTTTAAAACCATATGTTGATGTTCAGGGTCAAATTTAGAGAAAGCAGAGAGATAGGTTGACTGAGAGCCGAAGTTAATACGTTTATATTAATAATATAAGGTAACAAAGTCATAAAGCATGAAATGTTTTGGATTTTATATAGATTTCCTGATTGTTATTCATGGGTCAAATGTAAATATACCTATTCTGTCGTTTCATTTACTTTGTTTTTGACAGTTAGTCACACAATAGTCAATCTCGTAGTGATAACCAAAAATCTTGTCTACTCGATTTTAAAAGTTTTTAGAGGGTCCGTATTGTAACGCGTTACTCTCTTGGTGTTCTAAACATAAATATTGAAAGGAATTTACTTAATGAGTTACTATTAATTTGAATGTTATGTTAAAATATGCTATAATCTACACTCTACTATAATGAAGCCGAAATATCACGAATATGAATAATTCTTTTTGTATTGGATAAAGTATTCATTGAAGAAAGTTATAGGCTATGTAACATCACGCTACGACCCTTAGGAGCGAAACAGGGAACATAATCGCAGATGAAACTGCGACTAATAACGTCATTTAGAGGAACATTTTTAACACACAGGTCCATATTCAAGCCTGTATCTCCGAAAGGGTAGACAGAGGTGTATTAAACACAGAGTTTTAACAAAGCTAGATACTTTATCCCAAAGGAACACATCATCATCCTATCGTCGTCCACTGCTGGACGAAGGCCTCCCCCAAGGAGCATCAACCCGCATCCATCCGCTGCCAGGACCTTCTTCAGGTCGTCGGTCCATAGTGCCGCAGAGCGCCCTACACTACGTTTGCCTAATCGTGGTCTCCACTCTAGCACGTGTCGACTCCAGCGACCATCAGTCCACCTGGAGACATGACCGGCCCACTTCCACTTCAGCATACTGATTCTATGTGCGATGTCGGTTACTCTAGTTCTCTGCCGAATAACTTCATTTCGAATTTTATCGACTAGAGAAAAACCGAGCATCGCACGCTGAGTGACTTTAAACTTGTGGACCAGTCCAACGGTGAGTGTCCACGTTTCGGCTCCGTACGTCATTACGGGTAGTAACACAGACCATATTTTCATTTAATAGTTTATAAACGCGGATGAAGCCGCGTGCACAGATAGTCTCTTATAAATAGGTCCATACCAGAATGGATTTTTTAAGAGTTGTTAGTTAGAAGTTCTAACTTAGAATGGTAGTATCTAGGTGGTCTAGTTCTCACACTTCTCACACAAAGGTCAATGCAAGCGATATGCAATTAGAGCAGGTTATGTGTTAGAGGGCTCGAACTGCCCGTCAACATAAAGTTCGAGCTACAGTGACCTTGACCTGCTCGAGTATTGCGCTGACACTCCCCAATCCATCCGTACAAGCAATATCCCTTTATTTCTCTTTTTATTCACATTTCCCTCTAAAAAAAAATACTGGAAACTTAAAAGTTGACTTATGGCGTAATGATTAAAGTAGCCTTGGCACTAAGCCGCGCCGAGTGTTGGATTAGATTCCCACACAGGATAAAAAATTGTGTGATCCACAAATAGTTGTCCCGAGTCTTGTAAAATGGGTGGCATTATGAGCAACACAGGAATCTTTTCTAAGGCTTGAGTTGTCTGTTTTTTAATTCCCGAAGTGCCTCTTTAACGACAATAGGCTTCCCTCTATTGTCTCTTCGTCTCTTTTTTTGAAGACAACTCCCGCATTAGGAATTGCTCCTGTGCCGCGGGAGACTTTACAAACAGACACAAAGAACACCCAGACTCAGGTGGGAATCGAACCCACGACCTATAAGCATAGCGGTCAAGGTCACTAACCACTAGACCAAGAGGCCAGTCTTTGTGTCCGTTATTTCTATGCCTGAGTGTGACCAAATTTTATTTGGCAAAATGTTTAAAACGCCTCTGAGTGATGTATGTTTGTGAAAGGTTTAAAGTATGTTAAAGGTTGTCAAATTTGTATAAATGTTCATCACAGAGTTAACAACTCATTGTTTGGACTAACATCTCATAAGTGTTAGGATAATTCGGGAAAATTATAGGTTAATTTCCGTGAAGTAATGATGAACAGGAGCGAAAAGCGATCAACTGTAGGCGAGAACCCAAAGCAAGATGGACCTTTAGAAGACGTCTAGGGTTCTCCCTAGACCTCTTCTAGAGGAGAGTCCTCCCTCCCGTAAGGTGACGCGTGGTTGTTTAGGTATTACGTATGATCCTGAGACCACTTATTAGGTACTGCTGGTGAGCAGGAGGAACTCCTGGAAAGAGTAAAGAACTTTCACACCAGAATAGAATAGAAATAAACTTTATTGTACACCAATTACAAATAAATTAAAAGGAAATCGCAGAAATAATATGTACAATGGGGGCCTTACCGCTTAAAAAACGTCTGCAAACGTCCAGAATTTTATGCTTCGTTGGCGATATGAAGATTTATTCAAATATACTCTCGACTTATGACACTGCTGTTCTTCAAGAAGATCTATTGCGATTGGAAGAGTATTGTCACATTAATAAATTAGATTTAAATCCATTAAAATGCTCGGTAGTTACATATTCAAGGAAGCGTTCTACTTTGGAAACGAATTATATATTATGCGGTCAAAACCTTACCCAGATGCAACACTATCCGAGACCTAGGTGTCCATCACGACTCCAAACTTTTGTTTGACGTTCATATAGATGCTATCGTCAAAAAGGCCTCGAAAGCATTAGGTTTTGTTATGCGCATATCTAAATGCTTCACGGAAGTTAAGACTCTTAAAATTCTTTATAGTACTTTCGTCCGTAGCAATTTGGAATATGATTCCCAAATATGGAACCCGTATTATGAAAAATATATAGACCGAATAGAGAGCATACAAAGACGCTTCATTAAATACTTGTACTTTCGTCAGGGAACTCCTTATGATTCCAATAATTACATAGAACTCTGTAAGAAATATCACCTGTTGCCATTACAGTATCGTAGAGAAATTAGCGACTATGTATTATTATTAAAAATATTGAAAAATGACATTGACTGTTCTGATTTATTATACAATATTGGCCTTAACGTTCCGTTCAAATCATCTCGTTTTAATCCCTCAATACGTGTTCCTCATAGTTCTACTAATTATAGACAAAATACCTACATTGTGCGAGCGAGTAGAACCTTTAATAAATTTTACAAACAACATGATCTTGATTTATTTGAAATTAGTATCCCTGCAGCAAGGAGATGCTTGAGCCTTAATTTTTTCTCTAATTGAATTACATTATGTATACTATCGTAGATATACTTACCTAATTATTTTTGCAAATATGTTATCTTTAAGTTAAAATTATTTAACATTGTATTTGGGTCGCTGACTGTACTGTACGATTAACCTGAACCAGTCACACTTACGGGTATGTAAATGTTAGTAAAGTTTATAAAATTGAAGACCTGTAATTGGCTTTCTAACACTATTCTACTGTTAATCTGTTGATTTAGCTGTAAGCCTTAGAACAAATAAATAAATAAATAAAAAAGCAATTTCTTACAGACAACCTTTGAATACGCAAAGACAAAAGGAAATAAAAGAAATAATAGTTACCAGTACTATTGTCTACCTTTCTTTATCGTTGAATATTATTATGATTAATTCTAAGCACCAGTAACAGCATACAATTAAGCGGGTCGTGTACCCATTTATTGATTTAGTTCTATAACAAAATTAACAGACGCTGGTTTAGTAGCTCAGTAGTATAAATAAGTTTGCCAGGCCACCCTTATTATCTGACTGGAACGACGGCCGTATGCTTTAGCGAAATAGGGGAATCCGTGACATTTTCTGCCAACAGACTGACCTTTTTTCAGTGGGGCAATTCTCCCGTGGGTCGTCACCAACATTGTAACTTGTGGTGGGGTGTTTAGTTACACGTGATGTGCCATATTCTAGGGCTGTAATGAGTAGACCATCATTGCTGCCACGATATGTAATCAAATGGGCTCGCTATCTCCGTGACTCCTATATGTATGGCTAATATTGGTGTTTAAGGAAAACACCTGTCCAGTCACAGGGTATCCTAGGACTGGCCTTTTTACGTGTGGTAGGCTGTATGTATGTATGTTTGAAATGGCTAAAAACGACACAGCATGCCATACTGAGCCTGAAATCAAAAGGCCGTTAGTGCTGCGATGGTATGTCCTCAATGCATCCTCACTCCCTCGCATGAGGCTGTACTGCGGGGGTATGAATAATTCGTCCGCTGCCAGCCATGGAGTGTACGATTACAGGCAGCAAGAGATCGACTCCGACTACTGCAGAAAAAGCAAGACACGCCGTCGAGCGTAGAATGGCCGGCAGTAAGAGATCGACTCCGGCTACTTTAGAGGATGTTTGGCAGCAAGAGATCGACTCCGACTACTTCAGAGGATGGCCGGCAGCAAGAGATAGACTCCGGCTACTACAGAGAGAGTAAGACGCTGCGCTGCAGCATCTGTATCTTAGGACTGGGCCGTGATTGCTTACCAATGTCGCAAATTCGAATCATATCTAGCAGAATGCATTTGCAGAATAGAACAGAGTTCAAGAAATAGACAGAACCTCCGAGAATTGAATGAAACAAAACAAAGTCACTTAAAACACCCAGTTCATAAGTAAATGTACCGGTGAGAAAGTAAAGGTGCTAAACAACGTGACTCTGTGTAAGTAGACAATGATGAATCATTGGCCTTACATTTTGGAGAAACAACTGGTCAAATATGTAAAAAATGACAGTATATACATAGGAAGTTCTCATCCTAGTTATCTTAACTAATATTATAAATGCGAATGTTTGTTTATTTTTAAGATTTCACCCCATAACTACTGAACCGATCATCATGAGTTTTTACATGCACGTTGTCAGGGTTACAGAAAAGGACATCGGGATATTTCATCCAGAAAATAAGTATTGTTTCGAGGGATACCTGAATTTATTAACAATATCTACAGTGTTGCGTACGAAGCCGCGGCAAATGCTAGTATAATCATAAAATGACCACGAAGCAACCTCAAAAGCATGGTAGTAGTGACGACACGGAAATAATAATCGGTACTGTATATTATCACTATCACTACATATTATAAAACAAAGTCCCCCGCGCGTCTGTCTGTCTGTCTATTCGCGATAAATCAAAAACTACTGAACGGATTGTCGTGCGGTTTTCACCAATAGATAAGGTTTTGTGTAAATTGGTTGAAATACGATGATGATTGTTGAAGATGTCTCTGCTACCCGTGCGAAGCCGGGGCGGGTTACTAGTTAAATATAAATCCTGGTATCAAAACACCTTACATACATACTCAAACTAACCAATTGCATATATACTTACATAAAAAAACAAGACAATTAAAACTAATTAACAAAAAAGAACTAATTAATTAGGTTAAAAAAAAAAACAAAAAGAATCACCTGTGTCCCATCACTAAGTATCCTTATCACAACACAAACACGTTAGTACGTATAAACAGGTCATATGTACAAGAACAGCACGCGCGATTCGTCGGCTATCACTTGACTTACTAAATTCATCTCGGCTAAACGGCGAGCAGGAGGATGTTTGGCTCTCTTTCGCACTAAAGTATAGTGAAGGGAGTGATTCTTATCGATGTGCAAAAATATTTGAGAGATTTTTATTAATATTAAATGATTAATAATATTTTTTATGAATAGAGGGATTAGCATTGAGTATAGCTTAGTGGCCATACTAGTATCCATGCATATACCATCATATTAGTATCAAGCACTTACTTGTTAACTTTCAACATGAAAGGCTAAGGCTTTTAGGTTTATTTTTAATGTACTTTAGTAAAAGGGGACACACAAATGAAATACTTAAAAAAATCTTTATAAAAATTGTAAATAAAAATAAGTTTTAATTGATTTTGTTTTTTTGAAAATTGCAATAAAAAAATATGCTTGTTAATGATATTGTCGAAAGTTTACGCGAATGTTACACATTGAAATAAAACTATTTTTCACGGATTCTATCGCGATTTATTTGGTGTTATTTTACTATCTATACTGATCCCGACGTTTCAGTTGCTTTTCAGCAGCCATGGTCACGGGTAGACTACAGTCACAGGGTACAGGGTAGACAGTCTACCCGTGACCATGGCTGCTGAAAAGCAACTGAAACGTCGGGATCAGTATAGATAGTAAAATAACACCAAATAAATCGCCATAGAATCGGTGAAAAATAGTTTTATTTCAATATACTTGTTAAAACAAGAGACTTTAACATATTAAAAAAAAATAACAGTACACAAATTATTCTTTTGACTCTTAATTTTCTGAACATAAAACTTTAAAACTATTAAGTAGTTAATCAGAAAGAGAAATAAAATATAGTGGCGATATCGATAACTTACACAGCGCTACACTACTAATGTCAATTCGAGTCTCAAGAGCAAGGTGAAGATCTGGGTCTTTGACCGTGTATAGTGGCCGACGAAAGCGTGAGATGATACCGAAAAACAACCTACAGTTTAACTATTAGTTAAATCGATGATGAAGTTCGTTAAACAATATGAGCAGTTATTGCCGAAAACATTATTGTGTCAGGGTACTGTGTAATTTTATTTTATTATATTACTAACATTTGCTAATGACAATCTTTCATATTTATATGTATTATATTAACAGTTGAATGACGTCAGTACGAATGTTTAGTCAATTCTGTTGTATTACTCTCTTGACTATAATTGACTAAATTTTCTTCATACAAAATGTAAATCTTGTACACTTTGAAACAAGGTCTTATTTCAAATTTAAACAAGTAGGTATCATATGTCGCTATCGAAATATGCAATTTATTTGTCGACTAAAGTCTGACACGCTTAAATAAACTTTAATACCACGTAGCGAGAGCCGCTATCCATTGAATGCCATCTCTTTTGCTCTGTGTTTTTAGTAAGCGTCTTCGTAGGTGTCGATTAAAACAACGTCATCTTAGTTCGTTTTGAACAAGTTTTTATACGGTAATTATACGGCATTTGAATAAATGGGGACTCTCGCCGCGTGGAAATAAAGTTGAGTATATGTTGACAGGTTTTAGTGAAATTTAGTGGCGCTGAGAAATAGATGCCAGTAACAAATATACCTTGTTGCCAAGAAAACAAGGTTGATTTCATATGAAGAAATTAAATCAGATTTTAGTTGAGTCGAGTGTACAATAGAATCGGGACCTATATTGAAATATGAATGAACTTTTTATCAATATTTTTAACAGTAAAAAGTATTTTTAACAGTAAAATCATCCAAGATACCGAGAACTTTAATATAAAGATCATTTTTGGTTTATACTGACTTAGAACTAACTGATATGAAAGAACTTTTTATGTTATGTTCTTTACTAAACGTTTTTTTAATTACAGTTAAATTTGGTGCAACTGTACGATTTGCTTTCGAAAGCGACAGCCGGTGGGTGCCAACCACTTTAATCACTTATTGAATACAAATTACGATCTACTAACAAACTAATATAAGTAATGCCTTGTTTTTTCAGTCCTATATAATGACCTTATTACATATCATAATGCACGGTTATACCATTTGCATTAATAATTGTTCCAAAAGTAGTTTATTTGTAATTACGTTTAGTTTTAATAAAACTGAATTGTGGGCGTAAAAAAAAAAATGGTGCAGCTACGCGTAAGTGATTTGCACAGAATAAATTATAAACATAAGTTTAAAAAAGTTTAAATAAATAGCTACTCTCACTTGTTTACAATAAAGTGCAAAGTTACTCGTAATTGTAACTGCGCATTGTTTCTATTAATTTTATTTACCGTGCGAGTAGGCCGGAAAGGTTTTTCCAACTACTCGACAGGGTTGTGATTTGCGATTGTAAATGTTAACCGACACCGGTGAAAGAGTTAAGCGCAATTCACACATAAATCGGGTGCGGGTCAGGATGGGAGTGCGGCGCGTCTCATTCCTTGTATTACATGGAAGATAACACACTGAAAGCGTGCGCGAGTCGGACGCGGGGTGGGTGGTGAGCGGGAGCTTCTTCTTTCACTCCTAATCTGCTCAACCGAACATAATAAAATGTTCTATAAACGTTGTCAGACAGAACAGGACATAGGGTATCTTCAATCCAGAAAAAGAGTATTGTTTTCGAGGAATAAAAATAAGTTTGAGACGGTCGCCGTCTGGCTTTACAAAATCTTTATTAACGCGAGCGAAGCTGCGGGTTACGACTAGTAAAAATATACTTTTAATTTTAATATACGACACGACATACGAATAGATCACAGATCTCGATCATTATAATTTTGTCTAGCGTGAGCGTGGCGTCCCCAATATGATTTTAATACCGTGGCAGTTCGCGGTTCGCTGCAATCAAGAACAGAATATCTGATGCCTGCGACCTTCGATCGAATAGACCATATGATCGAAGCCTGCGACTGTTTCAGATATGTCTCTAAACATCCCTAAATATCTACATATGCTTTAGAATACTGTGATGTGTATTTATATTTCTATAATATGTATGCAGAGGTGGTCTGGCTTTTGGCATTGCGAGGGCTCAGGCGATGATCTTTGCGAAGACGTTGTCCTTTGAGGAATTTATGGGAATTGAACTTACTTATATTTAATGTTGATACTTGATGAGAAATGCAAAAAAAAAAACCTAGTTTTAACATTGTATAACTTCACTTTTCTATAGAATGATATTCACTAATCTGTTTTATTTTCCGTTAAATCTTTCAAAGCATCACATATATCGGCTTAGTCGATATTTAACAGCCTTCATCGACTCTATCCGGCATTCCCACCTAATTTTAGATAGCTAGGTTTTAGGGTTAAAGATCTTACGTGTGCTTTTAAAAATGTTCACCTCTGACTTCAGCCAGCAAAGACATTTTTCTACTTGGGTTGTGCGAGGGCGCGAGGTCCCTGTAAGAGCGAAGCCCCAGGCGGTTACCCTGCTTGCTACCCCCTAAAGCCGCCACTGTATGTATATATATTGTGTAGGTGTGGGTAAGGAATGTATAATTATTATTTATTCCTTTTATTTTATAGTCATTTAAGTTGCTTCTTAGCTAAATTCGTGCACCTGTTAACTGCCCTATACAGAAATCATCGCATTGCATCTGTCTATCTAAAGTAAAGTTTTCCGTAAGAAATCGCAACTAGCTATAACACCGCCTTTTGTTCATTTTGTTTTCTTTATAAACATTGTAAACTGTTGCTACTGGTAAACAACTGAAAGATTTCAGTTTTCTTAAAATCATTAATATCAAGAATCAAAAATGTTGCTTCCACCAAACGTCAATATACTCCAAAAGATGTAAAGTTATGACATCATCAGTTAAACAATATTTACAATAAATTCTTAGACAGAATGGCAGATAGCTATTAGTCGTATATACGCCTACAACTATAAACAAATCAGACCGTATCTACAGTAAGTTTACGATCCCGTAAAAGAAAGAATAAATCTTTGCTTTTTTATCAGAACACGGTTAAAATGATCTATTAACTGAAATGAAGACATACATTTGTTGTTTTTTTTAAAGTTGAATGACATTTAAATTAGCTCTGGGGATAATCTGATTTTATTTTGTTTTGAGGAAGGCTTACAGACTAATAATAAAATACTGCATAATCATAAAATAGGTAACTTAATTGCTAATGACAAGCCCCCACAAACTGAATTAATTAATGGTTAACAAAAAAAAAACAAAAATAAAACTACAGAATTGTTAGACTATGAAATAAAAAACGAGAAAGAAATAAAAAATATTTATACATTAAAGATCAAGCAAATAAACACCGCAAAATATTATAAGCTTTGAAGCCGCTCAATATTATTATTTCCAAAAAATAAAGTAGTTAATATTCTGCGTACAGTTGTGCTAGTGCAAAAAAGGTCTATATCAATTTTACGCGAGATATTATTAAAGCTTCTTGCGCTTTTCAACATAAAAGTATTTCGCCGATAGTTGACCGGTTTATAATATTTTTCCTTGCAACAGCGGTCGCTGACGTAATCCAGTTTGGTTGGTACGCAGGGAAATTTAACAAAGGAGCTCGGAACTATCGACTGATCCATTTGCAATACTTATTAACAAACGTACATTCTACTTCTCACAGTGGCGTAACTCTACCATCTAAGGCCCGTGGCTAATGCATTGGATGGGGCACATATTCACACTTGGTGCCTCGTTTGCTTAGGGCCTTGGGGTCTTGGCCGGAAGCCGCCTAAGGCCATGGGCCCGTGGCATTTTGCCCGCTCTGCCACCCTATTGTTACGCCACTGACTTCTCGCCTGTATTGAAGAGACAGAAAGTTATATCTACTGCAGCGGTCATCATAGTCTAAAGACCATTTTTGCGCTCTGTAGTCTAGGTATCTCAAGAACTTTTTGTGTTTTCAATACGAGAATTATAGACTTCATATTGATAGTTTTGATTGATTTTATTTTATTGTTCAAACTACTAGTATAGTATTATGTTATCTGTGGTTCAAACTAAAAAGAGATATCAGATAGCATAGTGATAATTACCTTGTATTTACCAGACAATCATCCATATACTAACAAGATACGTGTAGTTATAGTTTTTTAAATGGTATAAACTATTTTTATACCAGGTTATGTTGTTCAAAAAGAAGATTCCGATACCGGGAATCGAACCCGAGCCTCCTGGGTGAGAGCCAGGTATCCTAGCCACTAGACCATATCGGATTGTTACAAGAAAGGTAAAATTATTGCATAGTTTCTTGTAGGAATCTGAAATGGGAAGGTTGTATTTTTATAAGATTTATGTTTTAAGAAGTAAGGACTTGAAGAAAAATAAATTAATCTACAAAAGTAAGGCATCTTTGTCTTGTAAGCTATCTGCAGTCAAATATGTTGGTTGGTTTCTTAGCAGTATGACGTGCAAATCATAGATGGCGCTTTTGTTAACATCATTTTCAACATTGAGTTTTACAATTTCAAGTCGTGTAATATCTTTTAATTTATTCACGTTATGATACATTATTATTATTACATTATATTTTATATTGTAAATTAAAAATAGAAGTCGAATATTTGTAACATTGTGAAGAGTAAAATATGTAACTATCTACGCTCAGTGTAGTAGGTACTTATCACATTATGTTAGGTACGAATTAAAAAGAAAATTGGTAAGTATTCTCTTATTCTGATAATCTACAGATAATTTTATAAAAAAACGTAATTTGGAAGGAAGATCTTTGGAGATGAAATAAGACAAGAAAACACAAATGGAATATGTAGTTCTAAGTGTTACTACCAGATGACGTTAACGTAGTTATTTTTAGCAAGCACTTTATATTACCTCAAAATCACAATCAAAATAAGTTAATGTAAAGTAAACGATGGTGCAATCTTAATTAAGTATAAATAAAATATAAGATAGGTTTGACTAAGCAATTTTATTAATAAATCACGCACAATAAATAGTTAAAACTACGTAAAGAAACGATAACAACAAATACCAATAAGAACACTAGATTATCTACAAAAAAATAAACGCTTTTAAGTCCGGCTCAACTATATTTTCGAGCACATAAAATTTCATCAAATAATATAGTCATTCCCATGGATTATCATCCACAGTGTCATTCACTGTATCTTTCATTTTCATTATTTTCTTCGTGTTCATTCGACTTTCTACTGCACCTTCCATAATTTCTCCTTTATTGAAATCTTCAGCAGTTATTATAGGAGGCTCCTCATTAGTATTCTTTATTCTATTACTCTGAATTTCTTTTGGAGTTTTATAATATTTTTGCTGTCGATAAGGATAAAAAACATATTTGATACCGTTTACAATTTTGTACTTCGGCAAATTGGAAGTTCTTCTATTCTTATTATTGATTCCTAAGAGCTGATTCATCCAATAAAAATAAGAATTTCTAAGTGCGTCAATAATACTCCTCTTTTTACGTGATTTGATTATAGTTTGGTATTTACTTGCTGAAACGTCTTCATCATTTTTCCTAGTTTTTTTGTACAGCTTATTAGGATTGTTATAAGTCACTATAGGAGCCACGTATGATATTACAGGTTTACTATCAATGATTTCTTCTTTGTTTTCATATATCGATCTACTCTGCCATTGTCCATTAGCATCGTAACCACCGCCACCGCCGCCGAAGTCTTGTCCACCTGTATTTCAAACGGATTTTTTTTTCATTGTATGTTTGTATTGTCACCTTACTATATTTATTATATGGGTATTATACCTGCTGGCATCCAGGCGCCGCCACCACCGCCACCAGCTGCCCATCCCTGAAAATTAAATAGTGAGCATGAAATGACAGGAAGTTGTTGCTTTCATTTATTATTACTATTAGTAAATAGTCTTAAGCCCGTTTGTTATGTTACCAAAATTTACTTATCTTCAAATTGCTATTAAGTTTAATGCAGGCGCTTTCAGCAATGTAAAGAGAAAACTTTGTCAAGTCAAACAAATCAAGATATGCGAGTAAGTGAGATTTGGCACACTTAACGTTTTTTATAGAGAAGTGCAAGAAGCTTTTTTAATACAACAAAATAATAGGAATGCAATAAACTAAATCTAGGGCTTGCGTTTCTATCAGCCAATAATCCACAGATTTTATCTCTCTTTAACAGTTTACAGATTTAATGGTTAGAAGAAACATTATGACAAAACTCCTCGGACTTTTAGCGTTTGATCCGTCTGTTGAACAGCGAAAGTGTTGTTTTCTCTGGTACAGAAAGTTGCACGGAGCGCAGTCGCGTTTTCTCGGTCCCTATTTTACTAGTGTCATGTAGCCGTACTATGTACTACCTTCAGGCTAAGGTATTGGAAGATGGGGATCATTATAAGTTGTCCGATACTTTGAATTACGATACTTTTGCTCGATGGGCAATAAAAGTTGTCTCCTATTACTCTTGCTTCACAACATCGTCTTCTAAAATGGACTCGCGTATAAGACAGCCCATAGCAACGTTCCTTAACCACACCTATTGCCAACGTCAAACGCTTTTGCGATCTGAGTTTCTAATTTATTAACTAATATAACGGGGTTAAATAAACTGCATGGTAATTTTACCCCGTCACCCCCGCCTCCTCCACCTCCACCAAGACCACCTGCTCCACCCTTCTTTTCTAAAATCTTCATGAGCAACATCATCTGTAAAATAAAAATACGCTTTCCTAACTGTTTACAACTCACACTAGACAATATTTTATTATTTTGTATTTTACCTTAGATATCATGAAAGACATCATACTAAACATCATTCCTTTAAAAGACATCATTCCCATCATCCCCATCATTGCTGGAAGCATCTGAAATCGTATTAGTGGTTTGGTAATATTCTTTAAGAAACAAAACACAAACATTTCTTCATTACAAAGTATATTTTTGATGTATTCATTTGTCAGATATTTTCTAAACGATAACTTTGTTTACTAACTAGTTTTGAGGTGAGTGAGTGTGTGAGTGAGGAGAGAAGTAGAAATAAGCATAATATAGGTATGATTGGCGAACGATAAAGAGTAATATCGTTACGATACAAAAAACTCTAATAGATTGAGCCCTGTAAGTTTCTGTTAATTTGTTTCGATTAAATTATTACAAAGTGAAAGAAGGTTATGGTATCGGTGACCTCTATAAGCCGCGTCATGGTTACAAATGTTAAGGCTGAATAACTACAAAACCCACTGCAATAATACTCTTAAGTATGGAAATATGGAACATTACATGGGAATAGACTTAAAGTTTATTAGACTAGTAAAAAATTTTGCTCACGATTTTAGTATGATATTTTAACATTAATAAATAGTAAATTTATTACATATATCATAGCCTACCATCATCATCTTCATCTTCATACACATCATAGCCATCATCATCATCTTTTTATTACCAAAATGGCCTCCGTCGTGTCCTCCCATCATCATGCCTCCACCTCCACCGCCACCTCCCTTTCGCTTTTTTCTTCCGACAAATTCTTCGACTGTGAGATTATAATGATAATATTTGTATTAAACCACATAAACATAAAATATTTTTTTTTATTGTTTAGTAGTATTGTCATTTGCATCGGTCCAATTTGAATTGAGGATTGTGGTCAATGTCAAATTGATTGTATTTATGAACCTTGTTTTACCAGCCACTACACACAATTACTATAGGAATTTTGTAAAAACTAATATCTAACATATTCTTTGATTATTCCGTAAATATAAATCATTAGAATTCATGCTATAGCTTGTTAACTAAAAAGTAATAGTAATAGTAGTTAAGTAAAAGTAAAAATTAATATTTTAAGACTTTAACGATAAGGGTTTGGTATGTATAACATCTAATAACAAAAGTAGTCATATTTTTAGACCCACTTTATCTTTTGATTTAGTATTGTATCTTATATTTTTCTCTTTTACAGAATTTTAAAATTCTAATGCTTAATAATAATGAATGTTAATTATAATTTTTACTCATAATTAGCTTGAATGCTGAAAGTACCGAGCAAAATAAATGAAACATGAATTGCTTACCATTCTTAGGTATTGAAAAATCTCTTCCTAATGCATTAAATTTCACGATGTGGTTATCAAAAAAACTATCAATAGCCTTATCAATCATGTGTGTCAGCTGTTCTGAATCCTTTTCTTCAGTTTGTTCTTCTGTTTCATTGTTTTCTTCGAATTTAGTTGCATTAAGCCTCACTATAAAGAAAAACAATTGATTGGTAGCTTTTCATTTATCTAGTACAAAATGAACGCCTGACATAAATATAACGGCTATACCTTAGATATTAACTATACTTTTCCGTGAAGGTGCTAACTTGAGAATCATTAGAAGTGGACTAGCGGAAGCAAAATAAATTGACTTGGTAAGGGAAATAATGTAACAGATATATTTCCTTCCAATACTTTCGAATTGTTCATTAACAAAATGGAAACAATAAGACTAAAGGAAGTGTTATGCCTCTTAAAGATTTTGTACTTACAATACTAATTTAAAAAAACTCACCGAATTTCACATAATCTCCAACAACGGATACTTCACTCAAATTGTTTAATTGTTTCAAATACGTTAAGGTCTTTTTCTGAATACACGTATAAGAAAATTTGCTGAAACATTCAGTATAGACACCATTAAAAACATCATCTATTTTAACACCTTCATCTAGGTTTTCTTTGACTTCATGTTCTTTTTTGACTACTTTAGTATTAACTAATACGAGTACTGCAAGTTGTATTAAAACTCTATGAAGTGCCATAGTTGATGATCAAATGGAAATCTTAGTTAGAAGCTCATAATATTTATTTTATGTTTATGGGACAAAAGGTCAACTATCATTGTCTTCTCGTGAAAACATGTTATTTTGTCTTTAACCATTTATTGAAATAACTTTGTGGTCTATGGATAAGTGAAAAAGCCCTGTAACTGCGGGTTTTGTATTTATGTTTTTATTGTTGTTTCTATTAGACTGATATTTGCTTGCAAATTATGCGTTTTTACTGAACTCAGATGTTTAAG
This sequence comes from Euplagia quadripunctaria, assembly GCA_963859945.1. NCBI lineage: Eukaryota > Metazoa > Arthropoda > Insecta > Lepidoptera > Erebidae > Euplagia > Euplagia quadripunctaria. The sequence goes on from OY982582.1 coordinate 964,420, forward strand.
TTGAAACAGAACTACAATACTAGTCATATTAAACTGTTCTGTCTATAAATAATGTTGTTAATAGAAACCGATAGGAATTCAATTAGATTTAAGATTTTTATGTATCGATAAAGCATTAAACCGTTAATATAATGGTAAGCAATCATTGCAACTAGGATATAGGATTTCTCAACATTAGGGTTGTCATTTTCAAAGATGCAGTTGTAACTGACATTTATCCAATGTTTATTCTTATTACCTATTTGTATTCATAGGTCTGACGACATTCAGACTCACAACCAATATTTGATTTCCGCTTGAAATAAACCGATTACTAGTGACAATAACAAAGCATACCTTTGTAATTACAATCGGATCATCAACAACAAATCGCGATAAACTAGATTTCAAAACAGAAAACTTATTTCTGAAGTTATAGATCGACACAAGCAGGCAGTAGATTTTGGTATTTTCACCTGATTTACCTTGATAATCCAGTACATGCTGTGGCGTCTGTTAGCTTTGATCTATGATTTTTAACAGTAGCTTCAATTTAACGTTCATAAATGTCACTTAGTGTCTTAATTGAATAAATCATTTTGAATTTGAATTTGAATTAATTTATCATTTACCAATTCGCTGTCAGCGAATCGCGTGTCACGTAGCTTTGAGTATTGCTATGGGTAGACGCAGTGCTGGAAGGGAGACTGCTGATGTGGCATAATGTAATGTGACTGCTGCTTTCTTTGTTGTTATATCATATGATTTTAGTCACTTTAATACCAACACACCATCCTATACCACTGGTGATGACGGCCTTTAGGGGTTCCTACACCAGCTGTTCGTGAATAGTGATTATAGTGATGAACCTTCTTAACTATAGGGACTTGAAATAACGTTCATGCATTTCTAAACTAAACATGTTTAGATATATAAGTAGTTAGTCGTTTCGGAATTTCTGTACCTAGACACAAATTCTATGTTGGGTCGAAATGCAACTAACGCTAGTGTTGTAATGAACACAATGTTCGTGCTTCAATCGATATAGTAATCAATTTAATTTAGTTTTGCTACTAATATAGTATTATGTTATCTGTAGTTTTGCTAAAAAAACTACCTGCTGTCGTGGGAAGAACGCAATCAATATGAGGTGGCTTCGTAAGTCATTTTCGTACGAAACCTTAACATTCTTTTGCATTTAATTTTCGGACGTCGAAACTTTAACTATAGTTTAAATGAAAGTCAAGTTGTAATAAAAGAAATGACTGAAAATTCATTATTACCTAAAATTATTTCTTCTTATGCACAAACTGAGATCTAAGCTCATCTATTTTAAATTAAATGTGATAGTATTTCAAACGCATAATGATGATATATGTTTAAACTATCCATTAGAAAATCGATTTGTATTGCATCATTTTCACTTCGTGTATATCGAATGAAAGTGAATGAGAAAAGCGTTTTATACATTTAGTTTTTATTTAACGTTTAGAGAAAAGCATCTTTATATAAGTAACAAAACAAATATAATTATAAACACGCATAATTTTTATTTGTAAATACTTTTACATATTATGTTTTTATTCTTAAAACTAAAGAAAAACAGCGTTTGAGGTGTTGCTGTACAAGATATATAAATAAGTACCTGTGTATAAATAGTTTATAAGATCTATCGTCAAATGTAAACCCATATACGCAAATGAATAAATAAATGAATAAAACAAAATTAAATAGTTATAAAGAATGATAAACATAAAATAAATATATTTTTGGTATAAAACATAGCAAGAAGCGTAAAGTATTAAATATCACAGTTACATATACCGCTTAAATAAAATTTAAATGAAGATTAAAAAAAGTACATAAGATAAATATACGTATATAAAAACATTATTTAAAACAACATATTTATAAAGTATTCAAGCAATTATTAGTAAATAATAATAATAATACGGTGGGAGTAGGATATGAAGCAATATAGAACAATAATTATTTCATGAGAAATATTTCAGAGCGCCATCAAACACATACATAAATTTTAAAAATAAAATAAAAAATAAATAAAATACATCAGTCATAAATATACATAATATGCATAAATTAACTAAAAGCAAGAAATAGAACATAGAAATAAAACTCGTTAAGTTATTTTTGTTAAAATATAAATAAATAAATAAAATAGACATACTTAACACTAATATAAATAACTTAATCTATTATATCGTTGTTACATTTTACCCATTTCAATAAATTAGAATAAATAATTTATATTTACTAATTTTAACCTAGTGTTTCAATATTTATTAGTTGTAATAATGATTATATTTGGCAGTATAATGATAATTATAATCAAATAATAATTATTTTACTAAAACAACTAAGTTAACAACAGAAAGGATCATAGTCATATTAAACTTTATATATAGCTCGTGTAGATGTTATTACATTTATAGTAATTCATTCGTTCCCTTGGAAGGTAATAACTAATAAGCAACTATGTTTTATTACTTTGTGTGTTCGGGCCTTGTTATAATCACTAAAGTTCCCTAATTTCCATTTAACTGCTACTAGTAGCTTCATAAGGCAAATAGCTATTGTAGTCGTAAGCTCTTCTGTAGCCTCCGTGATGTCCGTGGTCGTGCTCATGCTGTTCTTCGTGGCTATGGGAGTGGTGATGGGAAATTTCTGGCTTTGTGATAATCTCGTAGGTCGTGGATTTATGTTCACCATGGCCTTTAAGACCTACGAGAGCAGAGAGGAGAAGGGACATGAGAGCGGTCATGAGCGCTTTACCAGCTAGAAGTGCGAGGGCACCAAGTGCTGCTGCAGCTAATGCACCTGTAAAAATAGAAATTAATTTTAGAATTCAACTCACTTGAATTGATTTTGTAACTTGGTTCATGTCATTTTTGTCAAAACACCTTTTAAACAGGTCTCAGGTTTTGATTTCATAGAAAAAAAAATATGATTTTGATTTATTATAAAGACTTACATGATTAATTTCATTCAAATTAATGGAACTAAAATATTGAAAATAATGTTGTTATTCGTCGTACAATTAACACAACTTTTATTTTATTTAATTAATTTCATTTGTGTATTTTAAAAATAAATAAAAACTCATTTTAAAAAGGAATATATTTTTTAAATAAAATTAACTCAATCAAAATGTATTCTATGTTTTCGTTCGTTTATGTCTTTAGAAGTTAGTAAATAGGTTCAGTTATTAAAACCATTGATTATTTTTTTATTTAATCCATAACTTAATTATTAAATGAAAACACTTCGATCGACTACTCAATTTTTTTTTTCGTATATTAGTCTCTTTACGTATTTTAATGTCGTTCTGATTATCGAGAAATATTTTTTAATTATATCAAATCCTCAATTAATGTTCATACACCAAATTACCTTTCATCATCATCGCAGCTGCTATCAGGCCCCCCCCACCCCCTTTGCCACCTAGCCCACCACCACCACCACCTTTCTTCCTTCCCGTGGACTCATCATTTCCCTGAGCTACGTCCAAAGCCTCCTTCGTAGTTTGAGGATCCAGTAGCTTATACTTTAAAGAGTGCCCGTCCAAATAATCTTGGAGCCGATATAGAAGAAAACGGTTCAATTTCTCTTCCGGTTTCCCAGGAAATTGTCGCGAAAGTTCCGCAGCCATTTCCTCGGGGCTTGGTATATTTGTTGTTAAATTTTCTTTCACAATACTCAATCCTGGCAGAAGGTGGAGCTCATCGCGAGAGCTTAAGTCTTCCAAAAAAGATAGCACATGGATTTTCAAACATTTGGAACTCAACAAACTGTTGCACTCTTTATGTAATGTTCTCCCAATCCTTTCGGTATTAGACATATTTTTGACCACATCAACGATTGCGTTTGGATCAGATCTTTCTACCGATCCTTTAGATCCACTGACACATAACACAAAAACGGCAACAATAACACTTTTGTGAACCATTTTAATCACAGCACTCCTAAAATCACTGGCACATTTCCATAGAGAGTCGCACTGAACTGATAGTTTTAGACTGATCGCAATTTATTTTATACTGCACAACATCACAAAAAGCACAAGAAAAATGTTAAAAAGAACAAAGTGTTTTGGAGCGTATTGTGCGCAACTTTCGTTCACTAAGTAAAAAGTTGATTGTAATGGAAAAGTTGAAAGTGATTTGATTTTTAGTTTCCAATCGATAGTCGCCTCCGTGAAATGATTATTGATTTTAGTGTGCAGTCATGGGTAAAAAAAATACTTTTGAATGTACTATTTGAGCTTTGATAACCTATATGTGGAATTAAGGGAACGAAGTCTTTGATTTATAGTGTAACACAACGGAATAACTATAGTATAAATATATTGGGCCATTATGGTTTGCAATTATGGTTATTCTGTTGTATCATAGTGTCATATTGTTAGCTCAATATCTGAGTTGATAAATTGCTGTCAAATAATTTGTCATTAGATTGCAATTTTTTTAAAGTAACTTACAGTTAAATGTATGGATTTTTATTTAACTAGCGAACTATAGAGATAGCTCTCGATTAATACTGTTAAATTCGTTTCCACTACAAGCATGGCAGAGAAGAATACGATTCACACGTGATCATGCCAACTAAGTTTCAGTCTAGACTGCAACGCATAGGTTACCTCTCTAATTTTGAAAACTTAGGTGATTAGACATTACTGGTATCGTTCACGCTTTCAGTGAAATTAATTGCTCGTGTTGGGAGTGGATTACATCATCAGTAGTGCATTTACCGTGAATTATTTTTTTATAAAGACCAACCCATTTGTCATTATGTTGTCGAAGATTCAATAGTAGGGTGGATATACATTTGTGACTGAATCCTTGGTAAAAACTGTTCATTTGTAAACACCTACAGTAAGCTTTAAGTTAATTTATGATGAAAGTATACCATATTTTCTTGAAATTAGTAACCCTCTTTATAGCATACATCATAGTATATATCAACGAATTATTTTAAATATATGTTGAAATTGAATTTGAACATATAAGATAAGTTCGGATAAATTAGACCTGTCGGTTGATCGATTCGATTCACGAGCAACCAAATCAATTCGAGTGTCGTGACATCGATTTTCGATGAATCCGTTTAAATTGGCATAATTTTTAGTCCTCACGATATGTTTTTCTTAGTTCATCAATAATTTCACCATTCTTACATCGGTTTTGATGAATCACCACCATCAAACAAATAGATGTGGGTTACAAACCCGCAACATTTGACGTGCCTACCACCAGTACTTAAACCATTCTGCCATCCATGCAGCCAAGATCGTTATCGGTGATCTCAAGCAAGATCTATTACTTTCTTTGCTCCCCATTTTTATGATTGGAAAAGGACTGAATGGAATCATATTACCAAGTTACTTTTTATATTTATAATACTCATCAGATTACTGACCAAATTTTAGGTTCTAATAAAACCTTTTTTGAACGGGGTATTTATCTCACTAATATTATAAATGTGAAAGTTTGGATGGATGGATGGATAGAGGGATGGATGGATGTTTGTTACTCTTTCACGCAAAAACCACTGAACCGATTGCGACGAAACTTGGTATGTAGATAGTTGGAGACCTGGATTAACGCATAGGCTACTTTTATCCCGATACTCCAACGAGATCGGGACTTACGCGGGTAAAACCGCGGGGCGCTGCTTGTATCACATAAAGAAAACATCGCAAGTCTTAACAACTATGAAAACAAAAATAGGGTTACTAGTTGGTTACTAGATTTAGAAAACGATAGTACCGAAGCATTACAAAAACATTTAGAATAAAAATAGTTAGCTACCTACCCTATATTCTTATCCATCCATATACGCATCCACTTTCTTACACATCCACATACTCACAACACACACACACATCTACAATTACTCACACACCTAACATATTTCAAAAAAAAATATCTCAAATTACTTTTTACAATTAAAATCATAATTATAAATTTTAACTTAACTTACCTTTATAATATTAATCATTACATATTATAAAACAAAGTCCCCCGCCGCGTCTGTCTGTCTGTTCGCGATAAACTGAAAAACTACCGAACGGATTTTCATGCGGTTTTCACTAATGGACAGAGTGATTCATGAGGAAGGTTTAGGTGTATAATTTGTACCCGTGCGAAGCTGGGGCGGGTTGCTAGTGCTGTATTAACTGACTTTAGGATCTACTGTTGCATTGTTTTGGCTGAGCACTGTCTCCCAAAATACAAGCCTAGTTTGGGAATCAGTACTCGTAAGTACCTATTGTGCTAATCTTTTCAAAATTTCCTCTCCACTCACCATAGCTACTGGTGAAGTGGTATGTATGGAGTCAAACCGATTAAAACCACTCGTTTTCTGTCACAAGTGGTTCTATTGCAAAGGATTCAGGTATACCATAGGAAGGCAGTCCCAGAGAAGAGTATTGTGCTTATTCTAAGTCATAGAATAAGTTTCGCACATTGTACTCCATTCTTGTGACAATAAAAACATTATGATTATTATTAAATATATTAAAATGGAAATAATAAGGTAATTTTGATACTGATGTATTGGCTTTCACTGCAGTCATTAAAGAGAAAAACGTAAGGTATTATGAGGATCATTAGTGAAAGTTAGCAAAGCTTTTACGATTGTTTCTGTTCTAGGTTCCGTATGTCCAAATGAAAAAACTGGCCAAGTAGGAGTCGGACTCGCGCATGTAGGGTTCCGCACCATCGTACAATATTTAATACTATTAGCCAAAAAAAAAACGTTTCTAGTAGGGGAGCCCTCTTTAATTTTTAATTTATTTTTATTATTTGTTGTTACAACGGCAACAGAAATACATCATCTATGAAAATTTCAACTGTCTAGCTACAGACAGAGGGGCAGTGGAGGCCTAGTAATAGGGTCCCGTTTTTACCCTTTGGGTACGGAACCCTAAAAAACGGTACCAAACGGACAAAAAATATAAATATATATATTTGAGCACTGTACAGTGTGACATATCAAATGTAAGGACTCGTTGTGAGGATCACAAATATAATTTTTTTTTAATTTAAAAATCAATATTTTTGAAGTTATAAAAGAAAATTGATGAAAATTTATCATTCTTTATCTCCCTCCCTTATCTCCGAAACTACAGAGCCTAGCATTTTAGATTAAATAGTTCTTTACTAATACTACTACTTAGATTACAGTAAAGTCTAAAAATACCATGGTGAATCAATATTGTGTTCAAATAAGTATTGTAATTGCAATTCATCCTACGGAACCCTCTTTGAGCGAGTTCGTTCAAGCGAGTGCATTTGACTTTAAAAAATGAACCTCTTTGTATGTTATTCGTGTTCGGTAGCGTACGGTGAAAAATAAAATAACATACATCAGTCAAGTAATACTTTAACGATTATACGATGTTACTTACTGCATAGGTATATTGGATAAACGTGGAGTAAATGACATACCTACAATCTTTTAGAATTACGAGGTCAGCTTCAATTTATTTATTTATTTACATATTCTTTTCTGCAAAAACACTGCATAAGGCGGACTTAATACCCTAAGCATTTTCTTCCAGTCAGCCTTTGGGTGACGCAGAGACGAGGTGTATAATTAAAATCTTAGACTTACCTAGTCGCAGAGTAAAACAATATATTACGTAAATAAGCCTATATATACATACAAACATACCTACGCACAAACATACATATATAAATATCTCTATAAATAAAAATGAATCGCCAAATGTGTTGCTAAGCGCAAAACTCGAGTAGACTCGACCGATTTGGCTATTTTCTTTTTTTCATATTTTCGTTAAGGCACAAGGAAGGTTCTTATGGAGAGAAAAAACGTAAAAATTAAAAGGAAAATGGTAAAAACAACACTTATTTTTCTATACAAACCACAAAATAAATAATAATTAAAACACATGGGGACCAGCTGTCAAACATTTGACGTCAATCAATAACTTTTGACAGAACGAAGTCTGTCAGGGCAGCTATTGCTCTTACTGGCAGCTAGTATTATTATATTATATACATATATATAAATGATGGAGATTTTCTAACACAAATAGGATCACATTCACATCTATGAACCTAGACTATTGGTCGAGCAATATCTTAATATTTCTGATAGATGATAGATGATAGATACGTAAGTTACGATACTCCAGTTAAGTAATAATATATTATGTAGTATGAATAGACCATAAGTGCTCAAAATAAGAAATAAAAATATAGATTATTTATATTATTATGTAATTTATTATCTAAAGCGTCAGAGATGGGGTTAGTAACTAAGGCAAAACGATTCACAAGATCAGTTTGATGCAGATAGAGTTACACCGTACCTCGTAACCAGCACAAAAAACATTGATCGTAGCTTCAATCAATCAGAAAATTGACAATAAACCAAATATACACGGTGACACTCCAGTTGATGGTTGTAAGGTTGATGATTTATTCTTCAAGGTTGAATGATATACATTCCTTTTTTGATGTATACTTTAATCCATTCTAATCCTTTTTGTATACGTTAACTCTAGAGCAACAAACAAAATACTGTTCCCGGTTATTTCGCATTCGATGATTTCTTCTAAACGACAGTTTTACGGATAGACATTGCATAGATAGTACATTGTGGATAAAGAGATAGTAAAATATAATATCAGGGGACTAAAGAATTTGAAAATTTCCATTGAAAAACATATATCAATCCCTACTAAACATAATGTAGGTATTAATCAAAATATTACGATATTTTGTTTTAAAGTCAGATTGACATCCAGAACTTAATCCTAATATCATAAATGTGAGTTTGTATGTTTGTCAACGCTTTCACGGTATAACTACTGCACCGTTCATCATGAATCTTTGCAGACACATTGTTAGGGGTACAGAGGAGGACATTTATAGTACCTTTCACTTACAAAAAAAATACAATTTCTGAAGAATCGAAAAATAACTTTTACGTGAACGAAGCCGTGCCCAAAGACTACTATTAGATTACTAATAAAGATTATTTAAAATTTTTTTTATTTATTTATTTATTATCACAACTAATAACAGTAGTTACAAAGGTATTATTACATTATTCATACACATTAGTTATATATAGGTCTCAAATAAAGATAGTGAACCCTGTCTCTTAAACTAGGCAAAGCCTGTATCTTAAGAGGCAGTATTCGACCAAGATGTTATTTACTTATTTGTCTTATATTACACAGTTCCTGTTGGTGGAAGTGTTTCGACTCGATATTTGAAATATGGTGATAATAAATGATGAAATACGTATGTAAAGTTGCGAATAAACCAATGTTTATCTTTAGTAGTACATATGCATTATCCCTGATACTGAACCTCTAAAGGACCACTTATTTTTGAAGTGAAAACTTCTTTAGCGGTGTTGTGCCCTTTTTAGGATGGGTAAAAAATGTTAAACTCGCGTCAAGAATCTCGCGTCAGGACACGTGACCTGATCGAAAATTCGTAAGACGGAGCCGAGTTTCTTATATTTAAAAAAATATAACATTCGAAATTCAAACATTTATGAGCGGCCAGGAGCGCAGAACTTCCAGTGTACCCTATGTATACATTTAGATATGTTATTACATACTTTTTTTAAAACTTATTATATATATTATACAGATGTGTGTGTGTGTATGTATATGCAAATACATTGTGAAGTTATGTTTTCACTTCTGACGTGCAGTCCTACGACTGACTGTTTTTTTTTCAGATTTTGCTTCCTTAAAGTGAGAACGTACATTAATATGTACTACAAATTAATTACATCATATTGTGTACTGTGAAATTTAGATAGAGATCTCGGAGTTTCCGGCACCAGCCAGTTCGAGTTATATATGCGACCCTGACCTCTGTATAAGCAATATAATTTTTCTTCCATTGCCTTTCCTTCTTACCTACCTTTCCCTTTCAATGTACTCCCAATTTTCCCATCTTTAATTCCCAAAGTGGTCCGTTGGCGGCAATAGGCTCCCTATTATATATGTGAGTGTAGTATTACGTGAGAGGGTAATATTACGTGTGTGGGACTAAACTATAGTTAGGAAAAGTGGGTGTTTGGTCGTCCCTGTATTTTTTTTTTATTGTAGTACAAATTTTTCCACCATTATTTCAATGAAATCAATGTCCCCTTTTTTCCTTTTACTATGAACACTGAGCGATACTGAGTCTACCATCATTGACCGATTTCACGTTCTAACACGAAATACTCAATTTCACTCAACAAAGATGAATTCACGAGAGTTTTATTTAATTTAAACTGAATTTGACATTAACATCTAAGTGCTGAATAATTTAAAAGATAATCCTGTTTAGGAAACGTAAAGTGTAGAAGCAGCAATGCACCTCCCTAAAAATATTTCTGCCGGCGCTCATGTATGTATGGGATGCCTACCCCTTTGGGGATACCGGCGTGAGTATATATTATACATGTATATATGTATATTGTGTGAAGGGACAATATTTTTATTTCAGGATTATTTTTATACCTATAAACCCTTTTATTAAAGTATGATTTTGTTTTACTAACAGAATTCTGTAAAGTAATTCATGCGTGTTTATAACAATAAAAAATAAAAACAAGAATTAGAATATTCATCATTATTTTATTTTCGTGCCGAAATATATTACAATATTAGAAAAATACAAAATATTTTGATTAATAAATTATAATAGTAAATATTAATTTAAAGCAGTTACACAACAGCATAATATAATTTTACAATAACATGTACACAGTACATACAAATACAATAATATTTACATAACATATCATAATAAACATAACTAAGTATCATAAATAATAATAATTTCAATAAATACTTTCACAATATTAATATATAAAGCTTTATGTTATTATAACATAAATAATTACAACATAAAATAAATTACACAGTATAGTACATAACATCATACAGTATAGTATATATATGAATTATACAGTAAACTATATAACAACAAATCACAACAACTGAGAAATCGTGAGCTTAACCTAAAATAAATAATTTCAATAAATAGTGTTTTTCGTTTTATCTACGTCATAAACAGACTTTGGTGATTGGTACTGTTTATGACATCTATTTACACTAAATTCCTTCATCCCTCTTTCAAATTGCAGAAAACGCTATAAACAAAATAATTATTAAAAGAAAAATGCGTAACCAAAACAGGAACATAACAGAAACAAAATAAAAATAACAAAATAGCAGTAAGATAAAAAAATAAACAAAAGGGAAGACTACAAGTTAGGTAGTTCCTTTTGCAGATTACATAACTCAAAATAAAAAAATAAAACATTAGAAAAATAAATAACTCATTCACGTCTTCCATTAAATGCCGGGATGAAAGAAAATTCTAAAGATTTCAACGTCTAACTTTCATGCTCCTACCGTACCCTGAGTGGCCATAACCTCCAGCATCTTCATGAGCTGTCGAATGAGAGTGAGAGTGACTGTAGATTGGTTTGGAGACTATTTCATATGTCGTGGACTTCTGACCACCGGATAGCGACTTGATACCGATGATGGCGGACAGAAGTAGTGACATCATCGCGGTGACCAAAGCTTTGCCTGCCAGAAGCGCCAGGGCTCCGAGGGCAACTGACATCATAGTACCTGTGAAAGAGATTGTTCAATTAGATTTTCTTATGCTATTAACGAATCAATCTGAAAGTTCGAAGATACTATGGTATTTATCTTTCTTTAAATAAAGATCTTATTAAAATTTATATTTTTGACATGTCATTAATTATATTAATCAGAGATCAAATTGTAGGAGGCTAAATGTAGGTGTTTAATACGCCTCTGTCTACCCCTTCAGGAATACAGACGTTATTTACGTATCATTAATTAATTTGTAATGTTGGGAAAATTTCGATAACTTAAATATTTCTTACCAAAATGTAATGCTTCACCGCATCATGCATTTCTTTTTAAAAGTATTTTTTGTAAAAATGAAATGCAGAATAGAAAAGCAATGTTTCCAAACGGTCCGAATGGTTTTAAGGAACATCATACCACTGTCCAGAAATAATATTAATCAAAATTTACCTAAAAAAGCTGAGTTTCAGGTAATAAGCCCAATGATGACCAAGGTACGCTTTTTAATGAGTTCATTTTGACAAAACCACTGATCCGACTAATTGATGATTTAGTAAAACTACATGCATATATATTATATTTTTTTTTAAACATAAGAAACTCAATCATTGATTAAAAAGAAATTGGCGGCAAATCGCGCGTCAATTTGTTTTTTATCACAAGTTGAAGTTCGTCGTCCGTAGCAAAAATGGACTTAATGCGAAAAGATTTTAGGGCGACGATTTTTATGATTTCATAAGTTCACTGACTCCGCAAGACTGCACTGCTTATCTTCAAAATGCTTTTAGGAGGGTAGCACCTCATTTGAACACCGAAGGCGTTAGTGCGCAGAATTTGATCGTAGCCGTGTTTCTCTCCATAATGAAATTTGCGAAGGTCGGCCCTCAACTGCAATCACTGAGAAAAATGTGGCTACTGTCAGGCAACTAATTGAAGAAAACTGGCGTATCACCTATGAGGAGATTCGAGGGCATTTGGGGATTGGTATGAGTCAAATTCAAAAAATCTTACATCAACATTTAAAAGTTAGAAAACTTTGTTACCGCTGGATTCCTCATGAACTCATCCCAGAACAAAAACGGATTCGTGTTGATTGGTGTAAAAAATGTTGTCAAAGGACGATCACGGACGTTCAAATACTGTGCATGACATTGTGACAGGAGATGAAACATGGATATATTGTTACATACCGGAAGAAAGCAACAGTCTTCTGTATGGTCCAATAGTCCTCATGTTTTCAAAAATGGTTTCACCGAATGAAAAGGTGTTTAAAATGTAATGTAGAATACTTCGAAAAACAATAAATATATTATTTTACATGTAAATTATTTCATTAAAGAGTTACGCAAAACTTTCAGTGTACCCAGAATAGAGTAGAATAGATTATTCTTTACATGTACATCGTGTAAAATAACAGTGAATCTTAAGTTTATTACTAAAGTTAGGTACAATGGGTGGTCTTATCGCTACAAACAATCTCTACCAGATAACTCTTTTTAGTGTACCTTTGCAATTAATATCGAAATTGTATGAGAATGTTAGGTAGCAGATTCGCTGTAAAAACATTTAAATTTTAATATACGTAGGCTTTAGATGAATTAAATGGATCATTAAATGTGAAGTGGTTTTATTTTACTGCGACTTCATAAAGTCGCGTGCGTGTATCCGTTGTAGTGCAGGTAAAAGTTAAAAATTAATATGTTTTAAATGACAATCGGTGTTTTCCTAGCGCGATATGCTCTGTTTGTCATGGTAGCACAATTTTAGCTTGAAGAAAAATATTCTTGGTGACGCTTTCGTATTACTATTATCAGATTGACTGTTCTTTGCTTTCTGACATTAATAAATAAAATGCCAGACACTTTGTAGTAAATTTGGAGACTTCTATGAGTCCATTCTTCTATCCATTATATTTTAAAATCAAATAACAAAACCAATCAAATTTTTTGAGATAATGGTATCAACAGTTTTAGCTTTTCGTGCATTTTTTATTGAGGTAATATTTTGTTTGTGGGTTTTATATAGAGAGTGAATTTTATGAACGCATCAAAGTTGCAAAGTTGTATCTTCCAAGCAAAGGTGTCATCCAAAAAGCCACAAATAACTACTCTTTAACACGATAAAACATATTTGAAGCATTGCTAAAGTACGTAATGCGCGCCTTGGTTAAGTAAGTTTTTATAAGTTTCCCTTCCATTTATACTATCTAAAGAATGAGCGGAGTTGGAGATATACTTGTATAAATAAGTAGCAAACTATGCACATCCTATAAAGGTACCACCTAATTTTACTTCTTTTAACACCCAGTAAATGTTTTAATAGTTTCCTTTTTTATAAGTCAATATGATATTACTTTTAGTTTATATCGATACGTTAAATTTCAATTCACCAATTTAATTTAGAATACACTAGATGTGTACTACATCTTTGTAATAAGTCATAACACTCTACTACAATGTTTGAATCTAAATAACATTGTTACAAAGATAATTGTTTTAAGATCATATTATCTTTCTAAGGCTTTCACTGAAACAAGCATCGTTTCTAATTTGACCCAGCTATTACAGTATAGATTACGAAAGCTATCTCCTATATTGTATGATATAATTGAATAAAAGGTTACGTTTTTATAAATCACTCATATTTGCCTTTAACTACGACACGACCCCACGCATCAATATTTATCCACTATCTTCAAACGATGACAATCTCATTCATGTAAAGAAACAAGAACATTTCACAATATGTAGCGATATTCCTTTTTTATATTGCAGAACATTATCACTTGTAAAATTTAATCACATACCTTTCATCATCAATCCAGCGGCTATCAAACCTCCCATGCCTCCTTTTTTTCCACCACCAAGACCACCTTTACCCCTAGCCTCACCAACCAAAGCTCTGGCTTCTTCAGCAGTATTCTGATCAAGCAATTTCAACTTCACTGTATGAGTTTCCAAATAATTTCCAAGTCTGTATAGTAAGTATTTATCCAATCTCTCATCAGGTTTTGATGGAAACGATCTTGCCAGTTCAGCGGCAAATTCTTCAACCTTAGTAGCATTTTCGTTGCTAGGTTCCTTAACTAAGCTTAAACCAGGCAGAAGATGAAGTTCTTCTTTAGCACTTAATTTCTCAAGCATAGAAATAGCTTCTATCTTCAAGCAGGTAGGGTTGAATATTCCATTTGCACAATCTTTGCTGAAAGCTCTTGCTCCATTTTCGACTGTAGGTTCCACTGGATTCTTCGTAGTTTCAATAACTTCTGGACTTGGCAGTGCAAAAACTGCAGTTGTTATAAATAATATTGATATGAGATACATCATCGTACGTCTGTATCGAACGACTGCTGGTACGGTTTGATAAGCGATTGTTTCATCCACCTTTTATATGTCGCACATAGATGTGTGATTAGTACTCT
Source organism: Euplagia quadripunctaria (assembly GCA_963859945.1). NCBI lineage: Eukaryota > Metazoa > Arthropoda > Insecta > Lepidoptera > Erebidae > Euplagia > Euplagia quadripunctaria. The sequence goes on from OY982582.1 coordinate 979,449, forward strand.
TATATCCATTATATTTTCATAGAAGGCTGACTGCAAAAAGCTTTTCTTTCTTCAATGTAAAATGAAAATTCTACAGTTCACGTAAGGTTGATTCTTGTCTGGCATTTTCACCATCGTCACGTTTCGTTCATTAAAGCATGCAGTCATTGGAGTAGATGACTGTTGTAAAGTTACAGTGATTTTATTTATTTTTCAATTAACAATTTGATTATACGCTCGTCTTTTATAACGTTTTATTAAATAAGAATTGAAAAAATAGTTTTAATATTTATTTGTAGGTAAAAATAAGCTATTTTCAATCTTTTTAACTCTACATATATTACAAGTCACAAGTTATTAAAATAAATAAAAAAAGTTGATATTGATCCAAAAGTCATCCAAATTAAGGTACTAGGGTGTGTAAGAGCTTAATGATTTATGATATACGAGCTGCATATTATGACCTTAACGTACTATACTATGTTCTCCAGAAAATAAAAGTTACCAGAATATGTCTGAAGAATATGTATACCCTCGAAATCTTCCTGCAAATCCACAGCATTGAGTAATATTTTAAAAGTATTATGTACTTATGAGTATATAAAAGTTAATTTCTTCTCACAAGGCTCAATCATTTGGAAACGGGTGGTTTTAGATTGACACACGCACATATGATATTATGGCATTTTTTTTATAATTTTACATTTGACAAAGCAAACTATTGTTGCGGTTACTCTGTGTGTGTTGATCTATAATTTTAAATTATATTAACTATTTTTTAAATTGACGATTTCGAATAATTGATAATAAATAAATTTTATGAAGTTATGAAATTGAATGTGAATTTGAATAAGGTTTCTTGGTGGTTATTAAACCTATTATCACATGATCAAATTTGCAATTGCATAAATAAAATAAATATTTCGTGCTGCTTCGCTATCTTTAAAGAGTAGCTGCCTTACACATTAAGGAACAGAAGAAATCCTAAGTTGACAGCATATGTCTCGTATGAAGCTTTAAAGGTGCACAGTAGGTATTTAATCTTCTCCAATGCACAGATAAGAATATAATGTCTTATGTAGAATCGCATCGATTTGAGGCTTCTGTATTCTACAACTTCTAGTTAAACTATTTGTTTATTAACACTAATGCCCTTAGTGAGGTGTTTCAAGTTATATATTGTTAATAAATTTTGCTGATTTTTTAAATTTTTCTATCACGAAGTTTGTGTATGTATACCGTTATTTTATCTTATTCGTCTCGAAACGAGCATATTATATCAACAAAATTTTACTAATCCAGATATGATATAAAACTGAAATTTATTTATATTTTTATTTATAGGCTTTATATTTATAAATCGAAGAGACAATTTAGTTTTTACATATTTGATGAAGACTGCGTGCGTTTTTTTAATTGCGATTATCGAATTAACGCAAAAGCTGTTACTTTCGATAAAGTCATACGTAAAAGTAATTTTCCATCATGACTTGCATCTTCTTAAAAACCTAAATAAGCTTAGTAACTAGACCGCATAAGATTTAAGATACCTTACCAAACAGCCTTATCATGATCGTGTGGTAGTTTAAATAATAGTCAATTATAGAAATTGGACCAGGCCAGCTTAATTTCGAGCTGCTATACAAAACAATAGAAATTTCATTCAAATGACTTTCTTTTATATTCATTTTCATTGGTAAAATGATGGATTGATGATAATGATATAAACATAAAATGATGTATTATGTAATTTAAAAGCAATAACCGAGCAATCGTTTACTGGATGATCTAATGAAGGCAGAGGTAACTTGTGAGGTACATACTCGTATGTACATATGTAAGGATAGAAGCGAACAGTTTGGAACTTAGTACTATAGATTTCATCAAATAAAGAATGAAGGGTCGGTTTTTTCAAGATGAGGAAGTTGGAATAATTTTTAGAAATGGTAGTAGTAGTAGTAAAGGCAATTCCTAAACTTCGAAAATGAGGTGTATATAATGGTCAAAGATCATTAGTTTTTGATTTGAAAGCCGTATCAATTTTAGATAATAGTCGTTATCGCTTTGTTTTTGACTGAACGAAGAGATGAAACTTGTAGCTAATAACCCAGTTAATTTCTTTTTTTTAAAAGACAACTCCCGCAATAGGATTATTCCTGTACCGGGGGGACTTCACAAACATTCAAAGAAAGGACACAACGAACACCCCGACTCGGGCAAAATAAATGTGGATGACACAAATGTTTGTCCCGTGACCACTTAAACTATTGCGCCACATTGCATTGAGTAACAGTCTAAAACAACACATAATTTTATCCTTCCTTTAGAAATTAAATAAGAACTCTTTACTTCCCATTTCAATTACATACATCAGATATGTAAGAAAATAATAACGACGAGTGCGTGCATGACATAACAAAGACAAGTTTTCTGAATCAAGTTCAAGATTACGTGTCGATGTTTGACCTCGTTGATTGTTGTGGTGGATAACTGCTTATATTTATGTACATCTATAAGTCTGACATATATTGTTATGGGTTTGATAATTTGTCCTCCATATCTTCGAATAGCTTGCATAATGTTGCATAATGGTGTTGGATTTGCCAATAAAAGTTTGCAAGTTTAAATCCCGCCCAATGAACATTCACCCCGAAGAAGTTAACAAGAATCCTAATTAAACACCCGCGTTACTAACTTCGCTGGTTCTTACCACTAGACCACTGTTATCACTGGCATGTTAATAATACCTGTTACGTAAAATCCATTTTAAATTATTTAAAAGACATACCTTTCATCATAGCCGCCATAGCGATGAGTCCACCCATGCCACCCTTCTTCCTCCTGGCTCTACCTTCTTCAATTGCATTTTTAGCTTCTTCAACAGCATTGTCATCCAAGAGCCTCAGTTTGACTGAATGTGAGTCCAGAAAACTGCCCACATGGTACAGCAAGGACTTATCCACTTTGTTGTCTTGATCACTTGAGAAGGACCTCGCAAGATCTGTAGCCACTTCTTCATAATTAGATTTTCCAATTTCTTTCACTAAACTAACACCAGGAATTAAAGCCACTTCATCCTTGTTATTTAGCTTCTCCAGCATAGTTATAGCTCCATGCTTTAAACACGTAAGGTTAAGGATTCCACTTGCACAGTCTTTTTTGATAACCTGTACTTTATCCACTGGATTTGCTTCGTTAGGGTTTGGAAGGGCTAGGGCACTAGCAATGGTTACTAAGAAGAATATAGTAAACATTTTGGAAGGCACGTCTACTTTTGTCAATTGACTATAGAATAGTGTTCATATACTATTTTGATACCCTTTTATATTCAAAACTTGTGGTCAGTGAGATGATTGCTCTGTGTTTGTATCATATTTGCTACCACTTACGTTGAAATATACAACTGTTTTTATCTTCAGCGTCATTATTGTCTTGTACGGAAGAATCATTTTAAATTACAATTTTAAGCATTAGAACATTAATGACTGCAAAGTTAATTTGGTTTCATGTCTTCATTTCTGTAGGGTCGTTAGCCAAAATAAAGTCTGTATTCATCATGTTCTTAGGAAATCAGTCTTTAGGTGCAGGCGTCACAGTCGAATTTCATGTGGTCAAATAACAATGAAGCATTTTATAATTTGACGAACACATGAGAGAATGTAAATAAAACAAGAGTAGTGGTGTTTTATTTTCATGTGGGCTAGTCTACATAATTTGTAATTACAACAAGTACATGCTTCCAACAAACCACTTCTCGTATCTTTAAGATCTGATTTTCATTACTAAGTAAAAGTGCCACCCTAATGTTTAAAAACTTTCTTTAAAAGATGCTTGAAATATTTTATGCTTTTTTCAATACCTTGCAGATAGTATTACTGCAAGACGATATTTAAATATTACTTACTACCCGTCCCCGCAGTTTCACCTGCGTTTATGGTCACTGCTTCGTTTCTATTGGTCGTAGCGTAATATCATATAGCCTATAGCCTTCCTCGATAAATGGGCTATCCAACACTAAAATAATTTTTCAATTCGCACCAGTAGTTACTTGGATTACCGCGTTCAACCAAACAAACAAACTCTTCAGCTTTATAATATTAGTATAGATTAAGTCATTTTAAACTCAAACAGATATATTAACATGCATGCAAAAATATCTGTTAGATGATCGTTTCAATCTGTAGATTATTCTACTTATGATTCATGGTTCCTTTTACTATTACTTTCTTTTTACTAAATATTGCCTTTTCTCAGAAAATATAAGTTAAATACAGTGAGGAGTAACAATTACGAGGGCACCTCTAATATGAGGCAACTAGAATACTAAAGGAAATTGGTTTATTATCCTTATTACAATAAAGAGAAAATACGGCAATAGTTATTACAAGCTTGGAACTGATGATACAAAGGTTCATAAATATGTGTCGTCAACTATGTAAAAAGTATCTATACAAGATGGAAAAAAGAGTTTCTGAACATTTAGCCATTGAAGATGAAATCCATTAGAAGTTTCTAAAGTCTGCTGCAGTTAAACATTAGTGTTGGACAGACAATGGAAATCTTGATTTCAGAAGGTAGGTTGTAAATCTCTTTTTTATTTTACCAGTTACATTTCATATTAAAAACACGGTAGTCAATTAGCCCATACTGGACTTGGCTAACATGTGTCTCAGATCCATTCACCGCCATTCGCATTAAAATGAAATGTAAGATTATTTGTGATAAAACGAGAGCGTAAATAATCATAAAGACGTCTGTGTTTTAGAGAGTCTCATGAAAATATCCGCGATGTATTAATTGAAGATAAATTATTGCAACTTTTGAAATTCAAATTTACGTTGTGCGGATTTTATTTTTAGACATTTCACGTGTCTGTCATTAATTATTTTCTCAAAAAAAAAACGGGTTAAACACTTTGATCACGATTTTATTTTACGTTTCTCTATACAAAAATCAGAAAATAACTTTTGACGTAAGATCTCAAACAGGGAATTACAAGTAATTAGAAAAAATCCAAATACCTCATTTTCTAAAATCCCTTTAACGATTAGAATCAGTTTCGTTTAAGAGCTATGATCACAGACAGACACACATTTATGCATGTTATAATTATAACACCCTTCTTTTTGGGTCGGGGGTCACAAAATATCATCTACCTCACCCTTAAAAGATAATTCAGTGAATGAAACTCTTGCTCTTGATCTGGTTGACTGACACGTTTATTCAAAGCGGTGACATTATCAATCCGAAATATAGTATTTATTATATTTTGACATTACAAACCGACACTTCAATTTTATTTATTTGTATTGATGATTTGTTAAAATTTGAAACAAATGTTTTTGTAACATATTTTTGAACTATATTCTTTTTTCTTTTGCAGCATGTCTTTGAGTCTCTAGTAATGAATTTTTGCAAGTAAGTAGCCTAGGATCTGAAACAGGACTTTAGCTACTTTTTATCGCAAATATTTAAAGAGGAAAGTAAGCCTGAACCAAAAACTAGTAAATATATACTAATATTATAAAGCTGAAGAGTTTGTTTGTTTGGTTAAACGCGTTAATCTCAGAAACAGCTTTTTCGAATTGAAAAATTATTTTAGTTTTGGATAGCCCATTTATCGAAAAAGGCTATAAGGCTATATAACATCAACAACTACAACCAATAGGAGCGGAGCATCAATGAAAAAAGTTGCAAAAACGGAGAAAATTACATTGACATTGAAAGTACATTGACGAAAGAGTAACAACTTAATATAAGTGCTGATATCACTATTTTGTACCTTTCATAATTTAAATACTCAAAAATGTTTATTATGTGGAAGTAGTGTACCGTATTATGTGCAAGCGGTGTACCGATGCTGTACATATGTATTTATTTTCAATACCAGTCATGATAATCGCGCGTGACTAATCCTAAAAGAAAATTGTGTCTGAGGTACTTAAATCGAGAAAATTGTTATTATATCTTAAATCTGAAAATAATAGTAAATTTTTTTATAAGAAGAATACATCTTTTAGTTGTACATACATACAAACATACAATCCCGGAAGCGTCCCCGAAGGAGTTAGCAGATGCGTATTAAACACCCATTTTGCCAAATATAATTTGGTCCCACTCACGTAATAGCGGGCAAGCCTATTGCCGTCAACCGCGCACTTTGGGAAATTGAAGATGGGAAAATTGGGTGTATACTGACTGGGAAATGTAGGTAAGAAGGAAAGTCAATGAAAGGAAAGGGATATTGCTTATATGAATGGATTGGGGAGTGTTAGCAATAACTCTAGCAGGTAAGGATCGCATACATGTGATTCGAACTGGCTGTTACCGGGAAGTGCCAGCCTTCTAATATACCTAGAAAGGAATTAGGAACAAAATTTTTTTTATGGGATATGTGCAAACGAGCTGACGGGTCACCTGATTATAAGTGACTACCGTCACCCATGGGCACCTGCAACTCAAGAGTCACAAGTGCGTTGCCGGCCTTTAAGGTGGGAGTAGGGTAGCAGAGGTGGGGAAAGAGGAGTGGGGGAGAAGGGGGGAAGAAGGGGAGAGGGAAGGGTAAGACGAAGAAGTGCAACTTCACTGCCAGTTTTCTGTGAGGTCGTGGTATCACTCTGGTCGAGCCGGCCCATACCTACTGAAGCATGGCTCTCCCATTGTTTGTTTTACAAGACTCGCCTATATGCTATGCTTGAAGTATGGACGCTGCATTATTGAAGCAGGACCTCTGCTTCAATAATACAGCGTCCAGCTGTCGCTAGAATAGATTAAACACCTCTTACTGCATTATATGTTTTCATGTTTTATCATAGTCCCTTCCCATGATAACATTACGCCAAAGACATATAGATGGTGATCCGAAGTGCAAAAAACATGCCGCTCAGAGTGACTCAGACACAGACATTATTACGTGTGTCTGTGTGTCACATGATTGTGTTTTAACCTCAGGAATAGTTTACTACACGTGTAACAATAATTTTATAGATTACTGTAAGATTAAGATCTACTTAACTAGTTTTCTCCCAGAATTGTTAACTTTTTTCAAGAACTTTTTGCTTTTATGTTACTTTTCGTTAATGTTTTTGATTTAAAATAACGTAACTTCAAAGAGTACATTTGATTCTTGTTTAACTGGAATTAAAATACAATGACGATTTACTGACAAAATCACTTGTGAATTACTTCAATCATAGCTAGAACGGTCTAATGCAATACAATGAACATCATTTGTCAAAATGTATCCAATTATAATATGACAGCAAAAATACCCAAATAGCTAGTACAAGGTAACTAAGTCATCAGCCATCACTTTTAATAAGTTCGCCTATGTACAACAATATCTATTAAAACTCTTGTAAATCAATAAAGAATCGGAGATTCAGTCCGCTTCAGCTAGTTTTAATCTGAACATAAGATAATAAAGATCGATAAAGTGTAGGTTACAGGGGTAGGAAGAAGATTGCCTATGATTAGCAGGAGAAATGGACTGACATAATGATCATGATAAACCATATGAAAAGGTAATAATGACTTCTGCACATAACTTAAGTCGTCGTCGGACAAACTATTACCTACCATAACAATAATATTAATCTGTATACTAATATAATAGAGTTGATGAGTTTATTTCATTATTTATTTAAACGCGCTAAGCTCTGGAACTACAAATCGGATTTGAAAAACTCTTTTTATATATGATAGCAAGATATGGGCTTAGGCTTTCAGTTAGCCTTAAATATTGATTTTTGTTAAGAAGTCGGAAGAAAAAGTGCTTCCGAACTGCTTTTTCCGCATGCGCTGGCGTAATGTTTAGTGATACGTAAATCCAATGTTGTACAAAAATATTGGTCATTAGTATATTTAAAAAGAGTCCGCGATACCATATACCTGCATATATCTCTTATGCAATAAGCCACAATAAGGTATATTATGACAAAAAATTATTAAAAATTAAGCTGATGATTAAATGATTTCTGAGCATTATTAGTAAGCATGACATATTAGTCCTTACGAGCGAATGGTACTGCATCATTAAGACAATTTTATGAAGATGAACTTTGCCATTTATAGCATGTTATTTCGACGGTTACAAGGTACGGGTAAAATGATGAACCCGAAAAGAGATGAACTGTGACTGTGTAGTATTGAATAAAATAGACAAATAAAACGAGGCAAGGCGTGACAAATGATAGTCTTTTACTAAACAGAAATAAACTGATTCATACCTCACAAAAAACATAGCGTAAAAAGTACTGCATTAGTGGCCATAAAATTTATATGCGTAATTTACTACTGTGTTTATGAATTTATGTATACATTTAATGTTATTTTAAACGATTTATGGCCTGAGTTACAAGTGTGTTGTAATAACAAGATGATGTTATTAAAGAATAATTGCATAGTGTTTATGCAGGGCCAACTCACTCACATTTTCAAACCCACCACCACTGACCCACTTCACCAGGATCAACAAACTTCGAAACACCGTGTATAGTAAACGAGTCCGAAGAAAAGCTAAATCCACAATTAATTTAATCAGAATTATATTGGAGACGAAAGTTATCCTTAGAAACGCGTGAGACAAGAGAGCAAAAATAGGTAGACTTTTAACATAAAAACCCGCGATGTGTTCGGATTTGGTTAAATCTATTAAGCCTTTGATTTGATGGTCATATCCTTTGATTGCGTTGACTTAGAAGCTCAATTTTTCGACTGCTTAAAGGGACCGTATTTAATGCTAATTTCAATTTGAGACCTTTACGCATTCTTGCGACAAAGGATCTTGATAGACAGACAGACAGACGGACGACAAGGTGATAAGGGTTCCTGTTTCCTTTTGAGGTACGGAACCCCTAAAAGGGACACGACGGACCTATTACCCTTTCTGAGTCCTAAGTAAGTTATGTTTGATTCCTTTAATATATTATGTACTAGTGACCCGCCCCAGCTTCGCACTGGTGTAACGTAGATACTAATGTGGTGAACAATTATCGTCATATGATTATACAAATTAACACAAAACCGTACGTATAAACCTTCCTCTTGAATCGCTCTACCTATTGGTGTAAACCGAATTCAAATCCGTTGTGTAGTTTAATAGTTCTAAGCGTACAAACGGCGGAAGTGACTTTGTTGTATGTAAAGATTATACGAACGCCTTAAATCACGGGTTATGACTGTCATTGATGTAACTGCAATTTCTTTATACATTAACCCATCAAACAAAAAAAATATATTTGTGGTGTATCTGCCGGATGTAATCTTGCTAACTTTGGCGCATATGATAGGGTTTTTTAGTGAATAGTTAATATAATAATGTTACTTCTGGTGTAGCAAGCGTTAATAAATTAAGTTGGCCGTTTGCCAGAGTGTAAAGCTTATTTATTTAGAATGTTTATATTTTTTGACATGGATCTTTTTACACAACTGCCTAAAAAAAGGAATGTAATGTTTTCTGGGTTAAGGTATGTACATATAGATGTGAGTTTGTTTATTCTACCACAACTTGCATTATTCTACTACACTATGGGATATCGTTAAAATTCTTATATCACGGGTTGATATGGTCACGTATGGCCCTGACCACCATGACCCTTTGAGTTTACAATAGATATTACGTATTACGGACGAACAGGGACCCCGCCCAAGACATCTAATCCTACCCAGTCCACATTTAAGAGAACAGGACTTCCCCTTTTCAGAAAAAAAACGGACGTGATCCTTTGACATGGTGAAGACAGTCCGATGGGGGTGACAGTATAATCTTACTGCCACATACAGATAACCTCAGATTCCACAAAAAATTAAAATTTACATATGAACCGGGAGAAAATTTTAAACGGCCGGCCAATGGCAGCAGAGCAAACACTCGATGTATGCCTCACCCTGCAAATTGCAGCCATATTTAACATACTCCTGCATTTTTTACAGAGCAGCTGGATCTCTGCCCTCCACGTCCAACATATCCTGCAGTTTAAAAATAAGTCAAACTTATTTTTTTTACTAGACTAGACTAGTAGACTAGTACGCCTGGTGGTCGAATTTTGACCACAATTCGTTTAGTTTTAACTGTTTTGTTTTACATCGATTACCAGTATAACTTAAACTGTCATTGTATAGACTTACCTTAATATGACAGGTCAACATATACTGAACACTTCTAACATTATATTTATTTAATTTTGTTAGTTTTCTGCACTTCTTCTACATACAAACTTTAAGGACTTAAAACTAAAGTGTTAAAATAAATCAGTTAAAAGATAAATAATTAATCCAATTTCCGATCCTTCCAGCATATGATATCAAAACCAACCAACCAATTCCAAACCCAACCCATCTTTATCTTTCCATCTGTAATCAACTTTCGCTCGACTTGACAATTATTTTGTCCAAAACACAGTTTTGGTTGTAGTCAGAAAGTGCGCGGGCGCAACAAAGTGTGTCTAATGACGGCCTGTCAGGTGCCTTCCTATCCGTAGAGCGTGAATTTTCTATAAATGAATTAACAAAGTCTTGCAGTTAAGGACAGGAGATTTGAACCGTTTATTATTGTTTCCTTGTAGTGTGTTACTCATGTGATGTACTATTCTAAATTATTAAAAAAGTGTGTGTGTACTTATGTACGCACGTAAGAAGTTATACTTTTATCTAGTTAAATAAAGTTTATTTACATGTATCATAATAAATAATACATGCCGTCAAGTAACCTCTAATTCTACAAACGTACTCAAAGTAATATGTAAAAACCATTTTTATCACTATCGTGAAATTGGTAACTTTTTTTTAAAAAACTAAACTGTTGACTAGCTAATTTCAAGGTGTCGGTTTTTCGTGAACTTCAATAAACCTTACTTGCTTACAATGGGGGAAGAAATCTCATTGGTTCACCCTGGGCAAAGGAACGCAGCAATTTTTTCTTATTCTCATTTTTTCACTTTTCACAGCATTCAGGAAACAATTTGGAGTCTGTTGGGTACTTTTATGGCAAGTATGATTTGGTATAGATATTTAGAATTATAGATTGATATGGTAGAGTGTTTTAAAACGCCACGACCCTCGGAAATGTGGAGACAGTAGGGTGGAGTAGAGAAGGCGGTTTTTAAACCCCTAAGAAGCTTGCGCAGAAAAATGTAGCTGCTCTTAGAATTTCATCCATGTAGAATGGCACTGGTGCAAAAATCGTGTGGATGAAGCATCCACACGATTGTATATCACAAAACACGCGCGTATAAAGCTTTTACGAAAAATTCTGCTTTAGGGTGCTCTTTTGTTATTTGTGTATAGTATTAGTCCAAACACCCATGGAACACTTACTCACTGAAAGTTCAAAAGTTATGCATCTTAGCTTTTATGGCTTTTCTCAAAAACGGATTGAATAATTCCAAAATTAAAAATAAATGTTCGATTTAAAAAATAAAAATATTTACACATTCCACCTTTTTTTTTATAAAAACGGAGCTGATAATACCTGCAAATGCAAACGGTCTAAACTTTTAAACAGACAGTTTTAAAAATATATATTTTTGTAACTGCATGCTAGAGCCATGCCCTTTCAGTGATTTAAGTAAGGGTTCCATTATCAGATACACCCTGTATTTATACATATATATAATATAATAAATGCGAAGTGAGTTTTTTGTTTGTATGTTAACGCTTTCCCGCCACATCATAAAATTTTGTACACACTGTCAGGGCTTCAGTAAAGAACATAGCATACCTTTCATCCAGAAAGCAGTACTGTTCCAGACGGATACCTGAGTTGATTGCCAAAATCTATCTCAAGTTAAATATAACTCTCTGACATCAAGGGTTAACTTTGTTTTCTAAAATAAAGTTAACTTAAATATCATTTTGTTCAGTCCCTACTTTTGCCGGGCTACCGATCCCCAATATATTTACGTAGGGCTGGAGCTTAACACAAACCACACACCACACCACACACACACACCCACACACACACACCGACACACACACACACACACATACGCACACACACACACACACACACACACTTAAACTACAGAAGTACACAAGACATTAAAAATTGTTAGCCATATTATTAATAGGTATATTACTAATTGTAAAAAATCAAAAATGTAATATAATTATGGAAGAGCGGGGCCTCCTGACACAAGTTTTTCCATACTTAAAAGGAGGCCTCAGTAATTTTGATAAATGTGCAATAAGTTACTGAAATAAAACATTTTTCCTATATTTTCACAATTTTCATTGGGGTCGGCTAAATATGTGTAAACATTGCAAACGGTTTCGGCTGGTTCGGCATGGCCGGCCTGCCTCCCTGATGCCAACTCTTTTTTGGGAATGTAGTAGTTTTAAGACAGAAAAGAAGGAAGAAGGCAAATATGTATAAGTAAGGGATACCGGAAGTCTCGGAAGGGGGACGGGATTGAGACTGCAGTAGCACGCAGAGGCCGGGATCGCGTACCCGAAGGTTTTATATTTCCTGTGACTGAAGAGACCACTAGGACAGGAACATAGCTTAACTTAAATAACTAAAAGAGATTTGTCAAAATGGTAGAGGTTCTAAAGGGGTTTGGCGCCTTCGTGTGTCTTTGTGTCACATCGTAGTTCCCAAATTATGGATGGTTGGTTTAAGCTGATTGAATTAGGAAGATTTTTAAATTTGTTTGGCGAAAAACTGTCGATCTATTTTGAAAATGTCAGTTTTTAATTGTAGTCGTTCTCAATTTGAATGATTTTTATTTGTGTATATTACGCGATAACTTTGCCATTTGTGAACTGATTTCAAATAATTCTTCTTTTATATGAATTGTTTATAGTCAAGGTTGGTCCTACTTACATTTGAAGAATATATGAAATATTTCACCTCTAAGGGTGGAAAATTAAGGTATAAAAAATATAGCTTTAATCTTGAAGTCGGTGATACTTTTTTTAAAGTTCCTAATCATTAGGTATGTCTTTAACTTCTAGATTACTCTGTCCCCTAAGCGGAGTTATGCTTTTTGTTTGTTTAATTCTATTACGGTTTAAATTAGTCATACTTAACGGAAGTAAACTTACCTTTGTGATACATACCTGGTATTATCGCAACGATCAATTTACTAGAAATAATGCTTTCGGTATCATACAAAATGGTAACTTATGAATATCAGAATAATTATAACTTAGTAAAGAAATTAAAAAGTTTAAGGACCCCGCGAGGACATTGGTGCCTAAGTTTTAAACGTGCAATGTTCCCTCTTTTCATTGGTATTAATTATTTCAAGTTTAAAATTACGTCTTGCAAATTACTACTAAATCTGCTGGTAAATTCTTCAGAGTAAACCAAGACTGGAAACGCGTTCAGTAGACATCAATGGCCACACCTCTGTCTACCCTTCATCAAACAAGCAGGTACCCATTGTAGGTATTTTTGAATTGTCAGGAGGAGTCAGTCAGTATAAGTCGGTCGTGAAGCTAGTTGCCTGTTCCAAAACGTAGATCCTATGGAGGAGAACAGGCAAGAAACTCCAAGGACATCGAAAGTATAAAGTCAGACCAACTTTATCTAAACAATAAAAAATAGCTAAAAGTAGTTATAGTTTGATCAGTAGATCTTAATTAAATGTAATCTGAAAGAAAGAAACAAATTTATTTTGAGCTCACAGGTATAAGAGATTAACAACAGACGCACTCTGCACGAGTCTTGTATGGTCATAGTTCAGCGTAATACCATTTACCGATACACTTGCACTGTGTATACTCCAAAAGAAATTAATTAGAATTCTAGCCAATATTGAACAGACAGAGAACTGCAAGCCCCACTTCATAAAACTAGAAATATTGACCCTTCCTAGTATATGTATTTAAGAAATTTGTATTTTTTTACAACACTAGGGAGGATAAGCAAACAAAATACACATTGAGGCACAAAACGATATTAAACTTGCCTACTTCTCACTTAACTATACATTCAAATAGTCCTTATGTTATGTCCATAAAAATATTAAATAAATTACCAGAAAACATTAGGAAGGAAACTAAGATCAAAATAAAAAAGCTTCTACAACAAAAATGCCATTACTCCGTAAATTATTATTTAAATGATAAACAACTACCTACATAAATTAAGCTTAATTGGTTTAATTCTACCATAAAATATTAACAATAAAGATGCAAATATCCTCTCTCTTAATTTTAATGCAATTTCTAATCAATTTCTATTCAATACATGTTTTAAATGTATTTTGCTGTGCCCGACAGGGTCCACGATGAACTAATTACACATTAATGTTAAACCTACCATATCTGTACTTACACATTGTGGAATGCAAATAAATGCTTGAGTATTTCGAGGAAGTATCGCTAGTATTCTGCTACCACCTACTGATATACGTTGACGGTGAGCTGCCAGGTTATGACAATGAGAGTGAAAGGGAGAAAATAACTAATATTTATCAAAATCTGTACTAATAATATTATAAAGCTAAAGAGTTTGTTTGTATGTTTGGTTGAGCTAATCTCAAGAACTACCTACGGGTTCGAATTGAAAAATTCTTGTAGTGTTGGATAACCTATTTATCAAGGAAGGCTATAGGCTATATAACATCATGCTACAACCAACTACTTTATAATAATCTGTTTTCCAATTAGGGTTTTAATCAACAAACAAACATTAGCGTTCCAAAGCCTTACAAAAATAATTTGTTAGCATTCTAACCCGTATATCAGCTACAGTGCAAAATGTTTTCATGTAAGTAACTAGACATTACAATACAATCAGCGTGCTATCGCATTTCTATAAAAGTTATTTAAAATAAAAGAAAAAAAACTTAAAACAACTCTCTCTAGCGACTGCGAGCAATTACTTTTCAATGTTTTCTTTTACTTTTTGTATGTGACTAGCGGTTGTAGTTCGCTCAAAATATCAATAGATGGCAGTAATGTTGCCGCACTTAGTTGTACATATTGCATCAACAGATGGCGTTAGTGGTATAAAACTTAAGTTAAAAAGAACAATACAATGTGCGTAATAAACTTGTTTTATGTACAGAAGTTGTGGTTTAAACCTTCGTTTTCTCTTTCGTGTTGTAATTTTTTTCATTCTTTTACTTTATACAGCTTATAAAGCTAAGTATATTGTTTATAAAAATCTTTGTTTTTTAATGTAATATTACAGAAATAATTGTTTTTATTAATACGCTCCACTGTCAAGTTCTGTCAACCCTGATTTGCAGCAGGAGAGACAGCAATCTTGTGAGAAGTGTGTTTTGGCCACGGTCTATTTAGTCTGTAGGTAGCTCCGAGTCGGGATAAAAGATATCCTTGTCCTTTTCTGAACTCCTGACATGAATGTGAAATTTCATGATGATCGTAACGTAACACAACTCAATCATGAAATTTTGTAAACAAGTTGTCACGGATACAGAAAAGGACAAAGGATACCTTTATTCCTAAAAAAAAAGTACCATTTGCCTCTGCCTACCCCTTTTATGGATGGGAACATACATTCACACCTGGTGAGTGTATGTTAATTTATTTATCAATAAATAATTATCAGTTAAGTAGTCGATTGGCAGGATTACTATTACTCTTTTGAACAAAATAAATGTTTTCAGTTGTGTTCTTTAATATTTACTGTATTGCTGACGAATGAACTATTTAATGAAATTAAATACATGATCTTATAAGTCCCTTATTGAATATCTATCTATATATATATAAATGAATCCCTATTTCCCTTGGTCGCGGCATCACGCGTGAATGGCTGGACCGATATCGCTAATTCTTTTTTTTTTGTGTTTGTTATAGTCAGGAGAAGGTTTTTATAAAAAAAAAAAATTAAGAAAGTTGAGCGGAAAATTAGAAAACTTAAGGAGGGACTTACGGTGAAACCGCGGGGTGCAGCTAGTATTATATAAATTACACCGCAATGTCGCATAAATTACACCAAGTAAAACTACCCTATCAATTTTGAGAATTCTACCTTTAATAGATTCAAAGAATATATCTTTTCACTTTTTTTTTTAAATTAAATTAAGTTTTTTTTATACGTAGTCACTAATTCGTGCCAACCATAATATTAACGACTATATTATTGGTTAAGTTAAAGGGTTCGGACTTCCCGGCAACAGCTCCTTCCAGTTACAGGTATTTGACCCTGATCAGCTCCAGGTCTGACCTACACTCTCCAGTCTATCCGTATAAGTAATATCCATTTCCTTCCATTTCTTTCCCTTCTAGCCTACCTTTCTCAATATACACCCAATTTTCCCATCAGTGGGACCAATTTATGGTAGGCAAAATGTGAGTGTTTAATCACCTCTGCTTACCCATTGTGTGATACAAGCATGAGTGTATATATGTTTATTATTAATTACTTGTCTTAGTTTTTGTGATTAATGCATATGTTTAACAAGGCTGACGAGTTACTGTTATTGCTTAAATGCGTTGATTTCCGAACTAACAGTCAGATTTAAGCAAGAAAGAAAGAAAGAAAGGAAGAAAGAAAGAAAGAAAGAAAGTTTTTTTTTTCTCTTTTTATTTTCGACTTTAAACAGTTAAAACAGTGTCTATGAGAACTAAATATTAGAGCTTGATAAATATTGTTTTAATGTTTCCTAATAATTATTTGAATATTAGTCGATTCGCTCGAAATATGGTTGTTTACGTGTTGTTTTCGAAAAGTTTGTGTCCTCAGCACATTTATTTATTTATTTATTTATTTAAACTTCCTGCAAATACATATGCATAAGTCCGCACTTAATTCCGTAGGCATTTTCTACCAGTCAACCTTTGGGTGATGCAGAGATGTGTGTGGCATGAGTGTATTTAAAAGTCATGAGATAAAAATATTAAGTGAATGGGTTACATAAATAAGTTTCTTTATAATGTACTACCTATAATGTACTACATATACATAAAGTTATGATATACATACAAATAAAGAATAAAGACACTTCTGAAGCATTATTCCAATGATTCCTCCAGTAAGTCTCTGTGGAGCTTACGTACTTTAACCTTAAAAGAGAAGCGGTTAGTGGACATCCTGATTTCTTGTGGTAGCGCATTCCAAAGGTTTACAGCCTGGACAGCAAAGGAAGAATGAACCATTTCGCCTTTTCTAGGCATTAACTAAATCATTCTGCATTTGACGGCCCTATTCATGAGGAAGATTATATGCTCTGAAAGATTTCCTTTCTCGAGTATACCTACCCGAGTCGGTTGCGAATGACTCACTTGTGACGGAACACCGTGTGGTTTTAGTCGGTTCGATTCCAACATACCACTTCAGCCCTAGAGATTTCCACACAATAAATAATTCTTTAAAAAAAATGACTTCATAAAAAACTATTCCATAAAAGACTTATATGGTTTTCTCATGGATGCCATTGTCAGAACTGGACCACTGGACCAAATTGAAATGGGACCACACGGGAAAAACCAGCTTTCAAATAAAAAAAGAATCATCATAATCGGTTCACCCAGTCGAAAGTTCTGAGGTAACATACATAAAAAAAAACAAATACAGTCGCTTTGAGAACCTCCTCCTTTTTTGAAGTCGGTTAAAAAACATTAAATATGTAAACCAATGACATATCAATAACTCTACCCACCCATTCTTAACAACTCGCGTGAATATGTCTCATAAAAATCCATATTAATATAACTTTCTTCAATTTCAGAGGTCAATGTCCCACCTCAGTTTAGTTATGCAACCCTGAAAGTGCAATTTACTCAAACGAATTTCAGCTCTGTACTTTCGTGAGAAAGTTGAAAATTGCTTGAATATAGTTTGAAAAATGAAAGTCTCGTGAAAGCTAGCACCTGTGTCGTGAGTTATATAATGGTATGTTCGTGAGATTTATTACGGTTTTATTTGTGTGAGTGTGTGTATGTGTGTTTGTATGTATCATGGTCAAGACTGTGGGAGAGGCGAAGGTTATTTACTTATTGTATTCATAATGGGTGCTTGAATGACGCAGCGGTTGAAGTGTAGACTCCAACTGCGAGTGTTGTGGGTTTGAATACAAAGAGATAAATATGGGTTATGAATCGTATGTAGTGTTATATTTGCAGATTATTGATAATCAAGATTCATTGTTTAAGATACAAAAAAAATTTCTAATGTTTACAAAAGACATCAACGCGCTCGGCTTTTATTATATCTTATTTATTTAAAAAAATTATACTTGTAAATTAAGATTATTATCATATATAACGCGTTGCCAACGCTGCAGAGACCTAAACGGTACAGAACGAATCACTCTAATAGTACATTATACATACATACCAAGTTGCATTAATTGGTAATTGAATCGCTGGCGCTCATTTAACAACTTTATATAATATTTTATAATTATTTATAAAGATATTTTGCACACTTACTCCCGCATATCTCCGTAACAGTAGACCAAATATATGATAGTTTAGTACATATTTGAAGAGATTTTACGTATTAGAGGTATGTTAACGCTGAAGTGGTACCTCAAAATAGAACCAACAAAACCACAAAGTGTGCCAATTACAAACCACTTGGGAGTAAGTCTGACCCTAGGAAGGAAGTCCCCGATGACTCCAACCTTAGCCGTTTCTTAGCCACTCCCGAGCCTACTACTCCACTGGATCCGAGGCCACCAGACCAGCGCTCATGGAGATCAGCGATCGTTCTGCGACGTACATACTAGAGGACTTGTTTTTTCATCTAATCTACTCTCAAACATACTCAGTATGCTATTAAGTTGTTAGTATTCTTTATAAAAAAAAAAGAAATTCCCAAAGTGCTTGCGTGGCAAAGTGAAAATGTGGGTGTCTAAAACACCTCTGTCTACCCCTTAAGGGATACGTTGGTGAGTGTATGTATGAGAAGAAGAGACAATTTGACAGAAGCCGAACGCAAAACCTGATGACTGCACGCAAACATACACGTGAACTTATACCATTGGGCAAACAAACCAGTCTTTCTTTTCACCGAGTGAGTGAGGTTACCGGAGGCCCTAACCCTTCCCTTCCCCTTCTTCCCCCCAAGTACTCCCACTTTAAAGGCCGGCAACGCACTTGCGACTCTTGAGTTGCAGGTGTCCATGGGCGGCGGTAGTCATTTACCATCAGGGGACCCGTCTGTTCGTTTGCCCCCTTAAAAAATAAATAAAAAAATAAAATAGTTTCATAGCAAGATAGATTGATATGGATATGTTGAACGCTACAGATTTATACTCAAAATAAAATCTCCCGACTGATTCATTATCTCCTATAGGAAATCATAATCAAATAAGAAAATCAGGATCGCAAATACTTCATTTGCGTTAGCAACACACAAATGAGATCACTTTTTTGCCAATATTTTTCTTAACCACCTTCGAAAAATAGGAAATTATTTTCTCATTTGCACGTTACTTGACATCTTCGCCATTTTTGAACCTATATTATTAAACAAAAAACTGTCAGTCGTTGGACTGCACGTCAGAAGTGAAAACATAACTTACACATTTATATATACCCATACACACATATCTGTACATATGTATCTGAGCGTGATGGTCACGCGACTTCAGTGCTTTTTCCCCATACAAAAGTGCCCAACGTGCCTATACAAGTTTTCACTTCAAAAATAACTGCATTGATTGTAGGTGCTCATGGTTGGTCCCATTTTAATTTGAAGAAAATATTCCACTTCTAAGTTTGTAAAATTAAGAGATGAAGCTAATAGCTTTTTATAATTAATCATATTTAGGGGCATAGAAGTACCAGAGAATAAGAAGAGATGAAATAATTAACATTTAAAAAAGTATTACCCATACTTTTTTAAATGTTAATTATCTAGTCTCCAATAAGTATCTATCTATTTACAAGTACCAGTAACTCCTCTCCATCAAGCCTTACTTTAAACCACCCAACCCATAAATAAAACGTGCATAATTTTCAATACAAACAGACTCAAACCCGCATACCTCCGGTTAGCCTACATACATATACTTATACACCGGCATGGAAAACCAGGCCGCGGATACGGATGTTTACTTGCTTGTGTGTGTGTTTGTCTGAGTGTTTGTGTGTGAATGCCAATGGCACACACACATCTGCAGTGTGAAAGTATGGAAGCACCTGTGGCGATGGAAGAATGCCATTGATAATGAAATAGTAGGCCTACTCTGAGATGCGTAGTTAAGTTGTTATTTAGACATAAATAATATAATAATAATAATAACTTAACACATCTCACACATAGCCTTCTGTTCCCAAACTAGGCAGAGCCTGTACTATGGTAACCAGACTGCTGATAAACATACTTATATATTTCTAAATACATACATGTTATAGATAAATGACACCCAGACACAGAAAAAATTATCATGCTCATCACACAATTATTTGTCCTGGGTTGAAATCGAACCCATGACCTCTGGCCCAGCAGTCGGGCTCACTAACCACTAGACCAGTCATAATTATATAAATATTGTATTTGTAGATTTCTGCTACATTTGGAGTCGCTAGAGACCTTCCATATACGGATGACCGTAGTTAGACAGATCCGCCAAATGCTGTAGCGCCTGTAGCTTCAAATCCCACTCGGGAAAAAAAAAATGTGATTCATGATACAAATAGTTATTCGATGTGTCCGTTGTTTAAATGATTATGAAGCCCCCCGCGACACAGGTATATTCCTAATGCGAGTGTTGTCTTTTTTTAATAAGAAGAAGAAGAAGATAGCGCCGCGCAATATTGATATGTATCTTAAAATGTTATTAGCATATCTATCAATCAATCAATCAATCAGCCTATCATAGTCCACTGCTGGACATAGGCCTCTCCCAATGTGCGCCACAGCACCCGGTCCTCCGCCTTTCGCATCCAGTCCATCCCTGCTACCTTCTTTAGGTCGTCTTTCCATCTGGCTGGGGGGCGTCCTACCTTCCGTTTACCGATTCGCGGTCTCCACTCTAGGACCCGTCTGCTCCAACGGCCATCGGTCCTTCGGCATACGTGGCCAGCCCATTGCCACTTCAGCATGCTTATCCTGCGAGCTAAGTCGGTAACTTTGGTTCTCTGTCGCATGTCTATGATCATCTAAATTTTATTCATTGAAAAAAAAAGATGTTTTCCTAGTCCAATCGCTCTTGGTCACAAATCTCAATCAATTACACCTGCTCTTATTATAGAATTGTTAGTTTCTTACATAAACTTCGGCATAAAGATACTACACTAATGGGACTGTATTGTAAGCTCATGTTCCTATTTTTGTGTCTTTATCTTTAATGTCATGTGGTGTTTTATTTTCTTTTTTAACGAAAATTGTTACCATCAATGATGGGAAGACACTGGCGCTTGCAACACAGTTTATACTAGCGCAGGAAACAGGGAATTCCAATATCTATTGTAGTGTAGAATGAGTTAAATAAACTATTATTATTATTATACAATTTGGGTGACATTGAGATAAAATTACTTTTGCACAGTGAAAAAATAATCAAACAATTTTTAATAAAATTTGTTGCTTCCTATCTCTCTTCATCTTCTCAAATATTTCTTGAATATAAACTAAATAATTAAAAATAACATGTGTAATTGTTTTTATTGTATATATGTACAACTTCTACCAATATTCTAGTGAGATTAATAAAAAAAAATTGTAATCAGTGTGGAGATCTCAAGAAAATTTTAAACATTTATTTATTATTGGTTTTTCCCCCCAACTTTCCTCGTGTTCGTGTATGTATAATAAACTACCTTCCATTAAGGCACCCCCTGTGTCCTCTTCTTAACCCCTGGTATTGTTTAATCATGATCAGTTAAGTAGTTAAGATGTGGATACATGACAAAAAAACTCACATTCGCATTTTGATATTAATTGGGATATAAACTATTATACTATAGATAATAAACACATGATATTAGGGATAAGATCTTTGTTAGTTAAGTCAGTAAAATTCATAAAATAACACAAATAACGCTTAAAAAATCATCATAAAAAAATAATGTCAAGCTCTGCATGTACCCAAATTTATGGCTCAACACACAAAACAAACCACACCAAAATGAAACTGTAAAAATCATTCAGTATATTACATAAGCGGTGTCATAAAAATAAAAAAAAATATCTCCGACATTCAAAATGTCGAGACGTAAACTTTCATTTCGAGTGACATCACACAGCATCCTTGTTACATCACGCAGTAGAAAGTCGGCCGTTGAACCCGACACACTTCGAACAAGTACTTGTAGGAAGAACACGACTGACAGCCATGACTTACTACAAAATGCATTCTGTTGAAGATTGTAAGTTGTAAATAAATAATAATAAAACCACGCAGGTTAGTAGTAAATAAAAAAAATATATTTTAAAGATAGAAGGCCTTAACATTTGAAAAAAATGTTAATAGTAATAATGAAAGAATAAATTAATCTGCAAAAGCAAAATTCAAAAATGTGAATTTTTTTATTATAATTAAAAAAAATAATAGTGATTAATAATTTGTAAAAAGGTGTGTGTATTTATTTATGTATGAATATACTCGTATATTATATACTAGCAGCGCCCCGCGGTTTCACCCCTGTAAGTCCCGATCCCGTGGGAATATCGGCATAAAAAGTAGCCTATGCGTTAATCCAGGTCTCCAGCTATCTACATACCAAGTTTCATCGCAATCGGTTCAGTGGTTTTTGCGTGAAAGAGTAACAAACATCCATCCATCCATCCATCCAAACTTTCACATTTATAATATTAGTAGGATTTACATAAAAATATGTGTGCATGATAGCTATGTATCAATATTTATGCAAAATCTTCCTCAAATCGTATGAAAACTTGTAATGTTTTTCTTTAATCTTTTGATACGATAAACACCCACGTAAATCATTACACTCCAGTCCATCTAAAGGTTGTCTAGAAGATATTACTTTTTGTGATAAAGTCACGCATTGTGCATCTTATGTGTATGATATCTATGTATTTTTGATTTCTGGTGTAAATAATATATAGTATATAATAAAGAGTACTTGTTTATTTACTTAAGTTAATAAGTAGGAAAGGTTTAATCAAGATTTTTCAAGACAAAGAGACTGTAGTATTTACCTTCTATAGCTTTAGACTCTGCCTAAATGACAAAATTTTATCTACACCATTAATATGACGAAGTTGTCAGTGCCAAATAAAACTTAGAAAGTGGATTTGCTTTACTGACAGATAAAACGGACGGTGAAATAAAGCTATGTTTTCCGACTTTATTATCATTATTTTCTATTAAAAATAATCAGTTTTTTTTACTCACAGTTTCTAATACCTTTCTAATTATTCATTATTCATATAACAAATTAACATTAACAATATTTTGGTGCAATGTGCGTCTTCGTTTATCTCATGTCTTTTTCAGGAATGATGTATTTATTTTTAATGAATTTCTAGGTACGAAAGTGCAAGAGCGTTCTTGCATTTTGTTATGTTTTTAATATTGGAATCTTGTAATTGGAATTAGATAATATGAAACCAACAAATAACTACGAACTAACTATAGGAAGAGTTAAAGTATTCGCAAACTACAGTTTTTTTTGTTTTGTTTTTCAAACATGATATTTTGTGAGAAATAACAATTTGTTCATATAATAACCGTACCCTATGTACATAATTATGTATTACACATTTTTGTTAAGTTTATCATTAGTTCATTGTGAAAATGATATTGGTGATTTGTATATTTCAGAATGCAATATATGTGACCGTAATGTTATTTCAAAACATTTACATGTTGCTGGGTTTAATAAATATTAAGAAGTAATAAATTATTGTTACCTCTTAATTTAAGTTCATTAAAAAGAAATCAAAATATATTTTTTTTTACACATAACAGTCCTTCTAAATAAAGTAATAATGAAATGTCATTTGTTGGTTCGTACATCATTTAAAATAAGCCACACGAATTTTAATAAATTTAGTTTTAAAATAATAGTAATAGTGGTAATAAGGTTCTTAGAGACAGAACATTTGTAAATGTTATTTGAAAAAAAACAGCATTGAAAAAAAACTAAAGTATTGTTTTTAAATGAAAATAATCAAAAATAAATTAATTAAAAATCAAGCATAATAGCGTCGATTGAGTCAAAATTAGTTTCTTCTATGTTCTTATTTCTGTTCCTGAAGATTACCAGGATGAGGAGTTACAATATCGGTGTTACGATTCTTTTCTTCTGAGGTAGGTATTATTAGCATGTTAGCAACACACTAGTAATAACCGCTTTCAATCAGGCGATGTAAATACCTGTTTGCTATTAAATTAATAAGAACAGTGTTTATATTAGGAGCTCGTCACGAAGGGTCTCCATTAGAAGTAAGTCACCAAACAAATGGGTGGGGTCGAACCCTGCCCATCCCACAACCTACCACGCTTTCTTACACATAAATTACCAAAACACGTCCGAATACAGCCTTCACTTTCACAACTTTCAACTCAGCGTGTGCCACTTTGAACACTTTCACCTTCGGTGAGAGAAAAAAGCCTACATCCGGTTGCGAACGGCTGTTGCAAAACACCTGATTCGAGAGGCTTCGTCAGTAATAGGACGTAATGTTTTTTCTTGCAGGTTGCAGAGTCGGTACAGAGATGCACTTGGATGGTTGTGTGTTGGTCTTATTATTATTTTTTTTATATATTATATTTTAGAAAAAATAATATGATGATATCGATTTATTAAAGGAAATAAGTTATTGTTAAATAATGTAGAAATGAGTATACACTTTGTGATATTAAGCAATTAAAAATCCAAAAGCACTCCAGATACGCATTTAATGATTAAATAAGAGAGAATTATAATTGTTTGCGATATTGAATAGACTCATTTATATTGCAAAGTAAACAGTAAAAATAATTGAAAAAAAGAGCGTTGAATGTAGGTACCTTATAGGAATAAACAAAGGATGGTATTGTCTTTAAATGTCTGGTGGGCTTTGGATGGTGGTTAGTAATAACAAAAATAAAAATGGTCAATGGTCAACATTAAGAGGTTCAAAAACTATTAAATTAGGTAAAGTTGATGATCTATCCTCGACTAGAAAGGTTTTTATTTTCACAGTTACAAAATAAAAGATTATTATCAAAACAATAACTAATTCACTATGTGGAAGGTTAGAAAAAAGAAATAGGCAATGTTTTTAAAATATTTTTAGCCACTCGTCAAGCATTTGTGATCAAGGCTTTCTAACGATCCATGGACCGAATTATTAATGTTGTTCCTGATCTGGTTTACTAGATCAGGATCAAAATTACTCTATAAAACACAAACATGGTACAGGTACATGGTACACGTATAAACAGGTACATGGCATACAAGCACATAACAAAGTACAAGCATAAACAGAAACATGTAATAAGCTATAAATATAACTAATATCTAATTAGGTTGGTTGGATGACCAACTGCGGGTGCAAACGGCCACCAAATGGGTCCCATAATAACTAGACTTACAAAGCCTGCTAATGGTCTTCGTTAGTTCTTGACAGTGGAACTTTTATAAAAGAGAATAAGGCTTTTCATCACGCACATCACTATATAGTGGAATATCTTAATCTTCCTGTAGATATCTTAAATTTTAGTATGTCCAAACCACGGGAAAATAAGTAAGTATATTAAAAGTAAATCTTCCACCAGACGATAGTAATGTCAAATGAAAGCATTATCCATTGTTTTCCATTATTCGCGTCTATTACCCATCCATCCAAAGGTTGCCTGTAAGAGATCGCTCTTAGCGATAAGGCCACCCATTGTACATGGATTTGTATTTATTTTAATCATTATCTTGATGGTGTACAATAAAGATTATTCTATTATTAAGAAGCAATTTGGACTATCTACAATATAATAAATATGTATATTATATCTATTCGAATCGAATTCTACTAATACAAGAACTATCAATAACATTTCTGAATACATCGTGATTAATTTGCTCGGTTGCGAAGTGAATTTGTGTAATGAGATATAATTATATCTAAGTTCCACATATAATTTTCTTAATTGTTTAATTTCTTATAAATATTCTTAACTAGCAACCCGCTTTGGCTTCCCACGGGTAGCAGAGACATCTTCACCAATCATCATTATATTTCAATATATAAGTAAATATTTATAAAAAATAATTTACACAAAATCTTAACAAATTATACACCTAAACCTTCCTCATTAATCACTCTGTCTATTAGTGAAAACCGTATGAAAATCCGTTTAGTAGTTTTTCGGTTTATTGCGAACAGATAGACAGACGCGGCGGGACTTTGTTTTATAATATGTAGTGATATATGTAGTATAAGTTATTTCCGTCAGTCAGAGCAAATGCTGTTTTATTATTATTTCGAGACATTGCATTTTTCCTTTACTGGTCTATTGTTATGTCTTGTAATTTTCCTACATTACCTTAAACTTCAGAAAGGACATAATATCGGACTTCAAATGTACAAACTTCATTAAATTTCTCATGTCGTTTTATGAAATTCAATAAGGTTATAATATGGGTGGGTGCCTAATCTCACAGTGAAATAAAAATGTGGAATCGACTGGCACACCTGTTTTTACTACGACACACCTAACAGCAATGTAATAACTGTATATATTTAATTGAAGGAATATAAACTTTGTACCAAAGAGTTAAGGTGGGATTTCAAATGTGGTGTTGAACAGCTATGGTGTTATATTATGAGGTAAATAAAACCATTGAGGGCACAGTGTTTACCCGATCTCTCAGTGTGAAAGCGAGGAGAAAGGTGTAAGCGTCCGCTAAGCCCCAAATTCCTTTGCCGGTGAAAGACATTTTTTTTTCTTTTTAATAGCTCACAAGACAGGTTGATTTTTCTCGTTTTAGTAATTGATGATAATGATTTTTATCCGACTGTAGTTTAAATGGTATGTGTGTGTTTTTCTCTTACGCTCCATTCTCAATGTTTGATTGAGGTAGATAGAAAGCTAAGTTATCGAATGGAACCTGTATATCCTGTACTAAGACTCAAGACCAGTCCAATTCCAGTCTAGATAAGATATGTGTATTATATTTATAGGAATTGTACTGAAATCCTTAGGGAAGTCCTAAAACACACCATTTTTTAAAAATAGATTTCAAAAAATTATAACTTACATATTGAGCCTGGCAATTGAGCAATGATTTGAATGTCAAGTTTAGATGGTCGGTAAATATAAACAGAATCGTAATGATTTCTTCCAACCAACTTAGAATAGTATGAAACTGGAAGACCTATCATGAGGCGAATGTTGAATGCAGGCCTCTCCTAAAGACTTCAACAAGGGTCGGTCTTGCGCCGGCTTTACCTGGTGAAATAATGTTATAGAAAATTTAAGCTCTCATTAAAATCTCGAGCTATCAGTTATCGCACCGTAAGGATTAACTTAGAAGAACTAAAAATATATGTCGCCTCGTGAAGCAAGTGTCGTACATAAAGAAAATCAGGATTATATTAAGCCTTTTTTGTGAGTTTCAGCAGTAAAAAAATATTCAAAAAACTCTGTGCGAGGCGTGCTCTGCTCCAGCTATTGTTGTCGTTCTTGCCGTTAAATCTTCTTCTACCACAGTCAATAAAACATACATGCACAAGCAAGAGAAAACTAAGCACAGAGAAAAACTATTACATCTTTGCATATAGTAAATCTAGTTTTAGTAAGGACTACTAACCGCACTGCACCTAAATTATGTAAAATGGAAACGTGCATTAGCAACTTGTTCACTCTTAGTCCGAGTCAATTAAGCCTTTGAGGCACTCTTTATAGCATTAAACAGTAATAGAAATCAGGCAAGAGTAAAATGTGGTGAAAAGAGTTTTATGTATGGATGTTGACGGGTACAAGAGAAGAGGACGACCAAAGATTAGATGGATGGATTGTGTGAAAGAAGTTATGGCTAGAAAGGGAGTAAGGAGTGAAATGTCGAACGATAGAGTAAAATGGAAGAATAAAACATATTGCACCGACCTCAAATAAAATTGGGACAAGGGTAGGCAGATGAATAAAAATCAAGCAACAGGAGAAACAATTATCGGGGACTTACATAATTAAATATAAAATGAATTTACAACTTCTCTCTTTGTAAAGGTGGTTAAATAAACAGAATTTCCCTATCTCTTCTATTTTGTGATGAAATTGTAAATTGTATTAATGTAAATAATTCTAGTTTCCTTATTCATTTTGTCAAATGACGATTTCTTCATAAAAATGTTCAATAAACATTCAATAGTTAAATACAAGACTATTAGATGTGTCAATTGACGGTAAATCTTAATCACGATAAAGATATCGTATATTACAAAACATTATCGTGATTTGTTCCTGGTTTACAATGCAAACAAGTGCCGAACGATTAAAAACAATTACTCCTAAAAGCCTGTGTGACTGACTGCAAGCGCATTTTGCCAACAACCCTTTACTTGTGAAGAAATAATTTATTCACAAAATGTTCTTCTGAGTATCAACAATTATTTCGACAATGAATTTGCGTTGCTTCATCAATAATAAAGTAGTCTAACAGTTTATCATAATTCACATACTGTTTGTATTACAGCAACATTCAGGATATATTCCTTTCTTTAATTAATTTTATTTATATTTTCTTCCTTTATTTAATTTTATTTTCCTAATTTGCCGATGTGCTTGAAATTTTGAAAATTAATGCAATTTCGGCCAATTGTTTTTTTTATTGCCTAAGAAATCCATGACTAAATATGCCTTTAAAACCACTTAATTAAATATGTTTAAATTCATCATATCTGCTATTACTGCACATTCAAAGTCGTATTTATTTAAAATTTCAATTAATATAATTTAAATAATAATTTATTTACATTTACATATTTATTAAAATAATTAATCTGAACGCGTTCAAGTAAAAGAAATCCATGGTCATTATTAATAAGAAAATGGAAAGACAACACAACAAAAATGTTTAAGTGAAAGTGTCACGCACACAGCAACAAATGGCTATGTAGTGGTGGAGAAAGTCAGACGTCTATATAATCAGACTACTGGCAGGTGTGGAGTCGAACAGCGTTAATTATATCTTCAAAAATGTTTGCAGATATTTATTTCATATCACATGACCAAAAACGTTAAAGTAACTGATAATCAATTTATCATAAAATTGTTTCCTTTTCGTAATACATAATTTTGTCAATTTATAAAATTATATACTGACTCTTTATAATTTCTCCAGTATCAGTACGGATTTTTAGTATGAGCAAGAATACAATATTAAAAATATTAAAAATACAAACAAAAGTTTACTTTTTGAACATTCTGTTGTCACAGTCATATTTATTATACTAATGTCAAAATACTCTCAGTGTGTGTACCAACAATATTTTTTTAAACAATATATCTCACAAGCTACTCTACTGTCTTCACTGTCCAATCATTTTTGTGATAGTGTGTGTGGGTGAAAGGCATATACGTACACGGTAATACTCATACAGCTGCACGATAGTGTGTGTGAAGATGGCATGTTATTTTTTTTCACATTCTATCTATATTGAAAACTAGTATAAAAGTAGGTTTGTCCGTTTATACGGCTTAGTTTCTAAACAACTACTGGCAAGAATGTTGCGTTAATGTTTTTTAGTTGTTATAAAAGGCCTACTTTATTTACTTTTAAATATTATTTTTTACGATTTATGAAAGGAATAACTTTATTAGTATGTATGAGTAAGTTTTGATTATGCAAATTTTGCACAATTTTATTGTAAATCTTTAAAAAATACTTTGTTCAATATTTATTGTTCCATAATATATGTTTATAAAGGATATCTTATCTAACCAGACTGCTGATAAACATACTTATGTATTTCTAAATACATACATATTAGAGATAAATTACACCCAAACACAGAACAAATGATCGTGCACATTACACAATTATTTGTCCTGGGTGGGAATCGAAACCACGACCTCTGGCTTAGCAGTCAGGGTCACTAACAACCAGACCAACAGGCCAGTCAAAACTAAAACATTAACTTACTATTAAATATTCATATTAAGTAAGTGGTTCAATCAGGCCATTTACCTATAGCATAACGTCACACACTTCAACTTACCTTTCATACTTAGTACATAACTTAGTAACTTAGTTGATAACAGACCTAGTAACATCTTGACAATGGGTTCTTTCTTAAACGCAAATTTATTAGCCAACAAGTCGTTTCATGCATGCACAAAGAACCCTTGTTGGTCCTGATATTAGTAGAGTATACTCGAAACACATAAGTGAGAAGAACTGTATTTATTTTACAAATATACCGAATTCAATAAAGTCATAGCTCTGCCGATAATTTTGATCAAATAAATATTTGAATTGAATGGGGTTTAAGAAGGATAGTCTAGCAAATGTGTGTCTTGATGAATGTTAAAGAGAAGAGAGAAATGTTTAAATCAGTGGTAGGACTGCACGTCAGAATTTTTTTTCCCCATACCAAAAGTGCCCAACGTGCCTAAAGAAGTTTTCATTTAAAAACTTAATAGTAATTAGCATTGCATTGCATTGCATAGCACAGTAATTGTGTACCTACTGGATCAGTATCCAAAATTAAGGCTCTAGATACACACTTTTTGTCAAAGATTCAAGTATAAGTATTTTCAAAGTCTCATGTAAACTGTAAAGAAAGTACCTTGAAAGTAAAAAATTCTCGGCCGTTTATTCTTTATACTCAATAGATGGCGTTGCACGGCACATGCAAGAACTACAGTTTATTAATTATACTATTGGAACGCTTTTTATACAACTAAGTTTATAATCAAGTAAAAAAAATGGGGTAAATGGCAAGTGGTTACCGCTACCTATTGAGAAAAGTTTTAATGTGGATTTGTTATGCATTAGTAATAATAAATAGGTTAAAAAAAGAAAATAAATAATGACCTTTGCGGTTATCTTGTTACAATAAATATTTGCTAAATTTATCCAAATGAAGTATCATTTGATTTGGTTTTTAAATAACGAATATCTAGCGTAACTTTTTTGAAAAAAATATCGTCTTTTTCATTAAATTTCTTTCAAATGAATTAAAACTATGTTTACCACAAACAATAATTACAAATCTTTATCTTCATAGGTACCCAAATATTATATAAATACTTTACGTACCCAAAGCACTAAGGTAACTAACAATTTTTTAAACGTACCAACAGATGTCGTTAGTAGTTTTAAAAGAGTATAACAACGAGTGAGGTGGCTTGAGGTGAGCCAACTAAAAAAGCAAAGAATGGTTCTTATAACACATTAAAAGTAAGAAACAGCACACAATTTATGATAATATATACTAGCTGTTGCACGCGTCTTTGTTCGTGTGAAAGTTTTTCTGGCAGTCGGAAAAATAGTTTTTGTGGATGAAAGGTACACGTTTCCTGTATTTCTTGTAACGTGTATGCAAAATTTTATGGTGCTCGAATAAAAACTTTCGTGAGTGGTATTCATATTAGTTAATGCGCGGCAGCACGCCTCACCCCTTGATAAAGGGCCCCCATCGGGTCCGAAACTAGTCGAGCATCCCCGAAATATACACGTGAGTAAAACCGTATATCTTAACTGAATTTTATGGTGCTCAGTTTAGTATTTAAGGCTGAAAGATTAACAAACAAGCCAACAAACTCACTTTCGCATTTATAATATTAGTTAGGATTAATATTTCTGCTCGAATAGAAGCTGCCCTGTAGAAGCAGAGGGCGTGCGTTGGTGTAACACCAATATTTTTTTGGATACATACTCTAGATTGTTAGTACTTCGCTTTTGCGATTATATGTCCAAAGTTAAGGATTAAAAAAAAAAATTCTTGGCCAGTATGAAATACTAAATTCTGAGTTTAAGCCAATAAAAGTGAGCATTAATCAAATATTTTGTTTTGTTTTTAAAGATAACTCCCGCATTAGGGATATGTCACAGACATTCAAACAACGGACACAAAGAACACCCAGACTCGAGACAACTATTTGTGGATCACACAAATAACTGTCCCGTGTGGGATTTGAACCCACAACACTTGGTGCTGTGTAGTGGCAAGGTAACCACTTAAACCATTGTGTCGTCGTCGTCATCCATGCAGCCCATTAATATATATTATTGACAATATTAGAGTTACCCCCCCCCCTCAACCTACAAACAGAAGTAAGCCGGATTAACAGCCATGCCAAGCTTGAAGAAGATAGCAGTTAGCAGCAATTTTGCTTGAAAGCTATCCAACTCGGTTTTGTATTCCACTCTACTCGAGATGAAAGGTAAATAGCATTTAGAGAATTATCCGTGTAATTAATTTCAAAAGATTTTCAAGGGTTTAAAATTCGAGAGAGCCAAACGTGGGAGAGCCATGCTTCAGAACGTATAGGCCGACGCGACCGGAGTGATACCACGGCCTCACAGGAAACCGACCTAAAGCAATGCTTGCGTTCGCTCGCCTGGTGAGTGAGGTTACCAGAGGCCCTAACCACCCCTCCCCTTTCTCCACTTGCCCTACTCCCATCTTAAAGGCTGGCGACGCACTTGTGACTCTTGAGTTACTGGTCACCTTGGGTGGCGGTAGTTACTTACCATGAAGTAACCCGGTTGCTCGTTTGCCCCGAATCCCATAAAAAAGTACACTGTTGAACAGTATCCATGGAACGAAGTATTATACCTTCATGGTGTAACTATTTAAATTGTCATTTTCTCTTACGGTGTTTAATGGTTTTATAATTTAAAAATTTAATTAAAAATATGATATTAAACATTTTTTTTTAAAACAAATTATAACTCATTATTATATATATAAGAGTTGAGCTTCTATATTATACATATTTAGCGTTCCCAATGAGATGAGCACTCCCTTCATTAAATAAATTATATCAGCGTGTCATGTTTATATTTCTATGATATTATTATATATACAACTACCTTTCCGCTCGCTTAATAGTTATTATTGGATTCGTCGAGAACAGTTCATTTTTTCAGGATGAAATACCTTTCAGCCTGAAAAAATGAATAGGGTACCCCCTATATCCTTTTCTGTCCTCTTAGTAACGTGTATCCAAGGATCTGTTGAAAAGTTGAGACGTAAAAGTCTAACAAGCAAACAAACTCACTTTCGCATCCTACTAATTATAATCCTACTAATATTATAAACGTGAAAGTTTGTGAGGATGTATGGATGTTTGTTACTCTTACACGCAAAAACTACTAAGCCGATTGCGATGAAACTTGGTATATAGATAGCTGGAGACCTGGATTAACATATAAACTACTTTTTATTCCGATATTCCAACGGCATCAGGACACGCGGGGAGCAGTTAGTTCATAATATTATTAAGTTAGGAAATAAGGAAGTTTTTTTTTTTTAGTAAGGGAGTTAGGACTGAATTCCTAGTAGTATTGTCAACCCCTGGAATGGAGCTGCAGGCTAGTTATACTTGGGGGATGTCTTGAAGTCAACTGAACATCATAATGTGTATATATTGTAGGCCTTAATTGGAATAAAATATGTTAATAAAATTACATTTTATTATTCTTATTACTAATTGTACAGTCTTATAAAATGATTACGATATTCAATACAATTAGTACAATGTTTGGTTCTATGACACATAAACCCGTATTAGTAGATTCTAAAACTAGTAGTTTAAATAAGAAATTAGTCCAAAGGACCGCTTTATACAACAATAATAAATTAATTTAATGAAAAATTATTTCGTTGTTTTTACCCTGCACCATCCAAGTGTTTTTAAAATTTGTACAGTTTTATTTTAATAAAATTTATGTAAAAATAATAAATTAATAATACTAATTAAAATTGATAAGTTTATAACAAATCTTGCACCATTAAATTCAGCTTTCATACATGTCATTTAAAGCTTATAAACGCACCTTTCAATTATTTTTTTAATCCTTAATAATAATTATATAATAGTGATAGGTTCAAGCGATAACATATTTTTGTAACTTATAAATTAAAAAGATCATTGGAAATCTGTAATCAATTTAAACTATTATTAAACTTATCACTAAATATTATAAAACAAAGTCAACCGCCGCATCTGTCTGTCTGTCTGTTCGCGATAAACTGAAAAACTACTAAACAGATTTTCATGCACTAATAGACAGAGTGATTCATGAGGAAGGTTATGTGTATAATTTGTTAAGATTTTGTGTAAATTGATTGCAATATATTGATGATTGTTGAAGATGTCTCTGCTACCCGTGCGAATCCGGGGCGGGTTGCTAGTTTTAAATAAATTTAAATAAAAAAATAATAATTAAGGACTCTAAATATTGTGTACCAAAATAAAACTTACTGACGAACTCGGAGACATTGAACGGGTATTTAAAGTAGCCTTTATCGTAGACAATAAATACTGAGGGATACAATAAAAATGTTACCTTATATAACAATAATAAGACACATTTTTTATGACAGTACAATAAAAACAGTACAGAACAGTACCATAGTACAGTACAATACAGTACGGTACAGGACAGTACGGTACAGTGCAGTACAGTTTGTGCTTTGTGTTGTGTGCTTTTGCAGTGCATTCATGCTTCAACTAATTACTGACGCATAAGCATGAGTAAAAAAAATTGAGATGGCATTAGAGATACTAATTTTCATGTCTCCTATTAGGCCATATGCTATTTCTTCTAATCTTCTCTCTCTTTATGAAGGTATCTGTGCGTTATAGGCCAAGTCGTTGGCATCATTTGCAATGCTTGATGATCTGGCGTATGGGTATGATGCTGCTGATGCTGTTGGTGATGACCACTGCTGGGAAGACTGGAGCCCAGCGATCTGATAGAACAATTTTAATTATGATACGATATGAATATATTCGATAAGAAGTATGTGCGGTATAAGATTGGTTGACAGATGAAGGAATGTAGATGATTGGGGGCTCGTGGCTAAGTGATAATCGAGTAGGTTAGCACATTACAAGGTTAAGTAATACTAGCCAGGTCAGTCTTGGGATGGGTAACCATTCTTAACACATTGAGACTCCTCCGTGCCTTGCAAAGACGTTAAGTCGTCGGTCTCGGTTGCTATACGAACATTCGTTACGGGAAGTTGGAGCCCTAAAAAGTCCGACAACCTGGTCTAACTACAGAAATTAGATATCGCCCAGTACTTGGGTTGTGGAGGTCTGATGGCAGTCACTTCACGTAAAATATCGAGTTCAGCCGTTTCGTAGATAGATTGAATGCCGACCCCAACTGAGTTGGGCAAGAAGTATACATGAAACTAAAAACAAAAATAGTCTACATACTCAACTTATAATCTTTTATGTATATTAAATTATATTGCATTCAATATCATACATTTAAATTCTCTTAATCGTTCGGCGATGATATGGTTTTAAATATTTTCATATCATCTGCAAAACACAGTAGTGAAGACTGCAAATATAATACGACATCGTTCACATAAATGATGAATAATTAGGGATCAAGCAGAGAACCTTGAGGAACTCCACTAGGCACAAGAACCCAGCTAGAAATTTAGTTTTTAAGTACAACTGCTTGTGACCTGTTATTCACATAAGACGAGAACCATCTCAGTAGAGCCCCATGTATTCTGATGTTATGTATTTTTTATAATAATATTTTGTGCTCAATTCTGTCAAATGCCTTGCTGTAGTCTGTATACACAACATCAACTTGTCCACCATCTCCATAACCTGAGAGAGATAGTTGTTAAATAACGCTAGGTTGGTTACAGTTGATCGGTTCTTTAGAAAGCCATGCTGGAACGAGCTAAGAGATTTAGCAATGGCTGCGTAAAGGTGTTATGAAATATATAGGTATATTTATTTATACTGCTTATTTATTAAAAAATCTCACCTTTCCACTGATGCTATTCAAACCACCTCCGCTTAATAGTTTCTGGATACCAAGACCTGCTGCTACCACGAAAGCGAGCTTGGCGATCACCAAGGCTTTAGTTACCAACAACGTGAGACCTCCGAACAACAAGCCAGCTATAGCCAACACTTTGACTCCAATGCCTGCTAGAAGAGGCGTATACTTCTTGATTTTGCCACGAGCTAGAAGTAAAAAGAAGTGATGTAAGAATTTAATACCAAAAATTAAATACACAAACCTCAAAACCTTCAATTAAATTTGATTAAAAATTATTTGAAAAATTCATGATACCATAAATTTTTAATACAAAGTACCAAACATTTTTTTATTTTATTCAACCTAGGTATTGGCTGACGTAAATGAGCTCGTGGCCTTGACCGAGAGGCCATTGCTCTGACGTAACAGTTCGTTAACCCACTACTAGCTTTCATATTCTCTCACGATCATGACGCCTTAGCGCATATTGCAGCGAGTGAAGTATTCGATCAATGAATTAGTATCCTAAATGTCAAAGTGATCATTTCTTTCTTGCTTGTTTATGCAAGCTAACTGATGAAGCTTATTTGTATAGCAATTTAATGCCCTATGTGACGCAGCAGTAGAGCATTCGACTACCATGTCACGGGCTCGAATATCGCTCAGTGTTTAGATCAAATTTGTGAACCTGAATAGGTCTGGATGGATTTTCTGTATAATATAATATTATTATGTCTGTCATCATCATATGCTTGCCCATTCCTAAATTGATTTGGGGTCAGCGCAATGTGTTTTCTTCTTCCATTCTGCATTATCAACTTTCGAGTTTCACCATAATATAATTATGTTGACAGGAATTAACACGATCACTCCATATATAGACGTAATCCATCTAATCCATGATCGCATAAATTCCTGTTAACATAATTATATTATCTTCTTTCTAGTTATATTCTGTATCACGCAGTCCATCAATCACATCTTTCCTCGTCTTCTCTTATATCCGTCCATAAAACTTCCATACATAAAACTCTTTTCACCACATGTTGTTCATATCTCCACATCACATGCCCATACCACGATAATCTGTTACTCTTCAACTTTTCATCCACTGGCGCTTTAAGGCTCCCTCTAATGTATTAAAAAAAAAGCACCTAAATTTAATTTATCCTTGTTTTAGAACCTATAGCACTGGCTATTTAATGTATCAAATAATATTGTTATGTATTATTTTTATAATGTTATAGATATGAAATCAGTAATGCAATGTACCTTCAGCGAAACTCTTCGCCGCGTCTCTCAGTTCACCAGGTTCGAATTTCACATTTAACTTTTCTTCACCAGTTGCGTCTCTGTAAACAGATTAAAGAAAAAATAAGTTAATATTTTAATATATAAAGTCTTAAATAACATCCACATACATTACATCCACTTAAAAGTTCTTTTATTTTCTCATTTCCGAATCTCTCGTTTATGTGGTTTGGTGATGACATAAAAGTCTATTTTCAATCATGGCCACAATTTGATGCAATATTGCAGTATTTGAGTTGACTTATTTTGAGCACACGTACTACAGACATGGAATAAAAGTTAACCTCATTGAAGATTACAGTCACAATAACCTTTTTATAACGGACACAATCCCTATAGCTATTAAAGGACACGCTGTTTTGTACGGACGTAACGGATAAATTTTAATTATGGATTTTTGTCATTAGTCGTCATTTCAATTCTTTGACACTAACTTACAGCAAAATGTAAATAGGTACTTTAGCAACACCATCTAACGAAGACTACCCGAACTATGTTGTAAGTACTGGTCCTGCACCGCGCACTGAAAGTTCTCAGGCCGAAAAGTATACATACAACTGCCTAACATCAAACAACTGACCGTATCCCACCAGGCTCAGTCACCTAGGCTAGTCAAGTCTAGATCCTCTCTTTGTGTTGAAGATTGGCGTATTGAGAACCGAACCGAGAAAGGAACCCTTACAGGATCACTTCTTTGTCAGTCTGTCTGTCAGTCTGTCTGACGGTTGATCTGTCTGTCTCTCTGTTTGAGGGTCGGTATGTCTGTCTATCATCAAGACCCTTTTTCTCAGGAAATCGTAGAGTTATCAACAACTGTCTGCGGACCCCGAAGCTGTAACTCGCTAAGATACGGTCATTAAAGTAATATATTTTAACATTTCGCAGGTAAATCAAAACCATAGTGCACTACCCATTGGTCTAGAATCATGAAATTTCTTGAGAAGCAAGACAAAAGTCCAGCATACGTAAAGGAAAGAATCTGAAAGTCGTTATTTTACAGTCGAAAATTGATTGTGGCGTGTATCGAGTACTTTTTAGAACGGCAAAGTTAATTTTCTCAGTTAGAAAAAAAACGGGCAAAAATTTATCGATCCCAAGATGGAAGAGCTATCTACATACAATATACGGAAACCTCGGTACGTGAATCAGACATATACTCCTCCTGTTTTTTTATTATGAAGACTTATAGTAAGACCCCTCCAGCTAAGTTAACTGCTTGTGTTAGGAGTGGGCTCAAATCGATAGTGGATAGGGTTCGAACCAAGCAAGTCCGACGCCTAAGTCATTACGTGTGTCATAAAGTGTTACAAGAAGCAACTGTCATAATGTACACTTTCTTGGTTGAACCATTACACGAATGAACTGTCAATATTACCATAAGTAGAATAACACAATACACTAAACTTACGTAAATATACATTAGAAAATTCCTTTCATGTTATTTCATAACTGAACAAGTCTATTTTCACTTCATTTACATAAGAATAAGGCAAGTAATGTTTACTCAATAGGTGTAAGTTGGAATGGTCCTGTGCCACTTTTTTACTAAGGGGAAAGGTCGGTGGGGGTGATCTGCATCAGGTTCAGGGTATCTGGCCGTGTTGCCAGTGGTGCCGAGTTCAGGGTGACATCACCCTCAAGTATTTTACTATTGAGTTTCTCTTAAGAAATAAATGATATCGTATATAAATCTTCTTATAAAAGGCGAATAAAGAATCTTTGTACTTTAATAACATTTGTACAATAATAATACTTAATAAACTATGATATAGTATACTATATACTAAACGACTGGCCTGTTGGCCTAGTGGTTAGTGACACTGACTGCTATGCCATAGGTCGTGGGTTCGATTCCCACCCGAGTCTGGGTGTTCTTTGTGTCCGTTGTTTGTATGTTTGTAAAGTCCCCCGCGACACAGGAGAAATTCCTACTGCGGGAGTTCTTTTAAAAAAAAAATACAATAACAGATGAACACTTATGTTCATTTCAAATACAACCTATAAAGTGCCAAACAATTAAATCACGTTAACTATGTTATTTAT
Source organism: Euplagia quadripunctaria (assembly GCA_963859945.1). Lineage (NCBI taxonomy): Eukaryota > Metazoa > Arthropoda > Insecta > Lepidoptera > Erebidae > Euplagia > Euplagia quadripunctaria. The sequence goes on from OY982582.1 coordinate 1,018,569, forward strand.
GCATACATCGGTGTTATTCTATGAGGCCATCAAATCATGTAATACTTAAAATTCTAAGCGTAGCTGCGCCAAATTCGTCAGAAATGGATTAAGACATACAATATTATATTTAAAAAAAGCGTGTAGCTTGTCATTCGGTTTTATTATAACTTGAATTTAAAAGTCAAAAATTTGACAACAGTCAGACAAACAGACAGTCGTCTACCCTATGGTCCCCTATCTACCCTATAGTCTACGGCATCAAAGTTCCAACAACAGATGACAAAATATGTCAGAAATGATATTAAGCAGTATTTTCTAATGTTAATGCTGTTTTATCACGGCTGCTCTACACACATTGTTAACACTAGGTTTATACTAAAATCAATCCCAAAGTCAAATATCTTTATTTCATCAAATTCTTTTAGACTTGTTTGATTACGTATTTTTTTTTGATCAACTCAATGTCACCGGAGCAATAGGTCGTTTTGTCGATAGTTCAAAAAAATAATACCATGTTGCAATTAGGTAAGATAGCATCTGCTAGTGTCGATTAAACCGCCCGTTTCCAAGCAGTTGAGCCTTGTATAATAATCTAATATTGTATTGTATTGAACGGGTGGTAGGTGCCATTTTGAAAATTCTGTTAAGACTGTATAATATGGGTTTTGGTGGTAAATATTTAAATAACGTTATTATTAATATGTTGATTATCTAGTTTTTGTAACTATTGTACTATTTTTACACATTATTTATTACGCAATAATTTTCATTACTTTTTACTACTATATGTAGGTTAAGATATCTATTCCACGAACGGTAATGAATACCTTTAAAACAGTACGGAGAAAGTATGCTTTAAAGCCTTAAGAGGCTTAACTTTGATATAATTGATGGGCGTGATCCATTTTAAATGAAAGGACGCAGTTACATCATCGTGTCACAATCGTGAAGTGGTAGCGGTAGTTGTAATGGTAGCTCATGAACTGCAGCCAGCTATGGTAAATAGTAGAACTAAATAATGAAGCATAAACTGTACCTAAACAAAATGAAAAATACACAAACGAGAAAGATTCTTGCTCATTAAATACGGGGGAGCCCTCTTCTAAGCTTTAATTTTCTGATCGTAATGTTCTTATGACAAGAAATACCTCTAAAATGATTTTTTTATATGACATCTAATCTTTCTGCTGTTATAAACTCGAAAGTTTGGATGGATGTATGTTTGTTACTCTGACGCTGTCGCTGAACGAATCTGCATGAAATTTGGCACAGATATTATAATCTGGAAGAGCACAGAGGCTACTTTTATTCACAAAAAATGTGCAATTCCCGTTTGATATCTCTACGCGAACGAAGTCGCGACAACAACTAGTAAAAATAAGTTCAAGATTGAAACCCGACTGCGTATAGAATCACAATTTAAAACCGTAATAATTCAATAATTTTCTACCCGAAATTATTTTCTACCCACACTTATTTAATTATTTATCACCTAATAAGTAAATAGCTTATGTAGGTATTTGAATTCCACATACATATTATTTCATACTAGAGATCGCGTAGGGTTTTTTCATTGGCCAGTATAACTTGAGCTGTCATTGTATAGATTTACTTACCATGACAAGTAATCACATATACTGGACGCGTGTAATTTCATTAAGCCGTTTTCACGTAATTTTAAAGATGTAAGACATATTGTTTAAAAATTTTAGCTTTCTGCACTTCTATATATAAACTGTAAATATTTCAAAATTCACGTTACTACGTTCGAGAAATTTTCTTAAAAAGGGGTATGCTGTCCACGTATTAATATACGTAATGATAATATTAAGAATTTTATCATTAGGTAAAAAGTAATAAATTACTGGCTGAAAAAAAACTTAAGTAAAGAAATCCCCTAAAAACTTAATTGTCTACATTCTTATGTGAAGTATTGTGCCTGGTTAAAAAGTAATCAATTGGCATTACAGATTAAAAAAAACACTTACTTCTCGATGGCTACTCCAGAAAATAGCTCAATTTTTCCATCATCTTCATTGGAAGTCCCTGGAGCAGCTCTGCAGGCCACAACAGCAATAGCCAGGATAAAACACAACACACGCATTTTTTATTTTTTTTACTACTGAGTTTTAAATTTATTACGGTTTTTTTTAAGGTTAGATGTGTCCTTGTTGATGGTTTAGGAGTAAGTGAGATGCGCCCGGGATGGCCAGCGTCTTTATATTGTGGTTGAGCGTTGACTCCGTGACAGGATGGTTTGTTCAAAATTTAGTATAGCGCGCAAGAGATTTTGGTACTTGGTTTTAATAAGTGACGTACAAGTGCGTGCAAGGCAATTGTCAATTGTCTCTATTTCGTTTTTTTCTTTATTTTTACTTGTATTTCTTTTTTTTTAATGTTTCATCACTATAAGTACTGTAAGCACGAACGCCACTTAAGAAATGAATACTTTTTCTTTCTTTCTTCTTTTTAATATTCATTGATATTAACTTGTATGTTTACAAATATGTTAAATAGGTCAGGGTATAGGATATTAGGTAATAACATATTCAAATTAATAATATAATTTAGTTCTAAACATTGGTAATCCCAAATAGGAAGGCTTATAATTACATAAAAGTTAGAGATAGCTCAGTCGTGTATTATTAGTACGAGGTAAGCCTTTAATTAGAGCCCCAGAAGACTACGGTTAAGAAACCCTCGATTGAAATGCAGTTCTGCAGCGGTCTTCTGGTCAGGCGAGGCGTATGCTTATTTGTCGATTTAGAATGTTTCGACTGTTACTTAACCTAAGTTGATATAAAGCAGTCTCTATCATTTTATTGACCAATATTTTTTAATTTCCTTTATATTATAAAGGTTAAGTTGTATTTTAAGATTAAACTTTCCATATTGTATGCGAATTTTTAGTTATTTATTATTAATCTGAGGAGATAAATTAAGCAGTGAAAAGACGGCTTTGTACTTGGTTGGAAAACTTAACATTAATAAAACATAAAAATTTAATTTAAAAAAGGTTTTTTTTACAGCTTAAAACATGAATTTTCACTGACTTTTATTTATATTTTATAGCATTATTTTTGTGTTCATAGTGGGCTGAGTGTCCATGATTTTTTAAATTAATCAAGTCAATTAGCCTATTCTAGTCCACTGCTGGTCATAGGTTTCTTCCAATGTGCGCCACAGCACCCGGTCCCCCACCTTCCGCAAGTGCCACTTATTCATTATTACTAGAGATCGCTCTGTGTTCGAAATTCGACCACAATTCATATATTTTTCCCTATTCATTTCCAGTATAAGTTGAACTGTCATTGTTAGACTTGCCGGATCATGACAGGTTAACATATACATTGGACGCGTATAGCTTGATGTAGCCGTTTTCATGGATTTTTTAAAATTTTAAAATTTCACATTCGAAATTCATTTAAAAATGCGTACAAAAAATTCTCATTACGTATTGATAAATATATATTAATTACATTTTAATACATCAAAGTACTAAGTATCAATGCCTTTCAGACACATGAAGTAACACCCATTCATATGTTATATAGTGCGTACGTCGCTCCTTCGAACAAAAGTTCAATTATTGTAATACTAAATTGAAAAAAATTACTAGTTTACACATCGACATTGGACATTATACTCTACGCTGATAGCCATAAAGTTTATTTGTTATGCACGTTGAAGCTTGTTTACAGATTTCTACAGAATATATTATAAAATAATAATGTGTGATATACACAACAATCGATTTCTATTCGGATTGGAGGCGTCCGACAAGGGAAATACTTCCACCATAGGGAACCTGTAACGGTGTCCTGTAAGGCCGGAACTGCAAAATAGATGGCTCTGGCACTGCGAGTATTCAACTGGGCCAACTTAAGGCATAAAATAAGAAAGAACTTGACATTTGAAGACAGTAATATGAAAAAAAAATCTTATTGAATTACAGTAAATAAGTTGGAACCAACTAACCATAGGTCGAAGGTTCAATTCCCACTTGAGTCTGGGTGTTTAATATTTTTAATCCCTAACACAAAAAAGGAAAGAATCAGAGATGTAGTAGGAGTATATTGAAAGGGTAGGTAAGTAGGGAAGGCAATGGAATGATACAGATGGTTTGCGGAGTGTTAGTCACTTCAATAAAGTTTTTCTCTCAGAAGTTCAGAAACAGCTCCGATTTTAATGACTTTTTTTTAACATTTTTTTTTGTATTATTCAAAATCAGAAACATTTTGGAGTGGGGATGAAATTATTTATATTGTTTAAACAATATCTATGATCTTAATGAAGAAATTTTTGTTACACCAATGGTCCCAGAAGGCTGGCAGCATTGCCACGTTGAATGGCCACGCTAATTCTCTGTGCAAGAAAAAGGCCGCCCATGGGCACCTGCAACTCGAGAGTCACAAGTGCGTTGCCGCCCTTTAAGGTGGGAGTAGGAGAAGAGGGGGAGGGGGGAAGAGTGTAGAGAGGGGAAGGACGGGAATAAGGAAGAGGGAAGGGTTAGGGCTTCCGGTAACCTCACTCACGCGGCGAAATTTCTGTAAGGCGGTGCTAATTTTTTTTTTAACATTCCAAAGAGTTTTGGGTTGTTTCTTTTATGACTAGCCGCCTGCCTGACGCCAACGCTCCTTGGCAATGTAGTCGTTTTTAGACAAGATAAAGGAAGAAGATAAGGCTAGTGCAAAGAAAACGGATACGGCGAGGGAGCTACTGTTGAGTTGCACTGGCCGTGGTCACAGGCCTTAATACCCTTTCGTGATCGCGTTAATTCCCGTGTAAATACATTATTATAGTATACTTATAACTGTTTGGAATGAAAACTTAAGTGTTGAACGTTGGCACAACTCGCGTTATTGTTAAATTCTTTACCGATTTGCTGTCAAATGAACGCTTTCTAAAGGATATTTTGAAGATCCGGTAACCTAACGCATGTCGGATGACGTCATCTGCTTTGTCATGTTGGCCTGGTATGGTAACTACTGTATTAGAATATAAATTATTTTGAGATTCTCTAATAAATTTTGGTAGCGTGCTTTTCTTTATGATGCTCAATATGACCTCAACTCACCTGATGGTAACCTAGATTGAAGGTCTTCAAAGTTTGAAGGCCAAAATTATAGATTCCAACAACAATGAATTGGTAGTCCTCAGTTTGATGGGTGTGTTGGTGAAGAATTCCACGTTTTATGGTGCGGCAAAGAAAGGTGGTGGTCAACCAACCACAACCCCAAACACTCTCACACACACTATGGTAATCCTAGATTATTTTGCGGTTCTTTCTACGTATATTATGTTGTTTTTAAACTCACTTATTGTTTAGAACTTTTGTACCTGGGATAACAATTCATTATCAAATTAAGGCAAAGTAATTAAATTTGCATATCCAAAGAGGTGGGACCTGGTGTCCTGTATTACAGGTGTAACTACCTACCACAGGCACCAGCGATCCACAACCAGAAATTGTCCGTTTTAGCTATATTTTTGCATATACCATTGTTTGTATTTTTTGGTTTGGGGTGAGGAATAAAAAAAAAAAAAAAGAAAACCGTTTGGTTCTTGTTGGAAGTGTTTGCATCATATGGGAGTGACACTTGGGCCAGCCACGTGTTGTTAGGGATAGAAAAGGAGAGGGCCGGATTATTTGAAGAAGCTCGTCTAATTCATTAGTCACAGTTAAGTCTGACTAATATAGTTTTCGAATAAAAACTTTCGGGAGTGGTATATTGGTTAAGATTTTTTTTTTGATGATGTAGGGGGCAAACGAGCAGACGGGTCACCTGATGGTAAATGACTACCGCCGCCCATGGGCACCTGTAACTCGCGAGTCACAAGTGCGTTGCCGCCCTTTAAGGTGGGAGTAGGAGAAGAGGGGGAGGGGGAAGGACGGGAATAAGGGAGAGGGAAGAGTTAGGGCCTCGTAACCTTACTCGCGCGGCGAAATGCAATGCAAGAATTGCTTCACTGCCGGTTTTCTGTGAGGCCGTGGTAACGAGCGGAGTCCAGCCGGCCCATACGTGCCGTTGCATGGCTCTCCCACATAAAAGATACACGATTTTACTCACGTGTGTATTTCGGGGATGCCCGACTAGTTGGACCCGACGGGGGTCCGTTATCATGGGGTGAGGCGTCCGCGTCAGCGTCGGTTTTGGGGTTGCGATAGTTTTATCTAAGAAATATAATAAAAATGTATTATTGAAGTGAGGTCTCGAGTTCTTCTGCAAAGTTTAAAAACAACTTAAATTTATGACTTTTATAAATATGATTTGGTGATCTACGTGATCAATTTATTTTCCGAATTGCATTTTATCATCTCCTTTATTCATGAAATTATCGCCTGAGCGCAATGAACGTTTTAACTCTGTATTTTAATTTCTCGTCTTCGTAACTTTACGAATGTAATTTTCTGATTACAATAGGTATACCATTAAATGATAAATCTTGATCGTTGAAATCCTGCATCATTAGAAATGCTATCTACCTTCTAATCTCCTAAACGGGTCAAGGCTGCTACCGAAAACTTTCTCCAATCCTCTGGGAGACGATCTAAGTATACTCGCACATTATGTTACAAGAAGTGGTAAAGAGCTTTTTGTTGGCCTTTCTATTTCAACAGTTTTTATAAAAAGGACGTACAATGTATTCGAAATTCATATCAGATATTACTTATGCTAATCTTAATAATGTTTAATATTATAAAAGTGAAGTACTTTCATGTGATTATTACTTAAATACATCTTTACCGCGGAATAGATTTGGATATCATTTGATGGAGAAAAATGTTGTATCCTAAATCCTAACACAAGTATACGGGAACCAAGATCCACGCGGGTAAAATGGCAAATGAAGGTTGCTATAATTAGAAACAGCGTTGTAATAAATTCTTCTAGGAGCAAAATGTGAAGGAGTTTTCTTTAACATTATATTCCTTTCTCATAGGCTCTACTACTACTACAGGTTTCACTCATGTAATTGGTGGTAAGCCTATTGCCGTCAACCGAGCATTTTGGGAGTTAAAGATGGGATAATTGGGTGTATACTGAAAGGGAAAGGTAGGTAAGAAGGGAAGGCAATGGAAGGAAAGGGATTTTGCTTTTACAGATAGATTGGGGACAGTAAGCAATTACTCGAGCATGTGAGGGTTGAATATCCCGAGCCCTTTAACTTATTAATTTCTAATCTAGTTATCAATGTACAAACAGAGAATTCTATTATTAAGTTTTTTCCTAAATCAATAAACATTTAAAAATTTAAAATTTCTTAAATCCACATCCATAGTATAAAAACAAGGCATATTTACGAGAATTAACATAATATTTTAGGTATGTGTGTATGTATGTATAATGTATAATACGTACATGTTTCAAATGTTCGTGGTTAAAATGGCAGCATCGCTAAATTCTCGTTAATGCCGTTGTATATTTTAATTATAAAGAAATAAATATGTTTGTAACATAATGTGCAGTGTGCGTTAGACAGTCACTTGCAGCATAGCGCCCAAGGTCGCGACAATGAACTTGTACCATCGCTTACTTTCTATTTGTGTTGGATACACATCGTATACGCTAGTTTTTAAGAAAAACTTATACGATTAAATAAAAATAGGATTTTTACTTGACATTATTAAAAAGATAAGAATTTTTTTTCCACTTTTAAATACAAATTCATCATCATCTGTACACAAATATAAGTATCGTAGACCAATGAGCAAAAGAGAAACCAATAAAAAATCCTATAATGGACTCTTTATATCTACTGCTCACTGTGTACTGCTATATAACATAGCAATAGTCTTCAACCGCACTTCTATTCTTTTTTATGGGATAGAGGGCAAACGAGCAGACAGGTCACCTGATGGTAAGTGACTACCGCCGCCCATGGCCACCTGCAACTCAAGATTCATAGAGCCATAAGTGCGTTGCCGGCCTTTAAGGTGGGAGTAAGGGAAGGGGGAAGAGTGGAAATAGTGGGGGGAAGAGGAGGAGAGGGAAGGGTTAGAGCCTCCGGTAACCTCACTCACTCGGCGAAATACAATGAAAGGATTGCTTCACTGCCGGTTGTCTGTGAGGCCGTGGTATTACTCCGGTCGAGCCGGCCCACACGTGCCGAAGCGTGGGTCTCCCACTGTTAAAATCCAATTAAAATATTTATTTTTTTGCTTTGGCTGCATTAATTGAAAACGTCCTAACAATCATAATCTAATCAAAATTTTTTTGTTACCTTTTTAGGTGGGTAAAAGGTTCAGAAAATAAAACATTATTTCCACATGTGAAATCTTTGCATATACTGCACACCGCGTGAGAAGCGACGGGTTACACAATATGATCCGAGTGCGTTGGCATACTTGAAACTTGTATAACTAGTATTTATCGTGGTGGTCACATTAGAATATTATAAAGTATTGCATCATGACATTATAATGATGCATTTCAGATAAATATAGTTTAAGCTTTTTAAAATGTACGTGCTACGTACGATGTGTGTAGGAAGCACAGTTTTTTTTTGTTGAAATGAAAACCATTTCTTCGCATTCATCAATACTCAATACAAATAAATAAAATTTAAGTGTCGGTTTGTAATCTCAAAATAATAGTTTTGTTAAGCTCAAGCAGTTATTTGCATGATACCTATGCCTAAAAATCAGTTTTTGTCGGTCTGTCTGTTTGTTCCAGCTAATCTCCAAAACGGGTGGATCGATTTTCACGGGACTTTCACTGGCAGAAACCTGGTGTTATAAGGAGTAACTGAGGCTACTTTTAATTTGGAAAAAAATAAGGGTCCGCGCAAAATATATAAATATGTACACCCGAGCGAAGCCATGCGGGAACTGCTAGTTTAAAATATGTATTTACATAATAAAGTAGATCTTCTTTCCTACCCTTTTAAATAGTAGCAATATGAATCCCACGTTACTTGTATTTATTGTTCACCCACGTTGGTAGTGCACTGGATGAGGTTCGAACCCGCAACTACTCGATCGCAAGTCCGACGCCTTAGCCATTACACTACCGCCGCTTTTATGAAAAAAAAATTGTACATTATATACACAGCATTCAGCTGAACAGTATTTGGTATTTATTTAAAAGATCTCTTTCATATATGATCATAGGCAGGTTTATCGATGCAGTATTGACTACAACGAGTCAAATAATACCACCACACATATATACCCAACAATTTGGTAAGCGCACGCAGTAGTCAAACAGGGCCTTTTTCTGGCTTGGTTTAAAAATTTACGAATATACATGTAAAAAATTTACTCTTACCAGAAGGACATTTTACTTACATCAACATCGTAGAGTTAGCACCAAAACATTCATTCCCGCACACACACACATACACACACACACACATACACACACACACATACAAACCCACATACTCATACCTAAACCCACACACACATACACAAACACATTCACATGCACTTAACATAATAATAACACTGCTTTCTTTTATCTAGTAAGGTTACACCTGCTTTAAGAACCATGCTGTCTAAGAGGCTGGTAATTTGTAATACAGATTTATGTACCTAGTACAGATACCAGTCTCTCACACAGACTCACATGTAACATAAACAACTAGATCAAGAATTGTTAGTTGTAACCATATCTGTGTGAGAGAGAAATAAAGTTATTATTATTATTATTACATAAAGAATATATTAGTGAAAAGCAAAGATATTTCTACAATTGGATAAAGTTTTCAAATTCGATCGTTAATTCGAGAAACTGCCCCCTTCATTCCCATCAACTATATTAGGAAATCAAATTTTGATGCAGATTAGTTTCGACAAAAATAAATACCCTTTTATGAAAGCTTAAAATACTTTTACAGTTGTGCTTTATTAGTTGGCAAATAACTAAGGAACAACTATGACAAACACCAAAATACTTTTAAGACTAATATTTTATTACCTATTGCATGGAACAACAATATAGCAACCCAATACAAAAATAACTTCTTTGTCTTGTGCTTCCAACTCTTGACGACACTGTTTTATTGTATATTGCATCGGTCCTCATAAAATTGTGCACTGAAGGGATTGTCCAATGCCATAGCGCTTTCAGCTATCTTATCCCTAACTTTGTCAGACACGGTGTAAATGCCTCCTACCATTTTCCTCATACCCTTCTGTATAAAGTTCTTCGGGCTGTGCTTGTGTAAAAATGCCCTCATTCTCCTTTGTTTCAATGCCATTTTTCTCCTCATCGGGTGCGGTCTGCTGAAAACTGACTTCTTCTTTTTTGGGAAAATTCGTCTTTTCCTCTTGCCCATGATGAAACTGTTTTATGTTTTATCCGTTACCGCTAGAACTCATTTTTTTTTCTTTACTCGGCGTTTAGGTTGTAGGGGTTTTGAATTAATATTTATATTGTAATTTTACATTCTGCTAAGGTTTTGATTCTTGATGTCAAAATTTGGTATTGTCATATCTCTGGGCTTTTGTTTTGCGGCCAGTGAAATGTATTGACTGTTGATTATAAGTTTACATCAAGAAGATTTTATATATTTTTGATTTAGAGAAGTGACTCTGTCGCTATATTAGTAATCATTCTGGTAGATACACTTCCCCCTTATTTTTTGAAGTAAAAACTTCTTTAGCCACGTTGGGCATTTTCAACATACTCAATACTTTATTCTATTTATTTGGAAAGAATGAAGTTATACACTAACCTTAATTGAGACAGATTTAATTTTATATTGAACATATATATACCACATTGTATACCAATGATTGGTACCAAATGCTACTCAATTGTACCTCCAGTCACTCTTTGCGGTACTCCTTTAAATAGAGTAAACAAGTTTAAGTACCTTGGTCATTGGGTCACCGATGATTTATCAGATGATCTTGATATTGAGAGGGAGCGTAGGGCGCTGTCTGTCCGGCGTAATATGTTGGCTGACAGGTTCGCACGTTGTACTACACCGGTTAACGTTACTCTTTTCAAAGCATATTGTCAGTTCTTCTACACGTGCTGCCTGTGGACTAACTTTACGTAGCGGGCGTACAGCGCATTACGCGTCCAGTACAACAATGCTTTCAGGATGTTGTTGAATCTGCCGAGGTTTTGTAGTGCCTCAAATATGTTCGCGGAGGCACATTGCGATGACCTCTACGCCATCATAAGAAAGCAGAGCGTGTCAATGTCCACTCGACTGCTAGGCAGCACCAATGGCATCCTGAGAGTATTGTCCGAGAGATGGGACCTTCCAGTCCTACAAAGGTGGATGGGGCTGCATGCTAGCGCATCCCCACGATTCTTTTTGTAAGTTGTTATTGTTTGTAATGTAGAACTAACATAGCTGCAAGATCATTGTTACTAACACATTTATGGATCAATATCCGAAATAAATTATTATTATTATATAACCCACAGCGTTATCCACATTTAGAGTCATCCAGTTTAAAACTAATAAACACGATAGTACACAATACAACTAGTAAACACAATACAATTTTCAACAAAATTGTCATTTTTGTATTATACGTTATATTATATACAAGGAAAAAAAATGTGTGTGTGCAATTCACACACAATCACACACGGCAGAAGTGAAACTTCTAAATTAATTAACTAACGAATTTTAATACTCAAATGCACAAAAAATGATACACGTGAATTATACACCACGTTGACTATGACGCATTTTCTGAAGGCTTCATGGTACACAGGCGCAAAGATGCGTGCTAGCATATGCAATTACTTACACATAGAAACACTTACAATATAATATATGCAATAATAAGAATACAGTTTAGCAATTACTTAAAGGTTTATATTATATTATGGCAATAAAGGCAAGACTAAATTTGTTTTATTATAATAAGTTAAGAATAAGCTAAGAATAAGTTAACAAAGTATTATTAAGTTTCTGATATACTGCTATTAAGTTTTGACAGCTGTGTGTGTACTTGTATTCTATCTCATTCTCTAGCAGGCTCAATCCTATTGTATTGTGTTTGTCTTTTTTAGAGTGACTTTTTCATTTCATAAAATTTTCAAATCACAACGATTCGAAAGAAGTTTCACTTCAATAATATCGCAAAAGAACAATAAACCATGTACTATCTTTTTTTTTGTAATAATGCGCTTCTAAATTTACCAGCTGATAAAGTAAATAAATCTAAATGTGTATACTAGTAGTTGTTACTGCGTACTTTATTGCGTTTCACAATGTTTGTGAGCCCTGCCGAGCACAGCAAAGCAGGAGAAAGGACGATAATCATAAATATTGTTTATTTTTACAAAAACCATGTTGTGGAAAATTCCCACAATTTTAGCGTAAGCGTAAACTTTCGACAATATCAAAAAAATTATAAATTCAAAACTTTCAGTTTCAATTTTTTTTAAATCAGGATATTTTTCTGATTTTTTTTTATGTATTATAGGGGGCAAACGAGCAGACGGGTATGTATGTATCAAGTTAAAATGTACGTCAACTATTTACAAAGAGGCAGCAAGATTATCTGTCACCCTATTAATTCAAAGAAGATAATGTGTGTTATATAAACTTGTTTAAACCCATGAATTTTAGTTTAAATTATTTTCAGGTCACTTGAAAATTTTAGAGTACATTATTTAAACATTATATTAAGTTAAAATTTACGTCAGCAATTTGGGTTGCGTTCAGCTAAGACTCAGCACCTATAAACCCTCAGCTGACGTGTTTGTCCCCATTGAAAGATCAACTGACGTTTGTTTTTATTATTTTAATAATAATAAAAAGTTCACTGTAGAAGTTTCATTGAACCTGAAATGATTTTTCATAAATCATTTTATACAAGATTATATGAGCAGCTATATCCGCCATTATTTTTTCAGCTGACAATTTTTGTAAGTATTGTCTTTATACAAACATTGTTGCTGCCAGTGCTCATTGGCCGATAAGTGCAAAACAGTAGCAGAATTACACTACACAGGAAAGGAGGATAAATACTGCCATTGCAAACCGTCAATGTAAGCCTTTCCTTTTCGAATATTCTACCCTCTTTTGTGTCTGTTGTCTAAATATCTAAAAGGAAATTAACGGTTACCTGCCAAAAAAAAGAAATGCAGTCGGAGCTTTCCCAAACACTGAAATTACCACAATTCGTAATTAGAACAACGTATGCTCATTAGAGCGTAATGCTTGATAGGCCATAATGCACTCGTTTGCGTACACTATAAAAGTCTTTGACAACCTATTTGACCACCATTTCATACCCACATTTGTAAAGAAACGGTTCTAAAAACATGAACTTGAACAATCAAATTTGAACTTTAGTGTGTTGTGATAAACAGTATCCAAAAATGTTGCCATACTCCCGTGGACTTATATTGGATAAGGCTAATAATTATGGTATAGTGAAAACGGAGACGGTATTTGGCTTCGGCCCAACTAGCCATGGCAACTATAGGAACGATAGCTTTAATTCTACTGAACCACTGGAGTGGATAATAACTCGCGGCAATTTCGCTCCTACATCTTTACAAGGTATTTTTTTTGTACTTATTATTTAGTAGCACTTTATCACTATATATTATAACACAAAGTCCACCGCCGCGTCTGTCTGTCTGTTCGCGATAAACTGAAAAACTACTGAACGGATTTTCATGCGGTTTTCACTAATATACAGAGTGATTCATGAGGAAGGTTTAGGTGTATAATTTGTAAAGATTTTGTGTAAATTGATTGAAATATGTTGATGATTGTTGAAGATGTCTCTGCTACCTGTGCAAAGCCGGGGCGGGTTGCTAGTTATTTCTAATTCGTATAACATGATCAAGATCTTGGGTGGACCTTTTGTCTGGACCAGACAATTTTTTCTTTTCAGTATCTACAGTACATATATACAGGATGTTACAGAAAAGTGTGCCCAAATTTTGGAAGCGTGACGTGCCGCCGAAAAGACATTCCATCAACATCCTCGGTACTTATTAAATACCCATAGTTTCATTCATGTCAGCTGTCTCTCTTACGCAATATTACATTTATCGATCAATTTTGAATCACTTTCAATAGGCACCTATATGATTCCTCCTCCTCAGGCTGAGGCTCTATGAGCCTCATTAAAAAACATAAATTTTCCTAAAATTGCTAAAACTTTCTACTCACTATACGACCCTTAAAATATGACCACACCTTTCTGTAACACCCTACATATAGAGAGAGAAGCCGTGGGTTAAAGCTAGTGTTAAATAAATCAATAAACTTATCGTATTTGTGTAATGAATGATGATGATAGGATGATGATTGATGAATGAAATGAAACAATAAGCACTTTTTGAGCATTTTCGATTATGGTTTGTTCTCCGGTAAATTAGTAGTATTAAAAAGTATTAGTATTATTTATTTTAAAAACTAGTATCGAGATGTAAAAAAAAATATATATCTAATCTTCTCATGTTCATTTATTTTGACCTGGAGTTTTAATCTACTGGAATTTACGAATCAGTTTCAGAGGCAAATAGTCAAGAAATAGGACGAAACCTAAAAGTCGAGCCAAAATCAGAGGCTAAGAATTCTAAAAAGAAGAGAAAAAAAATATCTAAGAAGAAACGCCAGGGAAAAGGTAAAGGCAAAAAATGCATCTTCAAAGTAATCAGAAAGAACTCAAGGAAGAACAAAAGAGGCGGTATTAGGCATTCAAAGAAGCAGGGAAAATATATGATGCCGTTGATCTTGGGGCTACTCGCTGCCAAGAGTTTATTAATTCCTATAGCATTGAAGGCTTTGGCCTTTATGTCAGCGAAAGGTAAGAAGCGTTAACATTTAAACATGTATTTCGATAACGAGATTCTTCTCAGGAATCTAGATATAACTCTGAAAGGGATTCCATGAATATAACAGATTAGGCGTTGTGAAAAATATAAACGGTGTTTAGCATTAGTGTCCGCAATACCCTGCTAATTTAAAAAATGAAACAGAACTAAAATTGTTTATATAAATATAATAAAATTGCTAAGTTTAAATATTCTATATTTTATTACCGGTAACCAAGTTTTTATGAGTTTTTATCGCTGGTAAATTTACCATCGGTATTATTACCAGTAAAACACTCATTAACAGCTGTGATATAAATGTTTTTAATTTTAATATTCCCACCACTCACTTTCAGTTTGGACACCCTATCTATAACAACAGTGGAAGATAACCCTTTACAAACGATTTGGCAGGAACTAACTGAATTGTTGCTTCATCCTTCCTGAAGCATCTTAGCAGTCTTAGCTTCCTTACTGTAAGCAGATGTCTGAGGCAGTTCGCAATTTGTTGACGTTTATTTTTGTCTGTTGTCATATTTCGGGTTTGAAAACCAAAAATGAGTGATAGGTTTTCCTTCCTTAATTACTATTTCTTTTTTAGTTAAAGTTAAAGCTAAAGTTGTAATAAATAAGTAGAATAATGTTCCATTAGAAACATCTATCCAAATTTCAAGGGGAAGAAATATCCTATAGCTCATTTTTGGATATTCCTAAAGGAACTAACTAACATTTTTATGTGTTAATGCAGGTAATATACTATCTGTGTGCAAAATTTCACCTATTCAGCCATTTGGGTATGATTAAGGAACAAAAATCCAGACATTCAAACTTCCACATATAATCATCCTCCGCGCCTTTTCCTAACTAAGTTGGGGTCGGCTTTCAGTCTAGCTACGATACGGCCGAACTTCGATTTTTTACGTGAAGCGACTGCCATCAGACCTCCACAACCCAAGTACTAGTCGATATCGAAGTTCTGTAGTTAGACCAGATTGTCGAACTTTTTAGGGCTCCAACTACCCGTAAAATAAATGCCACAGATGTTCGTAGGGCAATCGGGACCGACGGCTTAACGTGCTTTTCGAGGATCTGGCTGGTATTACTTGATCTTGTAATGTGGTAACCTACTCAGTTACCACTTAGCCACGAACCCCTCCAACTTTCACATATAATATTACTAGGATTATCTTACCTGACTGTTAGCACCGATTATCTGGCGGTTCAGTACTTTATAGTTTTTTTTTGTTCCAGGGTTTATGATGGGCTTCTTTTCAACTGTATTGGCCTCCGTTCTTAGCCTAAAAGGTATGTTTGATCATAGCCACGCTTATCAGAACAGGAAAGACGACACGAAAACTCAGGTGGAAATAATCCAAGTACCTTCCAAGGGTGAAGATCATGTGTATTACGATGAGCATTATAAAAAGGAAGATTTGGTGCCCGTCTTGGTTCATGAAGAAGGGAGCTTTATTTAAATTTGAACATGTCGCATATGAGGAGCTGCGTTGGGAAGCTACAATAATAGTACGGTTGAATTGCTTGCTCAAGGGGATTATTTATTTGAAATAAGTTAAATGTTCCTTGTTATAGAGATATTAGTTTATTGTGTTACCGAGTGTAAGATACTTATTTTGTGAATCATGTCATGATTGATTTATTAAATACGTTAATTATAGAACTTTTTTTATCTTTACTCAATTCGTTTTATACACTTCAACGTTATAAAAAACGTTACACGTGATTAGTGAAAAATGCAGTAGATATCTTTTACATTTCATCTATACTAGTATAATAGATCTGAAGATACGTAGATCCTATTGAAAAGATCAGACAAGAAACTCCAAAGATAGAATAGAATAGAATGGAATGGAATGGAATGGAATGAAATAGAATGGAAAGAAATGGAATGGAATGGAATGAAATAGAATGGAAAGAAATGGAATGGAATGGAATGGAATGGAATAGAATAAACATTATTGTACGCCAGTAAATATTGCTTAAAGTAAGTTTACAAAAATTGATATGTACAAAGGCGGCCTTATCGCTAAAAGAATTTCCTTCCAGGCAACCTTGATATGAAAAAAATATACTACATGTTTTTTACAAATTACTGGTTACATTGCTTATAAGCGAAAATTAAATGTGAGGACAATGTTCATATTGATATTGTCGAAAGTTTACGCGAATGTTAGATGTTTTATTTCAATGTTCATATTGTTCTAAAATATAAACGTTGGTGAAAATTACTACTATATTCAAGTAATAGCCGACTGGAGATGACCAGCCCCTACCAATAGCACTCGTTGATGAGCATAACGCATACGCTAGCCATCGTCTAGCTCAACCATATTAAAGGGAGCTGAATGACCCGACACGCCGCTACCAGCAAGACTACGCTCCGCTACCACGTACCCTTCATCCAAAAAAAGTACCATTCCAGAGGGATAGAAAACAAACTTAATTTAAGAAGCCGCGGGCAAAAGCTAGCTAGCTAGTTTTTCTATAAAAACACATTTTCTGTGAAACTTAAACTTTGCGATAGATGACGTCAAACCGCACGGAAATATCGGCACAGCGTTTAAGTCTCAGATACTGTTTTATTAAAGATCCCGCCTATCTCTGTAACAAAATTCATAAAAATTAGTTCAGCAGTTTAAGCGTGGAACCATAACAGATAACCATTTATAATTTTAGTACAGATTACTATTTAAATTTTAAAAGCGGCTATCGTTGTCCCTGTGGAAATTATATTCCCCATTATTAAATAGATCCCTATGATACTACCTACCAGTATTTGTGTATCTCATAACGTTTAATATTACAGGCATCAAACCTTGTTTGTCGGTGGTGGAGTGAGTGTACTCAAGCTTAGTCTCATTTATATTTGAAGAAAATATTCTTCTCATCTTCCTTAAATCATTAATATGTTTAGATGAAGTGTCGCACTACAAAAGAACTAAAATAAACGGGCCAACTTTATTATGCTGGTGTGCGTGACAATTACGTTTGACACTCGCGAAACGTCACTCTAACTTACTAGTGTGTGTGCATAATGATACAAGTTGATAATGGCTCATTTAATTATATTGCTTGAACTGATATGAAATAATGATACTTACTGAAGAAAAGTTACTTTTTCCGTTGTTTTAGATCGACCTTTGTATGTTCTGTACACTTTTAATCTCACAAACACGCTGAGCACGGGATAGGTACTTAAAGGCCAATTGGACTATAATTTTTTCGACGCTTTTACAACTTTGACAGTTCATCTAGACATATTAACGATCTAAGTCGACAAATTAAGAGATAAAGAAAACAGCTTATTACAATCTCACTAATATTACAAATGTGAAAGTTTGGATGGATAGATGGATGTTTGTTACTCTTGCACGCAAAAACCGTTGAACTGATTTCGATGAAACTTGGTATGTATCTACATGGATAGATAGATAGCTGGAGACCTGAATTAATGCATAGGCTACTTTTTATCCCGATATTCCCACGGGATCGGGACTTACGCGGGAGAAACCGCGGGGTGCTGCTAGTTTATTATAAATTTTGCGCATTGAAGTCGGTGGTATTTTTTTAAAGATACTTCTTTTATTAAAGTAAGTAAAGTATAGTAAACATAAATGTGACATTTGTACATTAACACAAACCTATGTTTATAAGATGTTAATTTTTATTATATATATTATTCATTACGTTTTAAAAATGAATTTGAGTTGTTTTATTATGTTCTAGTATTACACGTTCACAGTATTTTATCATCAAGAGATTGCCAACGGCGAATATTTGTGCAGACCAACAAGTGGCCAGGAGTGTACATCAACATCTTACCCTTAAATACGGTTGTATTTATTGTACTGTTGAATTCCATCCATCATATGGGTATGGACCATTCTTGCGATTAAACCTGATATAGTGCTGATAGACTGATTAGAGCGTAATGCAATAATCGTCGATATCGCTGTTCTTCATGACGAGAACCTCGTGAAAGTTGAAAACGATAAACAAATAAAATATTTGGATTTGTCTCACGAGATTGTCGATATATGGAATGTCGATTTGGTGATCATTGTTTCGATTGTCATATCTGCTCATTACATTGCTGCACAAAATAAATAAGTAGAATAATTATAACTATAATATTGGAAGTGTCATCAGCAACACTCTTTTTGTTCAGTCAGTTTCAAATCGGTCGATAGAAGCACAATCTTTTGACGAGCAAGAAACAAACAAGCTCACACAATACAAGATATTTTAATGGAATGCACAAAAAATTAAATATATATACTTTTCAAATGTGACAAGTCAATCCTCGCCCTTTTCACTACAAGCGGCCCGACAAGATGTATCTGAAATATAATTAGTAAGTACTACTAAACCTGTAATTTAATTTTTTATCGAACCATTAAAAAGGGCCCGAGAAAATGATAGGAAATATAGTAAACAGACCGTTTCAATAATTATGTGGTTAGTGGTTGGTTGTTCTAAAATGAATACTTATTGTCTAGTAAATTGCTTTTCTTTACAAATTATTAATTTTAAATACAATATTTAATTTATTTATTTTACAGAAAGCTTACAGACTAAGATATTTGGTTATATTCATACATTTGCATAAAAAAAACAAAACATAAAAACAAAATAAGAAAGAAAAGATAATTGTAAACGTGTCGTGTCGTACAATATTCTCATTAAAAATAATAATGATTAACTATTGAAGACTAAAGTAGCTATTAGTGGCGTTTCCAAAGTACTCTCTATTCAGGATTAACCTAATGTTGTGTGCGCTTGTGTTGAATAGGTCGATTACCAGGTGCGAGAGTAAACTGTTAAATGTTGTTACACTGCATATACAGAAGGTATTGCGCCGTAGTTTATAGATGTAAATGGTACTTGTAATAGCGGACGTTTTCTAAGCGTGGTTAAATTAGTTCGAATTAATATTCTGCTAAGTAAGTCTGGACTGTCGATGGAACCGTTTGCAATGTTTACTTAAAAACAAATGTTGTTAATCTCACGTCTTATTTCTACCGGTAACGGTGTGTCAACAGAAAATTGATTAGCCTTAAAGGTTAGGTACCACAAAAACTTTTTTTGGACAGATTGAATACGAGATTTACATATCTCGTACTATGGGTTCCAAACTTGGGAAGTGTACTCAAGGTGACTGCGCACGAATGAATAATAAAGAATCTTAATCGGTTTAAGATAGTGAAAATCACTGCAATTTCTGATTTTAAAACCCAGTGCTTTGTTTGCTTTGTTAATATTGGAATCAATATGGTTGTCAAAAATAAGTTTACTATCGTGAATAACACCAAGGTCTCTGATAGTGCTCACCCTTTCTAAACTGTGGCCGTCTAATATACAACCAGGTCCTATAAATTTTTTCTGGCGGGTGAAGGCCATCTGAAAACACTTGGAGACGTTTAGCTGGAGTTTGTTGGTATTACAGTATAAAACAAATTTCTCTAGGTCTGACTGAAGTTCCATAGCATCCGATAAAGTTCGCACTGGCTTAAGAACCTTCATATCGTCAGCGTATTCTAATATGTGTGAGTTTTTGAAACATTTGTTAATATCTGAAATAATTGAGCACTGTGGTACACCTGATGGGATACAGTACTAGGTAGAGGAGTAACCACGTAGAACAACGTGTGATTTTTTACATATGACGAGAACCATCTAAACCAATCGCCGTGTATGCCCGCAGATAATAGCTTTTAAAGAAGTACACGATGGTCTACACGATCAAAACATTTGCTGTAGTCAGTGTATATCACATCCACCTGGCACTGCCTCTCCATACCTGCAGTGATGATATCATTAGCTAACACAAGATTGGAGGTCGTTGACCTTTTGTTCATGACCATGCTGTTCGTTACTAAAATGACATTTCAGGGCTGAATAGACTTCCGAGTAGACCAACCACTCTAAGATTTTAGAAAATAGGCTTAATTTTAGATATGGGCCGGTAATCTTTAATGTCCGCTTTATAACCACTTTTAAAAATTGGTGTAACAAATGCCGATTTCCACACTTCAGGGACATGCCTTCCCTTAGGGACCGTTCAAAGAGTCGGCAAATCAGGGTCACTAAACTCTCAGCGCAGTTAATTATGAAAATAGGTGGTATCATATACGGTCCACCAGATTTAGATGGATCTAGGCCTTTGAGTAGTCTTAATCCTGTTTTAGGATGCACGGCGACGGTACTTAGATTCAAGGAGCCGGCGGAAGAAACATTCACTATAGTATCCGAATCCCCGGAAACTGGTTCGGGTTGCTGAAATGTAGATTGGAAGTAGGAAGCAAAGAGTTCGGGTATATCCCGTATCCGCGGATACTTCCATATAATGTAAAAATGTAATCCAGTCTACGGTGTCAAGTGCAGATGTAATCGCCTTGGTGATATATGTATGTATTTAACACTATGTTTTTCAATGTATTTATGAGTTTCAACAAAGTCTGCATTGATTTAGCGGTTTGTGATGTAAATCAATAGGTACAGCTAAGGGATCGCTACACCTTTTCACTTTAATATCACCATTTGAAACAACAAGATCCAAAAGCCTGCCGTTGACATTACGCTCCTGATTTAACATTACCTAAGTAATATTACCTAGATATGATTATTCAATTCTGTGGAATGAGATCTTATTTTCTGATCAATATACACTTGGCAGATGCTAAAATACTAAAGATATGCCGTGTCAATACCCAAATTCTTCTAAATGTGAAGCAAAAGCAGTGCCAAAAGTACCGAAAATTTATTTTTTTATTCATAAAAGAAAAAAAGAGAAAGAATCCATGGGATTCACATGTAATGAGGGAGGGTTGCTAAATGTAAATGTGAAAGGCTTTAGCGAGTAGAGTTTTGCCTACTTTTAAACTTTTAGGGTCTTCACTTAAAGAAATATACACGGAATGTGTAAATGATGTCATGAGAAATAAATTATATTTTATAAAAATATTTACTATAACTCTACTTTTATAAAAAACAAACTATCAATGAACTTATTGCAACATTTGATGACAAACACCCCACTCGACCACGCTTTTTTGAAATCAAAAATTATTTTTTTCTTTTACGTTTGTTACTAAAGCGTGTTCTTTTGGTTTTTCTTTTTACTTGTCTTGTATTGTCATCGGTATTGTTATCAAGTTTGCAAATTTTCAAATTAATCGGAAATCTTAAAGTTGGTGAAGATAACGTTGAAAAATTCCGTTACATAGATAGTTAGATACAGTTTAAGTATGTATGCATGTATACACGTCAAGCTAATATAAAGCGTGTAAAAGTAAAGTAAGTACAAATCAATATTAGTGACCCTAAAATCCCCTTTGGAGCAATAGTTCAGTTGCTGATCCGGTTGACATAGTGAAAATGTTAGCAGCAATAGCACCGAATTGTAAAAATATTTTAATAGTAACAGTTTAGTTACTGATATAATAACTACAAATTCACTTTACTGCAATATCTATTTACATAATTACTTTCCAAACCTTGTCCATTTGGTCGTCGCCAGGCCTACAATGCTGAAAATAGAATTTTAAATTTGGCTTGAATTGATTTATTAAAGGATTTATAAGACAAATAGCACTAGATGTTTTAATTCTGCCATCACAGGCCCGCCTCTAAGCTAAGCTGGGTCCTTGGATGAGCGGGAGTTTACGCGTAGACTGATTACAAATGTCATTGACGAATAAACGACTTTACAGTTAACGCAACGTCAACTTTATTTTTCTCTGGAATATATTCAAAATATCCTTCAACAATAATTTATAGTGAGTTTTTAAAAATGTCTCACTAACGAGCTCACTTATTTCTCCAAATGAAACACACTTCTTTTATGTTATCGAACCCCTTAAACCTGTCGTCAATATAAATAGTCACTTAACGTAAAAAAGTTGATAATGCTCATATTATCATCATCATATTATATATCATTTATCATATTTTGACTTCAGGTAGCTAAATAAAAATACATAAAAAATAAAAGCACTGTGTATTTAATTGTTATATCATTATTGTCAGCGATATTTTAAATAATTTATCTAAGTTATACAATTGGTAACTATATTAACTATCCATATTAACAATATAAAAATAAATAACTTAAACTATCCTTATCTATATTTACAATGCGCGGGCTACTCTAAAGAAACTATGGTCATTTAAAGGAAAGAAAATCACCAATGGAGAACAAGATTAAGGTACTGCCAATCAGCGTCGGTGAATTCCTTTTGTTATTCGACATCAGTCCAGTTTGATTCTGGATTCTGATGAGGCTTACTAAGATTGAATGGCAACTATGAGACGTCGACTTTATTTTCTTTTCTAAAATAACTTCAAAATTATTAACCATTAATTTTACTGATGCTTTCGATTTTAAAAGATCAGTGTCTTCGTACATGTGCATGGTCTCATTTGAAATTAATTTTATTTATCTAATAACTTCCCTTCTGTAATCCCATAACTGCTGCAAATAACGCAAAGAAAAAGCCTGCCAAACCAGTAGCACCAATCAACAGCACAAGACCAGCGATCATTACAGGAACTAGGGCAAAATATTTCATTTTATAAGCCAATAAAAGTGGCAGCATATATTTTCTTAGCTTTTTCGGTTTCACTTTCTTTATTCCGTGTTTTTTTCTTTCTTCACCTTTTGTATCTTCCTCTTCGTATTCGCCGTAATCGTCGTCATCACCGTCTACGCCCAGGATATCTGGAAAAAAGCATACATGTTTTTTTTTTATACTTGATAATATTATTCTATGAATATTTAGATCACCGTGCTCCTTTCAAATAATTTACTGAACTTTAACAAGATTTTGACAGTATAGATCTTATTTACAAACTAATAGTTCCTGCGTGACTTCACTCGCGTGTACTCACGCTAATATTCACTAATTCTTTTTCCAAAATAAAAGTAGCCTAAGTTACTCCTTATAACACCAGCTATCTGCCAGTGAAAGTCCCGTGGTCCACCCGTTCTGGAGATTAGCCGGAACAAACAGACAGACAGATAACCAGACGAAAATTTAAAAAACTGATTTTTAGGTATAGGTATCGTGCAAATAACTATATGAGCTTAACGAAAACCTGTTAATTTGACATTAAAAACAGGCACTGTATTGTTACTGTATGGATTACTTTGCAAATAATACGTATATTAAAAATATCATAATTTATTTTTTTATTCAACACATTAAACTTTCAAATTGATTTATTATGCAGTTTTGTTCTATATTCTAATTTGAAAAACATAGCGACAACTTTATAAATAATAATTAACACTATCATATCATGACATTTCTTCCAATTACACAATTATGAATCATTATACTGCTCGTGATTGATAAGCTGTCAAGAACAAAAGCGTGACCATCACGTCGAACAAACAAATACTGATTAAGCCGACATGTTGCGTGCATATTACTATTATTATAGCATAATCTAAATCTATTAAAATGAATATCTATATAAGATTACAATCGGACATTTTTTTCATGAAAGTTGCATAGAGTATTTTCTACTTTTAAGGCATTCGTTTTGGATTTAAATTAAATCGTTGTGGTATTGCCTACTATATATCGCATACATTATAAATTTATAAAATCTTAATCTTCCTTCGACATATACATGTCAAAGGGTCATCTTAACTAGATTCAACATTAATAGTTTAAAATCAAATACTACTTAGCAAAGGTTTGTTCTATAATGCTCCTTAAATTTATAAAAGGACACCTACCTATAGATGAATTTAAATAACCAAGACGAGAGGAAAACGAGAAGAAACTTCAATAAAAAATAATTAGGACAGACGATTTATTAATAGTGGCATAATTTTCATTTGCTTCAAAAGAATGGGAACATATCTGTGTACAGGTGGCACTGTACACAAATATTTCGTGATGGTCTATGGTCTCATATTGAGAGAAGGTACAAGCAGATTTGTATGGCCTGATAACGATAGGGAAGAAAACAATACTAAAATTATTAATTTGTGCTCAATTCAAACACTATTTATTGTTAATTACACAATCCTATTATAAAAATCTGTACCGAATATCTTTAATTTCAACATTTATATTCTTAGCAAACTTATCGATATTAAGGGCATGGTACACACGCCATTGAAAAATAAAACTAAGTGAAACGTTTTATTTAATACTAAAAACTATAAAACCGTGTTAATTCTGATGAAACTTTGATATTATTAATGGCTACATTAATCATTGTTAAAGTCCATTAGTCGCCATTATTTCTACTATTGTTATTATTGGTTCTAAATACTGTTTGGTGATTATTTTGATTAATAACTTTTTCGGTTTCAGTAATGGTAATAAATATAATGATTTCCTGTTTTTATAGTATTTTTGCTTTATTATAAAGCTCAATCCAACATCCCATTTGGACAAAAATTGACCGACACATTTTTCATTTGGCTGAAATTTGTTTTACGGGTTCCATATCAAAATAAAAGATATAGGTGTTCGGAGATTTCACTTTTTCTAAATATTTTGGGAAATGAAAGGATGGAAAATTTGAGAATTTGATGATTTTTGGCTTGGAGACCCATTTTCAAAAATTCATAACTCCGTTTCTATTAGAACTAGAAACTTTTTTTTTCATTTGAAAGGTAAAATAATGTACTTTTTGAAAAAATATTTCAATAGAAATTAAAAATAAATTTATATTGTTATAAACAATTAAAATAAATTGTCCCACCCTCGTAGCGAGTTTTACATATTACCATCGTATCCTTCGTCAAATTTTCTATCTAAAACGTATTTTTAATTAATGGAGAAATTACTTTTCCTTTTAAAAATAAATTAATTAATCTAGTATGGCGGGGTACGTCGTATCCTCTTTGCACATTCTCTAACCCCATATCGTTATCTCAGTAATATTGATATTTGTTCTATATTTTTTATTTATTTAATAAAATAGTAATATTTACCAACAAATAAGACTTTATAAACAATAAAAATAAATATTTTAGCAAGTGATGAAACAAATTTATTATCATTTTAAGAACATTGTTCTTAAACCGCTTTTTGTCAGTGGTTAATCAGTATCTCGTTGTTTATTGCATTATTCTATTTATCTTAATCTGATATTTTTTTTAAAGATTTTCAAAACTATTTTATTATCATCTAATGAAAATTTCTTAGCTTCCAATGTCTGAGGAGAGATCGGAATCATACTATGAAACTGTAAAGTGCCTTTTAGCTATAGCTTTCGAAAAAATTCAGCCAAATCAAAAATGTGTCGGTCAGAAAGGTGTTCGGTTTGTAAAACAATGACCTAAATACTAGAAAACAGCAATGTGGAAAAAGGTAGTGGTCGCGAATGGGTATTGTGGTTTTTATTGTCATTTCTCATGCAAAATTGGGCTTGTCTTCAATAAACTTGTAATTATTGTCATAAGTTATACCTCCACTGCAATGCGTGTAACATATTCCTCCACTGAACAGATTAAACAAATGAGTCACATTCGGGGTCCTCAGCACAGACAATTTTATAAATCCAAGGAGATTAGATGAGCATTAAATATACAATATTAGAGTACATAAATCAAAAATTTGTTTTATGTATTGTATTTAAAACATGTTCTGTACAATTCACTTCCATGATACATACTTCATAGAAAACAAACACATTTACTTTTACTTTCGTACGTAATAATGGCATCAATTTATCAAAATGAAATTAGTAGCATCAAACACAAAATAATCGTAGCATTGTCATCAGCCAATACTGTTATAACAGACATTGTTCCTACTTATGCACCAGCGGAAATGATTGCCAGTTGTGATATTGATGAAAACCAGTACAGCGAGAGTTCGCTGAAGGCAGTGGACAGTGAATAACGGCGTGTAATGACAGATCTTCGATATTCAATCTGGCCTCTTTACTAAAGTGTTCTGTTAGCAATTATTTATAGTGTTGAAGTTATTTCTGTTGACACTTTCAGTACTGAAGAAGAACTTATTCTATAGTGTGACAAGGATCTCTTGGCGCGTGGGTAAATCAGATCTTAGAACCAGAGTCAGATCTGTAATTTTATGAAACAAGATTATTAATGTAAATTTCAACTACGGGCTAAAAGTAGGGGGCTTTCAAAATCTAGTAAAATCTACATAAAGGAATAAATTTACAGCATGTTAAAATATCAAAGCAATTCACATCTATAAAAAGTTAAATTTTAGAAAACCAAAAAAAAACACGCTTTAAAATCCAACCCAAATAAAGAGTAAGACAGAGTTCCACCATCCACCTCCTTCCACCTGCTTCCTCATCGTTACCAAGCCCAATCTGTTGGACTCGTTAAAATTAACCATATGAGTCAAAACTCGAGGTGTTTATTACTAGTCACTGAAGAGTTCCACTGTCAACCTCCTGGGTCTATCTTCAGATCAGCTCCAAGATGCCAAAATATAGTGTTGTCATCCGAACTGCATATAGATACAAAAGTTTCATTTCGATACGACAATGAAAAGAAGGGTTAAATTGACTTTCAAGATTTCTTTACATAGTTATAAATCTATCTAATAAATTCGTGTTTATAAACCTCTTCATAAACACGCTTTTAAGATATAAATTCGAGTCCACGCTAAAACTGTATTTTGAAATATCTTAATTAAATTTTTTTTTAAAGAACAACAAATTTCTAGTGTGGTGTGACTAGGATAGACAAGGTGAGAAATTAATACATTAGAGGGAGCCTGAAAGGAGCACCTGATGCGGAGAAAGGAGCAAAATGTAGTAAAAAGAGCTTTATGTATCCGACGATACAAGAGTAGAGGACGACCAAACAAAAGATCGATGGACTGCGTCAAAGAGGATATGGCAAGAAAGGGAGTAAGCAGTGAACTGATGAATGATAGAGTAGAATAGAATAAGAGAATATATGCAACGATAATAAATAAATTTGGGAAAAGGATAAGAAGATAAACAATTAAAGATCAATAAATTAGCGCCACTATTTGTTCATCTTAGATAAACAACAAAATTATTTTTTTTTACGATTTGCATTGCGATTTTAAAAATTATTGTATGTAGCATTTATTAGAAGGGAATTAATTACTTCAACATTATTATTACATAACATACTTTACACATTGTTTTCTAACGTGCTTAAATGTATGCGATGAAGTAAATGTAGAAATTATGTCATCTGCCTCCTTCAAGTAACCCTATTTAAGCCAATGTAATACAAAATTGGTTACTATTAATAAATAATATTCTTAACTTAATAGTTGTGTCATTAACCTCTCCAAAAAACTTTATATAGCGACCTTACACCTGCCTACCTGGTGCGCTAGCGTGTAAATAAACTATGCACTACGGCACACTATCAACAAAACTAGTTTGGACGCTTTTATTTTAAAATCTAAAACGACTTACACATACTTTGATGAATATGTACATAGGGCGTGAAGATTAAAACAAAATAGTTAAAGTTTCTCTAGAAACATGTACATTGTACATGAGTCGGACGATAAAAACGTATATATTGTAATTGTTTTAGAGAAAAGTTTCATTATCATTCAGTGTATCGACTTTACAAGTCGCACAAAGAAAAATGACGTAGCAATAATTAAAACCTATCATATTATAATTTACGTAAATTATTACTGCTTCATCATTTATAAAATATGTTTTTCATGTAACTTAAAAGGTTTTAGAAAAAATTAATGAATAGAATGAATACATCTCAGTCCTAATCTTAAAATAGCAAGCATTTTGACTGTTGACTTCGACACTTCGAATTTATAAAATTAATATTCTTATTTCGAATGATATCTGTGAATGTTGGAATTAAAAAAAATGCGAAATACCTTGAAAAGAAGAAGAGAAGAAGAAGAGTAACTTGAGAGGTCTCGTAATGGTGTCAACTATTTCTTATGTTCGCAAACTGCATAATAGGAGAAGGCCCGTGGATATTTGGTTAACAACTTCTACGCTGGTATTATTACATAGATAGATTCATTGACACAAGTAAATTGTACGCCAAACATTCGATACTACAATCTATAGGATACAATATACCTTTATACTGATACCATGGGCAGTCTCATGGCAGGCTTCGATCTCTTACAGACAAACTTCGGTGTACTGTATACTACATAAGTAATGGTAAGATCGTATGTTTAATTGTCATGTATATTTCAAGAAACTGAAACAATAATAAAATTCATTTAATTCTTTAAAGGAATATGCCTTAACACCTGGAATAAGCTAAATCTTGACCATATACTACGAAAGATCACCTTATCATGGAAGATGCAAGAGACTTTTCTCTTCTGTCAAAATCTTTTAAATTTAATTTAGTCAAAATTACTAAAGTTCTGCGTACAACAGCGCCCATAATTAAACACTGAGGCATGCCGTTACAATAGAGCGTAATATTAAGATAAAGATGAGTGTCACAAAATAAATCCATTTCATAACATTTGACTACTAATGATGGGAAGAATTTGTATAAAGCATTTACCCAGAGCAATAAAAAGAATCTTACTTTTGCAAAGGTTCAAAATAGGAATAAAAAAAATAATTGAGTAAGTAATTGCAATTGTTTATTTTTTCTAACCACTAAAAAGTAGAAAAAGTTATTTCCTTTTCAATTAGGCCTACAAAGCATCTTTTGTTTTATTTGTAGGTTTATACTGGTTTAAAAAAATTGACTTAGGAAGTAAAAATTTTGTGAACGTGAATGCCAAATAACCTGTATAAAGTTTTCGTTTGTTTTGTTTTTAAATTATTGCTTGTGAAATATTGTAGATATCTATATATCTATATCTATATATATAAATGAATCCCTATTTCCCTTGGTCACGGCATCACGCGTGAACGGTGTGACCGATTTCGCTAATTCTTTTTTTGTGTTTGTTATTATCAGGAGAAGGTTCTTATGAAAGAAAAAATTAAGAAAGTTGCACGGAAAATTTGAAAAATTTAAGAAAACTTAATGATAGACTTACGCGGGTGCAACCACGGGGCACATCTGGTACCATATAATTATGTGATCATGTAATAATCAGTGGTATCGAAAATTACAAATTACACGCGATACAATATATGGATTTATAGGATCAGTGCATCATCAAAAGATTGATGGGTGATGAATCAGCGTTACCGGAAATTATATTTTAGGTAGAGGTACACACTTTAAGTAACTATCACGTTACAATAAAAACTTTCGTGGGTGGTATTCATGTTTATTAAGGACCATACGGTTTTACTCACGTTTGTATTTCGGGTGTGACGCCTGACACCGTCGCGGCAGGACGCTTCACTCCTTGAAAAAGAGCCCCTGTCAGGTCCGAAACTAGTCGAGCATCCCCGAAATACACACGTGAGTAAAACCGTATAGTCTTTAATAAACTGTCACGTGTCATCACCTTTAAGAAGTTTTTTTTTGACTTTTAAAGTGTCCGGATTTTTTACTCGTCGTCAAGTTTATTAGATACTAGCAACCCGCCCCAGCTTCGCACGGCTAGCAGAGACATCTTCAACAATAATCATCATATTTCAACCAATTTACACAAAACCTTAAAAAATTATATACCTAAACCTTCCTCATGGATCACAATATATATTGGTGAAATCCGGATGAAAATCCGTAGTTTTTGAGTTTATCGCAAACAGACAGACAGACGTGGCGGGGGACTTTGTTTTATAATATGTAGTGATGTGAATCGGGACTTAATCTCGGTAATATTTATAAAGTAGTACACCTTTTTGTCAACCTGGATTTTCGATCGAATTAAACCGATAATAGTCACAGGTGGCATGTTGAAGTATTTTTTTCACAAATAATTGTTTTAAGAAAAAGTGAAATTAATTAGATCCTGGGAAATTTACTCCCTCAGAGATGATTGATAGCTAACCAGGAAGAAGATAATAGTAATATAAATGCATTTTTCATATTTTTCTCTTTCATACACATTATCAATCTTCTCGTCACGCAATCACATCTACTTACATACCTCAATATTGATGAGGTGTTGCGTGAATGTACATCATTAATTATTGCTGTGACCAGTTTCAATTATAAATCAAACATATTGTTAGTTCAATAGCATTTTAGACTTAAAAGTTGTTTTTTATAAGAAATCTATGATTTTCGTTGCGATTTTTTTTGACGTGGGATTAGCTTTGGATTAAGTTTTGGTTAAAACCCCATTTAAGGAACTACGATCAAGCTTGATAATGCATTATTATAAAATAATAGTAAATTGTATTCAGGATTAATCATCTAATAAAATGAGAAATGTACAGAAAAAAGTTTATTTATTGATTTAAATTCCTGTAGAATTGTGAGGTTGAATTAATTTTCTACAAATTATGTGACTGATGCCTTGTAGTAGGTTTCCTGGATCCCTCCTACTTAAGGTGCAGTACGGCACACCGTGTGGTTTTAGTCGGTTCGATTCCGACACACCGCCCCACCGAAAACCCCGGTGGGGTGACGGTCCGAGGGAGTTTCCTCACGCACAAAAAAAAGGCACTGCTTAAATCTAGCGTAGATACTTATTCAACTAAATAACACGTATCATTAACGGAGACTAAATGGATAAATCGGTACGTACTACCATTATAAATGCGAAAGTTTGGATGGATGAATATTTGTTGATCAATCATGCCAGAACGGCTGAACGAATCTGGATGAAATTTAGTACAGAGATACACTATAATCTGGAATAGGTTACTTTTATTCCGGAAAAGTTAACGAAAATTTAATAAGACCACAAGAAAATACGAAAGCTCATTTAATGAAAATAAAGGATGCTATAATTTTTTTATAATACAATAACCCTAAGCAACTTTCAATCAAGAATTGTTAATCATACAACAAGAAACGCATATCAATAAGCAGTAGTAAGTATAGCACGCATACATGCTCTAATACAACACGGCTCATTACCAACAGAAATAGTTCGTCACGGAGTACAATAAAACTGTATTCCGCAATCATTAATGATCATATTAATGACATTAAAATTATACAGTGATATAATTACTAAATGACTTCTTTCACAGAGGCTTTAGACGATAATCATTATGGAATCTATATACTGAAGGATATACTCACATGATAATGATCTCCTCGAAGCAGGAACCTCAGAAAAGCCCTCAGGCTTCTCAATTATGGGTTCATCAACATCCAAAGATCTCCTCTGGTACTCATTACTCCTGATCAAAGGTATCGCTTTAGCAAGAAACCGACCATTCGATTCATCACCTTTCTCTTTGGCAATTGGCAAATAATTACCAGGGAAAAGTATATCAGTCTTATTCTTCATTTCATGTGTGTAGTAATTACTTCTTTCCACTTGAGGTTCGTCCCTGAGGGGGATGGCGCGAGGCTTGAAGGCATACGCTCGGTACGTGTATGGAACTTTCGTATCCCTTCCATACTGGTTCGAAAACCTTGAAGGCTGAATGACAATTGAAGCACTAGTAACATCAATCACAGATTCACTGTCCTTATTCCATAGCTTCTTCAACGAGTCCTGATAATCCTCAGCTTTGGAGAGTACAACACAACAAACCACAAACAGAGTCTGGTAATACATCTTGTTAGTTAAAATTGTCACTTAGCACTTCACTTTCTTCAATTATGTCATCACCAGTACCATCATTTTGCATCAAGCGTTCGAGCAAAACTGAATAACCGTCTCTAGTAGTCGTTATATTTATACATGTGTTGTTTAAAGTTGCGTTTTCCCAGTATGTTCACGGTCGGGCGGGTTCACGGGCTTCCTTCGGTTTCAATTCCGATATAACTAAAAGTTGCCGAAATGAAAAACTTGGTCGTGTTCGCGTGGCTTCTTCCGTTAATAGAGTAGTGACAGTTTCTCCAATTGATTGTAGCGTAATTTTGTATCGTTATGTGTTTGTTGGAAGCTGACATGTGCCTTCCTGTCTGTCAGATAGATTGAAATGTTGATATCTTATTTTCGAATAGATTTATGTGACTGCGTTGCCACTAGAACGTTATTTTATGGTAATTATTGGAGGTGTGCCAAAGTTTGATATTTTAAGGTAATTTGTTGTTTAATATTTATTATAAAATGGATATGAAGGATCTTGGAGAAGGAACTACTATCCAATGGACGGACAATTTACAACTGAGTTGTAAAGATTCTGATTATAGATCAGGCAGCCAAGCGTGGTAATTGTGACAATATTTATCGGGACCGCTAGTCGTAGCGGTGCATGGCTTCGTAGAATGTGTCTGTAGCACCATAAAATTTATATAAAGGAAAGTAATTCTATGCATTTTGGAGTACTTCATCGCAAAGGCAGATGGATTAAAATGTAGGTAATATTGTTATTGTATACTTACTACAAGTTGCACTTTTATGTAAAACAATAATTTGTACAAGTGATAGGTACAAAATGCGGCATAGACGATGTTAACAACGGTAATAGTTAGGGATTTCTATTGCACCTTGGACTTATTTTGTTTTCTAAAAATATACTATTTGTGGCGTATTCTACGTACTATGTAAGTCCATAATTATGTATTTACGGTCATCTATGTATACGTATGTAGGAAACGTATTAAATTAATTAAAATACAAACAATATAATAATTATACGGCTTAGCAGTTTTTGTGGGCTAAAATTCAAAGAAGGCGTACATGTCTACGGCTACAATAGTCAACAATTTTCAGTTAATAACTCGCTCGATGTATTTCTATGTAGTATGTTTCAATGGTTCTAATATGTTCTCCATAATAATGTATCTAACTGGCTTCATTTAGTAAGTTCAAAAAGCAATTAATTAATT
Organism: Euplagia quadripunctaria; assembly: GCA_963859945.1. Taxonomy (NCBI): domain Eukaryota; kingdom Metazoa; phylum Arthropoda; class Insecta; order Lepidoptera; family Erebidae; genus Euplagia; species Euplagia quadripunctaria. The sequence continues at coordinate 1,052,127 of OY982582.1, forward strand.
CACTTGTTGCTAGTGAAGGAAAGTCATGTAAATTGTTTGAGTCAACGGTGATAGTAACACATTGAGTCCTCCACCATTTATTTTCTAGTGTTAATATTGTGAAAAAAAACAGTCAGTCGTAGGACTGCAAGACACACACACACATCTGTATAAATATAATAAGTTTAAAAAAAAAGTATGTAATAACATATCTAAATGTGAATATAGGGTACCCTGGAAGTTCTGCGCTCCTGGCCGCTCATAAAGGTTTGAATTGCGACTGTTATATATTTTTAAATATAAGAAACTCGGCTCCGTCTTACGAATTTTCGATTAGATCACTTGTCCTGACACGAGTTTAATATTTTTTTACCCATCCCAAAAAGCCGCCACGCCGCTAAAGAAGTATTCACTTCAAGAAAAAAGAAACACGACGTCTATTAGTCGATTTTTGCACGTTACCTTTTACACAACATTAAACAATCTGGTTTTACCAACATAACCCCTACTATAAAAGAGCATAAACATTAAAGTTGAAAACTGCATTGTTATGTCAAATTCCTACATGCTACTACATAGTATTATCGCAATCTATTTTAAAATCGAGAATTTATATAAAAAAACCGGGTTCCGTAAGTAAGCAAACTTGTAAGGGGAGTGGGACTACGTGGGAAAGCCATGCTTCGGCACGTATGGGCCGGCTCGACTCCGCTCGATACCACGGCCTCGCAGAAAACCGGCAGTGAAGCAATGATTGAATTTCGCCTCGTGAGTAAGGTTACCGGATGCCTTAAACCTTCCCTCTCCCCTATTCCCGTCCTTCCCCTATCCCCCTCTCCCCTCTTCCTACTCTTCCCCCCCTCCCCCTCTTCTCCTACTCCCACCTTAAAGGGCGGCAACGCACTTGTGACTCTCGAGTTACAAGTGCCCATGGGCGGCGGTAGTCATTTACCATCAGGTGACCCGTCTGCTCGTTTGCCCCCTATATCATAAGAAGAAAAAAAGTAAGTAAATAGTACGTCCATCTCGGGAATCAATTCTTGAAGACTTTTGACCGTCTTTTTCGAAAGACAAACTTAACTTTGCGGTTGCGATGTACGACAGAGTCAACAATCCACCTACAAAATATAAGTTTGTAATCACAAAAACTATTTTTTTATGTGATATAACAACAAATTAACGACTTTCGGCTATTTTCCTTTACGTGTGCTGGCAGACCTTGCTTCTTACCAAATTTCATGATTGGAGGTCAATGGGAAGTATCCTATAGGTTTTGATTTACCTGCGAAATGTGCAAATTTGGTCAAATATAAGGCTTAAAGTGTATCTTATGACTGCGTTGACTTAGAAACTTGATTTAGCAGTCTTATGTATTTTGTATTAATTTCAACTTGATGCTTTCTCGGGATTCTGAGAATAAAGGGTCTTGACGGACAACAAAGTGTAAAAATCCTATAAGGGTTATTTTTTTCTCTTTTTCAGGTACAGAACCCTAAAAAATATTTTAATGTAGCAAAATTCAGCTACAGAGTAATGTTTTGGTCATCATCACTAGTCACTAGTCACTAGATATTATAAAACAAAGTCCCCCGCCGCGTCTATCGGACTGTCTGTTCGCGATAAACTGAAAAACTACTAAACGAATTTTTTCGAAGTTCACCGGTGACTCCGAATATTTAGGATTCGATACTTTGGCAACAAAATCGGTTCAATCAAACAACTTTACTCTAGGGTCCTAGGCTTTAATATCACTAGACAAACAAGACAACTCCCCCAAGAAAAAAATATTCTTGTACATGTTAAGGAAGTAAAATAAACTCAGATCACACAATTACTTAATTGTCCCGCGTGGGTATCAAACCCGCAACTTTCCACACCGTTTCAGTTGTGGAGGTAGTTTAACATATAGGAAGGGAAAGGCGATACCATAAACTTAGTGTACTAACTTTATGGAAGAAACTATGTTTTTATGCGGAGAAATATTTTTGTTGAAAATCAAACCGATTATGATAAACAACGAAAGGTAAATATTGTCTATAAATTCTTAGCAGTAATTATTTCTATAACATAATCATTTAACGTAGTAAGTACAACGGCTGAGTCAGTAGGGAGCTACATAAGCTGTAAGTTTACTTCCACCTACTGAATTATTACGAAGGCTATAAAAATACAAATTAAAAATGAAAAAAATAACTCTTAAAAAGGTTATTTTAACATCCATCTTTTTTGTCAGTCTTGATAAATGTCGAAATTTTCTTATAATTTTGTTTAAGACACATATCAGTGTTATATGAGACTACAGTATATAGTTCAAATAAATGTAAGTAATGAAACTATCACAATCAGTCCATGCGATTATGAAAAATCGATGAACATACTGACTTTTCTAAAGTCAGTAACGTTCCCACTCAAACGAACTAATGTCATTCAGTTCCTACTCACTAAAACTACTCATTACTAGAACTGATACGCCCCACAACAGAGCATAGACAGCTGAATTATCAACACTATCAATCTCCAGTTTAAGAGGCGAGCGATGCCTCGATATCCACATTAAGGATGTGATGGAGTTGAGTTTATGGGAACCGCGGCGGAATCGGAGTTTTTAACTTTCACTTATCGGAATTGGAGTCGAAATCGGAATCGGAGGCGAAGTCAGAGCCTTCGCAGTCGTTAAGGGTAATAAAATAATAAAAACATAACCATATTACAGTAATCAGTCTCTTTAATCAGAATGCAATAATTCAAATATTAATTAGGTACTACACGGATAGCTAATTTCTTAGTTTTAAATTTTATTGAGTTGTTCAGAGATAGCTGTCTTTTGGCCTTATCATGTGGAGTTGAAGGCGTGGACTGTTTTTTATTGTATATAGTGAAAACTGAACTTAATTAATTCGTCGTATTCGGTAATACATAAAGCCTTTATACGAGACTTTAATGCAGTAATAAACTCCTTGGTCTGTATTTTGATCGATAATTTTGACAGGAAAAGTGGATTAATCTGTATGCTATGCTATGTTACTACATAAAATATATATTTTTTGGTATTACATGTAAATCGCATTAAAAGTCCTCCACGACTCAGTATAGGTACATATCAGTATAGGAATGTAACAAATGGACAGACACATTTCTAATATTAATATCTACGGATAATAAGATAAATGATAATACTAAATAAATGTTTGTTGGCATAACATCATTACCAGTTCCAATGGAAACGATATTGTTAGGTTTACAAAAATAGATATATTAATTTGATATAAATTCGAAATATTGTATTCGTTTGTTCATGTTTGGGGAGTGGAAACGAATGTAACGGGCAACACCGAATGTTTACCCCGGGAGAACAGTAAATTTAGGCGGCCTATTTGCTCGTGGCCAGCATCGAGTTCGGACGTGTGTTTAAAAGTGTATTGAAATGGAAGAATATATATCTACCCTACAGTATTCACGTGAGTTTTATTGTACTGTCAGTTTTACCTTTATTTGAGATATCTTACATTTTCAGAAGTGGAATAGGCCCACTTTCCTCATTTTATTTAGATTATAGTGGCTAATTGATTTAAATACGGATGATTTCATTTAAGAACTTCGTATCTCCAAATGTTAAAAAAAAATATTACAGAAGAAAAAAAAAAAATATTAAGTACCTTACTAATTATAAAACATAGACAAATAGCATTATTTAAATATCTATCATTAATTGGGCTTATATTTGTTGTAATCATTATTTTTATATCTGATAAAATTATTAAATAAATGGACTTACGTATAATTCTTAAACATGTGTAATGGATTTACTAAGTATGTAGGTAGTTTTATTTTTGTAAATACAAAAAAACAAAACTAAAAACAATTTGAAGATACGATGATTGCATGGTGTTTGTTACGGCATCATACACAGATTACATCAAAATTTCGAAATTTTTGGATTTGCGAGATTTGAGAATTGAGCCATCGCTTTAACATTTTTGTTAGTGTTATACCTTTGTACGAAATGGTATAAATTTTTAAATATTACATTACACATCTCAACATCTAGTTGCTAAACGTAGCGGTGTTTATTTGGGTGTCTAAAAAAAAAAAAAAAAATGAAACGTTAATTTGAGCTAGGCAGCGTTGTTTCCGAGATACCCTATAATTTTGAAATAACATCACAAAGCGTAATTTAATTTTATATATGTAACCGTTGGTGTATATCATCTGTTTGTTAAATTATATTGCAATATTCTTCGTGGTCTCTCAATAGTTCAGTGTAAGCAATGAACCATGCAACTGCAAACATAATTGGTTTTCAAAGGATCGTTACCGAAATATCACGAATAATGTTCAAGTACCTTGCAGTAATTTTATTCTGAAAAAAAGGAGTTTTTAATTATTTTACATAGCTCCTTGTACACAGCTCCCATGCATAAGTTTCAGAGTAACGATGCTGTAAGAAGAGTAGTTACTTCAAAAGCGGTTAAGCACGCCGCCATCTATCGAAATATTGAGCTCCTGTTCGAATAGAAAAAGTCGCAGACAAACACGGGTTCTGCATTCAAGATAACAAGATGAAGATTTTCGAGACAGAAGCTTGCAACGTACACATAGCCCGTTGCTGCAACGCGAGCAAATGCCGCTTTATGCACCAGGTCGCTGCTCGTGGCTGCTGCGACGTCGAGGTACAGCGGCTCCGGGGAGCATCAGATGTCGAAATCGGCGCATTGACTTCAAAGCTGAGTAAACGGTCAGACAGTCCAATTTTTACTTCGAAATATATTTTAAATCTAAGAATCATTAAGTAGTCGAAATGTAAATTATGACATTTAACAGTAATGGTAAGATGAACCACAAACATTCGATCTGACTTTGACCCCTCGATTAAAAGCCAGCGCATAGATATTTCAATTAGAAAGTTAACCAATGTGCCATTGTATACAGTTGGGAAAGAAAATAACTATCATTCTTCTTGTAATGCAGAAACTATGAGGATTAGCTAGGATGTGGCATGAGAGTCTAAACTCTATACTATTCGTTCGAGATGAATATATTTGATGAAATGTTGTTAAATGTTTCCATTTGAGCAAAATTATGAATAAACCTTGAAGGATTTGCTTAAGCGGAAAAGTTAGTTTGGCGAACCTCTGACTGAGATACTTGCTCAACTGAACGGATGTGATATTGATGGTAAACGTACATTTAAGTGTTTCATCCAGGTGTTGAGTGATAAACCCTGGATTAAACCTTTAGGTCTAACGCTAACGCAATGTGTTGTTCTCATCGCGAACAACTAATTAAAATACACACAACGAACAGACATTTCGATGATAAAGTAAACATGTAAATAATGTATACGGAAACTATATTCGAGTATACGAATATATATATATTCAGGTGACATGCATATTATTGAAACTAATAATAATACGTTACAATACTCTTGCATTTGCATGAATATGAGTACAGAGTTAGACAATATATTCATTATATCTGCTTGTTGGGCTTGCTGAAGTGTTAAGAGTTCACAGTATGTTTATTAGAACCGAGTCACGACAGCTCTACTATACCTATGAAGGGTTTTGGGAAGTGCGTTTCACTCTCGAAAGGTAGTATTTCTGAAGACTTAAATATTTATAATGTAAAACTACTGTAACGTCACAAGTAATTGAGAACAGGTTTCGATAGATGCTGATAGGTCTTTCTTTTACGGAGCAACCGCATATCGTGGTATACAAAAATGCAGAAGAACTTTAATGCTTTTGATGTTGTGAATCAGCTCTGCCCCAACTGAATGAGGACGAGGTTATGGCGGTCACCGTATTAGTTATCGCTGATAATGACGTTTACGGTCCAGCCGTAGTTAAAGCTTGTGTCGAGACTCTAGTGAACGGAGTCATTACGTTTTCAGTAGGAAAATTATTGGTAAACCGGAGTCAAGTGAAATTTGTTAGCGGAGGAACGTACCGTGTCAGGAATAGTCATGTTTATGTTTACGTGCACCCTTCATCAAAACTTTATAAACTACGAATGGGAGAAATTTTATCGAATGGCACGAAGGTGCGAGTCGTTCGGCATGTAATTTCCAGAAGTGCTCCGTAGGTATAGGTATTGCAATGAGCCAATGTGATTCTATCAACGAGTCGTAGCAAGAACAATGATCTTGTTAGAGATGCACAAGCACTTCGCAACTTCCTTGAAGGAACTAGGATGTGCGGGCTTCACTGAGATGAGTATCGAATGAAATACTAAATGCCCTGTTGTATACAAACCTTGCAGGTTAGCTTGTAAATATATAAAATATATAATAGCAAGAACGTGAAATGGTTGCAGAAATGATGGAAGTTGGCATCATCCACGAATCGGTTTCAGAATACGCTAGTCCTAATTCTGGTTTGCAAACAGGATTTTAAATAAGTGTCGATTTTAGACTGCGAAATTCGATTACGATCAGCGGTATCCAATTATTTCATTTTTTCCATAACCTTGCATGTCTTCTGGTCACTATCAAGTACCTAGATCTGAAGTCAACCGTTGAGATCGTTTTGTTACACCGGAAAGTCAATACGAAATTAATCGCATGCCGTTCAGATTAGCAAATACACTTGGGTCTTAGGATCAGTTCGATTTACCAAGGCAATAGTGATGTCATCTTTGTTTATGAAAAGTCTATCCCTGAATGTTTAGATAGATTCGATCGATCGTATCTGAAACTAACCTTATCCAAATGTTAGATACTATTTACAAAATAAGGTTTAGCGATCCAACCGCACCACTCTTAGCTCTTTAACAGCTCGAAGTTTCAATTTTGATAAAAAGATTGGGAAGACAAAGTGGGTCATCCCATACAAATCCAATGGGGCATAAATAATATTAACCACAAAAAGATAGGACTCCTTCCGAGGTTATGTTTGGATTGAATATGAATGCGGAGATTGACCCACGGTTGAATGAGGTAAGACGTAAAAGTAACTAAAATTTGAATTTAGAAATATTGGTTAAATCCGTCAAAAACATAATATATACGTACAGCAAGGAAAATAAAAACGTGCATGTGACAGCAGCCGATCGTATGTTACCATGCCTTCATGTAGCTACCATAAACATAGACGATGATGATGACGATGATGATGATGATGATACAGAACAGGTAAAAGAACAGAAAAGTTAAAATATTCCGTTAACATTAGTATATGTGTGTGTAGTGTGTGTGTATTTTGCATAGGCATAAGGACCGAATAAATAATTATTTACCTATTGCACAGAATTCATAATAGTTAAAGTACAGAAGTCACACTTTACCAAATAATTTAATTAAACAAGCGACTCCTGTTCCGACATAATAAAGTCTCAACTCGGGTCACACAGCGCTAATTATCTACAGGTATATTCAACTAGCAGTTGCCTCTTTCTATCGCGTAACTCTTATCTGTTTCGACAGCACCGCGATATTAGGGTTGTCTTTTTATTTAAATTAATTAATGTGAATATTTAGTTACTGCCTTATTTTTGTGAACAAATAAACCTAGACCAGGTACCAATAACTCGATAGTCTACATATGAAAGAATGACGCGACGCATATTGTGTGCTCCAGCATCAAACAAACGGCGCGCCGCATCCCACTGAATTTTGGCACGATTGGTCGAACCCGAAGTGTAATTGTAGCTTTATACCTACACTGCCAAGTAAACCTGGCATGCTTATTGTGACTGCCTTATACATTCAGCTGAATGCAATAATTATTGTCTATCGGTACAAACTGTAAATATGATACGGAATAATTGTATGAGAAAATATAGACTATTAGTATAAAATTAAATGATTTATCATAATAAGCTAGTTACATATTAATTAATAAGATGTGACATAACTATGCACTTACATGGATAATATAATATAAACAAAAAAAAAGGCGAGACAGCAAAAATAAATGATTTATGATGAGATATCACTACATAATAATGGAGCGGGGTCCCCCGCCGCGTCTGTATGTTCGCGATAGACTGAAGAACTGCTGGGCGGATTTTCGTGCGGTTTTCACTAATAGACAGAGTGATTCAGGAGGAAGGTTTAGGTGTATAATTTGTTAAGATTTTGTGTAAATTGATTGAAATATGTTGATGTTTGTTGAAGATGTCTCTGCTACCCGTACGAGGCCGAAGTGATGAATAAGATTACTAATTGTTGTCATCCGCCGCGCTGGTGTGTAAGAAGGAAGGTTCACAGCCAGTATGTCGCTTGTGGGAAAGAAGTACCATTAGTGACGTCTGCTGGTTTATGAGAAGGAAGGTTCATAGCTATTATGAGATGTATGCCGCTTGTGGGAAGGAAGTACCACTAGGGACGTCCGCTGGTTGGTGAGAAGGAAGGTTCACAGCCATTATTAGATATATGTATGTCGCTTGTGGGAAGGAAGTCCCGCAAGTGACGCCCTCTGGGTTGTGAGAAGGAAGTATCACAGCCTTTATGATTATAATTGTTATATATTTATTTATGTACCTGTTGCTTGTGAGAAGGAAGTACCACTTGTGACGTCCCCTGATTTGTGAGAAAGAAGTATCACAGCCTTTATGAGTTATGTCACTTGTGGGAAGGAAGTACCACAAGTGACGTCCCCTGGTTTGTGAGAAAGAAGTATCACAGCCTTTATGACACATGTCACTTGTGGGAAGGAAGTACCGCAAGTGACGTCAACTGGTTTGTGCGAAAGAAGTATCACAGCCTTTATGATTATAGTTGTTATAGATTTATGTATGTACCTGTTGCTTGTGGGAAGGAAGTACCGCAAGTGACGTCCCCTGGTTTGTGAGAAAGAAGTATCACAGCCGTTATGACATATGTCGCTTGTGGGAAGGAAGTACCGCAAGTGACGTCCCCTGGTTTGTGAGAAAGAAGTATCACAGCCTTTATGACACATGTCACTTGTGGGAAGGAAGTACCGCAAGTGACGTCAACTGGTTTGTGCGAAAGAAATATCACAGCCTTTATGATTATAGTTGTTATAGATTTATGTATGTACCTGTTGCTTGTGGGAAGGAAGTACCACTTGTGACGTCCCCTGGTTTGTGAGAAGGAAGGTTCACAGCCGTTATGAGTTATGTCACTTGTGGAAAGGAAGTACCGCAAATGACGTCCCCTGGTTTGTGAGAAGGAAGGTTCACAGCCGTTATGAGATATGTCACTTGTGGGAAGGAAGTACCGCAAGTGACGTCCCCCGATTTGTGAAAAAAAATTCACAGCCTTTATGATTATAATTATTATATATTTATGTATGTACCTGTTGCTTGTGGGAAGGAAGTACCACTTGTGACGTCCTCTTGTATGTAAGGAAGTATCATAATCATGTTTCTGACGCAAGGCACATACGTCCGTAAAATTGTAAGTCTGAATTCGATGCTATGGAAGATTACTATTGGCCGAGTGTTAGGTTAATACGGCTGTTTTTGCGTGCGTGCATGAGGACATGCACGACGTCAGGATGGTCGAGTGTTAGGTTTACAAAAATAGATATATTAATTTGATATAAATTCGAAATATTGTATTCGTTTGTTCATGTTTGGGGAGTGGAAACGAATGTAACGGGCAACACCGAATGTTTACCCCGGGAGAACAGTAAATTTAGGCGGCCTATTTGCTCGTGGCCAGCATCGAGTTCGGACGTGTGTTTAAAAGTGTATTGAAATGGAAGAATATATATCTACCCTACAGTATTCACGTGAGTTTTATTGTACTGTCAGTTTTACCTTTATTTGAGATATCTTACAATATGTACCAATACTGAATAGGTAGGTACATTATATCGTTTCAATTTTCGACCTTCGTTATAACTCCGACTTAAATTTATCGGAACCGAAGTCGGAAACGGAGGTATAAAATAAATCGCAAGTTCCGACCTTTCGGAACCAAATTCGAAGGTTCGTAACATCCCTAATCCACATACAGGTAAAATACCTGAGCATCATATAGCCGTGCGTAATAACTACTGACTAGAGATCGCCCAGTGGTCTAATTTCAACCATAATTAATTACCGTTAAATGTTTTGTCTTATATCATTAACCACTACAACTTGAACTGTCATTGTATACATATGACAGGTCAATATATATACTGGACCGCTGCAGCTTTTGTAGCCGATTTCGCATAATGTTTAAATTTAAAACACTTATTGATTAAAACATTTTGCTTCTGCACTTCTACCAATAAACTACGAGCATTCCAAATTTGTTCTTTATCGCGGTGGACAGGTGACCTAGTAAATATTGCAGGCTGTTTTCATGGATGTTTCCATCTTGGGAGTCATGTAGGAAGGCCTATGTCCAGCGGTGGACGTCCTATGGCTGAAATGATGATGATAATGATTCCAAAGTCACATTACTTCGTCCGCGAAATTGGTTTTAAAAGGGGTACAAATAATTCTCTTCACGTATAAATATATAAATTTAATACCAAGGATGTTGATGGAATGTCTGGATTTGCCCGAAAATGTCATAACAAAATAAACCCGTTGTTTACAACTTCGCAACATCAATTGTTAAGACGCTGCCTCGTACGCACGATCACCTAGCATAGTCGGAGCGTAATCCCTGTTGAGGAATTCCTCTACAACATATTTATAAATATATAGTGTATAAAATAAGAGTTCTGCAATATTGCTTGCCTGTGTTTGACGTCACACATATATAATAATGTATCACATATGTATAATGAGGCATGCGCTCTATTATTTTTCCACATCACAGCTCATCTCCTAAGATTACTATAGCGTGATGATAGTTATGATAAACATGAAATTTTCTAGACTTAAGTTCCAGACTATTAACGTCATCGACTACCGGAATAAAAGCAGATGGAAAGTAGTTAATCTTCATTCAAAAACAGTTTCATCCACCGTTGTCTAATTAGAAGGTCATTAGTAGATATACATTTTTTAATTAGTTGACTAAACAATTGTGTTTTGAATCTGAACAAGGCTTTATCCATTACTTCATAATATCCTATTTCATATTATAACATTGATGGGCCTGTTGGTCTGGTGGTTAGCATTCATGACTAGTTAAAAGTCGTGGCTTCGATTCCCATCCAGGACAAATAATTGTGTGATGAGCAAGGTCATTTATTCTGTCTGGGTGTAATTTATCTATAATATCATCCTCCGCGCCTTTTCACAACGAAATTGGGGTCGACTTTCAGTCTAACTACGATACGGCCGAACTTCGATATTTTACGTAAAGCGACTGCCATCAGACCTCCACAACCCAAGTATTAGGCGATATCGAAGTTCTGTAGTTAGACCAGGTTGTCGGTAGGGCTCCAACTACTCGTAACGAATGCCACAGATGTTTGTATGGCAACCGGGACCGACGGCTTAACGTGCTCTCCGAGGCACGAAGGGGTCTAAATGTGTTAAGAAAGGTCACCCATCCTAAGACTGACCTGGCTAGTGTTACTTAACCTTCTAATGTGCTAACCTACTCGGTTACAACTTAGCCACGAGCCCCTAATTATAAATAGTAATTTATCTATAATATGTATTAATTTATATCCTGTCTTTTAAATTGCGGTCAAATACCATCGCACATGAAACATATTGAAATATACTGCGTATTAGTCCGAATTTGTGTGTTTATAATGATGTCACCAAATTAATGACAATAATTATAGGTGCATTAATTAGTTGCGGAAGAATGCAATGGCGATTCTCGCTCCCCCGATCATGGGCAAGCAGTGGAACACCGGGGAGATTTTTAGTCGGTAAGAGTCCGACAGACCCCTTCAGCCCCCCCCCCCCCCCGCCAAGGGCGGAGGACATCCATGAAGATCTTCCACCTTCTTACAAAAAAAAAAAAGGTGCATTAATTAATTAATCGAATCAAATGCATTTAAGCATTACATTTTTATTGATTAACATTCATTCACATTTTGCGATTAACATCAGTAATATGTAGATAGTTACTAAATTTATGGGAGCGAAAGGTTTCATTTAAGTACATTCTTTTAACACTCAGTATTTCATTAGCCAATTTACTGAAAGTTTACAGAAATATAATTGAGAGATATTTACTTTGCGTATATTTTCTGGTTTTCCCACACGGTGTGAGAAAACAACATTATCGGTGGGTATTTAATTAATTTTTTTATTAAATTTATGTACTGTGAAGTAACAGCGATATAGCCTTTGATAGCGAGCGTTGCAATAAATATTGAAATATTTAATTACTTTTTATTTCACTACTAGCTACTATTTTACTAATATACCCATCGTTGCCCTTTGTAGGTGTAAAAAGGTACATGGAAGAATATTAACGTCAACCCACACTCACTGGACTAACAAAATAAAGCTCCAACTCACTGGAACTTACAGTATTTAATACTTACTCACTGGATCTAGCTACATTTTTGAGACTCACTGGAACTACTCACTGGAACTACTCGTTTATAGCGCCAGTACGTTCCACAAAAGAGTATACACAGCGGATTCACGGACCTCATGTTTTAGGGGGGGGGGGGGGGGTAATGTGGCAACATACTCTGATTCATGTAATCAATATAAACTGAATTATTTAGTAACTACCAATTGTGTATCGCGCAATGAAAGCTGATTAGTATACCTATAGACAACTTCAAAACATAAACCGTCGAACAATTCTCTCGGGTAAAGTCGGGTATGATCTTTATCTTTTTTTTTTGGTGCGTGTGGAATATAGTGTCGGAATCGAACCGACTAAAACCACACGGTGTACCATATTCCGCCTTAAGTAAAAGGGGGCCGGGAACAGCTTTTATTAAGAAACTCCTAGCACCAGCCCGCAAAAACGCGGGCACAACCTTCGAGTAATTTAGCCTAGTCAGAGGATCCTTTATATACAAAAGGGTTATTACGATGGATGCTAAACGGTTATTCATGTAGCATCAGGCGCAATATGTGTTGTCAGTCAACCCAGTAATGTAAAAACAACACACAACCTTGCAATTAAGCGGCGGTAGCGTAATGGCTAAGGCGTCGGACTTGCGATCAAGTGGTTGCGGGTTCGAACCCCACCCAGTGCACTACCGTCGTGAACCCACTCTTAACACAAGCGGTAAGCTTAGCTGGAGGGGTTAACGAGATTACTAGTAATGTGTGACCCACGTTACTAGAAGTCTTTAAAAAAAAAAAAAAAATTAATGCGGAATTGATCGTTTCCTGCCACCCTTGGCTACTAGCATAAAAAAAACCGTTATCACTCGTTCAAAGAAACATTATCGTCACCAACTCATACTAAATATAATGTCAATTCACACGTAATTTTAGCCACGGTTCACTACTATACGGAAATGAATTACTAATTCTAGTCAATTTTGTATGTTGGCATTTAAAAGTATGTTAGTATCGTGCGTAAACACTTGTTCGTGCAAAACATAGACGGAAGCTTCTTCCTTAGTTATTTGCTAATTAATGGCACCAGGAAAGTGAATGTGTATTTGTGGATAATACGGGAGTTTAGTTAGAAATGGGACGCTGATAAATAATTTATAATGTTGCTTTAATTAGCTTCGTCAATCTTCAATAACTAAGGAAGGCCATCGGCGATCCTAAAATTGAAGAATTGTTTTTAAAAATTTAAATCTTAAATTTTGAAAGACAATTCAGTTCTGACCAAGTAACTAAAATCTTACAAATTTAGTTAGTTTAGTTAGGTAGTTTAGTTAGTTAATCTTGTGCGTGTTGGTCTAGTGGTTAATAATCCTGACTGCTGAGTAAGAGGTCGTCGGTTCGATTCCCACTTAGGACAAATAATTGTGTGATGAGCACGATCATTTGTTCTGTCTAAATGTAATTTATCTATAATAGAAATGTATTTAGAAATATATAAGTACGTTTATCAGCAGTCTGGTTACCATAGTACAGGCTCTGCCTAGTTTGGGTTCAAACGGCACTGTGTGTAGTGTCTCAAGTTATAATTGTTATGTATTAGAAGGGGACTTATAAATTTATTAAGATCTACAACAAGAAACTACTAAATAATTTACACGAAAACACGACTGGTCGAAACCTAGTAAAAAGTATAAAAAAATAAATTTTCGTGCCGAAAGCTCACCTTGCTCGGCTGTTGAAATGCGTGTCCGTACACAATGCCGATCCGTATGTTACCACAAGTTCGTGCGTTAATTGAACCTTTCAGTAGGTAATATAAAACTAAATAAAATTATCGTTCCATTTGACAGCTGCGTACCATATGCGTTTGGACTAATAAATCAGTTAACGTTAAGTTAATGCAAAGGATCCTATAGTTTTTATACCTTTATAGTTTTTATCTGTTTATTTAAATTTTAAACGTCCCGAAGTGGGATCATATTTTTGGCATTTGTATGTCTAAAAGACTTGGAGAAAATCTGTAAGCGAGGAGCACTCATATTCAAAGCAACATCCGTGAGATTAAAAGTCACTCATGAATAAATAATTTAAAGATTAATGATTATTATTATAGATTAAACTAGAATGTAAAAAATTAACATCTGAATAACATATTCTAATTGTCCAAAATATTAGTCTATTTATGAAAATATTGTTGACATAATTGTTTTAGTCTGATAATAGTAATTAATTTAGCTATTATAAATAGAGATGAAACGGATAGCTATTGGATACCGGATATCCGGCTAACATTGAGGCCGGATAGCGGATAGATACTAAAATTTACCATCCATCCATGAGGGTCTCGTTATAAGTTGAATTAGAAAGTATTTTCTACTCCTTAAGTCAATGTCGATCGATTGCAATCGACGCAACATTACTTAGAAAAACTGGGGTTGTTGAAGCCCGATGGACAATTTTGTTGCAATTTATAAAAAAAAAATTGCGGTGAGTCCTTCAGGCAAAAAAATAGAGATCAGGAGATAGATTCGGATGTATTTCACAAAGCTTACGTAATGTCCTATAATTATTTAATGAGGTAGCAAATAAAAACAATAAGTAATTAGTTTCAAAATTAAGAAAATGTTGTAATGTAAAGTGAAATTGATTTTTATTTGAAGGTGTGAAGTGATAGCGATCTTGATCAACACAATACACGAACTTCACAAAGTTTGTCAGAGTTTATATAAAAAATGCGCCGAGCATTAGTGTATACAGCAGAAAACTTTTTTCTTAGCTGGCTTTATTCATGAAGACAACCAAAACCGTTTATTTCCTCTTCGCAAAATAAAAGTTTATTTACTAGCTTTTGCCCGCAGTTTCACTGAAGTTTAAGACATTTATCTATGCTGCTACTTTTACGTTTTTTTTCTGAGTGAGAAGTATCTCTAAAAGAAGATATTTTTTCTGTATCCCTGAAAACGTGTAAGCAATATTTCATAATGATTGACTACTTACGGCATGAAAGCGTTACACACAAACAAAGAAACTAATCTTTGCATTTTTTTTTCATTCATTAGTTAAGATTTATTTGTCATTTATTTATTTAGAAAAAAACAAACATTGGTTTATATGTATATCTTGTTGTTTCTGTTTTTTTTTTTACTTTTAATTCTTAATTGTTTAGTTTTATGATTTACCGCGTGACAACGTGCTTTGTATTTTAGATATTTGCAGTGTTATACCCGTTTTCTCTATATATCGATCATAGAGTGACACTTAGCTTACTTAAGATTTATATTAAATAGCGTTATCCACATATCATATAACCATAAAAATATAAATTTGAAACTTATTGAACGATTAGACACAATACAATTTTCTATAAAATGAAAATTATTTAATTAATAGAAATTGATATTCATATCCGTCTGGCCGGATACCGGATAGCGGTCGGATAACTGTTTCATCTCTAATTATAACTACCTACTCATATTTGAACACTAATTATGGTTCAACATGTTGATACAAAATTTGTTAATTACGACCTGTGATAAACATTTAACCATGTATTAATGTGTACACAACTTTAGCAAAATAAATATATCTTTATGTGTCTTATCTTATCTTTTCCCACTCGCTACAAAGGAAAGGTCGTATTATTTCAATGTAAATACAAATAGAAAAGTAGGCCTCACCCAAGAACTTTCACGCTGATATTTCGTTCATTTCGTTGCCATAATTAAGTTTTGGTGCAATTCGTAAAAAGTAAGTAAGGTCAGCACAACTTTTTTTGTGATGGAGGAGTCTCACGCAGATCCGTAGAAAGAAGAAAGAGGACCAAATGTTATTAATAGATAGGTTATAAGAGATCGACTGGTGGTCGAATTTCAACCCAAATTTATGTTTTGAATATTTTGTTTTATTTAATAAAAAGTATAACATGAACTGTCATTGTATATACTGTCCATACCATGACAGGTCAACGTATACTGGTCACGTGTACATTTTTAGGCATTTTCATTTTTTTGCTCAAAAATTTTTGCTCTGTGCAAGAATGGCACAGCACACAGCAAAAATTTTTGAGCAAAAAATACATATAAATTTTAAGTAATCCAAATTGAAACTTATTTCTCTGTCCACGAATTTTGCTTGAAATACTTGAAACTTATGTGGCTTCAGTACTTAGGGACATGCATGGGGATAAACAAGATTAGCCGTAAGTAACTACGGCATTAAAAAACTTCTAAATAAAACAAGTAGATGGCACTGTATTGTTCAAGTATCTAACGCTGGAAAAGTGTTGTTAATGAAGTTTCTAACGTTTTTGAAAGATGGCGTTGTGAAATAAAGAATGTGGTGAAAATATACTCGAGTATTCCTACTCATTGTTTCGTAATAAATTCAACCACTGAGACAGTGAACAAGTACACGGACTCTTAGAGGCTCTTCATAGCACGCTTGCAAGAACTGACTAACCGAATACCGTAGATAGCTAAAATAGTACTAATACTACCAATCTAATTTTTAAACTTTTGCGCTTTATGATATATAATGATGTAGACGGGAACAAATACTTCAGAATCCTTGACAGGTCTTGGCCCCTGTCCACAATAGCCCTTGTACATCGCTATGTGAACCTTGCTCCCCTTTCAATTGTGATTCGTGGTCTTGTGCCTACGTATGACATCCAAGCCATCACTCATGGAGGCCAGAGATTATTCAGCGGTACCGCATCATCGGTGACTCTCCCGTCCGTTTCACTACCTCTTTGGAGTACATTACTTCCTTGCCAATTGCAAAAGAGGCCTAAGGATGCCCTATAAAGTCTGTTCAACTATTTTGTAACGTCAATCTTTATTTATATTTTTTTATAAACTACTTTCAAATCTTTATTAACTTGAATAAAACAATAAACTACCTAACTAACAATATACTAAATTTACTAAATATTCTATACTAAATGTACTAAATATACTAAATAACAATAAACTATACCTATACTTACTAAAATAAAATGAAAAACTTACTATACCTTTATACACACATCAAAAGTGTCTAGGGATCAAGTACATTTTTAACTGTAAAAATTATCCAATTATTTACCAAATCTAGCCTTCAGACTGGCTTTTTACTTTAATTTCTAAATTCTTACAAAATATATAAATAAGTTGTTAACTTAAACAACTTATTTATATATTTTGTAAAAATTTAAAAGTTGCAATTTTCCCAAATTCTTTGAAATTAACCGAAGTTAATTAAATGGCAAAAAAGGCAAAAATGAGGATATTTTAAATTTTTATTGTAAAGATAAAACAAAAAATCTGTGTTTCCACCATTGTCACGAATCACACACAAAATAAATTCAGTTCATCAAAATCACTTTGAGGAATGGCCGCCCACGCTCTTTCTAACAAGTCAAAAAGTTGTTGTGTGCTAAGCGCGGCATCCGTACTCGGCAGTGATCTTCTTGGGACCATATCAGGCAAGAGTGCGTGTTACGACTCTAGCCGTGTGGACGTGCATGGTCGTGTATTAGTCGAAACGAATCACCCAACCGGCTTCGCAAAGGGAAGATCACGTCTGAAACAATCGTCTTCTCATAAATCTGAGCATTGAGGTTGCCCCTGACCCAAATGAGATCGCTTCTTCCACCGAACCAAAAACCGGCCCAAACCATTATTGTTCCCCCTCCATATGAATGAACTTAGTGACAAAATCTCAAACGTTCTTGACGTCCAGAGGTCCTCCAAACTCGAGTACGTCTTGTATCCGGCCTCGCACCGAAACGAGATTCATCGGAAAAGCAAACACAACGCCTGTCTTCTTCCTCCCAATGTCTGTGTTCGCGAGCCCATTGTAAACGGGCCCTACGATTGCGGGGTGCTATAGGTGGAACTCTAGGCGGAATGCAGACCCACTTTACGTAAACGATTTCGGATGGTTTGGTCGCTTACCAGCAAGCCTGAAAAGCTGTGGAGCCACGTAACCAAAACATCATAGCGGTCATGGTACGATTCCGTCGAGCAGTATTTTGGATGTACCGGTCCTGTCTGCGAGTGGTGAAGCGAGATCGTCCTCCATGTACCTCGGCCACGCTGCTCGTGATACGATAGCGTGTCCAGAGGCGGCTTATTACGCTCTGCGTAGTGCCAAGAGCGACAGTCACAGTAAATTGCCTGAAACCAGCTTGCAACATTCCGACAGCTCTCAACATCAACCAAATTTTTTTTCAGTTCCGATGCAGAAATTGCAGTGGTTTTGTAAAAACGCTATTACACAGTGTTATAACAATCCTGATTGACAGTTGATTTTCTATTTTAATCAAAATTTCAAGAAAATTCTTTATTCAAATAGTGAAATTCCCTAAAAAGAATCAATAACGATCCAAAAAGTTAAAATAATAATCCTCAATCCTCTAAAACGTACTTGATCCCTAGACACTTTTGATGTGTGTACATGCATGTGTCATCCGCATCGTCACCTACCGGTTGCGTTCCCAGAAGGCTGGCAGCATTGCCACGTTGAATGGCAAATGCTAATTCCTGTTCACGAGAAGTGTCAGTGCTTAGCTGGTACATATAATAAATAAAAATGATACCAAATATTGCTTTGAAAATTTATTATTCATTTACACATATTTATTTTCATCTCGACATTCGATAAGTTATTATAAATTAGTTATATTAGAAAGAGATTTTGCCTGAATAAGGCACTAACACAAGAATAAATTACAGCAAATAACTTATTTCAATAAATAAACAGTCACACATTACAACTAAATTACATAACACTTTTAATAAAAAGTACCAAAATCGTTATATATAACAATTTTATTTTAAAATACTACCCCTCTGTTAAGTAGGTACCATAATTCATTTCGAGAACTCGACACGTGTTCCAAGAAGGTGGGCAAAACAATTTATAATTTTCGTATTATTAAATTTAATAACAAATGGAACACTATGTCGCGTTCTAAAATTATTAATAAAACTACAAGACAAAAATTATTAACCTGTAATATTTTTCTAAATATGTTTATGGAGAAGGATCAAAAATATGGATTCAGTGCAAGATATTGCGGTACAATCACTCATAAAGAGGTTACGAAGGATTATGCAAATAACTAACAGATATTTCCGTGGAAAATTATTGTTTCTGAATTACGGCACTTTGGTTGCTTTAAGCCAAGTATTTGTTGTCACGATGTTTGCGGATTATAGAAGTAGAACTCATTCCTATAGTATATTTCATTTTAGAAGATCCTTGCAATCGATATTCTACAGCAGAGGCATATGATTGAGAAGAACGTCTCTTTATAGATTTAGAGGGCTCGAACTTCCTGGAACCCACTTCGAATTATAGGTATGCGACAACAATCCACCCCTATAAGGAATATTTTTTTTCTTATGTTGCCTTACCTTCGCCCACCTTTCCAATTTAATAAGAAATTCCTAAAGTGCCCGGTTGATGGCATTAGGTATAGCTATAAAGTGAGTGAGTGTTTAATACACATCTGCCCACCCCTGCGGGGATACAGGTGTGTGTATGTAATTAATAATTTAAATATCACATCTACAGCTACAATTACTTTACAAGTAAACCGCACCTTTATGAGTAAATCAACTTTTGCAATTTTGTTAAACAGTATTGGAAGCACATATTTTATTCCCTTTTTATCATTTTATCATCGCCAAATTCCCTATTGCGGCTTGTATGCTGAATAAGCTAGTTCATCGTAGGCGCGTCTGTCCCAACCACCGCTGCTGCCGCCTGATGACCAGCCATGAGACTCATGGCCACCTCCTCCACTAGAACCCTTAGCAGAGATCAATTTCTTGAGGAGCATGATGCCGGACAGGAGGAGAGCAATCTGGAATTAAAATGGTAGAGAATTTAAATATTTTTTAATATTCCAAGTTTTTTTACAGTACATTTGAGCTCAATTTTAGTTAAAGCAAAAACTCGTATGAAAATATTCTAAGAATAGAATAAGATATCACTGAACACAAACACAATAAGAAACAACAACTTTTTAGATATTCGATATAAATATTATTGTAACTACACGCGGTATTTATAAAATACGATAGCTTGCATTGCACCGATTGTATTGATTCGTTTCCAATTGTATCATGTGATTCGATCAAAACAGTAGTTAAACGGTCAATTTTAGTTTAAACAGTTTACGTGTCTTCTATAAGGCGTCCATTAGACGCTCATGCAAACGTCATCATCATCACATCATTACCGAAAGTCATGATTGACGGATGTTCGTTGGTGAATGATGAAATAATATCGACATTAAAATCTCATCGTGCATTCGTCAATCACCGTTTTGATTGTGGCAAAACTGACGTAATTTTTTCTCCATACATTATTTTACATCATCGCCCTGGCGCTAACAGAAAATATGTGAACGATGAATGAGAATGGACAATGTAAAACTAATCAATTTCCGATTTTATTCAAGTATATCATAGTTCATAATTAAAACGAGTGTTGCAAAATTGATTCGTTAACACCTAGGTATGCAAAATTGGTACAATTTATAATATTCTCAATTTAGAATTTAACGCTTTTATAGATTCTAAAGCAGTTTTTAAACAAATAAAATATTGCCAATTTATTTGAATTAATACATGAAGAGAATTTTGTGTACTCTTACATAAGCAAATTTAGTGAACAGAGGAAATTGAAAATTAGATTACTTAAAGTTTATACGTAGAAGAAATTTTCAAAAGCTTAAATTTTTAAAACAATAAGTATTATAAATGCAAAAAATTATGGAAATACAGTTACAAAAATCTACAAGGTCCAGTATATCTTGATCTGCCACGGTACGAAAAGTATTTACAATGGCAGTTCAACTTTACAAGGTTTAAAATTTCAAGAATATGGTCAAAATTCGACCACCAGGCGATCTAGTATCGATTGATCGTTCAGTTTAATAACCATAAACTTAAAATACCCCGACTCGAAAATCTTTTTAACGATTAAAAAAGAGCTGATGATCTTCAAACGGCTGAATAGATTTTCTTGTATTATATCTAAGAACGCTGTCGATAAAGTCACATTTCAAAAAAAAACGCACTTAAATCGGTCCAATCGTTTGGACAATCATGAGAGAGCCATGCTTCGGCACGTATGGGCCGGCTCAACCGGAGTGATACCACGGCCTCACAGAAAACCGACAGAGAAGCGATGGTTGCATTGCTTGTCGCCAAGTGAGTGAGGTTACCGGAGGCCAGAACCCTTCCCCCCTCTCCTCCCCTTCTCTCCCTATTCCACCTTTCCCCTACTTCTACTTAAAAGGCCGGCAACGCACTTGTGACTTTTGAGTTACAGGTGCTCATTGGCGGCGGTAGTCATTTACCATCAGGTGACCCGTCTGCTCGTTTGCCCCCCTATACAATAACAAAGAAAAACATGCAGACACACTGACACGTCAAAGTTATAACGCTCCTCTTTTTCCGTTGGGGGTTAAAAACAAAATTTGTATAACTTGAGAAAATCGATTTTAGCTATCGTACCTTATTAATACCGCAATTGAGTCTATACCTATTTGTATTATTTTTCTAACATTTCGCTACTGGCAGTGATGCATAGATTAACAAACATAAAAAAAACCACACCTGCAGCTACTTCTACATAGTAAGTGTCACAGATAAACTATAACGCTTGTGTCCAGGAAATCCTGTAGAAGGGAGCTCTCTACATTAGGATATCCTAATTATTGTCGCAGTTACGTAACTGAGATGTTATCCCCAGCTATCCGTTAAACTAATATATGTAGATCCACAATTTATTCATTGATACATGTATCTATACTAAGAAAAATAAAGCTGAAGAGTTTTTTTGTGTGATTGTTTGTTTGTTTATCTCTAAAACCACCAGACGGATTCGTAAAAAAAAACTATATTAGATAGAGTATTCTTTGATGAAGGTTATAGGCTATGTAACATCACGCTACGACCATTAGGAGCGGAGTAGTGACCATAAACGCGGATGAATTTGCGGGGAATGGTTAATCTGACATGTATCGGTAAATCGGGATTTAATCGCGATAATCACTACATATTATAAAACAAAGTCCCCCACTGCCTCTGTCTGTCTGTTCGTAATAAACTCAATAACTAGCAAACGGATTTTCATACGATTTTCACCAATAGACGGAGTGATACATAAGGAAGATTTAGGTGTATAATTCATTAAGGTTTTGTGTAAAATGGGTGAATTATGACGATGATTGTGGAAGATATCGGAAAAAACTAGCTGTTGCTAAGATACCCTCATCACCATTACTTCCACGGAGGACATCTTTAAGTTTAAAGTTTTATCTCCGGAACAAATTCGCAAGCAACAGCTGGTGTATAAAATTTCGAATTCAACAATCTTCTTCCGAATTCTTCTTTCGAATTCAAACTTCGAATAAAACATATGAATCAATTAATCCATTGAGAAGCAATAACTGAAGCAACGTTTTCCGTTTGAACGTCGACGAAGAGAATTCTTTGAACCACTTTTTAAGCAAATTTCGTGCACGGAGGTATGTAAAATTTGGGATACCTACTTAAAGTTTAGGTGGAAAAGAAGTGAAGGAAACCAATTTTTTTTTAATACCTATGTGTTAAAATTAAAAAAAAAATATGTGAAAATGGCTACGCCAAGCTACACGTGTCCAGTATATTATACTGACCTGTCAAAGTCTAACAATTACAGTTTAGAGTATACTGGTTATAAAACAAAATATTTAAAATTTAATGAATTTAGGTTAAATATCCACCATCAGGTGTTCCGCGTGCGCCTCTCTAATGGTGTGCCTGCCTTCTGTTTGAGGGCGGCCAAAGTCTGCCAGGGTTCTCGGGGACTTCCTTCCTAGGGCATACCCGAGTCCCTTGCGATAGACTCACTTATGACGAAACACCGTGTGGTTTTAGTCGGTTCGATTCCCATATACCACTTCACCAATAGCCATGGTGAGTTGATGACCCATGAGCGTTTCCACACAAAAGCTATCTCTAGTTAAATAATGTTGTATGTGCATACTAATAAACTAAAAACTCCAATACAAAGGGAGTCTCCTTCAAACGAGCTGGATAATTATATTTGGTGGCCTATAGCCCATTTGTTCATGTAAGAAATTTGTATTAATATACTAAACTTTCATCGCTCGATGCAGTATCACTAGTTACTTCGTATTTTGACTGATCTCCCCTAGATGGTAAAGTGTGTTTCAGGTAAGTAATGTGTCAGAGTGAACGATTTTATCTTATCATTCAAGACGACAATCATGTAACGGCAGTAAAGTGAAGTATTTAAGTGTAGTAGGAAATTGATAACACTCTACCTAATGGCAAATGGTAATGGTACTTGTATGTAACTATTGTAAATGTAAAACATGTGTATGTATGTAAATGTACTCAGAATTAAATTTAATTAAATGTCAGGAATTTAAAAAAAAATAGTTACTTAAGTTGCTATTACTGTCGCTATACGAAGTCGCCTTTTTAATATATTTTTATGGATGAAGATAGAAAGATGTAGGTGTACAGTGTAACTTTATTAATTAACGTAAACGCACCTAATAACGACCCCTGAAAATCGGCACCCATTACCGCCCGTTTCATAAAATTGTCATTTTAAACTGTTGTATTAAAGTTAGACAAGCGGTTGTTTTAGAGAAAATATAGATGTATTTGTATTCCAAATATATATCACTTGCTTGTGAGCATAAACCAACGATTTAAAGAATAATTGGACAGTTCCGGAGATAGCGCATATTTAATAGTGTACACTCATTTCTTTTTTAGTAAACACAAATAATTACACACAACAGCACACTAAACAGCTTTAATTTATCTAAAATTCAATATTAAAATGTGGCGGTAATAGGAACAATAATCACAATTTTATTCCTATTACCGACCCATGTCGATGTTAGGTTTTCGATGAATATTTTAATTTTCATTTTTCTTGTTATAATGCATCAATTAATAAGTAGTAGGCTATACTAATTTGATTAGTTAATATGTCAAGTTGTATTTGAGCTATTAGCGCCATATATTTAAGAGTATCGATAGCTGTGAAAATCAACTTTGTTCTTATGTAAATGTTTTAACGAATAAAGAATGTTTAATTTTCAAATATTGTATTTTTATAGCTAAAATATCATGAATATTAAATATTCATAGCTATTGAACCTATATAATCATCCAAATGTACTAAAAAACTACATATACATTTAAGTGGGTCAGTAATAGGTTATACGATTTTCTTTAATAGAACCTATTACCGATCTACCTGTACTTTTGCAGTTTTTAAGGACAACGAACCCTTATGGTTTAGGTATATCCGTCCGTCTGTCTGTTTGCCTGACTGTGTCAGTAACTTTTTATTTATTTTTCAAATGAATATAATGTAATTATTATTACATTATCTCATCATAAACGTAATTCTTTTAAATATTAATAAAATATATTTTAAAACAGCAATTCATTTTGCATTAAAAAATTAATATGAAAATTTACTGTTGTATGATGTCACACTAGTTTGCATTCATTATACTATATTTTACATTTTACTATAATTTGTTACGTATGTTAAAAAGCATATTTTTTGAGACTGATTAAAAGCTGTTAAGCATCTGTAAAGCTAAGTGTTGACAAATAACACTCTGTATTGCAGTGGATCTTTTATATAAATAATTACACTCACAAGAGCATTCCTATTTAAGTTGAATTGTTCTGTTCATTTAACAGTCGGTAATAGGTGCCGCAAAAACGGTATTAGGAACACACCCCATGCTTTCGATCGGTAATTGGGACTTAGCCCTTTTCATTAATTTATATTTTTTTTTAATTTTTATTTCATTTTGGCTAACTGTTTCTATATAACACTAAAAAGATCATTAATTTTAGTACTTGAAAAAAATAAAAAATGACGCCAGTTATTAAACATGTGCTTATTTTTTGCATATCAATCTGAACTTGGCTTAAACTGGCGGTAATGGGTGCGTTTACGTTATAGTTCTCATTTTTCTTTATTTCATTACACACAATAACAATATCAAATATATTAATAAGTATCAATGCATTAGCTTTTAGCCTGCGGCTACGCCCGAGCGAGGGTTTTTCTTTGTTCCTCTTGAATAGTCCTTTTTTTGGATAAAAGGTGTCTCATGTCCTTTTTATCAAATTACTTACAACCCCGGCTTCGCGCGGGTAGCAGAGAAAATATTGATTTTTTCGACATCTTCAAAAATCATCGTCATATTTCAGCAATTTTACACAAAACCTAATGAATTATACAACTAAACCTTTCGCATGAATCACTCCGTTTGAAAATCCTTTTGGTAGTTATTCAGTTTGTTGCCAACAGACAGACGGGGGTGACTTTGTTTTATAATACCTATGTAGTGATACATAATAAAAGGTACCCCAAGTGTAAATTGAGACTTCTCTATTTTGTAAATCTTTGTACATATTTTGGACTGCATAATAAGGATTTACTTTGAATTGAATTGAATGCAAAATTTCGTTTCGGTTGAGTCGTTAAGGCGTGGAAGCGCTACAAACTAACTGACATTCGCATTTATAATTTAAATTAGGATTATTGGAGTAAACTGACTCCCAATTTAAATGTATTATTAAATCTAGTTTATAACTCAGGGAACTTATTATTGTTTACACGAATAATCTAAAAAATATTATTAGTAAATAATAGATAAGATGGATGCGTGTCTATACCAGAGACAGACTTCAAAGGTTTAATTTTACGATAACAGCTCACTCCTATAATTTATAGGCCATTAAATATGAGTAAGACAGTCTCAGAAGTGAGCACAAGAAAATGCGTTACTAGTAATAATTTTTTTGAGTTTCTTTGAACCAGCTGGGGTAGGTATAAGAGTTAAATGTTAGATTAACTAAGTAAGAATCAATAACTAAGTTACTGAATTTTACATCCTATCTAATATTAATAATGCGAAAATTAATGCTACTGAAGCGATCATCATGAAATTTTACAAAACAAACTAAATTTAGCCACCTGCGAAAATTAGTTTGATACCTAATAATAAGGTAACCACTGGTATACAACTATGTACATATTATTATACATAAATCGGTACTTATTACCTGTAATATTTATAAAATAAAACACCTTTTCGATTACCCAACGTTCCGATCAAATGCACTGATCATCGTCAGTCATCTACAAACACGGTTAAAACATTAACCAAGGCACAGAAAACATCTAAACATTATGAACAAATATAGAAAAATACTCGTAAAAACAATACCACGTGTTGCCTCTGGTTACGAGAAACAAGAAGGTAAATTTACTATCGATAGAAATAAATCTCGAACGGCCCGAAATACCACAGGCCGCACGAGATTTACTTAAAACGACGGCAAATGGCTTTGGAACGAATCACAGTTTCAGTCAACTTGGAAGCTATTTGATTTTAGGAACGATTTTAAATTGAAGCGGGCGGTACGAACCGCTGCAATAAGATAACTGTTGGTAGCTGAACGGTATTGCCCGGTTTAGATTAAAATTTACCAAAAACGTCATTTTTCATTACTCACAGAAAGGTAAAATGTAAGGATAATATATTATAGTGGTGTTATATGGTATGGTATGACAATCACTAAAGATAAGAAGATAAATCAGTAATTCATTCTTTATTCTTTTATTTTTTTAATCATCCCGAAGAAGAGACAATTCATCCAAAAAATTACCCACATAGTTTTAGAAACTAGTCCTAAAAATTTGTATAATATAATGAACGTTTATTTATCCCTAATTAAAGCAAATTTTCTTACTTTGGCAACACAGAATACATTACTATGCGTGCAGCCGGAGCACATTGCTCTAGAATGAAACACCGAAGGTCGGTGACGTATGCCTTATTAAATTCCTTCCTAGTCCTAATCAAACGATATTACATGCTAGAGGCATAGAATTAAAGTAGAAATTAACTTTAACCGATTGTGTTAGATTCCGAATTTATTCACAATGGATTTTGAACTTTAAAAGAATTTACGGAAAAGATATTTTAAAAGAAGAATTGGAATAAGGTTGTTAATAAATAATTATAAAGGAATTAAGAAATTCCGGTAATTTTAATTGGAATTTAGTAGATTTGGTAGTATTTATTCAATATTTAACATAGCATTCAACGTAAATAGCAGCAAATATTTCTTTTGAACTTAATTTTTACCAGCATTCTAGTGGATACAATAGGTCGTCTATATATCTATGCTTTTCACTTTAGAAATTACGTGTATGTTTTAATATATTCAACGGTAACATTCTCAAAGAGCTATGAAGTTCACGAATCTATAGGAACCCCAATATTCAGTAGTTTATCATTAGGTTTAATAAAAACTCATCTTCCAGTTTTGAGCGTGTTCGCCACGGGCAGCAATACAGATATTTTGGTAAGATGTTGTTTCCCCAAAGATCGGCAAATAGGGGACGTACAGTGAATACTAATAGCCTACTACCTAGTAAAAAACCAGCATTTGATGCTTGATTTTCATCAAAGGATACACTTATATGTTGCTGAACCTGAATAACCTTAATTTTTATGTCTTTATTAAGAATACCGTGCACTTTCTCCAGAAAAAACAAAGACAAGCAGGTTATTTCATAATTTGATATTTCGCAATAGGAATTTCATTTCCTCAAACGTCGTTGTGAGCGTTATAATTCTAAAGCACAAAGATAAATACCCTGCCAATGTCTAGCTGTTCGATGATATAAGCAGCCAACATTTAAGCAAAATCTCATCTAAAGGTAAGAGTCTCAAGTGCATCTACCATGGTAGATGCACTTGAGACTCTTACCTTTCTGGGGATTCTGAGGGCTCAAGTTGCATGCAACTTGAGCCCTCAGAATCCCTTCAATATTGGGTCTAGTTAATATGTATATAGTATCTGTACCAGCATGTTAATAAATTAACAATTTAAAATATCCCTTCAACGATTACAAAAGAGCTGATGATCTTTGAACGGCTGAACAGATTTTCTTGGATTAGTCACCTTTCAAACACAACCTTTCACAGTGGGAGAGCACGTATGGGCTGGCTCGATCGGAGTGATACCACGGCCTCACAGAAAACCGGCAGTGAAGCAATTGCACTGCTTTTCGCCGAGTGAGTGAGGTTACCGGAGGCCCTAACCCTTCCCTCTTCCTCTTTCCCTTCGTCGCCCTTTATTCCCCCCTTCCCTTATTCCCACCTAAAAGGCCGGTAACGCACTTGTGACTTCTTGAGTTGCAGGTGCTCATGGGCGGCAGTAGTCATTTACCATCAGGTGACCCGTCTGCTCGTTTGCACCCTATACCATAAAAAAAATTGGTTCATCCGTTTGGAAGCTACGATACCACAGACAAACACACAGATACACAGACACGTCAAACTTATAACACACCTCTTTTTGCGTTGGGGGTTAATAAAATATTCACTGTCTGTTGGAAAAAGCTTACTCAAAGTTGTTTCTGGATTGCGTCAAGAACTTCTGTTGGGTCTGAACCTCATATTCTTTGTTCACTTGAAAATGTGTATCTTAAAATATAGCATTTTATGGAATCGTATTTCTTTTCCAAATAGTTCATATCTATAAAATTTACTAAAGCAACTTCACCCAACCTTGATCGATTGATTTGCACGGTAATTGCCAATAATAATTTATCAATCTACAAATCAACTGGCAACTCAAATGTCAATAAACGAGAATAAATTCACAACCGGTAGTAAACACGCTATCATCGTCATAATCCAAGGCTAGTACAGTACGCCAATGTGGCAACGGTCGTTGCGTCATCATACACTTATACATATAAGCACGTGGTATCAAAATTATTCACTACAAAGAGAACAGATGTGGATTATAATAATAACTTGAAACACCGTCTGATCCCAAGCCAGGCATAGACTGTGTTATGGTAACCACACAGTTAAAAAATATACTAATACATTACTAAATACATACATATTTTAGATAAATTACACCCAGACGCAGAACAAATGATCGTGCTCATCATACAATTATTTGTCCCGGGTGGGAATCGAACTTACGACCTCCTATTATTGAAAATATGTTTATGATTTATATAATATAGCCCTTTTTAGGGTTCTGTTACTCAAAAGGAAAAAAGGAACCCTTAAAAGCATCACTTTGTTGTCCATCTGTCTGTCTGTCTGTCAAGACCTTTTTCTCAGGAACCTGTGAACGCATCAAGTTGAAATAAATACAAAATACATAAGTCTGCGGTCCCTTGAAGCTGTAAAAAAAACAAGCTTCTAAGTCAACGCTATCAAAAGATATGGCCACTTAAGTCATATTGTTAACCAAATTTGAACATTTCGCAGGTAAATCAAAACCTATAAGCCTAGAATTCTAGGGTCATGAAATTTGGCAAGAAGCAAGGTCTCACAGAACAAGCAAAGGAAAAAATCTGAAAGTCGTAAATTTTTTGTTATATCTGTCTGTCTGTCTGTGTGTCTGTCAAGACCCTTTTCCTCAGGAACCAGAAACGGCCTCAAGTTCAAAATAATATCAAATAATTATGTCTCGCGGTCTCTTGAAGCTGTAGAAAAATGAAACTTCTAAGTCAACGCAATCAAAAGCCTTAAATTTTAACAAATTTGAACATTTCGTAGGTAAATCAAAACTTACAGGGTACTTCCCATTGACCTAGAATCATGAAAATTGGTAAGAAGCAAGGTCTGGCAGCAATGGTAAAGGAAAAAATCCGAAAGTTGTTAATTTGTTGTTATTTCACATAAAAAATCGTTTTTCTGATTACAAACTTATATTTTGAGGTTGGATTGTTGACTTTGTCATACATCGCTCCGCAAAGTTAAGTTTGTCTTCGAAAAGACGAGCAAAAGTCTTCGAGAATTGATTCCCGAGATGGACCTACTATCTAAATACAAGTTTGCTTACGGAACGGTTTTTTCGTTCGGTTTTTTGTTTACAGAAAATGCTAAATGCTTATTATAAGAGTGGGTTCACGTCGTGGGGTTCGAACCCGAAACCACTTGATTTTTTGTACTTGAAATGTACCCAATGTTCTTTGCCGTAATCTTGAAAATATGTGTGCAAAATTTCATCATGATCGGGTGAGTAGTTAAGGCTTTAAAACGTAACAAATAAAAGAACTCTCTTTCGCATTTATAATACTAGCCGTTGCCTTCGACTTGGTTCGCACATTTTCCTTTGAGATAAAAAGTGTAGCCTATGTGCTTTTCCAGACTATCATCGTCCTCCGCGCCTTTTCCCAACTAAGTTGGGGTCAGCATTCAGTCTAACTACGATACGGCCGAACTTCGATATTTTATGTGAAGCGACTGCCATCAGACCTCGACAACCCAAGTACTAGGCGATATCGAAGTTCTGTAGTTGGACCAGGTTGTCAGACTTTTTAGGGCTCCAACTACTTGTAGCGAATGCCACAAATGTTTGTATGACGCCCGGGACCGACGGTTTAACGTGCTCTCCGAGGCACGGAGGGGTCTCAATATCTCAATAATGGTCACCCAGACTATCTCTGTGCTAAATTTCATCCAGATCCACTGTCCATTCAACCGTTTTTACATGAAAGAGTAAAACATATCCACACATCCATTAATCCTCACAAACTTTCGTCATTATATTATTAGGAATATTAGTAGGAAATAACCCATACGTTTTTCACTGTGACACTTCTTCACTACTTCCAGCAATGCTTAATTTATTAAAAGTTCAAATTACAGAAATATAATTTATCTCAGAAAATTATCATTAGTGACCAGTAAATTAGAAAAATATTGTTCGTAACAATTGCACGTCAACTCAAGCACAATCGTATGCCACGGAACCTTTGACTCAATATTAGACAGTTCAAGTCATATATTCTTATTATATAACACACAATTTTGAGTTGAACGTTACCCTAGTTGAAAAGACTGTTTACAAGGTACGACACACAATCAAATGAAACAATTCAAACAAATTTAGTAACAAGCACGCAAAGGAGATTATTCAAAAATAGGCCGACCCACTTCTTTATCAGCTCAAAATACTTCTCAAATAATCGTATAAAATCAGATTGCTATGGTTACCTAACATTATTACGTTATACAAGTCATTGTTAGTTCAGAACGATACTAATTTCTTGTTAATTTAATTTGAAGTAGAAGACAAATTAAATATAACCTACTTACAAATGATTCCTGTAAGTGAGTAAGTAATGTATTTTACTGTATTGAACGAAGTCAGAATAAAATGGCAGTTGAATGATAAATGATCCGGAAGAGGCCGTGATAGCTTTCGCACGTGAAAAACATACCCTTAGACCAATGGTCGTCATGTTTTCAAGAATAGTTACCGAATGAAAAAGTATTTAAAATGTAATGGAAAATACTTCGAAAAGCACTAAATATATTACTTTATATGTAAATTGTTTTATTAATGAGTTACGCAAAACTTTCAGTGTACCCCACGTATATATATTATCGCGATTAAGCCCCGAGTTACATATCTAATATGTATCAAAGTCGAGAAAGTTTAAAAATAATCATGGCGATATTAATGTCTAAGAAAGATTTTAACTTTTTAACACTAACATCTCATCAGTGTTAAATACAAAAAAAAATAAGAATACACAACGATTGTTTAAATAAGTATTTGAATAAAATGTAAATATACCTTAAAATATCGAAATAATTTACAGAAGAGAACCTTCAGAGGAATTGTAAATCTTCTTATATGTGAGATAACAAATATTTACAATATTAATGTAAATAAGATAGATATACAACAGTTTGAAATAATTAATTGAGAGGAAACAAAATAAATTTCTTAAAAAAATAACGTACAATTATCTTTCATGAGTTCTTAAATTGCTATCACACATACAACATTCAATGTCAAGGTAACACCGGCGCCCGTGCACGTAGCTATAAGAATAATCCCATGTACGAAATTTATACTTTCCTCTAACCCCTGACCCTCGTTTCGTGATTCAAGTAAATTGACTTTCTAAGCGATCTCATGTTTCTTAAAATGACTAGTTTCTTGGTAAACGGTTAACCTTTGAGCAATTTCTGTTGAAAACGACTTCAAATTGTAGCGACTGGAATGTTAGAATCGCATGTTTATTGGAGATAGAAATTTAAAAAAGGGGTACTTTTTTCACATTTCTGTTTTTTTTTATGGTATAGGGGGCAAACGAGCAGACGGGTCACCTGATGGTAAATGACTACCGCCGCCCATGGGCACCTGTAACTCGAGAGTCACAAGTGCGTTGCCGCCCTTTAAGGTGGGAGTAGGAGAAGAGGGGGAGGAGGGAAGAGGGGAAGGACGGTAATAGGGGAGAGGGAAGAGTTAGGGCCTCCGGTAACCTCACTCATGCGGCGAAATGCAATGCAAGCATTGCTTCACTGCCGGTTTTCTGTGAGGCCGTGGTATCGAACGGAGTCGAGCCGGCCCAAACTTGCCGAAGCATGGCTCTCCCACGTATAAACTCGGTAATCTATCTGATCAACCTAAGTTTTGACAGTACGATGTATTTTTGTAACCATTTAAACGCCAGCTCTTACTTGTAACTTTTGGTTGTCACTACTATTTTATTATACGGATGATCATCTTCCCCAGTACCGGGTCAAGACATAAAACTGTCATCATCCTAAATAACTAATACAATAAAGGAGCCAAAAACAATGGAAGAGCTGGGAAAATTATCATGGTCGCCAGCATCGGTAATTTTCGAGCTATGAGTGGGGAAAATTATCATCCAAATATAATAAAGTAGTAGTGACACCAGCATCGCTGAATCTCACGATTACAATTAAATGTAAAGACCAAACCTATGCTACGGAGTCAAGGAACCATTTTTATACAGAATGAATACAAAGTTAGTTGCTGGCAATTTAGACATATACATAAATAAACCATAGTAGACCACCGGTTAGATATTATCTCAAAATTATGGAAAAACTACAGAAATGATGTCTTTAGGGTATGTTTCAACAAAGTATTTTGAAAGATTATTTGTATTCACGACAACATCGTTCGCGAATTGAAATTGAAGTAATCATGCCTCTCTCTTGCACTCAAATATTAGTAAATCTTTTGCATTTACCAGTAGTCATTACCTCGTAGCTCTTAATGAAAATGAAATGTTCTTGTCTGATAACTGCCTTATTGCTAAACATATTCAATACTTATTTATGAGAACAAGTGCTTTTTTATGGTATAGGGCGCAAACGAGCAGATGGAGCTCCTGATGGTAAATGACTACCGCCGTCCATAGACGCCTGCAACTCAAGAGTCACAAGTGCGTTGGCAGCCTTTCAGGTAATTTTTTGATCGCTTATTTTGTTTGAAGACATTTACTTTTTTACGGGGTCTTTATAGACGTACACAAAGTACATCTACACTCAATTCAATTAAATTATCATAATTAATTTTCTTTCGGGGACCGCCCGACAGCAATCGACGCAGTTGTGAGATGATCATTTAAACTGCTACGTCCTCAGTAACTAACGCCTATCTTATAACTGCGAAAAATATGGCTTTTCGATCTGGTTACTACCAGACCAATTTATAAGGAAATCGATTAAGGTATAAGTTACTACTTATACCTTAATCGATTTCCTTATAAATTGCGAATTGAAATGGTTGTCTTCAAATAACAGGTCTTGACTAAATGATTAGACACATCAGACTTATACTCTGATTGAAGTGACTCTAAAGACAGTAGTCAAAAGCTACGCCTGCTTTTATAAAGGTTATAAAAACTAGACTTTTATTAAAACTAAAGGCAATGGGTCTCAGTGGCCGCAGTACTTGATGTATCGATTTTTTTCTAGCTATTTTTTTTTTGCATTACTTCTTTCTTTCTCTGTTTACATTTTATACTAGAAGCATTGATATTTTTCTTGCATAAAATGTAAAGAGAGAAACCTACCCTATAGGAGATATCTGCTGAAATTGCTGGTCGTACATGTATTTGCAAAATATCTTGCTTCTAATGCAAGTTATTAATAATAATTAAAATATTTAGTAATTTGGTCATTCAATTACATTTTTCTACACTACACTTGACAATTTGGTAACCGTTATATAAAAATTGTGGCAAAATTGAAAGTAATTGATGTAGAGGCAAACCGAATTATTACTTAAAGAAAGTTCCTATTAGTAAAACCACTTGTAATGTCATTAACATGTAACTGTTATGCAGTGATTCGTGACATTAAGGAATTTTGGTTGAATATTTCGCTATGCTTAAAATACATACAATGAACATTCGAGTGAGGCTTTTGAAATGGTCCACAACGTTCGTTCGTGAATTTTGTACATTAATGCGGCCGTAAGATTGTCGACGACTTCAATGCACCTATATCATGATAAATAGGTGGTTAGAACCTTAGAGGTTATATATATATTAGGATAAATGTGACCTTGAGTACAACGAATTTAATTAAACTTTAAAGGAAGAATGATAAAGTTCACAAGCGGGCAAAGATACAAACAAGGATAAAACAATTAAATTAAGAACCTCCCCCTTTTTGAATTCGGTTAAAAAAAACAAAAACCAAATGAGTCTTGAAAAAACACTGCCGATTCTCTTTCTATTAGATATTGTAATAATATAATAATCGTTAACAAACGATTTATGATAAATTAAGAATAAGGAACAATAGCTAGAATGAGTTTGGGTTTAGCAGTTTTTTTTGCTCGGATTGGACCCGCCCGATCTGTTCAGTTCCAAAAACTTTTTTCTACTACGATAATAGTGGCGTTTCTTGAGGGTCATCGGATCTTCAGAAAAGACTTCCTGACAACAGTGATACATAAAAACGCATACATAGAACACTTTACTTATTCCTTAAAAAAACGTATTTACTGTCCACAAGATGTCATCAAATAGTTGTCCCCATTACCCATTACAAATACGTTATTATAAAGTAACGCGTCTTAAGGTCAACGAAGCTTGAAAGTGACAAGTCAGTGAGCTGATGATGATGATCTTGATAATGATGATGGAAAACAAGACATGTTTGATCCAAATGTGTGTTGTGGACTCAATTACTGAGTGTGCAGTCATATGGTTGTTTTTGTTAACATTGATAGAAATATGTATGCTTATGTGATAGGTATCTTAGAATAAAATAGTGAGAAATGTAAAGTTTCCTGGTATGTATTATGTCGGCACAATATCCTTCAGAATATAGATCAAAATACTTAATGTTTTGATGACCAACGTTAAGGTTAAAAGATCATGTTAGTTACGATCTTTAAATTCCACTATTATACAGAATTGTCACATTATATCAGTAATTCCGTTGTACTCCGTATATACTGTAAACAATTTTAGAACATTTCATGATTTTAAGAAAGATATCCTATTTTGAAACTAACAAATTGAACTTGAACATTTCATAAGAGAGAGGGCTGATATAAATAAATCTATGGGTGTAACACCAAGAATATTGATGAAACGTGTAGATTATATTGAAAATGTCTGCATAAAGAAATTAAAAATTCTCATTCAAACGCCAAATTCACATTAAAATTCACAATCAAAAGCATTTTACGAAGAAAAAAGCTTCAAGGTGTTTCAAATATTTTTGGGCTACACATAACACTTCTAAAATTTAACCACACATTTCTGTAAAATGCTATATAATTATATAAGCTAAAAAGTGAGCTACTAAGCGTGTATAAGACCAGAGGTGTCATGCACTACTTGCTGACCTTGTAACAATGTTATAATGATACTTTTGAAGTACACCATACTGTAAGCCTTTGGGAAACCATGCTAAATAATAAGGGACTTTTTGACATTTAGAAAACATCTTTATTTATCTACTGTCAGAGAAAGTTACTCAACAAATTTCTAGAATTAGCATTTTTCTTTAGCATTGCATCTTTAAAATATGATATTGAAAAAAAATAGATTTTTTTAATATTATGATCCAGAAACTTGTCTTCAAACTTCATAACCATCAACAAAAACTAAATGTTACCATTTTCAAATGGAATATGATGCTCTGAGTAAATGCATCATTCAATCTGATTTACCATAATCACAAAAAACAACGAACACAATCGATTAAGCTCACATGATTGTTGCATGTGATCTATGTCAAGAAACAGTGTCAAGTCATTGGGGTCAAAGATACATAGGAAGAATTATTTATTGGTACGGAAGTTATAGAGAACGTAGAAGATGCTGCATTACTCAGAAACTATATTAATATGCTATTTAGCCACCTGTGATTCATAAGTAATGGTATTGAGAGATTTGTGTTCTGTGGTAAATAAATTGCTCTCATGATTTCTATTTCAGATCCTAGTGAATCGTTTCCTGAATTTAAATTTTCGTGATTTATTTTTAAATAGCTTTTCCCCGCGTGGCTTGGCTCTCGTAGAAGGTTTTACTTTTTAATTTTCGGGAACAGTTTTTTTTCTGGATAAAAGATAGGTACCCTATGTCCTTTTCTGTACTGGCAATATGTATATTGAATAGTTACAGCGTGAAAGACGTAACAAACAAGCACACCAACAAACAAAATGACTTTCGCATTTATAATACCAGTTAGGATACACTGGTAAAAGGTTGTCGGTCCCTACAAACAATTAATGACCTTAGGGCATCCTGCTTACCACTAAAAAAACATCACTGTATTAGAATTGTTGGTTAATCGTAGTTTTCAATACTGGTCGCTAGTTTTCAAGCAAAATCTGCTAATACTTTATGCCTCCTAACTGCGCTTTTCGAAAAGCCCTACATCTCTCTGACTTTGCCCTGTCACTTTCTTCGTAGATGTATAAACTTTCTGATCTATAAGTTTTACGTTTAAATTCACCACGAATAAAGGCAATACTAATTTCAATATTGACCGTGAATGTAAAACATTAATTTATTTTTGACACGATTAAGATGTGATAAAATTTGAATTTTTCTTTATCAAAAGCCTTACAAAAATAACAGTAGTTTTACATTTTAGTCTAAAGACGAAACATTATTACATATTATATGAATTTCTAAATACATTATTTTCTGCCAGGTGTTATTGTTTCGCGTGTATCCATCAAACTCTCTCTCTTTCTCACTAATGAAACATTAAATGGTCATGATAATTATAATTGCGTGCAAAATATGTGAAGTAAGGAAGTGTCAGTTGAAAAATACTAAGATCGTGACTCTGATGTACTAGAAATATTATAATGTACCTTTCTAAGTATCGTGGATTGTAGAAAGTAGCGTTAGGAAAAAAAAATGTTTGAACATTTATAAAAAGCTTAAGATAAAATTCGATAATGAGTACTATGACCGAGACTGTTGTGAGTGTAACTGAGACTGTCGTGACCGCAAGAAAATGGAGTTCAGAAAAATAATAGCCATTAAAAGGCATTTAATCATTCATTTATTATTATTTTATCTGGCAATTGATATAAATAACATTCAGTAATAAGAAAATAATATTGTAGTAAAGAGAAAATGTATAATTATTAGATTACTTAAAGTTTAAACAAAGTTCCTTTGATTTAGAGTTCTGAATATGTGCAGAAAGTTCTGAATATCTAAAATTTATTACCAAACATTGTCTGTACAATAGAATTATTTGAATTTGGAATAGATTACGTGAAATAGACTTCCTATTTAGGATTACGAGCCTAACTTCTATAGTTAAGTCTAAAACTATAATAATAAACTACTATGAATCTATAATAATAAATTAGCATTTCAATTACTCAACAAAAACTTTAGATTTTTTTACTTTTGCGGCACCGTCCTTATGGAGATGAACAAGTCCTCCTTCCCTCTAAGCGCGAGTGACCCAGTGATCGGGTGACAGGCTGCCTGTCCCGCTATCACTATGATATCCTATATATTTTTACAGAGATTTTTCTTCCTTGCAGCCCTACAGTGCCATAGTCTTCGTCCGTTATCTGAAGCACATGTGTGCTAGGCTATGTTGGCTATCTCAATATGGATCCAAAGACAAGAAACCAGCACATCCTTACTGAGTACTTTGCATACTGTCGAGTAGTTTTCTTTTATGTACCTTGTGACGTTTAAAATGTAATCAATTTTCACAATCAACCGGGTGTACTTTTCTTCTGTTAAGTTTGAGGCCAAAAGAAATGAAAATTTATCTCTGTTTTTTTGCTGACGTTACCTAACTGCTACCTTGACAACCACATTTACAGACTATCATGGCGCACTAAGTAATAATGTAGAATGTACCTCGCGGCCACAATGAACTATCATTTTATATGTGTGTCACAGGGTCTCAGTTTAGTACTTGTTGGATTCTCAGAAGATTATTAGTGACAGATTTAGAAGAAAACAGAGTCTGCTATAAACCATATATGCGTTTGGAGTATGTTACTTTCACAAGGTACCTCCTATACTCCTTCTTGGTTTGACACATAACCAAAACCCATAAATTTGCTTCTTGTAAGTGATTTGGGTACTGAATATCTTTTAATTCAGTACTAAATTCACTATCTTTTCAAGAATTTTGCATGCATTGCAAATACAAAATTAAGGTTAGGTATCTTTAATAAAATTATTAAAGGTAAAAATTATTATTCTGAAATAAATTTATTAGTTGTCACTTTTAGAATAATTTAACACTTTTTTATGTTATACGGGGCAAACGACGGGTCCTTTGATTTTAAATTAAAACTATATAAGCCTTTTATACTTCCTATAGTTCGTGGTTGAAAATTTAGAAGGTCATCTACATACATACATACAAAAGTGTAACTATCATCCACACCTGTCTAAATTTAGAAGATGTGGATTAATAAAATAAATTGCATAAGCGCTTTTAGAAGACACCAAGACGTTTGACAAAGAAAGTTTTTAAATAACTGTTCTTTGACCCTTTCTAAAGAGGTCTTTATGTATTTAAACTATAATAAAAAGAGGACCAATTATAATCATCTAAAACTGGCTAAAAATGGTACACTTTAAATGTTTCGAGCAAATCATGAGAAAACTACTTTCAGCATTAGTGAATGTGAATTCTTTAGAGAGAATTTATTAATAGGTTTGGTGTGAATAAAGTTACCTACTTTCAATGAATACGCTAGCGATTTAATTTTCGCATACTCATCTCAATTATATGTACTTTAACGGATTAGACAGACTCTCTGACTTTGTTTAAATCCATTACACTTGATTTGTATGAGCTAAGTGAGGAACATGGACATTCTTTATTTGGTGGATTGAACTACACATAAATACTCGTAGCTTACAACAGCAAAAGTAATTCAGTGACCGTCTGAAAACATTTGAAGATTTATAATGGAATGCCTCAAATTATTCTTAATGGATCCAGGCTACTGAAAGTACCAATAAGGAATGTGTTACAGATAGGCTTAATTGATATCAACCCGTAACGTGACCATGAGATGGTTTGTTTTTGGAGTCGAAACAATTAAGCTACACACTCGAGATACAAAAGACAAGTATGCTTTAGACATGAGAGCTATTTTGCTAAAATCACTTGCACAAGGGTGTACAAATCCCTTTGAAAGAGAGCAAGGCTTTCTCTTCTTGTAAATTTTGTTACACATCGACCTTGTAAAAAAAATATCAAAAATGTTTTAATTACTGTATCGAAATTCATTCAATGATTTCCTTCCCTACATTTCATAAGAGTTTTTTTACTTAAAGAGAATTCTTTCGCAGAGCGATTAGAACAATTAATATTTTCTTTTTCCCATCGCATTGTTACTTGAATGTCGTGAGAGCATGACATACATACATACTATTATTATGTCTTTAGCTATGATATATGGCTTCATTTAAACTATCCTAAAGAGATGTGTGTTCTTAAGCTTCTTTGACATTGAGATTATACATGACCTACTACATGTTTATAACTACGATGGAGAGATTTAAGCTTTATTAAAACCAAGTACACATACATATTTATCTTGAAATGAAATTAGGAACCAAGGATAACCTTACCAGCCACCAAAAACCATAAATAAATTAATATTAATAAGTCAGTAAAGTTTACCTTTCATTTAAAATTTTATTAATAATGACATATCTATACTAGTGGCTTTTTTTAGCCAATTATCACAATTTTAACTAAATTTGTTATTTTTTCATCAAAACTTGCTTAGTCCCTTAGTCTTCTAAAATAATTTATTATCTTAAAATAACTTATTTTCTAAAATGGAAAGGATAATAGAATTCCGCATAACGTACGTATAAGAAAAAGGCTTCCTAATTATTTTCATTAAAATTGCTGTTGTTGAGATTATTATCCTCATTATTCGTGTTAATTGTTTAAATGAGCATTTTTTAAATGTTCCGTGACTGCTACACATGTATGATAAGTATAGAAATTAGTGTTAATATGTAGATAGTTTTTGTACATATGCTTTCTCTCATGTATGTGAATTATTTATTCATAGCAAGCTAAGGAAGTGCAGTAGTATATCGTTAATGAGATAAGAATTAAATTCACTTGTTGCTTAGATTTGAAAGACCAGTCAAGTAAACTTTCTCAACTCATATGTTATGTTATTGTTGAGAGGTCGTCTCTTTCTACATTCGAGGGTGAAAGGCCTAAGCTTAAGTTAATGATGATGACTTGGCTAATTTTCTTATTATTAATTGGATCCTATTGCAGGGGTTATTTATGGTGCAAATTCAGGTTTTCTTATAACCCGAGTTAAACAATTATTCATAAAAGCCTTGAAAATTATAGACATGCTTAAAAAAGGTCTTCATGACTTAAATTAAATTTAAACTTCGGACATTCTACAGACAAAACTCGAACGTTTTAATTTTAGATAACCTTTTTCTTTCTTACCTTTGATACAATGAGCGCCTTTCCTGCTAAAATGAACAGGAATCCAATAGCGAGCGGAATCATAGCAGCCATCTTCATCACCCCTCCCATCATCATCATGCCCATCATTTTCTTCATCTTCCCTCGTCCTGGAATGTTTAGGTTGATGTGTTATATCTAATTTCATTACTTTAGGGAATTTAAAAGTCAATGTAACATCAATAAATGCAAAATGCTTGTTTATATCAGAAATAAATTGTGATATATTTGTTATATTTTAGAAATATTTTAGTGCTTGTGTGGAAAAGATTAGATGGACGACGATATGGTCAAAGGAGCAGAAAGCCGTTGGTCAAAGAGTGTTCGTTGTAAAAATCTGTAGGAAAATTTATAGAATTAGTTTTCCATTCAGTAGTTGACATACCATGAAAGAGATGATGATGATGATGACGGAGGAATACTGTTAAATTCAATGAAGATCTTGAAATTTTGGCCTTTAACTTTAACCTTTCCATTAAACTCTAGCAACCTAATTATATTTAATAAGACTACCTTGCAAGTGCATGCATAATATATGTATGAA
This sequence comes from Euplagia quadripunctaria, assembly GCA_963859945.1. Classification (NCBI taxonomy): domain Eukaryota; kingdom Metazoa; phylum Arthropoda; class Insecta; order Lepidoptera; family Erebidae; genus Euplagia; species Euplagia quadripunctaria. The sequence continues at coordinate 1,093,835 of OY982582.1, forward strand.
GATCTTATTTCAAATATTCCTACCTTAAATGTAATATAACAATAAAAGCCTATCTTGGATATTACGAATACGATAGACGATAGTTTACTACTTGTCTTACTTATATTTTTGTTTACGTAATATAAGAAATAGGAAGGCGTTTCATGCTCATTGATTTCTTTATGCATGATGACACACTAGCATAATTAATTATTGGCTGACTAGTTTCAATATCCAACTACTTCATATAGTGGCATAATTAAGAAAGATTTTCATATTCAAAATAGGAAGTGTGTCTTTAATGTCACTTAGCTTTTGTCACTTTGCAAAAATATATTAAATGGTAGTACTGAAACTTTAATGAAATTGGGTACATATTGCTAATACCCCATTTAGTGAAGGAGTCTATGGCCATATATACAAACTTAGATACTGTTCCTGATATTATCCTTGTCTACAGTTGAGTTAAATATTTGCACTCTGCACCACAACTAGGATAAATATTATGAATAGAAAATGTTTTGTTTGTAATAAAGAAGAAAAAGAAAGTCTTTTGAAACTAAACAAGTGAAAATAAAATAAAGATAAATCGCGTTTCTGATGTTTAATAAAACATTTTATGTATTTTGTTTTGTAAATAAATTTTAAGTATTATTCACAATTAATGTTTTTTATTGTTGTTAAATGTATTTAAGTTCAATTTGAAACATATATGTACATATAAAGACTTGAAATGCATAGTAATATAATTTAATAAAGCTTTGCTTTTCCATTTTATAATAAGTCTATAAAGCTCTAAAACCAATCAAAACGTCCTAACCATAATGACATTAATGAAGATGTTCTAATGTCAGTTAGACATCCAAACTGTTTTAGAGTTAGTTCATACTATTTTCTTAGGTATATTGAAATCATAATAGTTCACGATGCCAGAAAGAAACTAACACACTACAACATAATCAATATTTCACATAAGTCTAACATTGTTAGAAATCGGTCCCGCGGTGACAGAGATGACTACCTGCACAGTTAAGACATTCACGATGAATTTATAGCATGCTTTATGCGTTAGCTATTATGGATATCGTTTACTATAACATGGCCATTTATAATAATGAACTTTTATCGTTATATTAAAGTCTTGATTTCACTTTATTGTAGAAAGGAGTGCTTTATTTTTGCGTTGAAATTCTTTTGCTAAAACTGTTACACCTCTGTTTCCACTTAACTGTATCATAATAATTTAGGATTCATATTAACACACCAATAATTCTATTTCCAAAAGAACAATCTGTTAGCTTTTTTAATTGTTATCTTGTTTTTTTTTTCTATATTTTTAAGTCACATAACTTATTAACTTTGTTCATACATTCCATACAGTACGAATCCCATTTTCTTCTGTTCCAATTCATAAAAGACTAAAAATTATCTATGTATTTGATGCTCATGTTAAAAACCTTTCTTTTGCATATTTACCAAGATTGGTGTAGGAAATAAAATTAGACAGAAAAATTACGAAAAAATAAACAGCGTAAAGATTTACAAGTACTTCTATATTAGATGCTACGTAAAGATGTATTTACGCGTAATTCCTACATTCATAAGCAACTGATTAACATATTTTAACAATAAATGCATATCAGCAAAGTTATTATGCTGCAGATTCGTTTGATAATTTTGCATCTACAATCTTTAAACAATAAGCTCCCTGCCTAGGCAAGCAATTTGAGTTGTATGAAATAAAACAGAAAAGATGAGAAGGTTTTTGCTGCATGCATCTTTATTATTATCAGATTTTACCTCTATCTCCAAGAAAGAAAATATCTTATCTTATCTTAATAGCCATAAAATGGTGTAGTTCATAAATAATGTCATGGGAAATGTTGTGCTGGATTCAGATTTTCTGAAGCTGGCTTTCTTCATAGCTTAAAGCATCACTATCAATTATAAAAGATATGATTTAAGCATAGACACCGTAATTGAATAGAGCTTTGGTTCGAATGAGTGGTGTTGCTAGTTTTTTTTTTTATTTTGGGCTAAATTTCGGCAGAGTAAACTTAGGTAAGGTTTTCCCTATACCTATGATTTTCTTGCCAGTATTTAAAGTTAATTAAAATATCGATAATAAAATTATACATAAATATATATATGTATGCAGCATGATTTTACTCATACCATAATCCTATAGTGTTCCACATTAGCAGCAATGAGATCGAGTGCAATATTTTACAGGTACGTGCCTGCCTAATATTTAAAAAAACTACAATCGACAAAATTTGAAAGCACGTTACTTCGCACATTTCTTAGTAAAAAGCAAAACCTAATTTTGAGCAAGGCTTTAGTAGTTATGACAAGATGATAAATGAGTACATATTCCAACCTTCCGCCCTACATCTTCATTGAAGTATCGTTAGAAATTTGAACGTTAACGTTACTAATGGCAACAAAAAAAACTTAAATAGCTAACTAGTCAATAAGTACAATCCAACTCCATATTTTTTTTTCTAAGCTCCCGGAATCCGGACTTCAGAGATAACGAGACATGTTAGATACACAGTTACTTACCGGCGTGACGAATCTGAACAATCTAGCAACGATTATTAATGATATGAAAATAACGAGCTTTAAACGAACCCTGAAGACCAATATATTTGTTTTAATAAAGAACTCGTACACAGATGACTTAATAGGAAACTTTATGGTCAAAGCTAAGGATCGTAATTTTAAAATTTACTAAAAATTTATCAATGACTTGATTACTTCCAAGTCACTATTATTCTTACTAGCCAATGCAATTAGGTTAAATATCCGTTCTTTCAATTGCGGTGGTAATGTTATACGAGGGGATCGAACCCGGAACATGTTTATTGTTAAGTTTATGATTAAACCACTCTGCTACCGCAATGTTTATTGATAAATATCCTTACACAGAGTGCTAGTGATACTAAGTCCATACATAAATAGTCAAAGACAAAACATTTTAGTACCTCTTTCTCCTCAGTTTATCAAATAATTTTCTTTCTTTCCTATTTGGTAGCTATCTATGTAATCAAATTAACTGTTAATTTTTTATAACTTTATATATAAAATAAAAAAACAAATACCTTCTTCAACCCCCTTATTTAGATCCTGTCCAGACACCTTTGGTAACGATAGTTGCACCGTTCTTGAATTTGCAAACGAAGCTATTCGGTCCCACAGCATCTGCGTCAACGCTTGATCCTTATTCAGATTCCTTGGTAACACCGTATCTATGTCATTTTCAGAGATAGCCGAGACTTCACTAGGGGATGTCTTCACAACATCGATCCCATTGATCAATGGTATGACTTCCATTCTTGCAGCTCGATCGAAGAACAATATCGCCTTTTTTTTAAGACATGGAGCCAATCCTTCTGAGTGTTGGCAGTCATCGTAAAGTTTCATGATATACCGGAATCCTAGATCATCTTTAGCGATTGTAGAACTGAGGAACAGAGTTAGTAAGATCACTTTGTACATGGCTGTTGTTCGCGGTGCGGGCGAGGTAATAAGACTGTGGGTGAATTGGTGAGTCGGCGCGTTTTATAGTGTTATATTACTGGGGCATAATAGCAAAAGATATGAATGGATGTACCTTAGTTTGGTTAGTGAAAAAGAACAATGAAAGGGGCTTCAAAATGTTGTTTATGTCCAAACAACGTCTTCTATAAAACACTTAGCGAAAATCATTGAATAAGATATGTTTTGCTGGATTTTTACGAGTTTTTTTAAGGCAGTTATATTTTATTTTGCATTTTGTGTACTACAAAACAAGTAGTCAGTTAACCGATGACAAGCAGATAGCAAATCTGATTACTATATAAAATATGATATGAACTCACCACGCTTACATAATTGGAACTTCTGTGAGCCTAATTACCACTAAGAAACATCACTACAGCACTGGTGTATATAAATCGCAATAGTTTATAGGTTATTTTCCACATAGGGCGGCTCCATTTCAAGTAATATATTACTGTCACCCAGCCCATATCATTATACAATATATAAATAAGATTTTAGAAATGAAATAAGATCAGTAGGTGATCTCCGATGGCTGTAATAGTTAAATGTAGCAATATAATTTGAACACAAATTTGAAAAAAAAAAGAAACTTTGATACAATAAATTTCGACTGGCCTGTTGGTTAGTCATCCTGGCTGCTAAGCCAGAGGTACTGGGTTCGATTCCCACCCAGGACAGATAATTGTGTGATGAGCACGATCATTTGTTCTGTGTCTGGGTGTAATTAATTTATAATATGTATGTATTTAGTATTATATAAGTATGTTTATCAGCAGTCTGGTTACCATAGCACAGGCTCTGTTTAGTTTGGGATCAGACGGCCGTGTGTGAGGTGTGTCAAGTTATTATCATTATTATTATTAAATACATTTCAGATCACGGAAAAAATATCGTATAATACTTTAAAAAAAAGTATGATCTCACAGCAAAATTTTATCGCCAATTAAGATACATTGAAGTCGGTTATTATCCTAATAATGTAATAAACGTGAAAATTTGTGAAGATGTATGGATGTTTGTTACTCTTTCACGCAAAAACTGCTAAATTGATTGCGATGAAACTTGGTATGTATGTACATACCAAGTTTCATCGCAATATAGTTATCTAGCTATAGACCTGGATTAACACATAGTCTACTTTTTATCCCAATATTCTGACGACACCAAGACTTACGCGGGTGAAACCGCGGGACGCAGCTAGTTTATTATATGTTCGTGGGTGAGCATGGTTCGGCACGATGGGCCGGTTTGACCGGAGTGATACCACGACCTTACAGAAAACCGGCAGTAAAGCAATTATTGCATTGTTTTTCGCCAAGTGAGTGAGGTCACCGGAGGCCCTAACCCTTCCCTCTCCCCTCTCTCCCCCTACTCCCACCTTAAAGGCCGGCAACGTACGTCTGATTCTTGAGTTGCAGGTGCTCCTGGGCGGTGGTAGTCATTTACCATCAGGTGACCGGTCTGCTCGTTTGACCCCAATCCCTTAAAAAAAAATGTAGTAGAGTACTACTACTAGCATTGTCGGACTTTCCGACAATATCAGCTCAAGCTACAGGTATTCGCCCCTGATCTTCTCAACACTCCCCAATCCATTCTTATAAGCAATATCCATTTCATTTTCCTTATCTTAACTTCTTAACTACCCTTTCAATATACTTTTTGTATTATTTCATCTTTAATTTCAAAAGTGCCCGGTTGACGGCAATAGTCTTGCCCCTATTACGTAAGTGGGACCAGTGGGACCAACGTCGGCCTACGTGGTCAGCGCCTACGTGGTCGGCCTACCCCATCAGGGATTCTGGTGTGAGTGTATGTACATTATGGGCATATAGAAATTGTTCCACTTCTGTGCAGGATGAGGAGACGAGTAGTATGTCGCCGTCTTGTGTAGATTCATTGTCTTCTATGTATATTTATAACAAGTAACTTTTCACCACGAATTTGCTCATGTGATGCATAATAAAATTACATTCAAGGCAAAAATAAAACAATATAGATTTTTTGGGAATAAAAATTTGTGAAGCTATAGACTATCCTGGTATCGAGATGTGATGAGAAAATATGACTTTTATATCTTCCGTGGCGGTTATAATACTACAGAACGACCAGAGAAACATGTACTGTGTGACAGAGAATATGCCTCGAAAGGGAGTAAGTAGTGAAATTACGATACAGTAGAATGGAAGGCATATTACAACGACCCAGGAACCTCGGTTACCGGGTCGATAGGATCTATGTTGAGAGGAGACTAAATAAAAGATTAAGCAGGCACAATTGACACTGTAATCAGGTTCAGAATAATCATAGAATGATTAACATCAATACATTAATTAAATTAATATTTTTTGAGCAATTCGTGCATCTAGCACGACGTCTTTCACATCAGTCCCCCAAGACGATTGTCTTTTCTTCTTCTATTTCGAATCTTCTCAAACTTATTTCGAATGTAAATTCGAATGCGGCACCGAAATCCAGATCCTTCACGCCTTTTCCAAAGAGTTTTCATTACAATCGAAGAAGATTACAAGCGGCGCGGAGTCTCATCACAATAATATTATGACCTTAAATAATTTAGAAAAAGGGTAAGAAGATGATGATGAATTTCTTAGAAAGTCATTTCTTCCAAGTTTTATAGCTCAACCACTTAAAGCACACATAAAGCTTTAAAGTCAGATGACTGCTGCCATATAATAAGACTCACATCACGTACAAATCATAGTTTTATAGGTTAAAAATCACTAGCACTATAATCGCACCTCGTTAATGAGGCGATAATGCAAGATAGTTTCTGCTTTGAACTGTAAAAAGGCAAAGGTCATCAAATCAAAGGCAAATCTATAGTGTAGAAAGTGAATGTTGTGTTGTTGATTACTTTTGAAGTAAAAACTCTTTAGACCAAACTCGAGAAAGATGTCGGTGATTGACAGTTCACTCGACGGTGGTGATGCTTTTCAACGGAATTAATATACAATATTTTTTGATCTGTGGTTTATTAGTACTGTATGTTTAGAGCAATAATTACTGTATGCATCAACTGAGTTTAATATTTCGCGAGTCATTAATCATTATCTGTACAAAATGTACGTATTAAAAAAATATTAGTAGTGATCTAAGAATGATACCTATGATGATATTGTTATATTGATTTTTTTTTTGTTTATTTGTCTTTAAGTAAGTCTTAGCTTTGTTCAAAAATTCTATTGAAACTTCGGAAATATATCTGTAACAGCAAGGCGTAGTCTTTAAATTAATGCCATGAAGATTAAAATGACATTAAAAGACAAGAATAAAAAGTCAATAAAAAATAACATCACGCTATCATTAAAGGACACCAGCAATTGTGCATTCTGTTGCTACTATAACGTTGACCAGGTATTGAATCAGGTGTCTCGACCACAATATACAACAAAAAGGTTCGAGGTTATATAAACATTGATTATTTCTTCCATTTTATCCTTCAAGTGTATTTTTACACGACTGCCAAAAAAGGAGTGTAATATTTTCTGGGTTCGTGTATACAGGTTGTTACAGAAGTGTCTGGTCATATTTTAGGGTCGTGTAAACCCCGTGAATAACGTAAAGCGCTTACAATTTTAGGAACAGTTATGAATTTTAAGAAAAAAATTATCAAACAAAAATCGAAAGTGTTAAAAATCTTATAAAAGTCTTAATACCAACTTAGAGCTTTGGATTCTGTTGACCGCAGAGCCCGTCGGCTTATTAACGACGACATGCTCACGAATAGGGAATTACATACTCTTGGGCATCATCGTAAAGTCACTAATCATGGTTTCTAATATTTTTTTTTATATGAGAAAACTTTGATGAATGTGCAAAAGCTCTCTTTGAATTATTGGGAACCCTCACCATTCCTGCATCGGACTACTAGACGCAGATAGAAGTTCCATCCTTTCATAGTCCAAACCAAAAAGTCGAACTAAATGTTTTAACAGCTGCTTTTTGGTTTGAGTCTCTAAAGTCTAGAATGAAGTACCTGCGTCTATTTTTTCAGACAAATATAGACCTGAAACGTTCAAGAGTGGAGTAACTGGCTTTCTTGTCGATAGATGTCTCCTGTCTTCGTCTTTATCAATAAATTTTAAAAAGTCGGCGTAAGTACTGTTAGCGTAATGATTCTCGTTTTTTTATGGGATAACTGGCAAACGAGCAGCAAGAGGAAGGGAGGGAAGAGGGGGAGAAGGGGAGGAGAGGGAAGTGTTAGAGCCTCCAGTAACCTCACTTATACGGCGAAACACAACGCAAACTTTGCTATGTGGCCGGTTTTCTGTGAGGCCGGTTATCACTCCTTTTGAGCCGGCTCATACGTGCCGAAGCATGGCTCTCCCACTGTTTTCTTTTTCTGCTATTGAATAAGGCCTTTAACGCTTTACGGTAAGTGTTGATGCTGTTGACGTTATTTGCTACACCGTGGTTGTTGCAAGTCCACAGGTAATTTTTAAGAAAAGCCTCTAATACCAGAAAAATTAGAGTTACAGTCCTCTGGAGACACTATTCACCTGTAGAACTGAATTGTTTAGTTCCTTCGATTTGAATGGAGTACAATTTGTGTTTTATAACAGTATTATAAATTTTCCAAGACCAATATTTTTTTCAAAATTTGCAGAATAAAAATGGTAGGATATTTTCTCTTCGTCAAAAGCTACTCCCATCCCCAATTGGTGTTCCCTGTGTACCGTCATTTTTTTTTAATGGTATAAGAGGCAAACGAGCAGACGGGTCACCTGATGGTATGGATGGTAAGTGACTACCTTCGGCCATGGAAAGCTTGAAGCTTATTTTGAAGCCAAAGATAAATCATTACACACATGGAATAGAAAAATTAGAAAAACGTTGGAGGGACTGTATTGCAGTTGAAGGAGAGTACGTTTATTAATAAAACAGATTTTTATCAAAAAATCTTTGTTTTAGTGTCTAGTAGGTAGATTAGTAAAATTTTTTGGAAATACAGACATCTATAACCACGGCGCTAAATAGTCATAGTTATTAAGATTGGCTGACACAGAACCAAGGTAACCGACATAGCTCAAAGAATTAGCAAGCTAAAGCGGCATAATGGCTAAACACATTGTCCGTAGAACCGATAACCACTTTGGTAGATGAGTTCTGGAGTTTGTAGTGTAGTCAGTTGGAGTGACGATCGCATCAAAAAGGGAGGGAAAAACTCGATGGGAGCGACCTATATAGAACAATGGGCGATGAAAAGCTGATGATGATGATGTAGATTGACTGGTCTAAAGTAATGATCGTAGTTCATTTACACTGACTTGTTATGTACTCGTATATAACAAGAACGGTGCGGCGCAGTTTTACCCGCGTACATTTTCACTGCTTAGCTTCTAAGGGTCGCAGTGTGAAGTTAATTAGCCTTTAACCTTCGTTAAAAATCGGGGTATCGAAGATAAATATATTCTTTCAGTTCCAACAGCTACCTAATTCTAGAGACTAGCGAGTTCTTTTTTTTTATGCGATAACGAGCAGACGAGTCACCTGATGATAAGTTACTACCGCCGCCCCTGGGCACCTTCAACTCGAAAGTCACAAGTGCCTTGCCGGCCTTTAAGGTGGGAGTAGGGGAGAGGGGGAGACAGGAGAAGTGGTTAGAGGGGGGAAGAGGGGGAGAGGGAAGGCTTAGGGCCTCCGGTAACCTCACTCACGCGGCGAAACACAACAAATGGATGGGAGAGATCCCATCCCCTTTAAACAGCCTTCTTGGCATACATCACTTTCTCGCAAAACGAAACAGCGGTATCAGACGCGCTCTCATGTCCATCGTGAGGTTGGCAAAGTTCGCGCCCACGCAAGGTAATCAACCTGATTGTACAGTGCGGTACCCTCACGGCAGCCCTCGCACAGACACAGACGATAGCTCTCGGTCTATCTCACACAGGTAGTTACCCAAGCAGCTGTGTCCAGTAAGCACCTACACTATCGGGAATGAGAGGGCGCCATGTCGCCTCTCCAGTCCCTCTAGTCGTACTTTTCATTCAAGCATGAGCACGGAGCCTGGCGTATATTTGCCCACTTGCTCGTAAGCGTGAAATTGAGACAATTATCAACCGTTAAACTTTTGTTTTTATACGGAAAGCGTAATTTAGGACGTATATGTGTAACAATAGTAACGAAGCCGAAAACTGTTCACAAGTTATGAGCACAAAACGACTTTTAATGTTCTATTTTTTGTTAGTCTATATGTGTTCTTAGATCTATCTCATTTGTATATATCAGATAATTGTGTTAAGGGCAATACTAGAATGTATTTTTCATAGAACAAAGCTTGATATTGTCGAAAGTTTACGCGAATGTTACACATTGAAATAAAGTTCAACAACAAACCTCGGGTACTTTGAGATAACTTTGCACTTCGATACATGAGACGACCACCATCTTAGTCTACCCGTGACCATGGCTGCTGAAAAGCAACTGAAACGTCGGGATCAGTGTAAATAGTAAAATAACACCAAATAAATCGCAATAGAATCCGTTAAAAATAGTTTTATTTCAAGAACAAAGCTTGTTTCTAAGCACACTGCTTGGCTTGCCATCATCTTCTCCCGAAGCGGTTTCCGATGCTTATAAACACTCGTAACGAATCGAGTATTATTTATGTTTTGTAAGCCATGGACCTATGGTGAACCCTACTTTTCGGCAAGTAAAACAACAGCGGTCGAGAGTCGAAGCAGTCGGTCGTCTTCAATTTTAGTAGAAATCTTCTCCATCGTAGTTCTTTTCATAATATATTAGTTTGGAAAAACTGAAATCAACTTTTAATAGAATAAGATGTATTCTTCATTCTTTAAGTTTCTCCCCTTAGAGGTAGAATATTTTTTCAAATTTAAATGGGACTACTCTTGCGTGCAACCAATGCAATTAAAAAAGAATGATTAAAATCAGTTCACAAATGGCGAAGATATTGCGTAACAATTATTTCTTAAAAAAAATATTATTCAACGATGACAAAATATAAACGTCATTATAAAGTAATTGGTAGAAGGAGTCTACTACAAAGTATTCGCAAGTTCGAGAGTTTATGAAAGTCATAGAAATGATTTAGACTACGGAGATTATCTGTGGAACAGAACAGAAATACCTACTGGGTAATATAATAATAGCCAAAGAAATTGCGAAAGTGAACCGTGGAATGTGAAAGGGTCATAAGTGTTTTGAAACATTAAATTAACGACAAATTCAAGTAAACATTTTGTGGGAATTACCGTGACGCTAGTGAAATGGGAAATTTGATTATTTTTTATTTATTTATTTTATGTGATAGGGGGCAAACGAGCAAATAGGTCACCTGATGGGAAGTGACTACCGCCGCCCATGGGCACCTGCAACTCAAGAGTCACAAGTGCGTTGCCGGCCTTTAAAGTGGGAGTAGAGGAAGGGGGAAGAGGGAGAGTGCAGGGAGGGAGAGAAGAGGGGAAGAGGAGGAGAGGAACAGGTTAGGGCCTCCGGTAACCTCACTCACTCAGCGAAAAACAACGTAAGCATTGCTTAACTGACGGTTTTCTGTGAGGCCGTCGAGCCGGCCCATACGTGCCGAAGCAGGGCTCTCCCACATTTAAATTTGAAGGGGAAGTTGTGTACTTATTACTAAAAGTGTAATCACATTTACATTAAAACAGTGCGTCGATAGTGGTGTATTCCCTGATCTAATGAAATTCAGTTAAATTATTATATTGTTCAAATCTAGCAGTAATCCTCACAAGGCTCAAGTTTTTTGGAAAAGGGCGGTTATACACACTGGCAGAAAGCAATTTGAACTATTTGCAACACTGCATTTTTGTTATTTTTCGTTAATTTTTTTTATCTTGACACGAAATGCCAGGACCTCTCTATAATTAAAACTACAAAATGATTTGTCTAAATTAATTAAAATTAATAAAAGAATTGCCTTACTATCTTAATATAAAACCTTTAAGATAGTACAATTTAAATAGGATTAAAAGTAAAAAATACTTTATATTTACTATAAAATATTAAAAACGAAAAATTATTAGGAACTTTGCGGTCGAAAAATTCGCGAAGACATTATTTAAAATACATAAATAAAAACTCGAGTTCGAGAGTTTTTATTTATGTATTTTAAGTAATGTCTTCGCGAATTTTTAATGATTTTTACATATTTTAGTTGTCAACTTTGGAGAATAAATTCATTAAATCACAAGGTAATAAGGCCGTAAGTTATTGAAATTTAAAGCTATTTTATTGCGTGTGAATTATAGGAAACATATTAAGCATTTGCAACTTGATGACGGATTTATTGCGTAAATGCGCAAAATTTAGTGTTTCGTGCACTGGCGGAAATAATTACTTCCAGTACAGTTGTTTGTCTTCCTACAATTTACTTTACGTTTGAGGCTCTAGCTTGCGTGATTTGGTTTTATATGTAATTATTGAATGCATGTTTCAAGTTGTCTTGGTTGTCTCTATATGAAGTATTCTAACCTCTTTAGAATAAATAACGGACTGGCATATGATCTTTGTCGATTGAATGTATTTTTTTTATGATTTAGGGGCAAACGAGCGGACGGGTCACCTGATGGTAAATGACTACCGCCGCCAATGGACACCTGCGACTCAGATGTCGCAAGTGCGTTGCCGGCTTTTAAGGTGTGAGTAGGGGAAGGGGAGGGAAGAAGGGGGAGGGAAGGGTTAGGGCCTTTTTTTTTTTTTTTTTTTTTTTTTTTTTTTTTTTTTTTTTTTGTGCGTGTGGAAACCCCCTCGGGCCGTCACCCCGCCGGGGTTTTCGACGGGGCGGTGTGTCGGAATCGAACCGACTAAAACCACACGGTGTGCCGTACTGCGCCTTAAGTAGGAGGGATCCGGGAACAGTTTTAATAAGACATCCGGAACCCTCCTAGCGCCTGCCCGCAAAAGCGCGGGCACCACCTTCGGGTAAAATTCTCTAAATTAGGCGACGTCCAGGCACACGCGGACGCCGCCTCCTCGCGGGGGGCCACTATAGCGGGTGGAGGGGAAAACCCGTCCCATCCACCCGCGGCCACACTCAGGGCGGCATGAGGCGCTGGTAAGCGCGCCTCCGCCGTCCGGTTCGCCGGCGGCGAATTAGGTCCGAGTGGAGATCGTCCTCCCGGACCCGTTCCGCCGCCTCCTTCTGCGAGATGACGTCCTCACAGAAGGTCGCGACCGCGGTAAAATTCCTGTCGCTACCGGCCATGGAGCGTATGACGGCCGGTAGCGAGAGATCCCCTCCGATGACTGCAGTGAGGGCCCGACGCTGCGTCGCCCAGGCGGAGCAAACCGCCAGCGTGTGCTGAGCCGAGTCCTCACTGCAGTCGCAGTGGTGACAGGCGGGACTCAGTTCCCTCCTAGCGACCGAGTGCAGGTACTTCCCGAAGCAGCCGTGCCCGGAAAGGACCTGCGTCAGTCGGAAGGAAAGGGTCCCGTGCTGCCGCCCTGCCCACTCGAAGATGACCGGCTGGAGCGCCTCCACGGCGGCAAAGCCAGCACGTGGAGCCTCCAGCCGGAACGACCAACGAGCCATGGTGGCTCGGCGAGCGGCCTCACGCCATTCGCGTACCTCTTCGGGCGGGGGCCGACTGCCGCTTCCCGCCCGGAACTCAACCGTTCGCCGATATACTTCGGCGAGCACTTCCGCCTCCAAATCCCACGGGGGAGTTCCGGCCAACGCGCACGCCGCCTCCGTCGACACGGTGCGGTAGCCGCGTATGGCTCTAACCGCCATAACCCTCTGAGGGCGCCAGAGGCGCGCCCTATTCTGGGCGGTCAGAGCACCCGCCCACACCGGTGCACCGTACAGTGCCATTGACCGGACAACCCCCGTGTATAGCCGTCTTGTAGCGACGCTGGGTCCGCCCAAATTGGGTAAGAGGCGCCCAAGGGCGGACGCAGCGCCGACCAGCTTCGGAGCAAGCTGTCGGAAGTGCTCGTCGAAGAGCCACCTACCGTCGAGGATCAGGCCCAGATATCTTATGTGGGCCTGAACCGGTACGAGGACCGAGTTAACCACGATAGAGGCGCCAGGGGGTGGACCACGACGGGGCCCATGGAATAAAAGGGCCTCCGTCTTATCCAGGGCCACCCGCAAGCCCAGCGCCTCGATGCGCCCGACCACCAGAGAGACTCCCCTGGTGGCCAGGCGCGCCGCCTCCTGAAAGTTCACCCCCCGGGCTGTGACCAACGTGTCATCGGCGTAACAAATTACGCCCAGCCCGGGAGGGAAGTCGCCTCGAAGGGCCCAGTCGTATCCCATGTTCCACAGGAGTGGTCCAAGGACAGACCCCTGCGGAACACCGCACGACATGGGCCGACGACTCAAAACTCCATTTCGGTCCTCGTACATGACGGTACGCTCCTCTAAATAGTCTGCCACTAGCCGCCTCAGGTACCCTGGCACTCCGTGATACTGGAGTGCTTCCCTGATGCAGCTGAATGGCAGACTATTGAACGCGTTGGCGATGTCCAATGACACCGCCAACAGCACGCCGCCACAGCTCACTACCTCCTCGGTCACGGCCCTCAGGCGCAACACAGCACCGACCGTCGAACGCCCCGCTCGAAAACCGAATTGGGCGTCCGACAGATCGGGGCCGACCTCGCCAAGGTGCCGGACGATGCGGGCAGAGAGGACCCTCTCAAACAGTTTACCCGCCTCGTCCAGCAGCACGATGGGCCTGTAGGCCGCGACCGAGTCGGTGGGCCGTCCCGGCTTCCTCAAAAGGACCAGCTTCCCGCTCTTCCAGCAATCAGGGAAGCGCCCGGACGCCAAGCTAGCGTCGAACACCTCCCTGAGGTGGTCGGACATGTGGTCAAGGGCAAGGGCCAATACTCGGGCAGGGATCCCGTCTGGCCCGGGGGCGGTATTCTTGGAACGGATCCGTAGAACAGCCGCCCCTACCTCCGCCTCCGTGACGGGCGGAACACCATCCTCTTCGTCCTCCCCGTCGTCTCCGGCCAAAGGGGCCATCGACGGGGGTACATGCTCCACCCGTTGCGGGAAAAGGCCCTCAACCACTTCCTGCAGGAAGCTGGGCTGGAGAGTCTCCGTAAGGGGGGGGCCCGACGCGCGGAGCTTTTGTTGCGCCGCGCGATATGGGCGACCCCAGGGGTCACGATCGAGACCCTCCAGCATCTCCTTTCTTTTTTCCTCTTTGGCGCGGCTAATGGCCAGCTTCAGAGTGTTCCGCGCCTCTCGGTACTCCTCATGAAGCTGGTCCTCTTCCCCCTCATCGCGGCGACGCCGCCGGCTGTGAGTGTAGGACCTCCGGGCACGGGTACAGGCCGCACGGAGGTCCGCCAGCTCCTGGGACCACCAGTAGACCTCGTTCCTTGGAGGCCGACGACCTCGAACGCGGGGCATGGCCGCATCGCAAATCTGCGTAATCGCATCGCGAAAGCGGCCTGCCCCCATGTCTACCTCCTCAGTCAGAGGCTGCGGAGACAGCCAAGAGTAAATGATGGCTGCCTCCTCTAGTAGGTCCCTGTCCAACTTTGAAACAGCCCACCGCGGGAAGCGGGAAGAAAGCCGCGCCGTGTGACCCCTTCTGGGGTCCTGGGTCCGGGAGAGCTCAAATCGGATATACAGGTGATCCGAGAGCGTCTCAACCTCTTCCAGGACACGCCAGTTCCTTACTCGTGCGGCGAGAGCAGGGGTAGCGAACGAAAGGTCCACTATCGACCCCCCCTGCTGTCGCACGCACGTGTTGGTGGAGCCTCTGTTTAAGAGACAGAGGCCCACCGATGCCGCCCACTCCTCCACGGCATCGCCCCGTGCGTCCGTCCTGGGGGAACCCCACGCAATGGACTTCGCGTTGAAGTCCCCCAGCACTAGGACGTGCCCAGACGCTAGTCGCCGCATCGAGGTCTCCAAGTTGTTGAGGAAAACCTCGAAGTCGCTCAGACTCCGGTTGGGGGAGAAGTAGACACCATATATGGTGATTCCCCCCCACTCGGCAGCAACATATCCATTACCCTTGTCTCTTAGCGACAAGGGCGGGGAATGAGCCGCCGTGGAGCCGACGACTGCTACGGAGCCGTCCCGGTCACCCATCCAGTTGGGACGGGGAGGAACGTAATAGGGCTCCGCAGCTACGGCTACACCAATCGACCACTCAGCCATGGTTTGCAAGAATAAATCTTGCGCACCGGCAGAGTGGTTGAGATTCGTCTGGACAAGGAGGCTGGAGACTTGGTCCATTTATTGGACCGTCTCTACAACCTCCTCCATGGGCGACGACATCGACGCACGACTGACATCGGAGGTAGCCTGGGTCGACTGGCTAACCCCCGATGTTTGCAGAGAAGCGCGGGGAGGCTTGCAGCCCCCCTGGCCCATCTGGTGGTTGGCGGGCAACTTACCCGCCGCACACGCCGGGCAGTGAGGGGGTGCGGAACATTCCGCTGCCTTGTGCCCCGGACGACCGCAGCGGAAACAGAGTCCACTGCAGTCAAAGCAACTAACGCACTTGACGCGGGTGTGTCCCGACGCTAGGCATTTAAAACACCTCATCGGTCTCGCCTCGAGAACTGTAACTTTGGCGTTCACGAAACCGATGAGGACCTTGCCGGCGTCGCCCATAATTTTGGCCGACGCTACGGGACAGCTGACCCATACCGCGCCAAGGCCTCCTGGGCCGGGGCGGATAGTACCAACTCTGATGTTGTCCGCGTTGCATCCCGTCTTCTCCTGAACGGCAACGCGAACATCCTCTACTGTCACAGAGTCGTCCAGGCCTGAGATGCGCAGATCCGCGCACTTAGTGGGCCTGGCGATCTTGACACCATCCGTTACAGGGAATATTCCCCGCAACTTCTCTGCAAATGAATCGGCTGCCTTGGCGCCTTCAGCCCCGGGGAATTCAAGTACTCGAGCCCCCGTCTGGGCGAGGCGCATCCTCACACCTGAGGCCCCGAACTCACCGGCGAGACTATCCCGGGCCTTCTTGAAGACGGCCGCATAGGATAGCCCGCCAATGGCCGCCTCCGGTGACACGGTGACCACTACAGCCGCAGTTTTTGGCGGCTGCAGTTTCCGTGGCTTCTTCTTATTAGGCACTGCCACCGACGACGACTGCGGTGTGGAGTCTGACTTCTTGGCAGCCTTCTTACCCCGCTTTCGGGACTTTTTACCCCCTGCGACTACTTGCCACCCATCGTTGGTGGGGCCAGCTGTGGGGGGGGGGCTAGGCATAGTTTTGGCACCAGAAGGGACTGCGGTGCTCGTCCCTTTAGATGCCGGGGTGGGGAGAGGAGGGAATCCCGACGCTGCCTTAGCCGGGGCTTTAGCTGGGGCCTTAGCCGGTTGCCCGGCTTTCGATGTGGCGGATTTTGTTGTGGCCTTAGCCTGTCGCCCAGGCTTCGGCGCGGCCTCAGGAGCCTGCCCCGACGTCGCCACCGCATATGGCACAGTCACACGACCACCCGAAACGGGAAGCGGCGTCGGGACTGATGCAGCCTTCTTGTCTGCGGCGAGTGGCGGCCGAACGATGGGGGCCGGAGGCAACCTTGCTTCCAGGCCCGCGAGGCGCCCGTCCATCATCCTCCAAACTGCGTCAGTGATGTGACGCAGGTGGGAATCCGGAACTGCAAGGGGAGAGGGGGAGGAAGGGTTAGGGCCTCCAGTAACCTCACTCACTCGGTAAAAAGCAATGTAAGTATTGCTTCACTGCCGATTTTCTGTGAGGCCCTGGGCCCACTCCGATCGAGCCGACCACGATAATTATTTTTGAATTATATACAAATATAGGGATTTCAAAGGAAGATAGGAAAAATTGACCTAGGAGATTTGACATCGCAGGGCAGAGAACCCTCGCCTCGTCAGAAAAAGTTTTAAGTCTATAAAATGCATGTAGTATTTAGAAATGAAATAAACAAAATAATTATTTACAGAAACCACACTTATCATTCCTCTCTGAATCAACAACATCCCTTTTCTGAAATACCTTTCGCAGTTAGAAGGAGTCTAACAGTAATTATTAAAAAAGCGGTTAACCAACGTCTTACGCACCAATCAAATACAAGGTTTGTGTCGCAATATGCTATCCATCTTTCTTAACACGCCTTTATTAACTTCGATTGTATTTATAACTAGTAAACAAACCTTTAAAGCCAATTATAACCTACTTCTAATTGTCGTATTGAAATGAAACTTCGTATGTATATGTGGTTCGGTTCATAATACTATAATTTGCCATCTTGGAGCTGATCTAATGATTGAGCCAGGAGGTGGATAGTGGAACTCTTCAGTGGCTACTAGTAAACCCGTCGAGTTTGAGCTCATATGATTCGTTTTGACGATAACAATAGATTGGGCATGGTAACAATGGTCTGATAACGATGAACTCAGTTTTTTTTAACTTTATTTTTTATTTTACTAGCTGCGCCCCGCGGTTAATTTTTTTAATTTTCCGCGCAACTTTTTTAATTTTTTTGTTTCATAAGAACCTTCTCCTGACAATAACAAATACAAAAAAAGAATTAACGAAATCGGTCCAGCCGTTCACGCGTGATGCCGTGACCAAGGGAAATAGGGATTCATTTATATATATATAGATTCTATAATTTGATAATATAAAAGAAAAACATCAGTATACATTATGGCTGGAAACAATGTATGTAGGGACACAATGTAAGTATAAATAACAAGAAGTCCAATATTAATGAAATATTGACAAAAATAACAAAATGGCTGGAAGCAACGCTTTTAAAACGTTAGAACTAAACTGTTAAGATATCAAGTTACATCGTTCCATAGCACCAGATATACATATTATCCAAATACCTTTCTTTGAAAGCTGGCAATAGCATAATTCAAGACTAAGTAATTTAAGATTATGGCTGCTAGATAAGTCATTTCACTCCATTGGTCACCTATTTGAGTTGTAACTGTATTGAAAAATCACTGAGATTGTTTTCATAACGTTGCGCTTTTTTATTGTTAAAATATATTAAAATTATATTATCTAACCATTTTTTTTTTATGTGTGGAAATCCCCACGGGTCATCTCCTCACCGGGGTTGGCCCCGGCGAGGTGGTATGTCGGACTCGAATCGACTAAAACCACACAGTGTTCCGTCACCGGGTCTTATAGCCGGGGCCTCAGGTGAACCCCGGCAGACTTGGCCGCTCCTTAAACCAGGCGACCCCACTATGAGGTGCAGATAGTTCTATCCCCTCTAGTTCAGAGAGGCGCGCGCGGGATACGTCGCGCCACCGTCTCGGGCCTGTCCTTCTGTCGCCCTCAGGCAAGCGCTCATTGAGGACGGAGATCGTTTTGCACTCTCCGGCGCCTGGTGCGTCTTCTGCGGGACGGAAGAGTACTTGTGTCCCGTTCCCTCACCGTCACCTCACAGAATGAGCCGGCGGAATCCCACGCACTCTCACTCTGGACCATCGACATAATCATGGTCTCTAGCGAGAGGCTACCCACACCAAATATTATCTAACCTGACATTCCACAGCAACATCTGCATCAATAAAATAGACGAAACTAACATTAATTAAGACCATTTTTGTACTCTATTTACGTGAAATAAATGAATCCAAATCTGTCAAGGTGTACCTTTAATATAATTCTGTAGAATACGATTAATAATGTATTTTTTCATTAAAATATATCTCTTTCTCTGCGACTTTTCCCAACTAGGTTGGGGTCGGCTTTCAGTCAAACTACGATACAGCCGAACTTTGATATTTTACGTGAAGCGACTGCCATCAGACCTCCACAACCTAAGTACTAGGCGATATCGAAGTTCTGTAGTTAGACCAGGTTGTCGGACTTTTTAGGGCTCCAACTACCCGTAACGAATGCCACAGCCGTTTGTATGGCAGCCGGGATATCTGAAAAGATATCTTTCAATGTAAATATTTACAAGCTAGACAGGTTTGAACAAAATTGGATGAATAACTTACAGAATAAATTCAGATCAATGGCACCTGATCATAATTTATACTCATGAAGGGGTGTTGAGAAAGCCCATGGTAACGAAGGTAGTATTGAGATGGATACCTTCGCAAAGAAATGGAACATGGATATGGAAATCAAACGCCAAACTTTTGAAAAACAGTATCCCAACAAAATTTTATCTAAGAAGAAATTGCCGCATTATCACATAATGGCTAAATCAATTCGTCATTGATTACATTACACGAGTTCCCAAATTTTAGATTTCAATATTCATGTCAAGCGTGTCTTCAAGCTCAACAACAGTCTATTGAAAGTCTTCGTGGTTGTCAAGGGTTATAAACGTGATTGTACATTATGTTTCTAAATCACTTGACATGCGATCATCCAACAGTGAAAGTTTGTTCCATTAAGTCATTACTTTATTGCTGGAGGGCTTTCTTTTAGCATGTGGAAGCGCCCTGGGCTTCACTTTAAGTGGTCGCACAAATAGGTTAAAGTTTAACAGATTAAATGAAACTGTCTTGTGGTAAACGCATCTACTATTGCCGACAGTAATTCCCGTGAGACCTTGGGTAACTTTTGTAGTCAGGCAAATAACTCTAGTCTTTGACTTAGGCCAGATCAGAGCTAATAAATACCCCGTCATCTTGAATTGCACGGTCTATTACGTCTCTTAGTTTTAATAAGAAAAGAATATAATAATACTAGCAGCGCCCCGCGGTTTTCCCCGCTTAAGTCCCGGTCCTGTGGAAATATCGGGATAAAAAGTAGCCTATGCGTTAATCCAGGTCTCCAGCTGTCTATCTAATCCAAGTTTCATCGCAATCGGTTTTGTGGTCTTTGCGTGAAAGAGTAACAAACATCCATCCATCCATCCATCCAAACTTTCACATTTATAATTTTAGTGGGATTTAATGACAATATCTAGAGCCAAACTAAACATAGCTACTGTAGTCATTGTTGTGTGCTACGAGTATATGCATATATTGCACCCAACAATAACTACAGTCAATGAGCATTCATTCGGCTCAGAAAGGGATTTACCACACCTCACACACGGCCGTCTGATCCTAAACTAGGCAGAGCCTGTAATATGGCAACCAGACTGCTGATAAACATACTTATATATTTCTAAATACATATACAAATATTATAGATAGGTTATGCCCAGACACAGAACAAATGGTCATGCTCGTCACACAATTATTTTGTCCTGGGTAGGAATCGAACCCACGACCTCTGGCTCAGTAGTCAAGATCACCAACCGCTAAACCAACAGGCATGTCAAACAACTTGCTAAAGCGGTGTATGTATGATCTAAATAAAATTCTGGTATCTGAAAATAAACTTGTATTGGGAGTGCGCATGAACTATTTGTACAATTTTAACTATGTACAATATACTTTTTAATCTTCATATTATAAGATAGCTGTCGATCAAACTTAAAGTCTTCTCTCTTCTGTTCTTTTTTACATCCCAAAAGCGATTTAGCTATCTTATGACATGCCAGAACGACGCTCATATCGATGAGGTCAGCTTGTACCATGGCTTCTAGAATACGGATAAACACACTTAATATTTTTTTTTGTAAATACTGTGTTACTTTTTTTTTGTAAATTTTGTAAATAAATAGATAGTATACAATTTTACATATATTATAATCACCCAGACCAAAGCAAATAGACATACATATTGAATGCAGCAATCTGCATTCGAATAATATTTTAATAACAGAGCGGATAGAATACGTATCTCTTGACGTGACAGCCGAATGGTCTACCGCCTCGCCACATATGTCATGTCATGGAAATATTAAAAAAATAAATAAACACACATCTTGGAATCCCGTAATCAGCAAATGAGTACCTACGCACTCGACAGCATTCAACGGATGTCGTAAGTGTGTGTTGAAGTACAGACAGTACGAATAAAATAAAAAGGTATTGTACCTTATAAATATTATCGTGATTGAGTCCTCAGTGACACATCTAATATGTATCAAAGTCGCGAAAGTTTAAAAATAAAAGTCTTCTGTAGAGCGGAGGTACTATCTCTGATACGTGGCTTTTTTTCAGTGAACATTTTTGAAGAGAGCGCATTAGGTTTGGAGCCGCTCTACGGAATTTGGAGTCGAGCGTTTTGTAGGTGCTTCACACTAGGGTGGGCTCTAGAGCCGATCGTAGTTAAAAAGGTTTTCAATTTCGGTTGTAGAACTCCGTTGAGGTAAGAAGTGTATTGCCTTTAGGGTTTCGTATAAATTTTATGATATGAATGGTTAAGTCCGTCCGGAAATCCTGGAGAATGTTCATGTTACTGTAATTCTTCAAAACATCTTATGTTCCTAAAAAAAATCTGACTTTTACACTCTAAGGACCGCAAAACTGTGAGTCATTTTTGAAAAATACTAATATTTAAACTACTTCTATATGCTAGCAATTTATAGATTTACCATGAACTTAGAAATTACGTGTAATAGCGTGACGTGAACACATTTTCCCGTTACTAAATCCTTTAATTAACGTACTCTAACACGCACTTGGTCGCATTTTTAAACGTTTAACACTAAATTTACATGCAACTATGTATTTGTTCAGGTACAATAATACTTATTGATAATAATTAAATAAAGATTTAAAAATATTTTAATAAAATAAGAACCTTGAATGACTGATGTGTTCAATCATGAGATCCTGCGGGTTCAGCGTTCACGGTTCAAGGAGTGGACCGTGATGATGCTCGGTGTAATTCGATTGCAACGCCGGGTAAACAAAAAGGTACAAGTATCATACCTTTTCATTATAAGAGCAAACAGAGGCAAGTTTTCGAGCCCGAAGCACTCCAGTGCTATACATATTTACACGAACCATACATTTCGCAGTTAAGTTCCAATTTACACTTTAAATATACATTTACTAGCAACCCGCCCCGGCTTCGCACGGGTAGCAAAGCATTATATTGTTTCTTTCCGACGTCATCGACAATCATCGTCATATTTCAGCAATTTTACACAAAACCTTAATGAATTAAACACGTAAAACTGCCTCATTAATTACTCCGTCTATTGGTGATAACCGTATCAAAATCCGTTTGGTAGTTATTGAGTTTATCGCGAACAGATAGACAGACAGACGCGGCGGGGAACTTTGTTTTATAATATGTAGTGATGTAGTGAAGTCGCGACAGTAAATAAATTCTCATACGTATTCCAAAATCCAGTGTTTCAATTTATTTAAACTTTTACACAATAGTTAAGAAATGAATCTACCAACTAGTATTATAATAACACTGGATCATGTTAGTGATACTTATGAAGAACTTATTTTCTGACTGACTCTACTTACCTTCAAACATTCAAGAAAAGAGCGTACTCCCATCTCAAAGGCCGGCAACGCACTTGTGAATTTTGAGTTGCAGGTGTACATGGTAGTCATTTACCATCAGGTGACCCGTCTGCTCGTTTGCCCCCTGTAATATAAAAAAAAATAAGTTTTCACGTATAAAAAACTTTCCATCAAAACTTTATCATACTTCATATGAACAGAAGAAAGGAGAAACAGCAACAAACAGAGAGTGTATTCAATTTAACTGAATCAAATGAAAAGTTAATTGAAATTAATTAATGTTATTTTGTCAGAACACGTCTTTTATAAATTTACGTGAATTTTAAAGAAGTTTCCACACAATTAAATCTAAGTTATTAGCCCTTAGAGCCACTCAATTATACCGTATCGCCCGCTTTCATGGGAACTACGTGGTACACGTGCTTGCGAAACTGGTGTCAAACAAAAATAATAGATTTGAAGTATTTTAAATAATGTAAGCCAGCAAAGTGTTAAGAGTATACACCCATGTATACATAGATATTTATAAAATATCTAAACTTTTCATCTATAACTTTAATGTTAACAATTACAATGTATTTATAGATGAGGGTTTTAGTTCACGTTCATGCCGTATTGAAATAGAGGCTCCAGTAAATATCTCACTAATAATTAATCAAACCTTAGTCTGGGTGTTCTTTGTGTCCGTTGTTTCTATGTTTGTAAAGCCCCCGCGACACAGGAGTAATTCCTAATGCGGGAGTTGTCTTTAAAAAAAAAAAAAGATAATAATAGCACCCAAACATGTGCCTTATAAATAGAAAATAATAAATGCTATGCCAATGGCACCTAAAATGACACTTAAAACACTGTATGTATTTTTGTGAAGAATTTCTATCTTAAAATTATAAGTATGAACTGCGCCAATAAAGTTTCTACAATACTTGACCAAAAAATTCTCCTTGTGTTGCACCGTCGCGCGTCGTGTCAGTATCAGAATGATTATAGCTATATATACCTAGCTTTCCTAGCTTATCTTTGTTAGTACAAAGATAAACACTGCCTAATAGCAGTGTTGCATAAATTTTGGGATACGCAAGTATCTCTAGTAGTAGTATTCTCCAGTTATCCGGTATTAGATTGACACATTGCGTAATATAGAGAGGCGTGTCTACCGCCTTTTATTTTTCTCACTTATTTCGTGGTCGTCATGTTCATAGCCTAGTACAGACCTCCATTGCGCTAAAGCCATGTCCATAGATAATTAACATTTAACAATAGACTGTTTGGGACAAAGAAAAAACCCTCTTAGGTCAGGTTCTCTAGGTTCCCTCTTTTAGTATCTCTATACTTTTAGAATATCTCTACTGATCTATTCTAAAGATCGGATAACAACTCGGATTTTCCTAAATATTCGAGAAGAACACAAGACAAGCTAACAACGTTAGCAAAAAGTATTGATAAAGTATTAGTGTACTACAGTTTTTGTTTGCTTACGATTAGAGTCGCAAGGGTTTCATGTGTCAACGGTCCACTGGTGTTTCGAATTTTCATAAGCACCGACGACCTTTTACCGT
Organism: Euplagia quadripunctaria; assembly: GCA_963859945.1. Classification (NCBI taxonomy): domain Eukaryota; kingdom Metazoa; phylum Arthropoda; class Insecta; order Lepidoptera; family Erebidae; genus Euplagia; species Euplagia quadripunctaria. The sequence goes on from OY982582.1 coordinate 1,118,168, forward strand.
CTCGTGGGTTACGAACATGTTGTTAATTTCGTCATATAAAAATAAAATCACACTCCAATTTCACCAGCGCCTGTACATCATTGTCCTACGTGCGTAAGCATCATAATACAATGTATATAGTACCGACATACATTCCGTCACTCGCTCTCGTATCATTGACCTAATGGCACAGCTGATGTGATTGTTCTTACTCTGGAGTAATGCGTGGGAGAGTACCAATAACTTGTAAAAATTCTTTAAAAAAAAAAAAAACAATTTGAAAAAAAAAACTATTCCACAAAATACTTATATGGTATTCTAATGGATGCCATTTTCAGAACTGGACCAAATTAAAATGGAACCACACGGGAAGGACCAGCTTTCAAATAAAAAAGAATCATCAAAATCGCTTCACCCAGTCGAAAGTTCTGAGGAAACAAACAAAAAAAATACAGTTGAATTGAGAACCTCCACCTTTTTTGAAGACGGTTCAAAATTACGTTCGATTATTTTTACAAAGTTGGTAGACATTTTTAATCTATGTTAAAATACGCTAGTGACATATTTTATTATTATATTTTATTGTCCTTTAAATGTTTAAAAATAAATGTTTAAAGCATGTTCTTACATACACTCACGCCTTTAAAACCGAAGGGGTGTATTAAACACCCACATTTGGCCAACTATAGTTTGGTCCCACCCACGTAATAGAAGGCAATCTTGTTGCCGTCAACCGGGCACTTTGGGAACAAAAGTTGGGAAAATTGGGAGTATATTGAAAGGGTAAATAAAAAAAAGTGTGTGTGTATTTATGAACGCACGTAAGAAGTTATACTTTTATCTAGTTAAATAAAGTTTATTTAAATATCATAATATATAAAACATACCGTCAACTAACCTCAAATTCTACAAACGTACTCAAACTAATATGTAAAAACCATTTTTATCACTATCGTGAAGTTGGTAACTTTTTGAAAAACTAAAATGTTGACTAGCTAACTTCAGGATGTCGGTTTTTCGTGACGGTGTGCGCGCGCATCGTAAAAATTTACTCTCATCATTTTTCCATAACGCGCCAAAAGAAGTATAACTTCAAAAGGGAGACAATAGGATGAAATAGATATTGCTGATACGGATGAATTGGGAGTGTTCTCATACTTGTAATTCGAACTGGCTGTTGCCAGGTCCAAACCCACTTTTCTTTCGTGTGGTAACTTCCACGGGTCATCACCTCACCATGGCTAATGGTGAAGTGGTATGTCGGAGTCGAACCGACTAAAACTACACAAGATAAAAAAAGTGAGACATGGTAAAATGTGGATTTTGTACACCTTAAGAGGCATTCGGTGTAAATAATGCAGAACAATCTCGCTCATAGTCTAAAATATAATTCGTTCGTTCGTGGGAGAGCCATGCTTCGGCACCTATGGCCTCACAGAAAACCGGCAGTGAAGCAATGCTTTCGCCGCGGGAGTGAGGTTACCCGAGGCCCTAAGCCTTCCCTCTCCCCCCTCTTCCCTCTTCATGCTCTTCCTCCCTCTTTCCCTTTTCCCACCTTAAATTGCAGCAACGCACTTGTGACTCTAGAGTTGCAGGTGTCCATCGGCGGCGGTAGTCATTTACAATTAGGTGACCCGTCTGCTCGTTTGCCCCATAAAAAAAATTATAATTTAGCTACAGTTTTCACTAGGCTACGGGTACCAGTCTTGAGTGGGATCGCTGTGATTAGCAAGAGGTTACTGCTCCTATGCTATGTTTCTTAAGTAAGTAACGACAAATACAATCGCCGAATATTCAAACAATTCTCAATTATAAGACCGCTACTAAGGCGTTTGACACATTTGAAATATGTACCTTGTAGTCATAATATCGACTACCGGCAAAAAAGTGTCATAACACAAAAACAGCTATTTCGAGAAAACACGACTTTTATGCCTGTGAATTGAACAAAACAGCTCAGTGAAAAAGGGAACTTTGTTACCTTTTCACTGAGCTTTTAACGATGTTTTTACAACAGATTTGCTATTCAATCCTTAAAAAATGTCAAAACGTACCTAACATGTGATATGACACTTTTTTGTGATATGACACTTTTTTGCCGGGAGGCGATATGTGTGTATTTGTAATACTTGATCCTATACATGCCTATAGTGTTTTTTTTTCTGCGTGCGGCAACCGTCGCAACCGGGGTTTCCGGTGGGGCGATGTATCGGAATCGAACCGACAAAAAATTTGCAATTCTGCGTCTCAAGTATAGATTATGGAATCTGCTGAGCGGAATTTGAGTAGTAAGTCATTGAAGACCATAAAATAAACTTTATTTGTATAGTCTAAACACAACAAAGGCTTCCAAGAGGTTACGATAGCCACCCTCGACATTCATGTTGATTTGATGCCACGGTCATCGTTCGACATTGTACTGTACCAAGTAGTTCCGGCGTTAAGAGATAGATGGCGATGTAACGCTGTAGTTTATAAAGCAATATTTTTTTTTATTTTTTTTTTATTTATATTAGGTTTATGCCAATATTATTAAATTCTTTTGAGAATTCATTAAGCCTCATTAAATTAAAATAGCTTAACCGGGTTCTATGAAAATCTTACGAGTTCAAGCCTTTCTTACAACTACGGACAGGCATTATACTTATTACTTTGCCTTTGGTCAGTAGCAGCCTTACGTTAAGATATAGCACAATTCATGTAACGGGTATGCAACCCTTTCTTGCTCGAGTTATTGCTTACATCCAATCCATCATAAATAAAGCAACCATTACCTTCCCTTCTAAATTTACCCTTTCAATATTCTATTGCAAATTTTCCCATAGTTATTTTAAGTGCCTGGTTTACGGCAACCGGCTTGCATACTATTACGTGAGTATGACAAAATTAAAGTAGGCTATTTAGGTAGGTAGGTTTGTATGGCTTTTATAGCTGTATGTGTTTAATAAGCCTCTGCCTATCCCTTCAGCGATATAGGCAGAATATTTCTGTCAAAGTGGAGACAATTGCTTTCAAAACCCTACAATGGGGTATAAAGAGTGCTTATTTAAAACCTTGATTTAAAAAAATAACGTATCTTTTCTTCTGCATCTCATATGTCGTATTTCCAGATTGTCATTTATTCGGTAAAAGAACGAATTAGAAAAAAAATTAAATTTATTATAATCAAAAATCCCTTCAACTCATAGTCTTCGAACGGCTGATACAAATTTTCTTGAATTATAGCTAAAAACTAAATCCAAATCGGTCCATCCGCTATGATGCCACAGGTACATAGACACACAGATACATACGTTATACTTATAACAAGAGGGGTACTTAAAAAAGGAGGGGTCCTTTTTTGGGTCGGGGTTAAAATTGAAAGGACAAAAAGAAATAAACAATGTAATTAAATTGTCTAAGCAATTAAAGTTCATTGTACTTTCGAAGATCAAGAATAAGTTAATTGATATGTTCGTGATCGCGTGCATACTATTATGTCATTTATTTGTTAATTATTATGGATTGACGGTTTAACGGTAAGTAATTATTACTAGTATATACTATTACACGATGTGTTGTTTAATTGGTTCTAAAACGTCAAATAATAATACTGCTATAAATTGTTTATGATTAATTTTAGACAATATTGGCTTCGATTTTGATGATGTTAATTATACATTAATTACTTTTTTGTAGTGTTAGCAACAATCTCATCACTGTCGCTACAAACTATTAAATTCGCTAAATAACAGTAACTGCTACTGCTATGTTGTTCGTATCTCCATCAGCACTCAAGTGATTGTTATGAACTTATAATACAATCCTTACTAATATCCTTACTAATATTATAAATGCGAAAGTAACTTTGTCTGTCTGTCGCCCTTTCACGCCAAACCGATTTAAATGAAATTTGGTACACAGATAGTCTAGAGCCTGAGAAAGGACATAGGCTACTGTTTAATGCCAAAAAAGGGGTGTAAGGGGTTGAAAGGTGGGGATGAAAAGTTGTGTGTAAGTATTGTCATATTTAGAGCTAGAAGCTTGAAACTTATTTTTTAGGCTGTTGATTCGATATAAATACACTATTCCACGCGGACGAAGTAGCAGGCACAGCTAGTATATAATAAACTCATTGTTATTAAATAGTGAACTGTTTTATCATCTATTATAGTTTGCCCCTATTTTTAATAAAATAAATACCAGTTTGATGTGGCGACATCATTGGTAAGTTATTTAATCCGAAATTCTTTAAGTTTTTAAATTTTATATATAGCAAGCCAATGGTGTCGATTCTATTGTCAGACTCACTAAACTAAAACCTAACTTAATTTCTTCATATGAAATTAACTTTGTCTTCTTCGCAACAAGGTCTATTCGTTACTGGGATCTATTTCTCATCGCCAATAAATTTCACTAAAACCTGTCAACGTATACTCAACTTTATTTCCACGCAGCGAGAGTCCCCATTTATTCAAATGCTGTATAATTGCCGTATAAAAACTTGTTCAAAACGAACTAAGATGACGTTATTTTAATCGACACCTACGAAGACGCTTACTAAAAACACAGAGCAAAAGAGATGGCATTCAACGGATAGCTCTCGCTATTAAAGTTTATTTAAGCGTGTCAGACTTTAGTCGACAAATAAATTGCTTACATCGATAGCGACGTATGTTACCTACTTATTTATATTTGAAATAAGACCTCGTTTCGAAGGATACATCTTGTATGAAGAAAATTTAGTCAATTATAGTTAAGAGAGAAATACAAGAGAATTGACACCAGTGTCCTTTAATGCCCGGTTCCCATAATCCAATAACGATTCGATTTGCTAACGGACGGTAAAAAATGTCGTTGAAAATTCAACGAAATTTTACCGTCCGTAAGCAAAACAATTCGTTTCTTGATTATAGGAACCGGGCATAGGACAGTTTATCCTAATTTGATCGTTATGTGTTTTACGATTTATTCACTCTCCCCGCTCTCCCCACTCTCCCCTCTATCCCCACTCCCCCCACTACCCCCACTCCCCACTCTCCCGACTCGCCCCCACACTCCCCACTTCCGGTCCCTAGTTTCCCTACTCCCACTCGCCCCACATGTCCCATTCGCCCCACTGTCCCCACTCGCCCCCATACTCGCCACTCTCCCGAGTAGGAGTAGGGAATCTAGGGAGATTTCCTACTCCTACTCGCCCCACTCGCCCCACTCCCCACTCGCCCCACTCTCCCTCCCTTGATTCTCTATTCCCACTCGCCCCTCTTGCCCCACTCTTCCACTCACCCACTCACCCAATCTCCCCACTCTTCCCACTCGCCCCACTTGCCCCACTTGATTCTCTATATCTCGGATTCTCTACACCCACTCGCCACACTCGTTCCTCTCGCCCCCTCTCCCCACTCACCCAATCTCCCCACTCGCCCCACTCTCCCCACTCGCTACACTCACCCCACTCTCCCCACTCTCCCCACTCTTCCACTCTCCCTCCCTTGATTCTCTACTCCCATTCAACCCACTCTCCCCACTCTCCCACTCTCCCACTCACCCAATCTCCCCACTCCCCCCACTCTCCCCCTCTCCCCACTCGCCACACTCATCCCTGTAGCCCCACTCTCCCACTCCCCATTCACCCAATTTCCCCACTCGCCCCACTCACCCCACTCTCCCCACTCGCCCCACTCGCCCCACTCACCCAATCTCCCCACTCGCCCCACTCTTCCCACTCTCCATGTCTCTCTGACGCTGTACTTGTAAATATGTATAAGAAACTCACCTCCGTCTTAAGAATTTTCGATCTCGTCATAAAAATATATATATTTTTTAAATATATTACACTAGGACACATTTTTCATACATTTTCGATCAGTGTCCACGCGACCCTGAAATCTGACGCGAGTTTAACATTTTTCACCCATCTTAAAATGTGCCCAGCGCCGCTAAAGAAGTTTTCACTTCCAAATCCCGTTTTTAGTTCTCTCGGGACTCGATCTGACAAAGCTGAGCGGTACCTACGCCTAAAATCCGAACTTTTCATCTGTACCATTGCAGTATTAACAAAATAAACATCACATTAGCATGTCACCCATAAGTTTTGCCCTGCCAAAAATCGTTCAACGCGGCTAAAAAAGTTTTTACTTCAAAAAGCTGAGTAGGTATTAGTGAATACGAGTAGCCATACTTGACACGTGGCATCTAACCACGATAATTAGTGCTATTATTGCATTCATTAATATGATTATAAATAGATACAGAACAAGAAAGGATCATGCGAGTATAGAGTATGCAAAGAAGCACACAGCCGGTCTGATGGTCAGTGTTTTGTAGTGATTAAGAAACTCCCAACTTCAGCAGTGACATTCCCAATTCGCCAAGACTATAAACCTATGAATTCTGTCAAGCTATTCACTAACAAAAGAAAAACAAGCGAATAGTGTTGTTAAACCGATGGCTTCTGTTCGATTGAGGTACTTTCCCATTTGTTCGGCACTAATTCCAGTAGAAATCTACCCATATTTAACAAAAATAAGACTATTGATAACCTTACTTCTTGTATGTTACCTGAACTCTCCTGTAGAAAGGCTCAATCCAGCAATTCCAATTCAAATCTGCTGTGATCCACCTCCCTTCAATAACTACTCGCCATAGTGAGAATAATGAAAATGACTCTGTCTTTATTTTCATTCGGACTGTGTGGAAGTAGGGCATTATTGAACTCGGCTGCAATCATCAGTTAATGGAAATCGAATTATATGTTCATGTTGCAGTCAGTAAAGGAAATTAGACAAATTCCAACTCTCTAAATTATATTTCAATGTAAAACCGTGTACGTATATACAGCATGTAAGTATCACCGTCGCGAATAACTTACAAAAACGTCTTTCTTTGGATACGTATCACAAGGCAAAAGTCAGTTCATCATAAAAATACGGGATTAAGGATTTACAGCCATCAGTTTGATTTTGAACTACGCAATGTAACGCAACACGCGTACTGTGCGGTACCGTCGAAGCAGTTGATTGCATAAATGTTTTGCTTTGCAGTTTTTGGCCGTATCGGGTAATTACTAGGTTTTTTCTAGTCAAATGTTCTGTTTACTCATTGTGATATCACTTTTAAGCAAAAAAATTAAAAAGAAAATTATGAATTTTCCGGCAGAAATTTCCAATGATTTTCTGCTCAGAATAATGGTCTGAGTACACTATTTCAGGATTCGGTACGGTGTCATTTATACCCTGTATACACATGACTGTCATATAAAAAACAGATTTAAAGAAGAATCGAATTAAAAGTAAAAAACTACCACTATCCACCTCTCTGCTCCATAACCAGATCAATTCCAGCCAAGTTATAGTATTTTCATTGAAATAAAACAATTTTTCACGGATTCTATCGCGATTTATTTGGTGTTATTATATTATACGGGTAGACTCCCCGTGACCCTGGCTGCTATATCTATAGATAGTAAAATAACACCAAATAAATCGCGATAGAATCCGTGAAAAATAGTTTTATTTCAATGTGTAAGATTCGCGTAAACTTTCGACAATATCATATAGTATTTTCATCCAAACTACATATACATACAAAGTTTAATTTCGATACGACAATTACAAGTAGGTAAAAATAGACTCCCAAGATTTGCTTACATACTTAGTTACAACTAAAGCTCATAAAAGCGTCTTAAAACAATACAATTAATACTAAATTATAAACTTTTGCGTTCCAAGATATAAATATGTTTATGTACGGGAATTAATGCGAATTTAACACAATTATTTCGCTTAGCTGGAGGTTTTAACTTTCAGTAGTCGCCGTAGAAGGACATCCTTCTCTAGAATCATCGGTGAGTTTGCTTCGACCACCTTTAAACTCATTAAACAAGTTGTAAACAGTGGCACGAGATGGGACTTAGTAATGAAATGCCAATCGAAGTCTATCGTAACATTGTTGTTGAGTAAGACCGCAACGAAAGTAGTAATAAATCATTAAGCGAAAATTTTCTCTAGTCAAATCCATTTCGATGCACGACAGATACTATTAAAATTACCGACAATTTGTAAAAACAAATGACATACGAAATCATTAAACATCTACAGTTTCTCAAAGAGTTCCTAATTCGAATTTTAAATAAATTTTTCATCGGCAGCTTTTCTTACTGGCATATTCGAAAAACTTTCAGTGTGACTCACGTATATTAAAGTAAGTTGTCGGCTATATAACATCACACTGTGCACTCATGTGACCTGTCACGTCTCGATGTCTGGCAGTGCACTGTCAGGCAGGCAGATCCACATTCATCAGACCTTTCATACACGCTCACCGGTTACGTACGTTTAACAAGGCCCTTATTTGCTTTTTATGGGATAGTGGCAAACGAGCAGATGGGTCACTTGATGGTAAGTGACTACCGCCGCTAATTGAGAACTCAAAAGTTACAAGTGCGTTGCCGGCCTTTAAGGTGGGACTAGCCTAAGGCGGGGAAAGGAGAGGAGCTAACCTCACTCATTATATGAAACACAACCCAAGTATCACGCCGTGGTATCACTCCGGTCGAGCCGGCGCATACGTGCCGAAGCATGGCTCTCCCACGAGCGAATTATCTATAATATGTATGTATTTAGTAACATGTAAGTATTTTTATCAGCAATCTGGTTATCATAGTACAGGCTCTACCTAGTTTGGGATCAGACTATCGTGTAAGAGGTGTAAAAAATATTTGAAAATCTCTTTGCATTCCTTTGAAATTTGTTTTGTTAGAAGTCTAACCTATCTAAGTGCTGGAAAACCTCTGTAAGTAAATAGGTTTCACAGTTTGGTCTTTTCTACTTGTCTCGTGTACGCACTCCCTTTCTAACATACTCCCGACGTTGCCTGTATATACCATGGTATCATAATGTCACCAAACCAAATAAACGTTTGTAATGTTATGGATGATGGCGAGAATAAACGTTATGTCAATTAAACCATTTGTAGGTATTTTTTTTATTTTCAGGTGTAGGAGTCAGTCAGAGTAAGTCAGTCGTGAAGCTAGTAAGTTACTTGTCCCAACGAAAAATTCGCAGATCCCATTGAGAAGAACAGGCAAGAAATTCAATCAATCACAAGTCATTTATTTCGTGTAACTAAGTTATGTGTTTCGAAATATGACTTCAATTATGTTCATAATATTTCACTAATACTCGTTCTTCATATAACAGAAGATACAGTACACCCAAATAGTTTATCTTTTCATTAAATAATTAAATTATTTTTTTATAAAATATACATATTATTCATTTATAGTAATTAAAATACAATGCCAAAGTGACAACTTGAATACAGTAAATAAAACCCAAAACCACTCATGTATATATTTATAACAGCATCAAGTCCTAGCATCTGGTTAAATCAACAAAATCCTGAAACTAAGACAATGACCTTGACTATATCTGCATCGTCAGCATGAGATCGATGACTGGCACTCACACACTTGCCCCAAGGCCCACACAAGTGTCGCTCCACTGTGTATATACATGGCTCAGTGCACGGCCATACGATGCAACGATTGCACGCTCTAAAAGATTTATAGATAAACGCAGTTCCCGGTGAAAATAGATAAATGCCAGTGCACATATCCAATGTGCACATTTCTATAGACGCTACCGCATACGTCGGACAACGTCCACTAACTCCATTTCGTCCACGTCGAAGGGACACCCGCGGTTTTTAACAAGATGCAGTGCCGCGGTATTGTCCTGTTGTGTTTTTGTGTGCTCTCTGCTTCTGCTGACACCTTTGGAGCCAGCCTGAGGCTTTTGGGCAAGGTGTACGATAACTGCGAAAAATCTCAGGAGATTGTTAAGTGCTTGAAGATTCAGGCCGTCAAATTAGCAGATAGGGCTGCCCGGATGGATTCTTTGCCGGTCCTAGATGGGATCTCTTTGGTGAAGAAACCTGATGCAGCAAGATCATCTCCTAATGCTCTTCCAGAAGATGAAGATCTATACGCGTTATCATCTGATAAACTTGATAAATATTTGCAGTTAACAACCACCAAGTTGATGCAAACGCATCGTGTCTTCATATCTCCTATGGATGTAGGTGAGGATATAGGACGGTCCATGAATGAAGCTAGAGGTAAGCTAAAGAAAATGATAGGACCTATACTTGCTGGTGTGGCGATCAAGGGTGGATTTTTTGCCATTGCATTCCAAGCAATCGCGATGATTGCTGGCAAGGCTTTGCTAATTGGTAAAATAGCTCTTCTGTTGTCGGCAATAATTGGATTGAAGAAGCTTGTTGCTGGTGGCGAGTCCCATGAGAAAACTACTTACGAGATTGTAAAGCATCCTCAGGTTTCTCAGAGTCACACGTATTCCTCATCCCATTACGGCAGTGACTTCGACACTACAGGGCCTGGCGGCCACTACAGACGGAGTGTAGAAGATGAAGCAGCTGCTCAGGATAGGGCATACAAGGCCTATGCCAGTAAACAGTAGTCTTCAAACAATAAAACAGGCTTACGACTCCTTAGATTTACAAAATTTACAACGACACGGCATTTAGTATTAGAACTAAATTATGCAAAACTGTGTTTTGGTCCTTTTGCAAAAGCAAAATAGGAATAAATATTTAACCAAAAAAATACATATTTATTTATTTTTATACTTATTCAACGACACTAGGTAGTTCAGTAAATAAGTAATTTATTCTGTAGCGTAGATTAAGTGTTCTATATTATTTAATCAATGCATAATAAGGATGATATAACATTATTATAATATTATTATGTACATAAGAACATATTGTGCACGTGTTATGATTAGTACAGTAGTCAGGTAATGTGTAATCAAATGCACCAAATTATAATGTAAATGATTAATTTATGTTGTAATTATACAAATAATAATCATTAATATATAATTTAATAATAATAATAATAAATTAGGCTAGTCGACGGGTACTGTGCATTTCTGTTTCTCAATCGTTTGTCCAATTTTGTAAAAATAGTAATAAGTTAATTAATAAGAGATTACATTTAGACGGTGCTGTTTAGAATAAGTAGTTAATTAATTATTTATTTTCTGTACTATTTATTAAATATTTAGGTCGTTTATCGACGAGGTGGTTACGCGAGTACCTATTATTAATTTTATAATATCCTCAATAATAGTGGCGTACTTTTAGTTTTATAATTTATAATGATAATTTATTTATTTTTTAGTAATACGATGATGAAAAATATTCATAATGCGATCGAGGAATGATAATCGAAAAAAAAATTATAAAAACGTTGTGTTTGTTTTATTTTCTTTTTGTTTTTTGTTTTGTTTGAAGATGACAGGTAAATAATAAAATTGATTGAAACTTTGTACTGTTGTTTTTAATTTAGACAAAAAAAAATATCGATATTAATATAAAAAAAACAACTTACAGTAATATAGTAATGTAAGTGGGCATAATTAGCTATCCAATTACATAAATAAGTATAATAAACATAAATATGTAATTCATATAATATCACAACTATTGAATGCTTTACAAATTTATTTGTAAAATAATTTACAAATAAATTTTGTAAATTATATCTTTTGTAAATCAATTTCCTATTTATTTATTTTTATATATATTTATTAATCAATTAATTTTATACAAATTAATATTTTATATTAAAAAAAAATATTAAAGAGTTTACATATCAAGATCAAGAAGGTTTACATATCCTATTAAGCGACACGCAAACTTTTTAAACGACCACAAAATTTTGTTAATGCTGTAGCTGGGTAATTGTCTCAATTAACCGATATGGTACTTAACTATTTTCTACTTTTACGCTCGACTGACCACTTTGTGAAATGGCTAACTTAATAATTTCCGAGCTGTCTCACTTTCTTAGATATACTTACAGAAAAGGCTGTCTAACATTTAGTGCAGAAATATTGAGGCAATAAAACAGTTTTAGTAGTTCAATATTATTGACTTCTTGAAAATTATTCTCTTAACCTAAAAGTGCCTCAAATCAATGACATTATGATAACCAAATAGACGTTGCTAAAGACTTCAACAAGGAGCCTTTGGTTTTTTTTGTGGTGACGGTGTGGGAGATCCTCATAGATGTCGTCCGCCCTGAAGTCTGTCTGTCTTATTGACTAAAAATAATCAAGTATCAGGGTGACTAAAAACCACCCTGATACTCCACTGCTTGCCTTTGATCGGGAGAGCGAGATTCGCCAATGCATTCTTCCGCAACCCCTAATAGGAGATGACCCACTCACCCAAGACGGGTCCTGTCACCCGATACGACCGTCACCCGTCCGTAGCACTTTTCTGAGAAACTCGCGAGACACACTGCACGCTGCCTCTCGGGCCTGTACCTGTTCGACTTCCCGCAGGCCGCTTCCTGAGCTGGCCGGAGATCATAAGGAGCTATTAGAGGAAGACACTGAAACAAATCTAGATGAAGTGGTATTTTTTTACCGACTTCAAAAATGGAAGAGGTTCTCAATTCAACTGTATTTTTTTTTATGTTTTTTACCTCAGAACTTTCGACTGGGTGAATCGTTTTTGATGATTCTTTTTTTATTTGAAAGCTGGTGCTTTCCGTGTGGTCCCATTTCCAATTTGGTCTGGTTCTGACAATAGCATCCATGAGAAAACCATATAAGTCTTTAATGGAATAGGTCTTTTTTGAAGTCGGTTTTTTTTGAAAGATTATTCTTTTAGTAGTTTTAAGCGGTAGACATTGCATCGTTAGTTTTTTTTACAGTTTAAAGAGTCTAGAGGAGTTGTAGATTACGTTTCCTTTTTTTTATCAACTAAGTTATCAAACAAAGGTAGCCGCATTCTGGTGGGCGGTGGGGTTACTAATATTTGATGCCAGACCAACACCAGAGATGTCACTCACGTTACCAATCTGTATAATAATCAATTCTAATAATTTTTTTTTTTTTTGTTTTTTAAAGACAACTCCCGCATTAGGAATTACTCCTGTGTCGCGGGGGACTTTACAAACATACAAGCAACGGACACAAAGAACACCCAGACTTGGGTGGGAATCGAACCCACGATCTATGGCATAGCAGTCAGGGTCACTAACCACTAGACCAACAGGCCAGTCTATATACATGCGAAAGTAATTGTCTGTCGGTTTGTTACGCCTTAACTACTCAACAAATCATCATGAAATTTGCATATGTTGTCTGAGGTACAAAGAAGGTCACAGATCTTATCCAGGAAAAAACGGTGTTCCCGAGGGATTTCAAAATATCTTTCAAGCAAGCGAAGCCGCGGGAAAAGTCTATTGTGTTATATACGTCCCTCTTTAAAAATGAGTAAAAATCGTAGAGAACGAGCCAGATATTTCGAAACCCAGAATAAAACTTTACTTATGCGGAAGTTTGTATCCTTCTCACACCCATGAATTGACAATTAATCGCTTAGATTTTTATGTAGCAAATGGTCAATGACTAGGCAACTTTTAATTATATTAATAATATCAGATAGTTGTTTATAAAATATTACTATTTAATTAGTAGTTAAGTGTGTTGTTATAAATGATTATAAATATCTCGATGTGATTATATCGATAAAAAAACAGTCAGTCGTAGGACTGCACGTCAGAAGTGAAAACATAACTTCATAATGTATTTGCATATACATACACACACACACACACATCTGTATATACTTAAATAATTAGGTTAAAAATAAAAAGTAGGTAATAACATATCTAAATGTATACATAGGGTACACTGGAAGTTCTGCGCTCCTGGCCGATTTCGATTCGAAATTCAAACATTTATGTGCATAAATGTTTGAATTTCGAATGTTATATTTTTTTAAATACAAGAAACTCGGCTCCATCTTACGAATTTTCGATCAGGTCAGGTGTCCTGACGCGAGTTTAACATTTTTTACCCATCCCAAAAAGTGCACAACGCCGCTAAAGAAGTTTTCGCTTCAAAAATACAGTGTCCTAATAACTATATTGTAATATTTTTACTTAAGTATTCTAATACGTCATCTATGTAGTAGTTGTAGTATAAGTTTTGTGGAATTATGAACGCTATACCGACATAGAACTAACAAGCTTGAGGAAGAATATAGTGAACTATATCAAGATACACATTCTATGTAAAAACTATATGCGTGTGTGTTAGTAGGTGTAACGGAAGCGATGATTAACAATTACTATAGGCTATCCTAGGCGTAGTTAGAGCAAGACTAGACCGCTATATAACTGTGTTAAATATAGATAGGAGTTCAGATGTTTGTCTGTGCAAAATGTGATAACTTTATCTAGAAACTATACATATACTATATCTACACTAATATAAAAAATATATATAAATATCACAGCGAAAGAGGTTTTTTCCGGAATTACCAGTCGGAATTGAAAAATTATTTTGTAATTGATCCATTTTTGAGGAAGGTTAGCGGAGCAGGACATAAAAGAGTGAAACTGTGGAAAACAGACAAGTGTTATTAATTAAAGTTAATGATAATAATAATAGCCAGTTCAAGTTACTGATATGACCCTAATTCAAAGTCTATTGCTTACACTCGAGAAGTCGAGTGTAAGCAAAAGACTTTTTCCTTCCATTGCCTTTTAAAAATTTTTCCTTCAGTATATTCCTAATTTTCCCATTTTTAATTTCCAAATTAACCGGTTATATATTACGTGAGTGGACTGAATTAAAGTTGGCAAAACTTTGGATTAATGCGCCTTTTTCTACTCCTTCAGGGGTACAGGCAAGAGTTCATGCAAGTTTACTCATAATAATCTCACAGACATTTTTTTTTAAAGAATACTAGCACTGTGGGTTACATGTTACTAGTATTCTTGTTAATCCCTCCAGCTAATTTAAAATGCTTGTGTTAGGAGTGGGTGGGTAGTGCACTGTGTGGGGCTCGAACCCGCAACCACTTGATCACAAGTCCGACGCGGTAGCCATTACGCTACCGCCGCTTACAGATATATCACAGAGACGCATGGAACCTTTCTACATTGTCTCCATAACAATTTCTGGACTTTGTATATTGGTGATGATTTTGATTAGGTAAAAGCAGCATCGGTAACTTTTCTTACTTACCCTATATGTTAATCCAGGTCTTCAGCTATCTACATACCAAGTTTCATCGCAATCAGTTCGGTAGTTTTTGCGTGAAAGAGTAACAAACATCCATCCATCCATACTCACAAACTTTCACGTTTATAATATTAGTAGGATAGCCATACAATACAAGTTGTGATTAGCGGGTATAGAAAATGCTGCACGTATTCGGTAGCTTAGTCCTACTAATATCATAAATGTGAAAGTTTAGATGGATGGATGGATGTATGGATGGATGGATGTTTGTTACTCTTTCACGCAAAAACCACTGAACCGATTGCGATGAAACTTGGTATGTAGATAGCTGGAGACCTGGATTAACGCATAGGCTACTTTTTATCCCGATATTCCCACGGGATCGTTACTTACGCGGGTGAAACCGCAGGGCGCTGCTAGTTTTAGAATAAAACTGCCTTGTTAATTTGAATGATAATAGGATAAACTAACATAATATTTGTACTTATTTTGATTTATTATGTAATGAAACCCCAAGCAAACCCATCGGTAAAACAAATGCTGATAACAAACGAAGAATTCTATTAAAGAAAACTGAGAAAGCCTAGTTGTTCACGCAAAACTATAGCGCACGCGATACCTAAACATAACTCTTTGGCATTCGTATAAAAACTGTTGAAAGTATTCACTGAGCTGTAGTGGTGCTTTATAAACTGGCACCCGCTTAGTGCTATTGGAGACTAAAGGATCTGGCGGTAAGAAGATAGGTATCAAATTATGAGTTGGGACAGCTTCTGAAAGGCTGATCAACGCAAAAATTAACTAATCGTATGTAAAATCTCTTGCATTTATTGAATTACTGAAAGCATGATTTGGTGTTTTGATTTGATCATCGTATCAGTTAACAGAGCTAATTTTACTGTAATTTTTTTTTGTCAAATGCCATTCCAATGTTCAATGAAATTGATTACCATTAATTTTTCTTTTATTAACGTTTCTATTTGACACCACTGTTAACTTGAGAGGTCTGTTAGTTAAACAGTATTTTTAGCAGCCTTTCAGATACCCGGTGTAAGCAATATAGAATAATGTCAACCCCTGTCAGGGCAGGGATAACCAAGGATCACCAACTGAGATAATTCATCACTCTTCATCAGTTTGTCAACGGTGACAGTAGCTAAAGGTATACCTCAACGATTTCTGCCATATGGAGAAAGCAAATCACACTCAATGGACTCTCTTCATCTTTGGCATGTAAAAATAAGATTATTGAAAGCAGTACTCATTTCTGTCTCATTCATTTTATAGTTATTTTGAATCTTCACGAAGCATCCGATCTTAGCCTTTAAAGGTTTTTAATAAAAGTAATATTTTTATTTATTTATGTACAATTGTGTTAAACAATCCGTTTGCTGAATAGACACAAGAAATCATATATCTCTGATGACATTTATAAGACTCAGAGTTTTATAGTAGGTATAAAACTCTGAGTTTGTTTGATACATATACAATTATACTAATATGTTTATTACACTAAGATGGCAAATAAATAAGCGGTTACCGTAAAAGTAACTAAAAATCAAATCCGTCGTTTTTCTACGACGACGACGGAATTTTTTTTGGTTAATTAATACTTTTTAGGTGCATTCGTAGCAGTTATAATATTTTTCCCAATTGTTAATCAGAAGTAGTTCCTTGTTGCGCAGTTATTTTCATCGGATGTAGACCGTGAAATTATAGACACAGGATGTACCGTGCTTTTCTTTCGACGAAGAAATGTGTTAGTGCGGTTATAATTAAATGTACTTAGTGGGTTAATTAGAAAATACACATTTGCTCGTTGACTTATAAGTATGGACGTATTATTAATATTGGAGATAACAAAACGACTATGTCTGTAACTTAGTCTTTGAATACATGGATATATATAAGGAGGGTGACAAAGTCGTATTAAAAATAGTAAAAATTCATACAATTCCGGGGCGTTAGGATTAAACTAAGCTGACTTGTAAATAAACTTTTGAAAATTCGCCCTTTAAAGGAGTAAAATAAGTTTTAGACAAAAAGTAAACAGTAGACACAACACTGTTCATTAATTATAATTTTATTATTAATTAGGTACAAAGCATAATCAAATTAAAACACAAATTAGAATTGACTAGTTCTAATAAAGGTATTAAAAACATATAAACTTAACCAATACTTTGCAATACCAATACTAACCACCCCCCAGTCAGATGGACCGACGACCTGAGGAAGGTAGCTGGGAGGGACTGGATGCGGAAGGCGGATGACCGGGTACTATGGCGCCTATTGGGAGAGGCCTATGTCTAGCAGTGGACTACAATAGGCTAATTGATGAACCAATACTTAATTATAATATCACTATTTAGTTTCTTAAGAAAAGTCATTTGAATATAGCCATAATAAATAAGATCAGAAACGTGGACTAACAATAGCACCAAAGTTTATGATTATGATTCTATTAAGGAGGGCTCACATTACTAGGTTTTGGGAGGGATTCTAAGTAGGAAATCACATTAATGGTCCCTCACTGAAGCATAATTAAAAGGAGGTGAACAAATAAGATCAAAGTGCTTTTAAATGATAAAAATAAATTGCCAAAACAATTACATCAATAATGTTATACAATAGAAATCAAATGATATCGCATCAAGCATCAATACATTATATTAACTTAATAGTATACAAACTAATACAAATGATCCTCGAACGCTATTAATATTATCATTATGATAATTCATCTTAAGGCAACAATGACACTACGAAACCTAACGACGATTTATTACAGGCACTTAAGCACTCATTACAGGCAGCATTAAAAGTAAAGTGATGGAAAGAAAAGGCACATAAAAATTAGGCCGCTATGTTAACTGAAAATAAATTGTAGTAAGCACGTCCTTTTCAAAGAAATAAATAGTAAGTAGATTTCACTCAAGTTCAGGCTACGCAGGAGTGCTTAGAACCAATTAAACCTTACAGAAGACAGAAAAGAGGGCTATATTCAAACCAAATCTGTATTATTGGTGTGAAAATGTTTGAAAGTTATACCCCTTACAGTTAGACGGGCCATGTGTTTGCTCAACAACGTAGCTGCAAAATAAAAGCCACTCAATTGTGATACCTATCCTTGCCTACACAAAGCTGCCTCTAGTAAACACAAACCTATAATCTATCCTCTTATTTTTCCAACTTAACCAGTATTAATTGGAGTCCATTGAAAGTTTCTTGCGTTTCTTATACTGACATCATCCCTGGCATCGTTGTTGCCATCATTTTTAGTCACGAAGAGACGTTCTAATCTATCCCTTAGTTCTCCTGGAGTTATTGGTGAAGCTGTAGTCGGATCTGCTGATTTCTCTCGATAGTAATGGTCCGCAGACGGTTGCCGGCGATAATAACCTGGAAAATTCAAATGTGTGTAAATTCAGATAAGGATAGTTCTGTTGGCAGATAGTTCTTGGTAAGTTATGATCTTCAAATCGCTTTAGAATTAAAACTTACCAGATATTAAGGACCTAAGATTAAAATTAATGAAGAACAATTAGATATTGAAGTACTTGGTTAAGAATGACGTCCGAGAGTATTAAAAAAGGACAAAATTCAAATTTATAAAGAAGAAGAAGAAGTTTTATATTGCTAGAATATAATATATGTAAACTTAGATGCATTCAGCCCTTTGTAGTAACTGTTAAAATCAGTCGTATAAAGTATCTAAGAAGATCCTATTTCTTAAACTTTTAAACATTTAAATGGATTGTAAGAAAACAAAGACAAGCAGTATAATATTGTATAGACTTAACAAAGAATAAGCAAGCTAGCTACAATTATGTAAAAATCCTGTTTCCATAAGAAATACATCAAGCATATTACACATACTAGCTGTAGGGATTGACCTTGTATCACTGTAGTGATGACCGATTGCTATCAAATATACACCAGAGAGAGAGTACATCCATCTCATCAAGATCTCGGCGAATTAGCCTTGATCCGTGAAGAGTGTCTGTTGCCTAAGAGACCAGGTATAAAACCGGTAGAACAGTAAACGCACCTTTAAAACATACTGCAAAACAGCAAGCAGCTTCCTTTATTTGAGAAGGGAAATTTAGTTATTTGGAAAACATTTAAAAAAATAAGATAAAAATGTAAATATGACACTGCAGCGGAGAATAATGAGAAAAGCACAGTGGATTAATTCTATCAAACCATGCAAATTTTTAACGATTCATTATAGATAAATACAAAAGACTGAAAAGAATTCTAAGCTGCATCCTGCTCATCCAATAAAGCGTGAATCCTCCAAATACTCACATAATCCATTAAGAGGCATTTTCAACGTTAAGAATAGCATGTTATGGTCCAGAATACTTAAATTGGAATATGTCATGTGAAGGCTTTGTTACAGTGCACCGGCAAGAGGTCATTGTACCTATCGGAAACGGAAACGTTGTGAATGTCTCCGAGAGTTTACACTAGATGTCGGTAATTGTTAAGCTTTATACAATACGGGATACTTATACATATACAGTACAGATACGGGTTATAATAAACAACGATCACTTTGTGTAAATTTAAAACAGCTATCAACAATTACTAGCTCAATTCCTTTAGAGATAATAATTATCGGATTGTATAAAATTTTACAAAAATAAATGAATACCATTTTAACACAATATTTTAAAAAAATCTGTAAGTTAAACTACACAGATAAATTAAACGTAACCCATATATTATTTTTCCAGAAGGGGCAATTTTTTTTTCTGTATAGTGGATTTAGAGTTGCATATAGACAAGGATAGTTCCTTGCAGGACTCCCCAAATTTATATTGGAAAATATTCTATCGGGAAACTATCAATACAGGAGTATACTCTTATTACCCGTAACCTGTAGACTTCAAATAAATCGCTAGTGAAGCTCTTTCGTATCTCCTCTAAACTATACAAATATAATTAAAAAAACATTTTTTCGCTACTAATTAATTACCTTTCATAGTTTGAAACTAAACCTCTACATTTAATAGAATATTCTTTCTTGTAGACCCTAAAGATAGAAGTACAAGAGATCTTAAGTATTAATGTTAGGTACAATGGGTGGTTTTATCGCTATAAGCGGTCTCAACCAGACAATCTTAGAAACATTAGGGAACCTTAATATGAAACTTAAATTGGTATAACTAACCTGAGGGGTGATGATCATGATGATCATGGTAATATGTTGCAGGTTCGTGCGAAGTGTAGGAAGAAGAAACAGATGGTCCACCTCCGAACAACGAACTTTGACTGCCAAAGCCAGAACCGAATACAGTTACAGCCAGTAAAGCCAACTTAGCTAGTAAAAAGGCCTTCTTACTAGCAATGAGTAATAGACCCAATACTAATGGTAGTAATGTTGATAATTGGAATTTGAAGCCGAGTAGGAATGGTACCAAAAGATTTCGTGCTAGAAGACGACCTGAAAATAAAACAAAAGCCTTAATAAATATCAACTAACATATTTCGGTTATATTTTAGTTTTTTTTTTAATAATCGCAGTTTTTTACCACTTGTATTTATTATAAATTATACTAATAAATAAATAATAAAACACTTTTCCATAGAATTAATAGCTAACTAAAGTAATCGTTTTTAGAGTCTAATAAAAAGTAATTAGTATATAAAATTTATCTAAAAGTATGATTGATACGTTTACAATTTATTTATATGAACATCTATCCTCAAGAAGTTCATTTCTTAATCGATAGATAGCGTGGTTTCAAGTTCATTGTCAAGCAAATCTTGAATCTGTAACTGGTTTTAAATTCATCAAATAGATGGCGTGAAACATAAACAAAGTTAGTGTAACTTTGTTTATAGTGATTCGTTTGCTATACTTACGAAATATCTCTAAGCCTTATCAAACAAACAATAATCATAAGGAGGAAGACAATGTAGTCAGGAAAGTAAATTATAATGATTTAATTCTGGAGTACGCAATATTAGTACTAAAAATCAGTTAATATCAAACTCATATCATGTTTGCCGACCAAGTTTTTAAAAAAATACTTCACTGCCGACCTCATCTTAACCGGAAATCATAGAAAAGAAAAAAGAAAATTTAAATAATAATATCAAGGGCGGGCTGTAGTAAAAGGATGATAGCTTCATCCTTTTACTATAGTTATAAGAACATCCACCTAAATTATTACATAACAATCATCATAACTAAAAAACAGAAATATAGAGTCTTTATATCATCCTATACTTTTTAGGTGTTTACTAAAACTAGCAAGGTGCTTTTAGTCTACAACTGATAATCCTTGAACCTGCATTACGTCAAATTGTTAATAGTTTTATGGATATGTAATTTTTATCTCTTTACACTTAAATATATTAGCCAAATTTGATTACTTAGTATAATGATATACCTGTAGATACTTCAGTAGGTTGTTGATACGTTCTGTCCTTGATTTTAGGATCCATGACAAATTCAAGTACTCCATTAGCTAACGTTGGAGCTATCCTCATTACTAGTCCAGGATAAACTGTACTCAGGTCCCAGTGTAGGGACCTTTTAGAAATCAAGTGACTGGCATCTTCAATTATGGAGCTACAAAAAAAGTTTTAAATGGTAAAACCAACTTTTGTCTCTTGACATTGAATATGTGATATGAAATATGTATATTATACTTGTGATATTAGGCAGAGTTTTTATAAACACAATTAAGATGATGATGTAGATAATTTGGAGGAAACTTAAATTTATTTGTAGTAAATAAACTTGAAAGAGGAAAAAACCATTTTTATAGCAAGTTATTTATAATAATTCAAAATTGTATTACTGGTTAAATATAATAAGCTATTAACTATTAATTAAAAGGTGCTTATGTAGGCTACAATTAACTTTGCTGTCTTGTAATGAATATAAGCCATACCGAAAATCCATAGGATCCTTATCAAGAAACGTTCCAATATCTCTTGGAGTTTTTTCATCTCGTACAAATGTCACACCCGTTGCCAGACTGAAGGTCTCAGTTTCATCAAATGTATTCAATTTATTTAGGAGCTCTTTACCAAAACACACACCGACTTCATTACCCCTTCTTACACTTAGGCATTCATTTAATTGAGACTGCTCTATATTGTTGCCTTTTAACTCTTCACCTTCTTGAAGTTCAATTTGTATCGGAATCACTTCTATGACAAGTATTAGGAGAACGACAAAAACAAAACCATTTCTCGCACTCATTTTTGTTCTATTTCGATCATTGATACACTTTCTATCAACACAACTATCCTGTTCACCTTATATGCAAGTTTTAACAAAACAATATAAGTCCTCAGTACTTTATAGACTTTCTGCGTTATGTTCCGGTGAACTTTGCCATTGTTTCGGCTGTTACAACGGCTTCTCATACAGAACAATGGGGTGAAAATTTGCCGAGGATAATTTGCGAATGTATCTTTTGGAACAATCTCTAATTCTGTTACGGAGCATTGTGTAATACATGTAATTTCTGATGTTAGTGAAATTTTGTTTTTGAATACTGTTAATAAACTACTCCGATGACTGTGGAGATGAGAATTAGTTAGAATACAAAGATACGGCTATTTGTTTATTAAATGATTGTCAGACTTTTATTGGACTAAGAATATCCGAATAAAAGAATCATCCGAATAAAAGAATCATTAGTAATCAGTTTAATAGGTAAATGATAAAATTCTGATCTGGAGCTCAGCGTAGCTTGTGCTATGCGTTCAAGACCACGGATAAACATACTTAGAACCATTTTTTTGCAAATTCCTATTTATGTTTCGGGAACCGCACCAATCCCTAATGTAGCGGTCGATTGCTGTACAGCAATTCAACAATAACAACGTATGATTTTTGAGATCGAAAATTGTGTGTTGGAATATTAAAACTTTAATAAAATTACACGTGGCTTTGAAGTTAATCGTTTTATCGGACAATTCTCACCGATTCTTGACTAGGAAAATTTGGACCATTAAATTGAAATTTTGTACTCATCAAGTCCTATACCCCAAACACAGATCTGAAACGTAAATAAAGGATTTTTTTTATATGAAGGTCACATTTGGATGTCAAATTAGAGAAAAAATATAATTGCAAACTGTACCGTGTGGCATATTAAATGAAAGGGCTTGTTGTGAGGCAGGCCCTTTCATTAGTCAATCAATCAATATTTTTAAATTTATTCAAGAAAATAGATGAAAATTGACCATTCTTCCATCCTTATCCCCGAAACTACTCAGTCTAAGATTTTTTAAAAATACGGAAAATAGTTTTTAACTATAGATTGCCAGAAAGTCTAAAAATACCATTGTAAATCTCTCCAGGTTGTGCATGCAAACTTACATTTGCAATTTATCGTATGAAACCCTTTCCACGCAAGTTCAACTCGCACTTGGCCTATTTTTTTAAGTACACACATTATCGTATGAGATCAAAAATTAAACAATATAGTATGAGTGAAAATGGCTGAGCAAACGGAACCCACATACTGTTATTTTACACTAAACTTCATTAATAAACAGGTTACGTACTTATATAGAAACTTGTATAATATTCGTATACATATTATGCACTATAAAAAGCCTTTGACACTATGTTACCTCACAAACTTTTGTAGCAATGTGTACAAAAGAAGCTATCATGGAATTCTAACTCTTATTTATTTAAACTGAAATTCGAAAATTAAGTGTTAACTCATAAGAAATCATATAATTTCAAAATGAAGTCCGGTCGAAAAGGGAAAGTGTTTTTTATTTAGTCGACTCTCTTAGTAAAAGCGTCTGGCGTAATATTTTTAATTTAAATTGTTTAATAAATGCATATTAAGCGTAGTTTTATTTAATTGTCTAAACGCTGTATGAGATATTTTTATCATATTATTCTTTTTCACATCGAAAAAAGGGATATAATTATATATTCACGCGGAAATTAACGCGAATAATACATAATTATATCACGGAAAGCAAAAGTTTAAAAGTTCGAAAAAGGGGATCCCGGAAAATGTAAAATTTAAGTAAATTTTCATGAATGTTAAACAAATTCATTGAAATGTTGACAGGAAAACGTTTATCAGTATCGGTTCACCTATACCAGATAAATACAAGTTAAGCTCATCAAGCTGCTAGATCTAAATAGTATCTAATATAAATTAATGAATTATGTACTTTTACATTTCTCGCGTAATTTTATTTAACTGTTTCAATAAAACTGTTTTAAATAAGGTCCGTGTAATTTGAAAATGTGTAGGTATTTCAGTAATGTACTGTTTATTGTGTTTACGACCTCATTCATGACCTATGTGAATGTCGTGCATTAGTCATCGACGAGATGCTTTCGCTGCCTTCACCTGAGACCCAGCGGCTTTCTGTATCTCATGTGTTTTATGTAACCTCCCCCTCTTTACTCTCTTACATGTAATGACCATTCCAACTCTGCACCTATTTACTCACTTTCAAAGAAAAAACTACCTTACGTGAGATGAATTTAAGAGTCTGTTTTACCTAACCTTCGATTAAAACTGTCAATTTTAAATTTGTCCGAGTAAACCATCTCTAGAGTTCACACACCTTTAGAAGAGTATTCATTCTTGATGATATTATTAGACTTTATACCCGAGTAGTAAAGATCAAAATAGTTTAACAAATAAAACATGGAACTGGTATTTGCCTTGTCCATCGTACATATTTATATTTCCTGCTATCATATTACAAACTTAAGCGTCTTCACCAGTATTTCTATGAGCATAGAGTTTAAAATATTCCATTTGTAGTTTTATAGGCAGCATAGCTGTTTTTGTAATTTGCTTTAAAGAAAAGCGTTGGATGTAAACCGGACACAGGAACGCGTGTGAAGTGAAATTTCTTTTTTCTCTCTTTTCGAAAAAGGATGTTGTTGGTTGATTTGACACAAATATTTGTAGGTCCATATAGTTTCATGTAATTAAGGAATGTCGTGTCTAAGTTTAATTCACTTGGGAGTTTGATAAAGGTTTGGAAAAGAGTTTCGCGATAGTTGACAAGTCAGCTTTGGTTTCCTATTCAAACAGGAAACGCTATTTCTTCTTGATAATTATTTAATAAGTTGAGTAACCCGAGAACAGAAATTAGATTTAATGACTTTATTGAAATTTAAATTTTAGAATTGAGAGAGCTGATTTCTTGTTCTGCCCAGTTTCGTTGTTTCAAAGTACCAGCTATTTTTGTATACTTGATACTTTATCTTGTACTTGAACTTGGGTCTTCCAACTTACTACCATAGCATACCAAACTGAGCTAGAAATTAATTCAAAACGACAACAAAATTAGTTAATTGTTCGCTCCGTTGCAGGTAAATACATATTTATAATTGTATATATCTTTATATATATATTTAGTCTATGCGCGTGTATGTCACTGAACTCCTCCTAAACGGCTGGACGGATTTTAATGAAATTTTTTGTGTCTTCAGGGGGATTCGAGAATGGTTTAGATTTACAATTGGACCCGATAGGTGTCGCTGCGATAGGGTTCCAGGAATAATATTTTTTACGTTCCGGCAGGACAACGTCTGTCAGGTCCGCTAGTTATATAATATAAATATGAACTAAAGGGAGGTATATCGGGTTGAGCAATTTATTTTGCTTTTTAGTTACTATTTATATCAATGTAGGGTTTTGTTTTATTTAATCATTCCTTTTTTATGATATAGGCGGTAAACGAGCAGACGGATCACCTGATTCGGAGTTAGGCTACGGTTTCTCTAGGAAGAGGATTACTACTAGATTATGTTAAGTTTATAAATTGATATTCAACTAAATAATAATAATAATCCGGAACATAATACGTAGCTCTTATACTTAGAGTTTTCTAATTGGATACATTACATACATATTCTACAAACAGACATAAATATTTGAACTGAGCAGGAATCGAACCCTCGCCCTTTGACGTTGCAGTCGACTGCTCTATCGCTGCGCCACATAAGGCAGTTCAAGTATTAAGCAGATCTTCGAGAAGTACTTCTGATGTATTGAAACGGATGCCAAAACCACTTTTCTTTCGATACTACCTTAGTTTTAAATGGCCCCTTCCGTTCCCACCGAACTACCGAATGTTTAATACATATGAGGCAATAAAATTAGCCATTAGACATATTTACGTAACACTATTCTGTATAATATATAGCTATCTATAGACGCTTTCTCGATTTGCATACGGCGCATACGCGTAATATAAGTTGATGACTTTATAGACGGTGCGCGTACTATTGTGCAGTAATTAGTTACGTCAAATCGTCCGAGACGTTGCCTATGTGTTGTGTATGTTAAAAAATATTAGAAACGTTTCCTTAGAAATATATGCTTGCATCAAATAAATTAAATATTGATCAAATTCAAGATATTATATTTATTCATTAAGGTTACGTCTTTAACATTATAAGACATTAATGTACACCTTTGTGTAAACCTTTTCTAGGTGCATTTCAGCCATAGGACATCTACTGCAGGATATAGGCCTCCCTCAATGACTTCCAAGAAGCGGCCTGCATCCACCGTCGATTCGCGATCTTTACAAGGTCATCTGACCATCTTGTAGGTGCAAATTAAACACTCTAAATAAATACTCTCTTTTATACAAGATATACAATTCAAATTACCTTAGAAGGTTCATCACCCCACCGGGACTAACAAAATTGTTAAAATTGTACTGACAAAAGAAACGCAGTGAACCGTCACGGGCAAAATTGTCGCTTTCCTCGAGTAAAACTTAAAAAACATATAATTGGGAACCGAAGTAACTTTATTACCTATTGAAAATCTTGCCAATCGCAATTTAATTGACTTTTTTTTTGTGTAAACATGTTAAACGATATTTTCATCAATTATGAACAGATCCTTATAATATGTATGTATTTAGAAATATATAAGTATGTTTATCAGCAGTCTGGTTACCATAGTACAGGCTCTGCCTAGTTTGGGATCAGACGGCGGTGTGTTGGATGTGTGAATTTATTATTATTAATATCCTTGACCATTCTTTGGTTAATAAATACGAGATGCCAGGTATTAAAAAAATGAAAAAACAATAAATTTTATCCCAAAGGTATCAAAATAGCTAATGAAAGGTTCAAGAAGCATGTTTTAGGTGTATTGAAGTCAGTTGTTATTCTTTAAAATAATAATCGAAAACAAAATAAACAATGTGAACAAGACTTAGGACTAAAATTAGTTACGATAAAGATCACAAGCGCTTTATACATATTTTTTCTTTTTTAAAAGACAACTCCCGCATTAGGAATATTCCCTAACGGACACAAAGAACACCCAGACTCGGGACAACTATTTGTGGATCACACAAATTTTTACCATTTTAAACCATTGCGCCATCCGTGCAGTCATATACTTAATGATTGATTATTACAAGACAAGTATAATGTAAATTTTGCTCTAGTGACAACCAATTATCGAACAAACATTGCACTATCGTGATAAATATTTCAAATTTTCCTACGCTGTAGTAATAATAAATGAAAATAGGGTACATTTCAATTATAAACACAAATTACAGCAAGCCCCTAACCACCTATATTTATTATCAAATCATATTATCGTAATTTACAATTTCTAACAACATGCAAATGTATGTAAAATAAAAAATGTTCTGATTTTAAACTAACTAAAAAATCTACTGTGTTGTACTCTACATTAACAAATCAACTTACAATAGTAAAGACACAGAGAGTACTATATGAGCACATGAATGAATGACGATATTTCATTAGCAACAATTTGCAATACATCGCTAGTTCCTACGCGGATGTAGTTGTATACTATATTAGAGGCGTTGTATAACTATTCTGTCAAACCAGTATTGAACAACGAAAATTTGTAGTACCTCGATTTAGGCAAACTGTTTGTTTTAAACATAATAACATGACATGTTCAAGTACCTAGATACTCTATGAATAAAGTTTATTTTTTCAATTTTCTCTAGAGCTTGGATTTTTTAGTGACTGTACAAGTCAATAGACATAAAAAAATAAACAAGCTTAATATCTCTTACTAAGTCACACACATCAAAATAAGAAAATGCTTTGACTGGATGGATGTCGCGGTTTTTTAAATGATCATCTCCCCAACTACATACAACTGTGTCAACTGCTAACACTTGAGTCACAAATAATATATCTCTTATATCAGCACTTCACACCAAAACTATCCATGATTTCATTTATTTATTGTCGACTCGTCCATCCAAAGATTGCCTGCTAGAAATTACTTTCAGCGGTAAGGCCGCCTTTCATCATCACTACCATCACCTGATGTATTCGTTATACAACGTTTTGTTGCTGGACAATAAAGGTTATTTCTATTCTATTGTGTTCTCTTCTGTTCGGCTATGTTCTGTTCTATTATATTCTATTCTATTCGTGGAAGAGCCATGCTTCGGCACTTATGGGCCGGTTCGACCGGAGTGACGGAAAACTGGCAGTGAAGTAATCCTTGCATTCCTCTACGCTGAGTGAGTGAGGTTACCGGAGGCTCTAGCCTTTCCCTCCCCCCCTCTCCTCCTCTTATACCTTTCACCTACTCCCACCTTAAAGGCTGGTAACGCACTTGCAACTCTTGAGTTGCAGGTGCCCATGGGCGGCGGTAGTCATTTACCATCAGGTGACCCGTCTGCTCGTTTGCCTGCTATACCATACAAAAAAAATCTATTCTATTCTATTCCATTCCATTCCATTCCATTCCACTCCATTCTATTCTATTCCATTCCATTCCATTCCATTCTATTCTATTCTATTCCATTCCATTCCATTCAATTCTATTCTATTCCATTCCATTCCATTCCATTCTATTCTATTCCATTCCATTCCATTCTATTCTATTCCATTTTTAATTTAAAAAAACGCGGGTGTTTTTTACTGTATTTTTAAATTTACTCCACTACCATAAATATCTATCAATGAACTATTATTTTGTAAAATTTGATGTCAAGCACCCTTCGCTTTTATACAATCAAAAAATAATTATAAACTTTTTTAGTTATCGACTATGTCAACACTCGTACCATTCTTGAGGAAATTAAGAATCACAAAAAACGCTACGCTGTTCCTCTGGCTATTCACCCTAACCCTCTAGCTGTTAAATTACTGAACGTCAGCGAAACTGTCAATCGGCTTAAAAGAGGTCAAGCGACCCAAAGAAGTATCAGTGGCCCTGGCCTCTGCTCTTGAAACGTCAAATTTTATCAGGCAAGCAAACTGATAATAGTCCAGAATAGGCCTGATGGCAATTATTGAAAATAGAAAAAATCTTTTTAAGGTTTTTAAACTATTTTTTTTTTATTTTTTAGTCTTGTATGGTCATCGTTCCTTGATACGTGTGCAAATTTTCAAGTTAATCGGACGTCTTGAGCTTGATGAAAACTCTGTTGAAAAAGTCCGTTATATAAATAGATAGATACAGGTCCAGAAGCTAATATAAAGTGTGTAAATAGACAGATGTTTTTGATCCTGTTACACAATTAAGACTGAAAAGTGTTAGTAATTTACGTTACTTGAAATTAAATACGTAACATCTTATTAACACAAATCCGTTTGTCAAGCGTGACGAAGTGGCAATGTCCTCTGCGAATCGTTTTCACTGATGTCTACGATCTACATTTACTTAATGTGCATTGTTTTTGTATTTTTTTAATAAATTCTTAATTGCCACTGTAAGCTCTTATAAAATATAAACAATAATAAGTTAATAGACCACTTAATATTACTTATGCATAATATGGCTTAAACTAGGTACAATATAATTAATATCTCTGACTCCCTAAACTAGGTTTATATTCTTGTACCGTAGGAAGTCAGAAAACTCCGTTACAGGACAAATAAGCCGGCTCAGAACAGTAACCGAAGTAGTTAAATGTGTATGCGTTTGTTGTTTGTTTGTGATAAGCGTGTAATTTTGTGTCCGAGTTTTTATTTGCAAAATCGTGTGTATGTACCCATGTGTGTGTGTGCATGAGCGCTTGTTCTATTAATTTTTGAATGTTTATATTTACCAACTAATAAGTCCACTGTATTATCATATAGTCTAGTCGACAAGTTGAAAATATTCTAAAATAGAGATACTACTCTTAAAATTGTGTGCGATAGCTCAAAAGCGTGTAATAGCACATAAAAAATTGCAAAAGTTGTAAACAATTAAAGATGAAAAAAATGGCATTTCGTTTTTTGCCAATATTTCATAAACTATTAATATTTAAGAACCTCAGCCTTCTACCTTTTCGTGATCGCGTTAATACCCGTATAAATACATAATTATATAGAACTATAAAAACGTAACTTAATTTGGTATTAACATACACTTACAAAAAATAACTTAACAAATTGAACAGCTATTTCAACACGTTGAAAACATAATTAATGGATTACATCTTCAACATCCACGCTTGGTGTGCAAACTGGAGCAGACCGCAAGACGTTTTATCTTATAAAAAAGATCCCCCGTTAAATCCATACTAAAGCATGAATGGTCCAGGGTTTATTCACATGGAACGTTATTCACAACCGTTGCGAAAATCTAGAACGCTAATTATCAAGTAAGATGAGATGAAACAAGCGAATCGTGCCATGATACTAGATAATAGTTACAGTATATACGAGTATATTACTAAGTTATGTATCAAGTATATTGACTGAAGTGGTATATCTGGATAAGATCAACTGGAAACTAATCCAGTTTGTGCAAACACAAAGAGTGTGAGAAAAATAAAGTGTCCTAACAATAATTATGTATTAACACAAAGTTAAGTTAAAGTTGAAATAAACTTTTACAAAGTTAGCTGGATATTTGTTACTTCTAAAAGTAGGTACAACTAAGTAGGTATTAGTTGTGTTGAAGTAAAGAGTAGTGTTAGGCTTTAGGGAGCCCCTGCACGTCTCACACGGCCGTATGATCTCAAACATGGCAGAGCCTGTACTATAGTAACCAGAAATGACTAAATAAATACATATTATATATTGATTACACCCAGACACAGAACAAACGATCATGCTTATGACACAATTATTTGACCTGAGTGGAAATTGAATCCACGGCCTCTGGCTCAGCAATCAGGAACAAGCGTGGTGGACGTAGTCCGAATCCAGACCGTTGACCTATTTTGTGACCTTACACAGTACAAAATATAACAGAAATTTCATCTTCTTTGATTAAGTTTCTATTAGAAATAAACTTGTATTACTTAAAGGCAATCCACCACTTTGCGGTTCTCCAGAAGATTTTTGTGTCGCACAACCAATCTCTGGAACAAATTGTCGCCTGCGGTATTTCCGGACCGATACGACCTTCAAACCTTCAAGAAAAGAGCGTACTCCTATCTCAAAGGGCGGCAACGCACTTGTGGCCTTTGAGTTGTAGGTGTCCATGGGCGACGGTAGTCACTTACCATCAGGTGATCTGTCTGCTCGTTTGTCCCCTATAATATAAAAAAAGATGGAAACTTAAACGTACCTACGGTAGGTTTTAGTTATGAGCTTTGAATACAATTTGTTCGTGTACCACGAACAAATTGTATTCTAACTGTGTAAAACCAACTTTTCTAGAAACTTCAGACAGATAAATTCAAGAAATGACAGGGATCACATTAGTATTAAAAAAACCTTTTTTTTATCTTAAAGAAAAGCCCACCTCAACGGGGCTAGTGGCGAAGTGTTACGTAGGAATCGAACCAACTAAAACCACACAGTGTTCTGACACAAATGGGTTTATTGCATTGCAAGGGACTCGGGTGTAGCCTATGAAGGAAGTTCCTGAGAACCCTGGCAGATCTTGGCTACCTCTGAAATATGATCTATGCACAGAGCCTGTGCTGCAATGTGACCCACGGAGAAGTAGTTTTAAAAAATGTATTTAGACCTGGCTTACAAGCTGTACTAGTATATCATACTAGCTGCACCCCGCGGTTTTACCCGCGTAAGTCCCGATCATGTAGGAATATTGGAATAAAAAGTAGCCTATATGTTAATCCAGGTCTCCAGCTATCTACATACCAAGTTTCATCACGATCGGTTTAGTAGTTTTTGCGTGAAAGAGTAACAAACATCCATACATCCATCCATACTCACAAACTTTCACGTTTATAATATTAGTAGGATAGACGTTTTGTGACCATTCTATTTTTGCTATATCTTGTTAGAGCACAGCAGTTTTCTGCTCGAATCCACCGTACAGAAGACATTCTCTAGACGGCAGTTTTAGCGCAGTATAGCCGTTTCCTGCATGTAGATACGGTCAGCATGTATGCATTGTGCATACCCTATCCCTTGTCCAATGAAACCTTCAAGGGAGGAGCAACATGGTTAGCAATGCATTAGACACTATTTGTATTCCAAGGTGCTTCAGTTATATTAAGAAAACAAAAAAATATCTAGTTATTAATTTGCAATATGTTTCTTATTATCGTCATCATTTTATTAATAAATATAATATATATTACGGAAATAGAATTGTTTGTACTCCTTTTTAAGCAAACTTAGACACCAGGTCTGGTACATCTGGTAAATTTCCGTAATCACTAGAATCGTCTTAGGTGAGTTTCTAAGACTGCTATTTCAATATAAATTTCTAAGTGATGGAAAAGGAATTAAACAAATAGGTTAAGGTGACCGCTTACCATTCTTATTTTCGAGTCGGGGATATTTTAAATTTTTAAAATACCATGTGATATTACTACAAATTAATGACTTTTGATTTTTTCCCTTTTCTGGTGCTGTGAGACCTTGCTTCTCCCCAAATTTCATGATTCTAGGTATTGACCTAGTACCTAGCCTACCTACCTACCTAGTACTGGACTAGGGAAGTACCTGTCGTTAAGTTTACCTGCGAAATGTTAAAATATACTTACGGCTTAAATGGCCATTTCTTTTTAACCCCCGACGCAAAAAGTCTGTGTATCTCTGTGTGGTATCGTAGCTCTCAAACGGATGAACCGATTCGAGTGTAGTTTTTTTTGGTTAAAAGGTGACTTGATTGAGAGTGTTCATAGATATAATCCAAGATAATCTGCTCAGCCGTGAGAAGATCATAAGCTTTTTGTAATCATTGAAGCGATTTTCGAGTCGGGTATTTAATTTTTTTTTTTATTTATAGTAGTTTTACATTTTATACACGTTGTATGTATTTTGTAACATTTGTCGTTTAATTCCCTTTATAAACACAAAAAAAGCTAAATCAAAATAATCTAATTATGATGCCACAGATAGACACACTAGACACACAGATATGCTCTTTAAACTTATAGCACCCCTCCTTTGTGCATCGGGGCTTAATAAATCTAGATAGATAAAAGTTTTTATTCATGAAACAATTCATAAGTTTACATATTACTCCACAAAACCGAATAATCGGTTTGCCTGTGGAAGTACGTTGCACTCAGACAGTTTTACATAATAGGTAGGTAGGTACATCATTGCATCTTAATTGTTCTGTTGTGTATTACACTTATTATTATATTTACTAACAATTTTTAGGTCAGTTAGAAATAAAGATCATAAAATGAACTAAGTATATGTCTTATTCATAATAGTAACATTTTTAAAGTGAGTTAAACAAATATCAAGTTACAAAATGTTTTCAAGTAAGTATTAAGTTGTATGTATTTATATGCAGTAACTGAGTGTCTAATACTGTATACATTATAATATCAATATATATGTCGAAGATTATGATTTTCTCGATTGTAAAATGAGTCTCGATTGTATGTATCAAATAATCGTTATGGTTTATTCCACTGGCAACACTAAGCGAATACTTTGGTATGGCAACATTATTTCGGTCAGTCAGTAGTGCGTTCATTCGAGGACATGATTCCTTCTCGATACAGTGACCACCCACGTGCGCACAACCACACGAAATTCAACATGGCTGACGATTTTTTTTTTATGGTCTAAGGGGCAAAAGAGAAGTCGGGTCACCTGATGGTAAATGACTACCGCCGCCCATAGGCACCTGTAACTCGAGAGTCATAAGTGCGTTGCCCCCCTTTAAGGTGGGAGTAGGAGAAGAGGGGGAGGGGGGAGAGGGGAAGGACAGGAATATGAGAGAGGGAAGGGTTAGGGCCTCCGGTAACCTCACTCACGCGGCGAAATGCAATGCAACCATTGCCTCACTGCCGGTTTTCTGTGAGGTCGTGGTATCGAGCGGAGTCGAGCCGGCCCATACGTGCCGAAGCATGGCTCTCCCACGTAAAGAAGAACAATATATTGAAGAACAATCAGAACAATATTTGTTTTAATCTTCGACATATATTATATTTATTAACAAAAATTAAAGCCAGATTATAAATATAGCCAAGTTTTACAGAATACCTAATAGGTTACATATTTAGACAATGTTTATAAACAGGTATGTATTATTTTATGTAATAAAATAACAAATATTGAAGGTAGGTTATTCATTTATATTGTATGTATCGAGCAGGAACGTTTTATATCTGTTCGCAAATTTCCTTTTGTTCTTTTCAGATCTTTTCAGGTCAGGTTATGGTAACTGCTAATAAGTATTTATGTTGTAGTCATACAGGTAATATTTTGCAAATTTTAAATAATTCTTTATGGTCATTTTACATTTATTCCAATTTTTATTATCCACCAAAAGCTACAAAAATGTATCTGAAGTAATTCTATTTTATCTAAACGTGTTTTAAAAGTAAGACCATAGTATTCGAAGCCATAACTTATGATCATTTATGATCATTTTAGGCTCGATTAAAGCGAAATACATGTCACTTTAATCGAGCCTAAAATATGTTAAAATCGTTGTAAAGATTTTAACACATTTTTAGGTACCTTAAATTTAAGTTGTGTAAATTCAGATAACAATATTCTTAATTTGTTTGAAACAAAGTCTACATGTTCAGTCCATCCAAATTTTTCATCAACTTTTACTCCTAAATACGTAACTAGTGGTGTTTTTTTAATGGAACAATAGTTACAGTTTATACGATAATTATTTAAACATTCCAATGTATGCGTGACAATCGGTGATTCCGATATACATGCATACGGAGATTGTATTACTAATAGTTGGGTTTTATCGCTATTTAATACGACACCGTTGTCATGAACCCATTTTACAACACGATCGACGTCCGCCTGTACAAACTGACTAGTTTTAACCATATCCCTCCCGGCGCGCAACACACGTAGGTCATCCGTGAACAATTTAGGATAACTTTTGGAAGACTATTTACATGCATCAGATAGCAGACTGGGCCTCACCCTGAACCCTGCGGCACGCCGCAGCGGACTACTGTGGAAGGCTCGCTGTACACATCATGTATTTTGACGCGAGGCAAACGCGCATCTGAGGTAGTCATACAACCCATACTCGCTCATCGCTTGTAACAGAGTTTGATGTTCGAGGGTGTCAAAGGCTCGTTTAAAATCAAATAATATTGCTATATCAGTTTTTTTTTTCATTGAGATGATTGTTTATTTCATCAGTAAATTTTGACAGTAACGTAATGGTACTTTTACCTTTCTGAAAACAGTGATGATATTCTGTTAATATTTTATTATTACTTAAAAAGGTGCTTGTATTATGTATTATGTGCTTTTCCATTATTTTTTCAATACTAGATAATATCGTAATAGGCCCATAGTTCGCTTGTTGTTTGTGAACGCCCTTCTTATATATCGTTCGCAATCTAATAAAAAAAAAAATAATCTATCCCTTTCCTTTATTAAATGTTTAACGTTCTAGATTCAACTATTTTATAATTAGAATCGTATAACGCTTGAAACATAGTTTGTAATTTTGTAAACAATTCAAAAGGGCACACAATATCTAATAAGTGGCTGAATTGCATAGCTTGTAATTTTGATTGTATGGTTTTTTGTCTAATATACGGCAAAAGCGGCGTAGGCGGCGGCCGAAGTGACGCATTTCCACTGATTACTACGTTAGATAAAGCGACCGTAGTACAGTAATGATCCCGATATTTGATGTTCGATTATGGCAGAGTCAATACACGCGGAAGGCATTCGCAAAAAGATGTGAACTATACATGTCTCGTTCATACTAGAACACGTTATCTCACGCCGTGTAACCCCACTTACGCATTGCATAAATCCGTACTCAGAATATTTAAATATTCCTGTACGTAATTTGAATATTTATCTAAAAGATTTATATTTATATCACCGCAAATTATCACTCTGGTACGTTCTCGAACACTTCTAAGTAACGTACAAAGTTCTTGCAAAAATTGATTTATTATGTTTTGGTTATTAAAACTTGGAGGTCGATAGATTGGAATAATAAATAAATCGCTACTGTACTCACTTGTGTTGACTATCACACAATCCGCAGCTAGCATCCAAATTAGCGGCGCACAGGTATGCGCGCTTAAGTCTATACGTGTATAGACCAACACTCCGTCGCCTCGCCTACCGTCACGAGTAAAACTATGCATTTCAAACCCTTCTACTATGTACATACTTAATAATTCATATTGTATATTGAGTTCAATTATTACTAGAACACTAGAAAGAAAGAAGAAGAAAAAAAAGATTTATTTTGGCACACAGACTTAAATTTTCACACGAAAACAATAAAACCAAAAATGAAGAAATAAAATATACAAAATCAAACAAAAAATAAATTTATGTAAATAGTTACTCAATACATTCAATAACTCAGTAAAGTTTTTCTTTATAGATCTGATATTTACATGAAGTAAGCTTTTTTCGTTATTTAAAGAATCAAACCACGTAGTTAAATTGTTTACCCTTACAGTATTATCACATTCCGTTATAACGTTGACATTCTGAGTATCATCGAATGTTATTAACTATAATTAATACTGTAAATAACTTTATTTAGACACTTCCCTTTTTTAGCTCACTTATATCACTCAGCACTCTGACTTGCGACGATTGATGTCAACTAATATTTTTCCGTTAGACACTCATATGTACTTGTAGATTCCTCGTAGCAATTCGCGCATATCTTTTGTAATATCCTCATTTATATATATATCTAGTTACCTTGTGTTCCTCCCGTTATTTTGTCACTAGTAATATAAGACATTTTGTGGCGATGTTGTAACCAGGAATCCCTCGGTTCACTGCCATTAGAATGAAAACCAACTACGATGACAGGAGTTTTATCATGA
Organism: Euplagia quadripunctaria; assembly: GCA_963859945.1. NCBI lineage: Eukaryota > Metazoa > Arthropoda > Insecta > Lepidoptera > Erebidae > Euplagia > Euplagia quadripunctaria. Next base: position 1,155,361 of record OY982582.1, read on the forward strand.
CAACGAGAATTCTTTTCGCCCATTCTATATCCTTCGTAATTGCTTTTATGTGTTCTCCTATTGAGTTCACTAACTGCATAAGGTTTTCATCAGGGAGTTGCTCCAAACCCACGATCTGTAAATTATGTTTCTGCCCACTTTGTTCAAGGTCATTAACTTTTTTTTCCAAAGCACTACTGTGTTTTTCCAGGAATGTGCACTTATTCGTTAGATGTACCATATTTTTCTCAAATTTGCTCAATTTGTCTTTTGTTTCTAAATGATCCATACGTAACTGTCCGTATTTTTCGGAGAGGAATTCCATACTTTTAGTGATCATATCTGTTTGTTTTATGATATCATGTATAATATCAATCTTTTTATTGATTTCGTGAAGCGTTTTGTAGATGATTTATCCTCCTCAACATGAGAAGCAGCATCTTCCATTTCGGGCTCAGAGTCGTTTTCACAGTTATTGCTAAACAATCTTGTTCTACCCGCTTTTCTATTTTGTGCAAGTCCTTTCACACAAGCTTTATCTAAAACTTATTTTCATTGGCCACTACACGTAAAATGCGATCCTTTCTTCGAAAGAACCTTTTTACATTTTTGGCATTCCATTATAATAATAGTTTATTGTTGCAAACAAGTTTTTACAAATTGCTCTTTTCTTAATTTGAACATGATTAGATATTATTTATTTTACAATAACAAAGAAATTAGCGTTGACGACTGTAGTAGTAATTATCTGTGTTACAGTGGCAGCGTCCGCCATCGGAGATAGTATATTTAATTTTTACACTTGTTGTTTGTTAAAGCATTTCAAACATGTTATACTTTCAATTTAAATTTAGAAAAATGCATATTACGAAACGAACATTCCGAAATATTAATCACACGCTATCACTAACAACGTGAACAGATTACTGAAGCCACGTTAAATTAGTTGTCGACGCGTACACACACTCCGTAGGACGTTCCGAGCGCAACTCATACCATTATCATACTCATACCGTGTGGGTTGTTGTAATAATGTAATAATATTTGTTAAAATATCAACACTTTTGCTCATTACACAATTGTTCAATGCAATACAGCTTTCTTCGCCCCTCGTCTATGATAAACTGTTCGGTCAGATGAGTGGTAACAGTTAAGTCGTGATATCAAACTGTTTCAAACTTGGTCAGCTCGTTCAAGTACTGTTAATACAGAAAATGTTCCACCACTTTAGTTGGAGATGAAAAATGTATGGTTTGATGTACGTGCTCATATTGATAAAAATGATATGAGATTGACATGTGATACAAATTGTGAACATTATTAATTTCACATATAAAGTACTTAGATGCAAAAATAACGGACATGTGGTAGTAGAACTCGTGTACTGAAGACTCTGTATAAATTTATTTATATGGATATAATTGATCTGTCCCATCCCAAGAAACGTTAGTCCAATGAAGATTAGTACAATAAATGTTCATCTATTCGATACATTCTTATACGTCGCGGTGTAAGTCAATTTTGATGTGGAAACGTTACATTTTCTAGAATAAAAAGTTGCAAATTTTATCCAAATCCGTTCAGCCGTTTTGGCGTAATTGAGTAATAAACATCCGTCCAAACTTTCTCATTTATATAATTTATGTAAGACTACAAATCAACATTGGCTGGCCTGTTGGTCTAGTGGTTAGTGACCCTGAACGCTATGCTTATATGTCGTGGGTTTGATTCCCACCTGAGTCTGGGTGTTCTTTGTGTCCGTTGTTTCTATGTTTGTTAAGTCCCCCGCGACAGTAGTAGTACAATAGGAGTAATTCCTAATGCGGGCGTTGCCTTCTTATGGATTTCTTCCTTTGTTTACACTGGTTGACCTTTTTTTTATTGTATAGGGGGCAAACGAACAGACGGGTCACCTGCAACGCAAAAGTCACAAGTGCGTTACCGACCTTTAAGGATGGAGTAGAGGAAGGGTGGAAGAGGGGGAGAGAGGGGAGGGAAGGGTTAGGGCCTCCGGTAACCTCAATCACTCGGCGAAAAGCATGCAAACATTGCTTCACTGCCGGTTTTCTGTGAGGCCGTGGTATCACTCCGGTCGAGCCGGCCCATACGTGCCGAAAGCATGGCTCTCCCACGATAAAAAGTTTCATTTCAAATTTTATGGTTCTATGTCAATAAGAAGTACTCTCTAAAGTTAATTATCTACTGCCGCGTCAAAATATGCTGCTCAAAGAGCCGATTTGTTCGATTGCATTGACTTTGATTTTTATACAGCTCTAAGGGATTGTAGACTTCCACGAGTTTCCCAGAAAATTTAATTTTTCGTGCAAACACAGACAGACATTTGAACAAAAAAGTGATGACTTAAAAGTTCAGTTTTTTCTTTTGAGGACCGGAGTTCTTAGAACTATGCTAAAGCTACTGTTTAACAGTATAAAACACAGTCGCCAAATTTTAGACTGTTGATTAAATTTATTTGTTTCTATAACGATTATATTATCTATTATCTATAACGTATTTTGCGTTTTATGACAGGAATGTGATAATTTGTACTCTTGTTATAAGTTTAATTTTAATCATAACCCCACAATCATAATAAAAGTTCCATATTTAACATGGAAGCTATAATAAGGAGAAAAAAGAAAATGCTTTTGAGTTTGTTCTAAAACAATTTTCTAAGATTCAAAATGGTTTTATGAAATTAATCACACGTTTTAGTCAAACTACCGAAAACTACCATGAGTGCTACTTTCTGCACTGAGTACTGTGTTCTATTAAACCTATTTCTCCAGAGATTCTTACATTTGCAATATGATATCCAGTTCTTCTATTACAATCAGGGCTGTGCTGTCGTTACCTAATTAAAACATAATAAAGTTATTCGGGTATTTAAATTTAAAATAATCATAATTTTTTAAACTACTAGATACCTAAATAACAAAGTTCATCGTAGTAATCTATTTTATAAGTTGGTATATTAATCATTAATGTATTAATAATTGAGTAAACGCAGACTATTCAATACTATTTGAATAATTCTCTTGTGAGAAAACCTTAACCTGTGTATAAAATCGTATCGTCCCAACAGTAGGTACTGAACTGCATAAATGCATAGGCGCATCCCTCTCGGCACCCAGTGTACCGTGAAAATAAACGCATATAAGCGAGAGAATGCTCCAGTTATCTACAGTGCCCATATAGCTCACCAAGTGCAAACAGCAACATGGTGAAATACCTCCTGATATTAACCCTGGCAGCCGTTGTCACGGCCCGCACGGCCACCACGTCACAAAACAAATTAGAAGGAAGAAGTTCAGATGATACTTTATTAGGGGATTTGAAACTAGCATATGAGACATACAAAGACTGCAGTGAATCAGATATCGCACATTGTCTGAAGAGGAAGTTGGCGAAGACTTTGACTAGGATATCGAAAGCCGATGAAGTGAATCTGATTAATGGAGTAACGATAGCCAAAGATAAAGACGCAAAGTTCGTTGAGAAGGAGGAGACAATTCCTAGAGGGTTGGACGATGGGTCGTTAAACAACCTGATTTTGGACAAGGTCGTCAATTTCATGAGGTCCCACGTATTCCAGGTTAGTTTCGTTTATATTATTGTTAATTAGTGAAAATCAAGTATGTACATGGCTGTCTGAAAATTTGCTTGTCTGTCTTAAGATAAACAATTACGGCAATAATTTAATTTAATTTTAATTTAATTGAGCTCTCGCCAACCCATGACCACGATAGGTGCAATTCGATCGAAACGTCGGGTAACCAAAAAAATTAAGTAAGAAAAAAAAATGTAAATATTGGAACAATGCAGTCATATTTACCACATACTTAAACCTGTTTCTTAAAGGCTGATGAAAATATTATTTAAATAATAGAGCAGTCAAGTTCACAACGCTGTCAAAATTGCATTTGACATAAGATTTTGTAGTAAAATTTGCCAGCTTTTGCACTTTTATTTCATAATCATTTCAGTAGGTAACAGACCTACTGAAATGATTATGAAATAAAAGTGCCATTTCCTAATTATTATGCTTCCAGCAACTCAATGTATACTTTAGTTTATTCATTGTGTTAATGTATCTAAATCTTTTTTTTGTGTCATTGTCATAATACGCATGCTGGTTATTCAGTAATTGGCCAATGTATCAGCCATTTTATTCACTAACATATTCTGTACATCAATTTCTAATGCATTTGCTGTGGATAGACCTAAATAAATACTTGACAAGGGATTTTTCATAAGATTGGTTATTTTTCCCTTCAGAATCTGGGCGTTAATCTATTACTTTTTATTCTATATTTCTGAATCTTAGAAGTGAATGTTGTTGTTTAAAATTATACAGCATCGTCTCTGTCATGGATGCATCCGTGACAGAGACGATGCTGCGTCATATGAATACTCATTGGTGTAATGCTACGTTACACTTATAAGTTAATTATAATTAATATGCTAATAATGACAAACTAAGCAAAGTTTGTACTATGGATTTTAGAAAGTCAATAAATTTACTTAGATATATTTTATCTGTAAATACATACATATTATTATGCAAATATACATTATTCACGCATACAAATATTTGTACTGAGCTTGAATTAAACCCGAGACCCTCGACGTGGCAGACGAATGCACTACCGGCAACAAAAGCCTTCCAATTGGAATGGCCTAATTTTATTAAGACTATTTTCGGAAATGTACCTGTTACAAGTATCTATTGGATAATAAAATAGAGTAGTAACATATGCAGTGTGTGTATAGTTAGAAATATTCAACAGTGAATACAAAGTACTAGATTCATATTGTTTATAAACTATAGAAACCATTGTGGCGAATGGGCATTTATACGTGAAGAGAATTCATTGTACTCCTTTTTAAGCAAATTTCGCGAACGAAAGAATGTGAAACTGAAACTGTGAATATAGCATAATATAATGTATAAATTGATAACCTCTGTTATATTTTCTACATAAATAGTAAATTCTCAATTGTTATTAATTACAGTTATAATCTGAAAAGTTAAATGTAATGAGCATAATATCTCTTTATCTGGCCGTCACAAGAATTTGAAAATTATAGTGGAAGGCGCTGGCACTTGTGATACAATGTTTAAATACATTAGTACAGGTGCTAACGTTTCATATTATATTGTAATCACTCATTTGTGACCTATATTTTGTAATTGAAAATTGGAAACCCTCATTATGTTAAAAAATAAAGATTATTATTATTATCACAAAGATTACCTTGACCTATTATGATACAGAAAGTCTTAACAATGACAGTTTAAGATATACTGATCAATGAAAAATCTTTAAAGTTAATGAATCATGGTTGAAATTCCACCAGGACATTTCTAGTATCCTACTAATATTATAAATGCGAAAGTGAGTTGATTGTGTATTTGTTTGTTTGTTTATTACCTTTTCATGCTATAACTATTAAACCGATCATCAGTTTTTTTCGTACACGTTGTTAGGGCACATAAAAGGACAAAGGGTACCGGTCATTCAGAAAAAAGTACAGTTCCCGAGAATAGAATTCCAACTTTCACTCAAGTGTAGCCTCAGCCAATCGCTAATAATTAATTAAGCTCGCTAAGAGTCTTCATAATCCGGCCTGTCCCTAAACTACAGTTTAGGGACAGGCCGGATTAGGTATTTAGGTATAGTATTCGGGACACCAGTAGTATCATTCGAATACGATACTCATCAATCAGCCTATTGCAGCCCACTGCTGGTCATAGGCCTCTTCCAATGTGCACTGTAGGAGCCGGTCCTCCGCCTTCTGCATTCAGTCTATTCCAGACACCTTCCTCAGGGCGTCCATCGATCTGCCTAGGGAATACGATTTTACTGAAATGTACTTACGGGACTAATCTGTAAATTCTATACTGTGCATACAAAATTCTCATACAGTGTGAACATGAGTTAGGCATGAGTTTTGAGTTTATACCGTGACGTTTTTACTTCAGGTTATCATTAATGAAATAACAGAATTTTTTAATTGTCGAAGTTTTGAACTTAATCTTAATAAAAACCTTTTAAACCTAACCTTTAAAAAAAGTATCACCGACTTTAATGTGCCTAATCCATGATAAATTCTAATAAGCTGTATTCTTGATCCCTTAGTTTGCCACCCTTAGGGATGGAATATTTTCTCCAAATTTAAATGGGATATCGCGTAACATACACAAAAAAAAGGTAAAATCAATCAATAGAACCTCCTCCTTTTTGTAATCAGTTCACAATTAATAGGCCGCGTGTGTTCAATCAATAATATGGTGTATAGATTCATCCCTAGTAATTCTTAATATACGAGTATACATTAATGAGGCCAAATTTTAAGGCAGCGATTGCTTTTTTAAATTTGTGTTTGTATTTTAGTGAATTTGTTAGTATTGTGTCTGTATTTTAGTGAATTTGATAGTACCTATTGTGATTTATGCCGTATAAACGCAAAACTTTTGAGCTACCTAGGATAACAGAAAATCAAAATATAGAGTCATTTAAACTACCAGTAGGGAATTATAAAATCATAGTTTATTCTTGTTAACCATTTAATAATGAGTACCAATTTTATTTCTAAACCTATCTTAAAGCCATGACTTGGTATGTGGTTTTGTTTACAAAATAAGAATTACTAGAATTTTAGAGAAAAAATTTAGGTAAGTACTAACTTTTAAACTATCACGTTCCATTATATAATCATGTAATAAATTGCAGAATTACAAGAATTTTAGAGAGAAAATTATTACATTTATAAAATGTAATAAATGTAGGTAATTTTCTCTCTAAAATTCTTGTAATTCTGCGATTTTCATAACAACAAAGAAAGCAAGAACTTCAAAAGCTTCTCTGTTGAATTAGTCACATTATTATAAATTTGTTGAATCTACGAATAAATGAAATTACTAAAACCTACTCTTCTAATACCGCAATTACCAAGCTATTTCATTCAAATATCTACCGATTGTGTAAACTAAGTATGTATAAATGTCCTTATCATCATCATATCATATACAAATTACATCACCACCAATGATCCACAATATGCATTTTTAAATACATTTATTAATATTCTGGAACATACTTTGTGTATTAACGTTCTTGATGGGCTCATGGCTTTTAATTAATTAGGAACACAGGACAGCTTTGAAATAAGATCTCTGCTCCTTTCCTCAGTGAATGACAAATTTCATCTCCATAATTTATTCGTGACAGGATAAAAAAGGATGAATATGTAAAACCGTTAGAGCATCTATGCTCCATCTCATCCATCTATTCTGTAAAAGCGTGACGCCAAACACGTAGCTAAAAACGACATACCAACCACCAACGCACCGTATCTACTTTCCACTGTGGATCTTGTAATTGCCTTCAATTAACATCTTCACTTTTTGCCCGATGCGGTCTATTAAGCTCTAGTTTATATCTAATTAGTCTGTGCGTGTTAATTACGATGCGTAGGTGAAAATCATCATTCAGAGGTTCAATTATTCATATTTATGATAACAGAAACGATGAATGCATTGATTGAAAAATAGTTATGTTTTTTAACTTGTGTTTATTATAATTTCGTTATTGTTCTTTGAAGATCACATGCTTTACAATTTTAATTAATAATATTGTGATAAAAATATAATCATCAACAAGACGACTTAAAATTTCATGAAATCTTTTTTCAAATTTTGTTATATTTTCTGATAATGGTGGGCAATTTCATTCATACATAAGGGTACAGTATTATTGTCTATAGTCACACGGTAACATATATATACCTAACGGTGCTCTTACTACAATTAATACAACGTATGTTTGAAGTCATACATACGAAATTTAATATGAAGGCACCAACAAATTTGATATGACCGCATCTTTAAACAGTTTTTTTTAAAGATAAACACGAACTTCATCTGTCTTATAAATAATAATCTTATATACTTTTAATAAAACACTTTATGAATAACATAAAATTTATTTCCCTTCTTCTACTTCCTACTACTTGATACTGATATTGCTAATATGAATGAATAGGGCAGTGTAAGTTAATAGCTCGACCAAGTCTGGGTCTCATACCTGCAACTCCAACTGGCTGTACCTGGGAAACCCAAGCCTTCTAACGGAATGTCTTATCGGCTTTATTCCCCTGTTGCGCTAGGGTAATTTTTACGACTCGTATATTAATTTCCTCCATGTAGCAGTGAATACTCGAACTTGAAAACACTATAGGTCCTAAACAATGATATGCCGCAAGGCATAACATCGTTTAGGACCATATAGAGAAGTTTTATCACCATATACAATACTTCTGCAAAGCTTCAAAGCTTTCTTTTTAGCAACCTATCTGTCCCTCAGTTAGTCCATAACATGATTACATAGATAGCCTTGACTCTCAGTAACGAGCGCTTAATTGTTTGTGAGATAAACAAGGAGGTCATCTATTAAGCGGCTGTTGCTGAAACAGTAGCGTCAACCGTTCAATGAGTCGTGTTATGAAGGTATCTCAAAAGCTACGTGTCAATTAGTCGCTGCATTGCCTCAATTGGAAGAGTCTTTCTTTGACTCATCTTCTATAGTGATCCTCATTTCAAATATAATTTTAACAAATAAATTTTCTTCTAAATTTTTCGTTGACTGTAAAGCTAAGACGCAATATTTTGGTTGGCTACTATGCTATCAAAGTGATGTATTATTAACTACACTCTAACTAAAATGGCTGGCAGGGGGGAAAGACACACAATTGGTGATCTTTAAGATAGGGCAGGTCAAAAGTACTCGAAATCAGGGCAGCTTGTATGAAAGATTTAATGGTTGAATAGGAAGTTTGTTAGGTATCTAGGTATCAAAGCAAGTTTCAGGCTGCCTTTGCCTACCCTGAAGAAAGAAAAGCGTAAGTTTAGGTATGTAAAATGTATAGTTTGTTGTTACATGTCTACATATACGTGGTTTTCCCCTTTATAAGGAAGTATTGCAAGAATGTAGAATCGTTACACATGCATTAATTTATTGGAAGAATTGTTTTTAAATTCATAAGAAATTTTCTGTAACTGCACGTGAGGTATATCACGATAAGTGAGTTATACTAAATATCACTTACAGTCATGTAATCAGGTATTAGAACCATGAAACTTACCGATTTATGTATTGTTTAATAATCTTCAGTAGATTTGGCTTAGATTGAACTTTTCCGTATCTCCATGCTTTTATTGATTACAATATTATTCATCCAAGTAGACATACATAGGGACACATTATATCAGAAAACACAAGTTCGAATGCTTGTGAATAGTTGTGATCTTTAATAGCGTTTAAGAGTTACATACTCGTATATAACAAAAAAAAACAACACAAGTCTCCTCATAGTCTATTACTCTGAATACTCAATCTCGGTGACGACGAGTAGGACGGTGAACCGATTTTAGTTCGAGCTCTGACGTACATATTCATAGCTATGACACACCAAAATGACTTATATATTTGTATCCACTTTAGATTTATACTACATATGCCTAAAAATTAAAAGATATTTGATGTAAAATAGCTTTGACAGCCGCGATATAAGGCGCTATAGTGACATCAGCCTTTCCGTTACTACCTCTGGCCGTGGTTTGAAAAACATATTTATTTACTTCCAATACTAACGGTGATTGTAATTACATACAATATGTCAACAAATTGCAAATTTTCAATGTCTTTCAGCTGGTTTATTTAAAAAAAAATTTCATGCACATTTTTTAAGCTAATGATGAATGCTAAATAGTTGTGGGGTAGGTTTATAAGGGTCTTAAAATGATATCGTCAGATAGTGTCCTAGAACGACACCATAAGATAGAATTATAGCTTGACCTCCCATGTGGAGAAATAATAATATCTCGACATGGGAGGTATTTCACAGAAAAGTACAAAAAACTGCGGTTAAAATGCGAAAATGCTAGACGACTTAGGAAACTTAAGAACTGAGGATGTCGTTTCACCATTGAATAACTACAAGTGGGTAGATTACAATTATATTCAAATAAAAAAAATTGTGAGTGGTATTCATGTGAATTAAGGATACACCGTTATACTCACGTGTATATTTCAGGGATGCCCGATGGGTCCGAAACTAATCAGGTATCCCCAAAATATGTACGTGAGTAAAACCGTTTATCCTTAATTAATAGATTAAAGTTATTCTACCCTTTACCCAAAACAAATACTTTTATTGCTTACAAATACACGGTTTTTAACTGCCTTTTAAATTAAGTTTAGGAATTCTGCCAATCAAGTGTCAAAAGGGTGCTCAAAAAATTTTTCTCTGTATTTCAGATCAAATTCCCAGCCGAAGATGTCAACGACATCCAAGAGGAAGAAGGTCGCAGCAGAAGGAAGAAACTCGCACCTCTCCTAGCGATCCCACTTCTCATCGGTGGAATGATGGTACCATTGGCTTTCGGTGCCCTAGCGCTGTTAGCTGGAAAGGCACTCATCGTATCGAAATTGGCCTTGGTACTGGCTGGTATTATAGGGTTGAAGAAACTATTGTCATCTAATGGAAATGGAGAAGCTCATGAGGTTGTTGTATCTGCAGGACACGCTGGCCCTGGGTGGAGCAGGTGAGTTATGTTATCATTAATAAGTCTATCAACATCCATCGTTTGGCTAAATGTGTTAAAAGCTTCTTTATTTCTTGTGTCAACTACTTCTTCTTCTACACAGGGTCTTTCTTTTAAACAGAGTGTCATAGAAAGGTGTTGTTATATTTTAGGGTCGTAGTAGACCCGATAAATAACGAAAAGCGCCAACAATTTTAAGAAAATTCGTGAATTTTAATAGAGAAATCTTATTTTGGAACGGACAAATTGAACTTGAAAATTTCGTAAGGGAGAGGAAGGTTCATAAAATAAAACACGGTTTTTTTTTATTATCTGCGTTAAACGAAATCCCTGCTGATGGTAAGAGGTTACCGTTATCTATAAGGACTCGGAATACGAGTAATATCACGCGAGCTTTGCCAACCCTATCCAAGCTTAACACCAACCACCTGTAAACCACAACCTGTGAAATGCAATTGTCAATTACAACCACCTGTCATTGGTAATTACATTTCTTTGAATAAATCGAACCATTATTTAAATCCAATTACAAATGTGAGAAACCATTACATTATCTTTAAAATCTACTATTTCTAATTTTAATTTTTGAAAATAAACTGCCGTGGGTTATACATGTATGTTTCGGGCTATAATTCGAATAACACTACCTAGAAAAACCGACCAAGGAACGTTTATTTTATAGACCATAGAACCCTGTAAGAACTGCCTAGTCAAATGTATGCATCCAATCATCCATCCATCAATGTTCTAAGCACTTGATGATCACGTATCAACTTCCCCAGGATGTCCTTATAAATTGAGAAAATAGAGTCATGTTTTTCCCTTAGCTGCCACTCCTCTATATTTTTACCGTTTTACCAATTTAAATAGTACTCAGTTCCATTCCTTCAAACATCAGGTCAATGGATGTGTTTATTGCTCACTCCCAAAGTAGTCTAATAATTTAAGTAAAATCTAATTTCGGGCTATTCACAACACCATTTGCAATATTTAATAACCGTGACCAATGTCTTAACATGCCAGCCATCGCGTCACTGCTATTATATGAATGGTAATATTATAGCTATGGATTTAATAGTTTTGAGCACTTTCACTTCTTTAATAATAGTATTTTGAAGTGAGACTATTTTCACTATCAACTAAAATTAGCGGCTTCAAGCTCGAAGAACCATAAAATTCGTGAACCACAGAACTGTATTCTATTTTGATACGAAATATTAAAAAAATATATTTATCTGCATACATTCGGTTTTCTACAGTTATATTGCGGAACATCTATCAAATAAACTTACTTGGCCAATGTGGTTTAACAGGTCTAATCCCTTTCCTAAAAATTTGGCAGCCACTGTGAAAGTGTTGCCAAATTGTAGGATTAATTCCGGAAGTGAACTCTCATCAGCCCATGAGTGTGGCGGAGTTGGCGTGTGAATGTTGACAAAAACTTTTTGTATACAACGACACGGATTTAACAAACATCGTTTCAAATTCTCTAATCGCTTGTACAATCTATAGATATTTGAGATTTGTAGTTTTCTATATTTCCTACGTCTCAATGTAACAAAAAAAAAAAGTAATTAAGGGATCGACCGAACAAGTCACTGGGCTTTTAATATTTTTATTATTACAGCTAACATAGCTTTACTACACTTGGTGTTTTATAACACCAATTTCTCAATTCCCAGCGCTAAACGAAGTTAAAAGTAAATTAAGACAAAAATCTTTTTTACGCTACTCATTAGAATTTGGCAATTTTGAAGTCATAATGTTTAGTAATATATTCATTTATCTCCTTTGTTTTTTAGTTAAAGATAATCCTTTTCATCTCTAAAATAGGTCTTATATGACATGTGCTTTTTAAAACAAATTCCTAATTATGTCTCGAAAGTAAAGTTTAGGGAAAGTAAAAGAACCAAAAGGAAAAAAAAATCCTTACTTATTTTATTATAGTATAATATTGTTTACGTCTTTCAGGTCGCTCGAGAAGGCTCAAGATTTGGCGTACAATGCTCACACCCAATAGCCACGGAACCCACCGTAACGTTAATTATTATGCGAAAATAAGGAACACTCGGTTTCTCAAAAACACTTGGAAACGTATAATTTAGTTCATAACAAGTAAGGAGTACATTATTATTCAACATTTGAAAGAGAAATTCTTATAACGACATTCTAATCAAAAGTATATATTACACATATAAACATATGTATTTACATATTTATTTTAAATAATTTTGCACTTAAACTTATCTATTTATGTAACAACTATATTCATTAAATAACATAATTAATTAAAAAGTAACAGTTCCCATTTCAAAATTCAATAGTTTTACGTGTCATACTTTATTGTTAAATGAATTTATTTATTTTTTTCACTAATATTAAAATACATTATCTGCCCACAAATATATTTTTATGATAGTAAATTTAATTTAGAATATTTATATATATGTTATAACCATTTGCAAGGGGATAATTAGGTAATATACCGTATAAAGAATATTGTATTATTATATAATTAATTATTAATGGTGAATGCAAAAAAACTGAAAATGATTTGGAGAATGTTTCTCTTAGCATTTATTGTTTTGTTGAAGTACCTCGGATACTCCTAAAGATATTAAAAAATAATATTTTAACACAAGTTATTTAATTATATTTTTATTTATTACGTGTATATAAAATATTAAGATACAATTTGATAAGAAGACTTTGGGGTTTGCTTTAATTAATTTATATATTTGCATAGTCCTTGTTATTTATTTTTCAGTATATTTCTCTACTAAATAATATGAGTAAATATTGTATGTATTCAATGAGCATAAATTTTAATATACAAATATAATATACCTACTACCAACTATTTATTTATACGTATATATTTAAATATATTTTTCATATGACGTAAAGACTGATAAATATATAATATATGTATAATTATATTGTGTACGTTATTATTAATAATGATAAATATATAGTATCCACATGTACATATGTAAATAATTATTACATTTATCTGTCTTAATATTTATAATATACATATAATTTAAAGTATTATTGATTGCCAAATACAAACGTTATTTATTAATCTACTTAGGTTAAAGATCTCAGTTTATATGTTTTTTTTTCTAATATTGTTAAAATGGTGCTCATTTATTTATTTAAATGTAAATATGATGTTATACATTTCTATTAATTTTACCATCAAGCCAGTTCATTAATTTATTTAACTAATTTAGTTATTTTATATCAAATGTTTTAAATAAAACTGTTAGTACTCATAAATGATTGTGTTTTATTGAGTTGGCAGACTCGTAATTGTGTTTTGTGCAATTCTTATTTGCATTTTGTTTAAAAAAAATACATTTTTGTGGATATGAAACTGAATATTATATAAAATAACTGGAACCTTTTATATTATAGTCATTATTATGTACAGAAATAGTGTTTAGAGAACTAAAAATTAAGACATTCTTTTTATATTTCCATAGCTTGCAGTTTTATCACTTCCCAAATATCCTGTTTATTTGTGTCCTGTTATATTCGTCTCCTATGGAGGAGCAGATTGTAAAATCAGTACTGTGTGCTGGGTCTGCAAACCTGCGACCGATGGATATAGATTCTTAGGGACAGGTCCTATTCAAGGACGACCTGTACGACCATGTAAGACTGTTGTATCTGCTCCGTGTGTAAGACCATTCATTACTTGAGATATGTATCGGAGAAAAGGTTGCCGGGTTCTGTCAAGATTTCCACTCAAACTGAGATGTTATTTTGAGTTAAGTTATTATTAGGTATGTTAAGTGCTAACCGAGTGTTGCATTTATAGTTTTATAGTTTCTTTCTTTGCGTTGAATACGCTAATATTTAGAGCCACCAGTCAGTTTTGAAACAATCTTTGTGTATTTGATTACCCAAATATTGAATAAAATGATAGTCTATTTAAAATCAATCTACAATCCCAAGGACCGGAACAGTAACCATGAACGTGGGTGAAACGGCCAGTGAAGATATCCTACTAATATTATAAACGTGAAAGTTTGTGATGATGTATGGATGTTTGTTACTCTTTCACGCAAAAACTACTAAACCGATTGCGATGAAACTTGGTATGAAGATAGCTGGAGACCTGGATTAACACATAAGCTTCTTTTTATCCACATATTCCCATGGCTTAGCAACATACGCGGATGAAACCGTTGGGCGCAGCTAGTAATACATATAACGGTCAATAGTCCCTACACAAACTCGAACTCTGAACTCTTGTGTTAACTTTCACTGTCATGCAAATATATCGCACAGTTACTCAATGCAGCAGCCTGCTTTGTCACAAACATATACGTACTTTAAAAGAACAATGCCTTCATACATAATTCAGAAGGATGTGATCGCCAAATTTTTATAAATGGTCAAAGAAATTGTGTCGATACGTGTACCGGTTGTGTCTTTGCGAAATAAAAACCACGCCATTGTAGCAAAGCTTTTGCCCTTATTCGGTGTTAGAGAGAAATTTTTCATAATACATTATGTAAGCTCCGGTTTAGACGAGATGTAGTATACAGTACCTATAAGATGACTCATTGACTAGGTGATGTTTTAGCTATTCTATATAGCTTCGACACATATGGGCCGGCTCGACCGGAGTGATACCACGGCCTCACAGAAAACCGGCAGTAAAACAATTGCTTTTCGCCGAGTCAGTGAGGTTACCGGAGGCCCTAACCCTTCCCTCTCTCCCCTCCTTTCCCCCTCTTCCCCTGCTCCCACCTTAAAGGCCGGCAACGCACTTGTGACTTTTGAGTTGCAGGTGCCCTTGGGTGGCGGTAGTCATTTACCAACAGGTGACCCGTCTGCTCGTTTACCCCCGTTACATTTTTTTTTTTATAATATACAAGAATCTACATTATGTAGTAAGTAAGATATGGTGGGTATTTATTCTGGCTGATGCGGAATAAGGGGGATATTGGAATGTTTTATCCACTTACACGAGTCTGTTGGGAAAATACTTGTAGCTTAACGGGCTCTACGGGGTTTTTTATCGCTAATCCATATATTTAACTTATTAAAGAAGTATGTGTGAGTGGGTTGTACAATTTATGGTGGATACAATAATCAATCCAGAGGAGTTGCCAAAAATCTGCAAAATTAAAAAAGAAATCAAATAATAAACAAAATATACATTGAAACCTTAGTATCAAGTGCAAAAAATAAGAAATACATGTGAAAATCTAAACACCGTCCAACCCAAAATTTTCTTATTAATTTATATATAGCCCTTTCATTAAGAAGAATGTGGTGGTTTATGTAAGATATTAGAAGAATCATACAAATATTTGTACCGTATAGGAATCTAACTCACAACACTCGCAAAGGCTGTTTTCGAGGTAACCACTTAAGCCACGGCGCGTGTGTAAATTGCTCTCTCCCAACGGCGGTGGTCTATTCGACTTTCATTTGAAAAATAAAAATCATTTCCGAGTGAGCATATTTCGGCCTTATACTAGACGACCGTCAGGGGTCACGGGTTCGATGTCCGTTCCTGCTACAAATATTTGTATACGTAGGATTGGGTATCTCTGTGTGTTTGAACTCGTAGTGCAAGCTATGTTTAGTTTGGGTCTAGATAGTGCTGTGGACTATCGCAATATATCCTAGATTATTATTTCCACCCTGAATTGTGGTCAAAGTGGTTTTTGTTCGGTATAAATATTCACTCGAGAGCAATGAACTCGGGTCACAAGATACCTGAAAATCTCAATAACGAATAATGGAAACTAATAATTCTAGCTTATTGAAATAAATTGTGTTTAATAGACAATTAAATACTCCATAAATTAAAGTAATAAACTTTGTATTATATTAAGAACTAGCAGCGCCCCGCGATTTTACCCGCGTAAGTCAAGTAAAAAGTAGCCTATGCGTTAATCCAGGTCTTCAGCTATCTACATACCAAGTTTCATCGCAATCAGTTTAGTGGTTTTTGCGTGAAAGAGTAAAAAACATCCATCCATCTATCCATCCATCCAAACTTTCACATTTATAATATTATATAGTGGGATTAATATAATACTGTCAGACCTCGCTAGAGCCCGGAGAGGTATATTCGAGAAAAGGGTGATACGACGGGATGATACGTACACTCCGTCTGGTCCACACGCCGTCTTCTATTTTAACATCAACAATTATACGGTTAAAATATATTTTAAACAGCGATTCAAATATTGCCAGCCAGCATCCAACAAGTTCAAAGGAGGTTTGAACACTACAACGCATGGCCTGTCTAGTAGTTAGTGATCCTGACTGCTGAGCCAAAGGTCTTGAGCACGATCATTTGTTCTGGGTATTATTTATATTTTTGAATACATACATATTATGGATAAATTACAATTTATCCATAATATGTATGTATTCAAAAATATTTAAGTATGTTTATCAACAGTCTGGTTACCGTAGTACAGGCTCTGCCTAGTTTAGGATCAGACGGCCGTGTGTGAGATCAGGTTATTATTATTCTTAAGTTATTATTAATTAGGAAAAAATATATCTTATTAAACACAAAAATAGAAAAACATCGTATTTTAGTTTTTAAATTTTCTAAAATTTTAGTACTTTGTGTAACCTCCACATGGTACCATTATGCGGTTTGGCGTGCTGTACACCAAGTTTCTTATACAACGTAAGGGAATATTTTCCCATACCCCTATTTTGATGGCAGAACTTTGCAACAACCAAGAAGTTTTATTACTTTCATTTAAGAAATATTTAATTGTCTATTAAACACAATTTATGTCACTAAGCTAGCATTATAAGTTACCGGGATTTTCAGGTATCTTTCTGTGACCCGGAATCATTGCTCAATACTCCATACTCAATCATTTATTGCATCATATATGTCACATTAAAGATGTTAATAATTACATGTAGTATCACATATGACCCTAATAGGGTATTGCTCTCAAGCGTATACAAGGTTCCTAATCGTTATTTTTTTTATTGTACCTATGCCATGAACGCCTATCGATATCTATGATACCTACTCTGAATACATGCATCAGAGAATCATTTAAAATTTTACAACTTAATAGTCAAAACAAGAAACAGAAAAGCTAACACAATCGATTATTTTCAAATTTATCAAGTACTTATCACTTGACTAAAAATGCTCGGTCATTAAATTGGAATTCCAGCTCTATCTAGCTATAATAATAGGGACATAATCATTATTTGTACAGATGGATGCTGGGCCACTTTCTCCTGAGTTCAACGGCCCTAAGGGCTTCGTATAATGTTTCTATTTGTGGCTCTGCAGGAAGTTGAAGCGGAAAGTTTTAGCCTTTTATGTTATGAGTTATTAGTTGGGCACGAGAGTTGCTCATTCCACTTTATAAAACATGACTTAAAAAAAAAAATTACAAATACTGTTGAAATTATTTGCAATTATTTTTAAAAGGATAGTAGTTTTATTTTCAGTTAGTGAAAATAAATGACAGAAAAAGATGGGGTGGGGTCCGTTTCTACACTATTGATCATTGAAATGATTTTACGGTCCTCCTAAAACAATAATAGGAATAACTTGACACATCTCACACACGGCCGTCTGATCTCAAACTAAGGAGGGCCTGTACTATGGTAACCAGACTGCTGATAAACATACTTATACATTTCTAACTACATACATATTATGGAAAAATTACACCCAGACACAGAACAAAATAATGATCATGCTCATCACACAATTATTTGGCATTTATACGACCTGTGGCTCAACAGTGAGGATCACTAACCACTAGACCAGCAAGCCAGTCAAATTAAGTTAAGGCTTTTTTTTTTTTTAATTGGGTTATTAAACTTTGATAAATTAAATTTGTTATACCATTTTATAATAAATTGTTAAACTAAACATGAAAAGTAAATCAATTAGCGATAGCAAAGTATGACGTCACAAACTGTCAATTCATATAATTAAGGATGTAGTGTTCTACGTATACCGTGATTATTGAACGGAACATACAAACAAATCAATAGAACTATTATTAAGTTTTGATCATAACCATTATTGCATCGATTCTTATCATTATTCATCAATCTATACTAGTATAATTAAGGTAAATAGTTTGTTTTTTTTATTAAAAGCGTGAACCTGTGAACCTCATGAACTACCTGTTAGAATGAAAATAATCTTTGAGTAATTGTAAGCGACATTCTTGATTGAGGTTATAGTCTATCGAACATCACCCTACGACCCTCCAGATCGCTTTCAGCGATAAGACCGCCCATTGTACTCTGATTTGAAAGATAATTATTTTTCAACTGTATTTCATTAATGGTATACAATAAAGATTATTCTATCTATCTTAGGATCAGAGTATTGATGCGATGAAACTGAAGAACAGTCGACAACCTTTGCACGAAGCGAATGACATCTTGTTTTATTTCTAAACAATGATTTTGCAAAACTGTCATAGTTTACTTTATGATCAATAATGTTAAATTATGATGTTTTGAAAGAGAAAACAAGTGAGACCGATTTGTGTTGTCAGTTCAAGTATATATAAGTGAGGGAAAGTACAATATATCAATGCTTGGTATGATGTTAAGTAAATTATTTGAACGAGGTTTCCTTGGCTTTCTTTGGACTTAATGGTAAATTATTGACATATAACATTACCACCTATTGTACTCGTACATATATTATTTGTTACCACCATAGAAGCGAGGTTTGTTTAATGAATTCTATCTAGTCAGCAAACGTTCGCTAAATTGCAACAGCACTTGTTCTTAGGGTAAAGGAAAATTAAGTGAGAAATCATTCATATCCAGTTCTTTATAATGTTTCCGAAGGTATGCCTTTGAAAATATTTAGTCAGCAACAAGCACCATGTTCATGTCAGTCAGTCCATGTCTGTGTGCTTGGCCTTAAAATTATGCTACCAACCACAGTGTTGATGCCTCAGATCTGTATGTTTTCTTACAATAAAATTAAAACGTTAATGTTTAAAACATTTGTCTTATATTAACGTTTTGTTGTTTAATTACAAAAAGTAAATTTGCTTTATTAATAAGTAATAATATACAGAAAACTAGAATAGTAAGTATTGATTTCGTAAATAGTGACAATGCATCCTCACATTTTCTCGTTTAAAAGAAGTGTTTGCAATCAAATTTATCAGTAAATAAAAGAAGACAATATCCAAATTATGAACCTTACAGTTTGATCATCTATCATCAATAATATCTTGAAAATAAGATGCATTTAAAACCAATCCTTTGGTATTACAGTAATCACTTTGTCTAATCTTATCTCTGAATTTAGAGCCATCGTAGCATTAATAATTGAAAAAACCCGATATAAATGACTCGTCTCTTCTTATCACAAATATATTTAGATTACTTATATAATAGTAGCTAACAAACGCTATTCTAACATCCGTAATGATACAACCGCAAAGCCTTAAAAGCCTCATATTATGGTCGTCTTACATAACATTACTACTCAAAGAAAAAAGAACTTTAAACAGTGCTATTGACCTACTAACAGCCGACAATACAAAAAGAAAACTATGAGCAAAGAGAAGAAAAAATGTTTTAAGAAACAGATTACATCATGAAAGTATTTCATTGATTTTTTTATTTTTTTTTCGGTAAAAAGAAAGCGAAGACTGACCGGTTGAGATGTAGGCGTGTTTGTGAGATCGTGGTGGGTCGCATTCTCAGGAACTGAGCATCCGATTTGGGAAATCCTTTCACCTTTACAAAAGCTTGACTGTTAATTAGATAATACTTTGGTTTTGGTAAGGTATGCCAAGTGGGTGATTGTTGATGTAATAATAGTGGTATCCGTTACTGACATATTAACGTTGATGTACCTTTTTAACCCCCGTTGCAAAAAGGAGAAGTGTTTTAAGTTTAACGTGTATCTGTGTGTTTGTATGTGTCATCTCATCATAGCTCGTTTACCGATGGACTGATTAGGATTTAGTTTGTTTTAGTTTCAAAGATGACTTGATCGACATTCTTTTTAGCTATAATTCAAGAAAATCTGTTCAGCCGTTCGAAGATCATCAGCTCTTTTCTAATTGTTGATGGGATTTTTAAGTCGGAGGTATTTTAATTTATACTTTTGTGGCGCTAACTTATGTTATACAGACTTACAACTTTTGCTCATTGTTGTCATGCTTATCTGACGGAAAGATCCGATCCTACTGTAATACCGTAATCTTTTCTAATCCATATTAATGTTGTGAGTTTGAATGTAAGGATAATCTACGGAGTTATTGAGCCGCTTTTGAAAATTCTTTCACTCTTATTAAGCTACATAATCCCTGAATAATATAGGATATTTTTATTTTGCTAGATATAAATTTTAATAGGAAATCACCATACTTACAATTCAAAAATAAAACAAAGCAATTGACGTCATTAACGTTTAACAAAATTGTTTAATGTAAGTAAAATATGTACAACAAAAATTATTAGTTTACAATATTTGCATATAATAATTTAAATACAGTATACAGTTAAGGGTTTCATGTTGAAACTGGAAGTTTTATTAGGTACGAGATGAATAAGGGAATGGGAGAGAACTAGTACTCTCCTATCCCGCAGAAGACGCACCAGGCGCCGGAGAGAGCAATTCGATCTTCGGCCTCCATGAGCGCTTGCCTGGGGGCGACGTACAGGGCTATCCGGCGCCCTAGCAGAAGCAGGCCCGAGACGGTGGCGCCGTGTTCCGCGTGCCTCTCTTACTGATAGGGGATAAAATCCCCCACAACACAGTGGGGTCGCCTGTTGTTTAACAGGCGGTCAAGTCTGCCAGGGTTTACAGGGATTTCCTTATAAGGGTACACCTGAGGCCCTGGTAATATGGACTGTAATGGAACACCGTGTGGTTTTAGTCGGTTCGAGTCCGACATACCACCCTACCGCTTAGCCCAGGTGGGGTGACGACGGGGTTTCCACACTTAAAAAAAAAGGTGAAAGATGAATTTGTAGATCCTCAATCATTTTAAAATCAAATGGTAATAAGATTTACTGTAACAGAATGTTATTGGATAGATAGATAACACTTTATTTGTACACCATTATATACAATAGAAGTATCATACATAATATATACATTATTATATCAAACAGGTAATGTACAAAGGGCGGCCTTATTGCTAAATGCAATCTGTTCCAGGCCTTTTTTTGTGCGTGTGGAAACCCCCTCGGGCCGTCACCGTTTCCGGTTAAGCGGTGTATCGGGATCGAACCGATTAAAACCACACGGTGTGCCGTACTGCGCCTGAAATAGGAGGGATCCGGGAACAGCTTTTATTAAGACCTTAGCATCCTCCAGGCCTTTTTTTTTATGTGCGTGTGGAAACCCCGGCGGGCCGTCACCCCACCGGGGTTTTCGGTGGGGCGGTGTGTCGGAATCGAACCGACTAAAACCACACGGTGTGCCGTACTGCGCCTTAAGTAGGAGGGATCCGGGAACAGCTTTATTACGACATCCGGAACAGTCGAACCGACTAAAACCACACGGTGTGCCGTACTGCGCCTTAAGTAGGAGGGATCCGGGAACAGCTTTTATTAAGACATCCGGACCCCCCCTAGCGCCTGCCCGCAAAAGCGCGGGCACCACCTCCGGGTAAAAACTTAAATCCTCTCAATTAGGCGACGTCCAGGCACACGCGGACGCCGCCTCCTCGCGGGGGGCCACTATAGCGGGTGGAGGGGAAAACCCGTCCCGTCCACCCGCGGCCACACTCAGGGCGGCATGAGGCGCTGGTATGCGCGCCTCCGCCGCCCGGTTCGCCGACGGCGAATTAGGTCCGAGTGGAGATCGTCCTCCCGGACCCTTTCCGCCGCCTCCTTCTGTGAGATGACGTCCTCACAGAAGGTCGCGACCGCGGTAAAATTCCTGTCGCTACCGGCCATGGAGCGTATGACGGCCGGTAGCGAGAGATCCCCTCCGATGACTGCAGTGAGGGCCCGACGCTGCGTCGCCCAGGCGGAGCAAACCGCCAGCGTGTGCTGGGCCGAGTCCTCACTACAGTCGCAGTGGTGACAGGCGGGACTCAGTTCCCTCCTCCTCCACCTCCAGGCCTTACCTTAACCTTAAGATGGATTAAAATTATTTGGAGAGACAGTGGAAGTTGTTGCTCGTGTATTCAACATTATAATTATTTCTAATTTGTAATAAATATATTACAAAAAACATAGAGATATTCTATATTAACCCACTATTAATAACTTCAACTTAGGTGGCCTACATTAAAAGATAATATAATAATAACGTGACACATCTCACACTCGGCCGTCGGATCCCAAACTAGGCAGAGCCTGTACTATAGTATCCAGAGTGCTGATAAACATATTTATATATTTCTAAACATACTATTATAGATAAATTACACACAGACACAGAACAAAAGATCGTGATCAGACAATTGTTTGTTATAGAAATCGAACCCACGATCTCTGGATCTTTACTCAAGATCACTGAACTACTAGACTATCAGGCCCGTCACTGTAAGAATAAAGACTGTCTGTGGGTATAAAAAATATATATATATTTTATAGTTTGATCCATCGTACCTTAGCCCAAAGAGCACACACGTACCTTACTGACATAATTTTTTGGCTACCTCGAACTTTGGACAGCTCATCACACTTTTAATAAATACATCTTACAAATTTAATTAAAATTCTTTCAAGTCTCACGTTCAGTTTTATTGCTGTCACAATAAAAAATATCCTTTGACAACATTATAGAGAACTCCCAGGTATTCAGTATTTCTGCAATCTTTTTCTTTACCTACAAAGCAAAACGCATATAAACCTCGAAGATTTAGTAGCTTGAAACTACTTATTTACGCATATGAAGCACGCTTAACTCACGTGCAGAAGAAACTAATTATATCAAGCTGAAATACTACATAAAGGTATTATCGAGTTGAAGCTAAAGATATTGTTTTATAACCTCCGACGCAAAAAGAGGGTTGTTATAAGTTTGACTGTCTGTCTGTCTGGCATCATAGTCGATTTCGATGCTGTTTTTTTTTTAATTTGAAAGCCAGTTTCTTTGCGGTGGTTCTTAGCTATGTTTGGTTAATATCGGTCCAGCAGCGTAAAAGCATCAGCTCTTTTCCAAAATGATGTAAGGCATTTTGTAATCGTTGAAGGGATTTTCGAGTAGGGGGTGTTTTAAATTTTAAATTTTTGCTTGTAACATACAATGTGTTTGAATGCGTATCCGATTTCAACATTTACTTTGGAGCTAGATAGATCATTTATTAGGAGTACGCATGACAAACAAAACAACTGCTAATTATTCTTGCAAAGTATAAACGTATCTTGATATTTTATTTTAAATCTTTATCAATTTACAAGCAACCAGACATTTTACAATGGTAAAAAGAAACTATAAGCTTACAAAGAAATAAACAGCAACAGCTTTCATTTATTCCGACTTACGATGGTACTTAGTCTTCTGTTACTGTGCTTTTAACAATCAATAAACATTGTAACTACTTGTTTGATTACACAGTGTACAACGATCAATATGTCTTGGTACTTGAAAAATTAAAGGTAAAAAGAAACATAATAATCCTGTATTTAATGTGCCTTCTGGTATTTGCTGTGAGAATCGTAACGTAACGGCATACACGGAGGTAAAGTACTGACAAGAAAAACTATTTGTGAATCTTACAAATAATTATTGTCCTATGGAAATCAAACCCCTGAAACTCAAGTCAGTGGTAATTGAGTAGGTGACCACTTAAACCACTGCAACGTGCGTGACTTGTTGAGGGTATTTCAATGAGACTCAGTATAAAAAAGAGCCGATATAACTCGTAGATAGTAGGTATTAAACGTCTAAGCATTACCAACGGCTTTGAAGATTGTGTTCTACTGTTTCTATGTGGAATTGAGCCTTAAGCTTTTTGTGACAACTTTTTACGATCACGCTCTCACCATACTTTGCGGTTCAAAAAGAACTGGCGATTGCGATTGCGACGCAAGACTTTTTAGTCTTGTTTTAAAGGACTACTAGAAACTTCACTACTAATAGAAAATTCTTTGAGAAGTTCCTAGAATAATATAGGTTAGACGGCTGACAATTAACGTATTCACAACTTGAAGTGATAGCAATAATTGGATATGGTAGTTGGTTTCCGTTAAGCTGTTCGTATATTTATTTGCAATCTTAATAATGTAAACAATGAATTAAACAAAAAACTAAGTAATAGTTCTTACATTGCATATTCATATGTATTTATTAAAAACTTTCAGAATGTTGTCAGATAATAGATTAGAACAGGTTTCATTTAAAAAAAGAAATTCGTTACATAATTATCAGTAGGTGAATAACACTAGCGCCATCAACTTTTTCATATTATTAATTACAATCACAGCTTGACAAATTGAAGTCTTACACTTTTAGTTTGGTTACAGGGCTCAGACTTCCTCACATTAGCTATTGCCTACACTCCCCGATCCGTATTAGCAATATCCTTTTCCTTCCATTACCTTCCCTTCTTGTCTACCATGACCTTTCAATATTCTCCCAATTTTTCCATCTTTCATACACAAAGTGCCCGGTTGGTGGCAATAAGGTTACCCCCCTGTTACGTGATTTTAAGCAAATTATAATTGACAAAATATGGGTGTTTTATACGCCTGAGTGTATGTGTATTTTCACTTCGTACCCGAATATTACATAAATTACATTAATTTTTACATTTAGTTATAACGGATATCATTATGAAAGGCTTTGAATTTATCCATTTCTAAACGAAAGAGAAACTTAGATAGTGCCTTAAAACTAATCTTTCTATTAAAATCACTTAAAATGCAACGTAAAATTTCCATATACTCGTAGATATCACCAATTGTTATTCAAGGTAAAGGTGAGTTACTTTCCATTTAGTTACCATATTATTTGTGACATACTTGAGGGGTTTCTGCGATGTATATTATATACTCATAATAATTATTAGAACTGTCTTTCTGCTCGGAACAGATTTTTTATGTCTGATATATCTTTGAGCCTTTTCGGGCATTCGCGATATAAATACGTGAGAAAAGCCGTATGTCTTTAAATATTTCTTTTATATGTTTGTCTGAAAGTTTTCCAACATATTAAATATTTTATTAAGAGTACAAACGTTCTTGAAACCTTAAATATACCATAATTTTAAAAATAAACTTGTATGGGTTGTCTTTTTCAATTTATTTCTATTTTTATCCATTTGTATCTGATATTTATCGAAATCATACTTAAGCCCAAATTTAAAAAAAATTGTAAGTCCAAGTGTTTTATTAATTCTATTGATTTGTCGTCAAACAGTCTACAGTTTTTTTACCTACTGGCTAATTATTCAAAGGTTCAATCGTTAGTAACCAGAACACATACCCTCAAAGTATGTGTAACAGAGTGATTGCCAAACTAAACACGTATGTTAGGTTAGTAAGGTAAGAGTTTTGGAGCATGCTTGCGATGTATGCAAGCCGTTATTACATGTGGTTATTGGGTATTTATTTCGTTTTCTCTTTAAGGATACGCTATTGGAATAAGGTTTTAGGTATTAATAGTTATGTCTGTCACTAGGCAATGTTAGAATATGTTTTTGTACGGCAGAAAAAGAATTATAAAAATAATAAACTGACTAATGTGTTTTTAAGTCAAGGTATATTCTTATCTTGAAAAATTTTAAAACACACATTAGTTAGTACTATTCTTAGTAATAATCTATATGCTAAAGGGAAAAATACAAATATATAAATAACAGCTTTAACAATGTTATCTCTTGTAACAAGAGGTTATAATCTAAAAAGCATGAAAACAATGGAAGTATTTCTATGTTATATGGGAAAGAGAAAAACATATCAGGAGCATCTTTCCGCATAGCCTCCCGGTAATTAGGGTAAATGAGTTAGTTGCAAATAAACTCTTTATGCATTTTATTGTTCATAGATAAAGATACATTTATTTTGCAAATATGGGTATATATATACAATGCATATACATGGTGTCGAATGTCATGTTCTGTGATGTATAATTTCATTTCACTTAATTCATGTTTAATCATATATAAAAATTACATTGTGATTATAATCGTTGGAATTCCGGGCTGCGTTTTTTTTAAGTTCAGTCTTAATTAAAGTTCATATTAATACGTTAACTGGCAAATCCAACTGCATTTAGGTAAATTAAAGTATCTTTTTCTTCTCTCTACTTCTACATTGAAAAAGTATAGATATATACAATATATGTGTTGTGTTTATTTTATTAATAAACACAAATTAAAACCAACTTAATATTTCATAGTTTCTCATCATCAAATAAGGTATTTTGTCAAAATAATAAAATTTACAAATTATGTATGTTATATTTATCGCTTTTTGTTTAATGTATTAAGTCTTGAAAACCTTTTGGGGTTATCGTTGGTTTTGGTTTATATTAATAACAATATATTTTATTGTTTGTTATAGATGTATATATCGATGCCTGGGAAATACATGACCTGCAATGCATGAATTAGAAACGGACAATAATAAAAGGTCTGAAGCATTTAAATTAATGGTTTCATGGTTTATATTATGATTTTCTGCATGAAAAAGAGTAATGAAATGTATGTAATGAAAGCCATATAAGGAAGTTAATTAATTATCTTTCACCAAATTTTTAACACAATACGATATGGATATGTATCTATATTTAAAAACGTTTTAAAATTGACGTCATTGATACTATATTTCAGAACTCATAATCTTGATTGAATATTATATATTTTTTTAGTAATATTAAAATATGTGCAAATGTTTACTCAATCTAATATTAATATTAAATAAAAAAAATAGCAAATACTTTTTCAAGTGTCAAGATATTTCGCTCCACATAAATTTACCAAACATTCCCAAGTATGTATCACCGTGATCCATAACCAAACCCACACTAACAAAACACGTGTTACACCAAAAAGTGGTTCATACATATGAAAAAAGAATGAATTCGTCGTCATCATTTTAATCGCAACCTATTGAGTTCACTTTTCTTGACCGTCCTCCGAGGAGTGGGGTGAGATGCTTAAAACAGACCGTCTTATACATCGACGCTACACTTTGCGCTAAGCTTTCCGTAGGGGTGATTTGATTCCTCACTATGATACGTTACATCGCTGTCCTAGTTCTTTTCGCGACGGCGCGGGCGATGCCTGCGCTGGACAAGGAGTCCAATGAACTCGGACTTTTCGGGTCTATGTTAGGTGTCGTCAAGGAGTGTGTTGACGGAGATACTTCCCTGTGCATAAAGGTGGGATTTGTGAAGTGATGTGAAGTGAAGTGTTAATAAGATCTAAGATCTATATAGATATCTTTTGGTTGCAGGAGAAGACGTTGAAATATGTTGAAGCTGTAAACACTGCGAGGGAGTTGAATGTAGCTGACGGTGTGGCTATCCTTAGCAATGGGTCTCCTAGGTCTGCGAGAGCCTTGGAACCTCTGCCTGAGGAGCCTAAGGCCAGGGAAGCTCAAGTCGAGTCCAGGCTGGTAGATTCTGCGGCCGATTTCTTGGAAAACCACGTTATTCAGTTCAAGCTGCCCTCGTCTGCTATTGAAGGCATGAAGAGATCACTAGAGGAAGGTAAGTTGAGCTACAGTTATTTCATTATTACACGTCTGTTGCGTATATTACGTTATAATGACAGCAAAAAAATGACATGTTGAAGACTTAATTACTCTATTACACATTGCTGATGCATCATGACGAATTAAGTTACTTATAAATTTCACGCATAATATTTTAAACGCTTTATTAAGTTACTAATATGGAAATAATTATTCGAAAGAATTCAAATATTAATACAGTTATTTAAAATATCTAAATAAATTACATAAGTTCTAATGCCTTCGTTTACTAAAATACTGCATTTACTGTACCTACATGTAAGTTGTAAAATATAAAAATAAGAGAAATGGAAGTAAAGTCGTTCAATGAACCGTAAGTAATTGATGATCCATAGAAAAGTTTTATTATTTAAATGAAGTCCAATAAATAGAGCAAAACAATTTGTGGTCATTGGCTTACTTTTATACAAGTTTCGATTGAAACGTCTTTAGATGCGGCTGCGGTTAAGAAACTAAATATTTTATTCATTAAATATTTCTGATGTTACTTAACTTTTGGAAATTGTGAACCGGGAGATCCTGATAACTCTCAGAAGAGAGTTAGTAAGTAATTTATGAGGTCTTGATGTGATAATCATGATAGAATTATTATTATAATGAAATAACTACATTTATTTCACATTTCTCTATAGAATGTTCTTAAGATAAAATGTTGAATTCCAAATTATTTAAAAATAAACCATACAAGTACAATTATTCAAGGTGCTGGGCAAGAATGCATAAGTAGCGCAAAGTGATTTTGTACCGTAACTAATATAATTTAATTCGTAAACAGCTACAACTATCTTTACGTTAGTTACTCTGAGAATATTTAAATTACTATGATATATTTTCATAGACGTAGAATAATTATTATTTATATTATTAAATTCTCTTTTAATCAACATAATGGCGGTATGAACTGCGCTTTCACTATAACTTTTGTTTATATTATAAAATAAGTACTTAACTTTACAAAAAAAGATCACCGACTTCAATGCGCCTAAATCATGACAAATAGTGAGCTGTATTCTTCATCTTCAAATTTAAATGGAACCAACATTGAGTACAACCAATTCAACTAAAAATACAATTATTGAAATTGGTTCATAAATGGCAAAGATCGAGTTGAAAACGTCCTCCTTTATGAAGTCGGTTAAAAAGCTTAAACTAGAAAGTTAAAAGGTTTAAATTTTACTGGTTGCGTATTATGCAGATTATAAACATAATTAGCTATTTCGTTGATTTGATTATTTAGTTGAAATTTCTTTTTTTTTATTTACATGACATAATATTCTTGTAGAACACTACAAGTCAACGTCAATTATATAGAATGTAGAAATATTTTCTACCTATTTACGTCTGGTGAATTAGAAAATATTGCTCTAATCACTACATGTCAAAATATAACGCTACTAACTAGACAAGTGAGGCGGTCTACCTGTTTACAAAGTGCCTCTACTATGAATAAACACAGTGACCGAGTATTTAATACCAGTTCAGTTTATAGTTGGTACCGTTACAAATTACCAATGCAAAATGTTAACTCTAACAAGTATAAGGGTTGACACGAGTGACGATAGGAGCTATAAAATTCTCATTTTATTCTATTATTATTAGATCCTTTAGATCAAAAATATCATATTTGTAACAGAAGTAATTTTTAATCCACATTTCAATCTACAAGAAGCAATGCATTATTTATAAACGATAATATAAAACGTTAATCATTATTTCGGTTTGAATAAAGCTTATCATGGTTTAGCATTTCATCTGGTTCAAATTATTCTGAAAAAATAGTAGTTAATGCCAAATATTTTGATTTTGGAAATCTAATTATCTTGCCACAAAGAGTATCTATCTATCTAGTATTGGGCTGAACTAATATACTAGTTAAGGGCATTTTGAGTATATTGGAATTAATTGAATTGGAATATATAACAATGCGCCTCATAAAATTAAATTAAAATTTGCCTGCCTATAAAATTTGAAGAGTTCCCTCAATTTCTCCAGGATCCCATCATTAGATCCTGACCTGATAAGCATGTGACTACTTTCTTTTAAACAAAAGAGGAATTTTCCATATCTGTCTAGGCGTCTTTGAGTAATGTGTTTACTATACCTATAAAGCTTAGTTTTATCAACTTCACTTGATGTAGCATCTGTTGCATTTTTACAAACCTCAGTGGTTTATAAATGCACTAAAAGTAATATTTGTAATTATCTTTGTAAAATGGTAAACAAATAAAAAAAAAATAAAAAAAAAATCGGTGAACATAGAAAAAAAATATTTGCAGTGGAACATAGAATCTCCTCCTTTTTTGAAGTTGGTTAAAAATGTTGCTTCAGGAGCAATATTTTAAGTAAAGCAGTTTAAAATAATTAAGCTAGAAATAAATAACAGAGAAAAATTAAGTCAATAAGATTAAATACAAAACCTTATTCTTGGCAGAAGGTATGAAGTTAAATTATAACAACTCTTGGTGTGTGATTCATGTGATCTAGAGAACGACTCGCTTAAAAATACTCGCTATTAGATATTTCAACCCTAGTAACTTTGTATGCGCCAGTGAAATCTTTAGAGCACCCAGTAAATCCAAGTTATTAATATAAATAGAAAGTTTCTGCTGCTCCAATGGTTGCTGGTTTGGAATTTGCATGCTCTGGATTCGATAATCAGTATATTCATTATTTATTATAATTATGCACCTCGTACATGCGACGATGTTCATCACAATTGTTTTTATTCCAACTGCTTCTTATGCCCTTTTTTTGCTAAAATATGCTATTTTAACATTTATTGTTTACATTTAGTCTGCTCTCAGGCAATATCTTTTTAAACTCATAATTTCTTAATAGTATTTAGCATATTCTTGTTTTTAATATGAACATGGTGGTGTAGATAATGTTACCTACATTATTTATACTAAAATGTCTAGTAATAGGTATATTTAATTTCACAATAAAGTTTAATTATACAATTTTCAAAAAACCTACTATGCACAGTGGTTACTGAGTTATTGTTGTGCATCAGATGAACCATATTAAACAAATAGTAGCCAGATGCTCAGGATTTAATGAGAAGTACTAAGTAACCGTAGCTAAAGGAACTGTCACTCGTAGCTATTAAATGTATTTAAAAAATTTAAATACTAAACTTTTCTAAATCTTTCTAAAATAAAATTGCGTTTCCTACATTTTGTTACGGAATATTAAAAGAAATAAATAATTAGTGAAGATGAGGCGTTTATCAAGAAATACCAGAAAAAATCCTAACAAAACTATTACTACTAAATATAAACCGTAACTAACCACAGTAGATAGTTATATCGAATGTCAGAAAACTAATAACAAAGGCTTTTTTGTGAGTATTATTAATATAGAGAGTATTAGTAATTAAACAAATAAAAATGCACCTGCTGCAGAATGTTGTAGAAAGAAATATAACCTTCACATTGTCAAACTCGTTGAAAGACTTGGAAAGCGAACAACTCCCGCTAAGGCAATACCATCGTCCTGTTTCAAACCAGTTGGGCGACTCATCGAGAAATCTCACCACTCCTAACTCAGATGAAAGTCGCCTTTCTATATTACGAGATGTTCATGTTATAGCGCCCGTTATGGGTGATCATAAATTTTTAATATAATGGCATTATTTTGTTTTAGTATTGATTCATTCATGGTACTAAATTTAATGTTCATTATCATGACGAAAAATCTTCATCCATTTAAGAAATGAAATTCACTTTGCATGAATTTTGCTAACATAGATTTTTGTCTTATGTTCCAATGATTAGTGAATCATAAACTTACGAACATCTACATCGTGACTTCAAGTGACTTCTTCTTAAAACTAATCCTTGCGAAAAACGACCCTCTAGAGATGAGAAATAGTTTTATTACTAAATATCTTTCCTCTATTCTTGGTAGCTGGGAGCTACGGCAAGCACTATGTTAGTAATACTCTCGGCGGCTCCGATTATGCTATTCCTCATCTCTTCTTAAATATAAATTCTCAATTCTGAATTCCAACAGAAGGATTTCTTACAGACTTTATTTAACATTTACATTCAAAATTCTACCTCCAAGCCAATTAATTGTCATAGGTATTTTATGCAGCATTCTGAATTTTTTGTTATGTAAGAGAAGCTTTGGCATAGAAAAGTTTGTCTCAACTGCTAATACTAAAATCCTAAAATTAGAAGTTGTAAGTTTCTAGAATGCCACATAAAAATCTTCTAGTATTAGCACTGGTTAAGCTTTTGTTTATATATAGATAGATAGACATCTAGCAACATCAGTTATCCTGTCATAAATTCAAGCTACAACGGACCGTAAATTAAACGTATTTTTTTGTTGTTAACGGATATAGTACGTATCTGAATGGACTTTCACTTACCCATATTAAAGTTGGACATAACACCATGTAGGTATGATGAGTCTGACCCACAATTGGTCAGCGTGTCCGACAGCTTAGATTCTAACTAAAGTAACTCGATTAGTACTGAGAACTTTCCTTACCTAGCAGTGTTGGGATTGTAAGGGATTGATGATGGTAATATTTTTTTAAATTTATTTAACATTCAATATGCAGATATTATATTTTTTTTATCGTGTGGTAACCGGTGTTCCATCGCAGGTATGTCTATTGCAAGGAATCGAGTATAACCTAACAAGGAATACCCCGATAAACACATATTGTATAAATTTCACTTGAAAAATGTTATGAACTGAATATCAACCCAAAATAATATAATCGCAAAGTTTATTTATTTAGCCTTTTTTATTTTATCTTTGGTAGACTATCATGAGAAATATAGCTTAATTGTAGCGTATTCTCACGTATCATTATCTAATATATTGTGGTCAAATGCCAACCCTTTACGTTACTTACTTAATTTAAATTTAAAATCTTTATTAAATATGAGACCGTAGTCTTTTTCATCATCTGTCTGAGGGATATACGATTTTTCATAATTTTGACTACTCTTTTTATGTCCTAATACGCGTTCAAAATGCTTTTCCAATGCCACAGTTCAAAAATTGATTGGTGGATCGATAAACATAATATAACATATTAACAAAGAAAACGCATCACAATGAAAATATTGAGCGGTTATTTAATTTACCAAATTCCATAATATTTATGAATATAAATAAAATGCTGCTTTAAAATTCAGTAGCTAGGTTTAAATAAAGTCTTGTAAAAAAATTAAATGTCATTCTTTGGGAAGTGCATAGCTTGAGTACGGCCATACGGGGCTATTTTTTTTTCTAATGTTTAGTCTGAATAAGGATTTTATGGAACGAAAATGTTACAGAGTTGCTCGAAATATGGGGAAATTCCTGGAGAACAAGTGCTTTTTTTCATTAAATACAACCAAAATAGAAATTTTATCAGGGCAACGTCTGTTGGGTAGTATTTACATACGTGAGGTACACTGAAAGTTTTGCCTAACTCATTAATAAAACAATTTACATGTAAAGTAATATATTTACTGTTTTTTGAAGTATTCTTCTTCCATGACATTTTAAACACTTTTTCATTCGGTCAAACCTGTTTTGGAAACATGAGGACCATTGGTCTAAGCTACTGGCATGTTTTTCACGTGCTGGTTGAAAGCCATCACGGCCTCTTCCGGCCCCATAAATGTCACACCTCTCATCAAATCTTTAATTTTTGGGAAATGGTGATGTAAGATTTTATGAATTTGGATCATGTCCTCGAATCTCCTCATAGGTGATACGCCGGTTTTCTTCAATTAGTAGCCACATTTTCCTTCAGTTGAGGGCCGACCTTCACGAAGTTCATCATGGAGAGAAACACGGCCACGATCAAATTCTGCGTACCAACGCCTTACGGTGCTCAAATGAGGTGTCTCTCTCCCAAAAACATTTTGACGACGAACAGTGAAATCTTGCAGAGTCGGTGAACTTTTAAAATCATAAAAAATGATCGACCTAAAATCTTTTCGCATTAATTCCATTTTTGCTAGGGACGACGAACTTCAACTTGTGATAAAAAACAATTGACACGTAATTTTCCCGCCAATTTTTTTAAATAAATGATAGAGTTTGTTAATTTAAAAAAAATTAACATTCGAAATTCAAACATTTATGAGCGGCCAGGAGCGCAGAACTTTCAGTGTGCCTAATGCATAAGATACAATAAGTTTTTATTTACCTGACGTTTCGATCAAATTAGATGATGGTCACCGATTTAAAAACAATTATCTCCGATATTATTTTCAGGTCCCTGTTTTGTACTTTTGAGTCCATCTTGGGTTCTCGGAAATAGATTGTTTAAACCTTTTCTTTAATCATATTATTAATAATATAATGGAGTTTATAAAATGTATTGAGATAAAAATTGTAGGTATGCAAGGATTTTTCTAGTGGGCTCTTAAACTCATGACACTTTAAAAATTAATAACTGATTAGGAAATGTTTTTAAAAATTAACTTGGAACTGAGAAACTTAAAGCGCAAACTACATAAGCGATATTGACATTGCGCTTGACTATAAACCTTGATGCTGCTAGTAGTTCAAGCACTATTTGATAGATGGCGTTTGAAAGCTTCAATAAACATTGGGTTCAAGTTGGTTACTCACAGTTTCACGTCCAAGGTAAATGCGTTAATAACCATTGATTATACGGGTCTATGGTTGATTTTTCATTGACCTTTGTGAGCACATTCTTGTAATTTTTGTTAAATTGATCCGTTAAATTGTTGAATGGTTTTAAGGTTATATGCTGTTGAATAGAATTTTCAACATTTGTATACTACATACGTTGATTTTTAGTGGTTCTCTATTATAGGTTTCTTTAATATATAAAATAATGACACAGTTCTGTATGTTCCTTTGTTTTGGAAGTCATCAGTCACATTTTTGAAGTTTAAACATTCTTAATGGAAAGATAATTTTGTAACAAATTTTAAGTCTGATTTTAAAGCATCTAATAGTTTGGGCGATCTATCGACTAAAATCGGTGTATTTCAGTTATCAATATGGATTAAGAGAAATTAATAAAATAAATCTGACCGTGTACGACACACCTACATTAATATTTTATACATTAAAAGGCCATTCTAGTTTATTTATGACAATTACTAAAATTATCTAAGCTTCGACTAACTTATTTGGTTATGTATCTAGGTATTATGAGATACAATTGTTTCTTGATGACTTTATGACTACATTTTGTTCAGTCAAAGAAGTGTGACAAGGAACACAAAACATTACCTGTAAACAAAAAACTTAAATAATATAATATCTTTAGGCTATACATAGGTACCTATAACATAGACACTGCTATGACAGTAATAAATAATATAAAGGATTTGGAAATGGCATTAGAGTTTTCGAAAACAAAGTCAAATATCTTTATTTCATAAAATTCTTTAAAAAATGTTTGAAAACGTCTTTTTTAACAAAAATTTCAAAATTAAAATCAACAAGATGTCACGGTAGGTTTTTTTATGAAAAGTAAAGCAAATCATAATTTAATAATAAATATTACTGTGTTGCAAATAGGTAAGATTGCTATTGAGAAGACAACCTAACTCACGGCCAAAAATTCCTTTTTCATAATATCAAATAAAACACCTAACAATGTCAAAAAAGAAGTAGACTGTAACAATAGAAACAGGACGACCGATAGGCGATAGTACATATGCTCTTACTTCCGCGAAGTGTTGTTGCACGCACACGTGATCTAATGGAAAAAGAAAACATTTTTAGTCAACCCTCGTTTGAACATTCTTCATATTAAAAGTTTTGCACACGTAATCTAATGGGAAAAGAAAACATCATTAGTCAACCCTCGTTTGAGCATTCTTCGTATTAAAAGTTATTTAAACTCTTAAATGACTGAAATTACTCGTCTAGAACTTCTTTTCGTGAGTTTACACCTTTTTTCAGTGGCTTACCGTCGCGTGAAATTGTTAAGGTATATTTTTTAATGACATCTCCCACATTAAGAATTACTCCTGTGTCACGGGGGACTTTATACATACACAAACAACGGACACAAAGTACATCCATACTCACCCAGACCCAGACCCAGTCAGGGTCACTAACCGCCGTTTGTACATGCATTGTAACTAACGAGTTCATATTAATAATATAATAGTCATACAAAGTTGATGCTTATTTTTAGATGAACGATATAAACAAGTGAATACACAACGTTGACGTTGACACTTTAATTTAGCGTACAATGAAAAATAATAATCAATTAAAAGAACTTTAGTATATGACAATCAAAATACTATCCATCTATAACAAAATCAATATAATATCCTAAACTATTCTGACAATTATCGTCTACTGTTATGAAGGTTTTAAAAAAATCGTTGGTCCTCAAATGAACTTTAAAAGGGAAAGCCGTAAGATATCATGCCTTATTATTTCACACAAAATTGTGTAGTCTTTCGTTTTGAAACCAAAAAGTTTGCTAATTTGACTTGCCAGTCAACAACGATTACTCGTTTTCCATGTAAAAATAACTTTAAATGAATCACATAATATTACATACTTCACAAACACATTTCTTGATAAAACAACTTTTTTTTTAAATCAAGTCATTGTGAAAGTCATTTCTAAAAGTTACTAGATCGTTGTCTTAGGATACTTAATTTTTAATTTCATGGTTTATTTTCACACGTTTATCGCATTTACCAACAATGTCCGTATCACGTAGTGGCAACATATCAAGTTATTATATAAGAAAAAAGAAACCGTTAAAAATAAAATCAACATAATTAACCGAGTGTAATAAACTCGTCTAGAAATTCACTAACCTATTAAATATTAGGCTGTGACGCCTGTGACTATTGAAAGTTTATTAAAACAGTTAATTAAATAACTTTTACCACTAAATATGCGTTAGTTAATCAATTATATAAAAGAATATGCGTTACTTAATCAATTATATAAAAGAAGATGCCTTTGTTAATCAATCATATAAAAGAATAGGCGGTAGTTATTCAATTATATAAAACTAACTACTTTTAGATTTAGTCAATTAATTGGGATATCCCTTGAATTTGGGATAAAAGTGAGCCAATGTCCTTTTCTGTACCCCTGACAACTGAAAATTTAATGACGCTCGGTTTAAAAGTGAAAGCGTAACAAACAAATAAACAAACAAACTCACTTGCGCATTTACACAGTAATAAATGAATATGTTAACAATAAATCATGTCTAAATATCCCATGTACGAATATATTTTATTTTATTCATGAATATACTTATAGTTCATTTTGCTAAATGTATAAAGTTTTCTATAAAAAAAGTTTGAATATAATTATATAATATTATAAATATAATTAATATACTCAGGATAAAAACTAGCCTTCGTGCTATTCCAGACTATAAACTATCTCTGTACCAAATTATAACAAATATCCCACAATCCATACTCACAAACTTTCGAATTTATAATATTAGTCAGACTTTTAATCGACTTCAAAAAAGGAGGAGGTTCTATGTTCCACTGTATATTTTTTTATGTATGTTCACCGATTACTCAAAGATGGATGGACCGATTTAAAAAATTCTTCTTTTGTTTGAAAGGGTGTACTTCCCAGGTAGTCCCATGGTCATCAGGTCAGGATCTGATTATGGGATTCTGAAAAAATCGAGGGAACTCTTCAAATTTTATAGGCACACTTGAAGCTATTCGGGTATTTTGAGGCGCATTGAAGTCGGTGATACTTTAATTAAAAGCTTTTTTTTAAAGCGCTGTTTATTTTAAACTTGTAGAGGCAGCCGGCCTGGACGATGCATCGGTGTAATTGCCCTCCAAATTTGGATTCAATAGCTTAGGTGTTCTCAATATTTATAAAATACATTATTATTACTGTTCAGTCATTTGTTAATAAGAAACGTCATTAAACTAAAACGAAATTAAATTATAGTTCAAAAATATTCGTTTTTGCTATATGCTATGAACCCATACATATAACTTAATCATTACGTTTTGGGCACATGCCTAGATCATTATTTGTTCTTTATTATATTAAAAGAAAGTCCGACAACTTGGTCTAAATACACAATTTCGAGATCGCCTAATACCTGGGTTGTGGAGGTCTGAGTGCAGTCGCTTCACGTAATAATTCGAAGTTCGGCCGTATCGTAGTTAGGCTGAAAGACGACCCTAACTTAGTTGGGAAAAGTCGCGGAGGATGATGATAATAGCTATCGTTGTTAACAAAAATATCATTCTCATTACAGCTCGTGGCAAAAAGAAGAAGATCAAGCAACTTCTCCCCCTGCTCGCGATCGCCAAGCTGAAGATCACCGCCCTCATCCCTCTCTTCCTCGGTATCATTGCATTTGCTGCCGCCAAGGCAGTACTCCTGGCCAAGGTTGCACTTCTGGTAGCCGGTATCATTGCTCTGAAGAAACTCTTGGCAAGCAAACACCAGGAAACTAGTTATGAAGTTGTAGCCCATCCTCATCATGAAGAACATTACGCCAGTAGCGGCCACGGATGGGGCAGAACCATCGATGATGGCCAAGATTTAGCTTATTCCGCTCACGTTAAAACCGATTAAAATAAAGTGTACAGGAAGATCTAAGTCCAATGTTATATAAGTTTTATTAAGGGATGTACTGAAATTATTTATTATAGGGCGTAAGGAATATTTATTGATTAATTTAAAAAGAAGTTTCCCTTCGTAAGGGATCTTTATCGAGAAGAGAATCTTTGTTGTGTTTTCCAAAAAATGTTGTTCTTAGTTTGTATGGTCTTTCTTGCTCCACTACTAGAGTGTTTAGTGGTAACCCATCCTATACGGTATCCGTATTTGTGTATTTTATCTTAAAAAGATTATTATTATTTTATTTTTAACATTAACCTTTTATTCATCTAGTCCTTTTTTCTCTAAGTCCTTATTTTATTTATAGAATATGAGTACCTTTATAACAATAATTATATTCTATATTTATACATGTTATATGTGTATAAAATAAATATATTTGTGTATTTTGTGATATAATTAATGATATATATAAATAATATTATATTTAATTTATAAATGTATTTATGTATTTTATATATTTTTATAGTATTTATTGTTTTATTATTTTAATTTTTATACTTACATATATTGCACCATCTATATATCGTAATAATATTAATATGTATAAATAATGGTTCACCTTTAAGTACAAATGTAACATATTTTGTATTGTAAGTCTGATCTATACAATTAGTATATTATATACATATGTACATATACTGTTTACGATTCGTACAAATAAAGAACTGAAATTTTATTACTGTGTATTCATTGAACCCGAATCTAGTCAAAATTCGATTGATTTCATTAAAGATACCTATAAACTATATAGACTATAGACTCACTGAAGGTGCTGAGCTATAGCTCAACACCTTCAGTGAGTCTATAGTCTGTAGTCAGCCGACTCACTAGCCACCCTAGCACACCGGCAAAATAGAATAAGACAATTATTTCGGTTCGGTCCCATATTAAATGAAGTAATAATTTATTATTTATTAATTCTCAGGACTACGTTATACTATTTTCTTTTAACTATAACACATATTTATTTATTTCAAACAATATAAGCTGACAGTTAATTCGTATTAAAATGTTAAATAACTGAGAAAAGTTCTTCATGTTTAGAGTTACTTTCTTATTATATTTAGTTTACCACTAATAGTAAAAATAATAATACTACTAATATTCATGATTACTAATATTTTAATTATAATGTCTTCCTTAACAACTTTATAAAATTATGAATGTATTAAATTTTACTGTACCTACACTATTTCTTTTGGTACAAACACAGTTTAGTTCATCTGTTTATCGAAGTTAAATGTGTTTGTTAGGAGTAGATTGGCTAATAATAAAATTAGCACTATAATAGTAATAATACATAAAGTTTTAAATAAATAAATGCATTAGTCCAGGTTAAAAGCTTTTAATTATATTTATTTTAGTTCAACTTAGGCAATGACTTTATAACTTTCGTTGCCTCCACCATAAGTCCTATTTCCTAACCATTTTCTCAGTACCCGGCTTAATAATTATTATTATGGCTGCGTAGCGGCTGTATAGCTCTTTGCCTACTTCTTTGACTGCAGTTGGCACCAATTTTGTGGCTTTTATAATCTTCAATGTATTCAGACTGCAAAACATCACCTTCGTCATCCTCACAAAAATCAGACACACACGGGCATCACTCCTTCGCGGGAGGCTCTATTCGGGCATGAGACGCACATGAGCGCGCTTTAGCCGCCAGCTCGTTTAGAGATCTTCCTATCAGATCTCCTTCCGCGAGATTACATCCTCGGAGAAGGTAGCCACCGGAGTAAAACACCACTACTGACCATGAAGCGTAGGATGGCCGGCATCTAGGAATAGACTCCGACTACTGCAGAGAGAGCCAGACGTTGCGTCGCCCAAGTCGGACAAAGGTGTCCTCCCTGCAGTCGGGCATTGATTCCTGTGGCCATGCCAGCACGTGGAGCGCACTGACGGGACCCCCATTGATCCAAGAACCAGTCAACTCTTACCACAAGGGGCGTTATGGAACTATGTTCCAAAAAGAAATACTACATACTACAAATATCTTTCTACTTACTACAAACAGCTTCAAGACATGAAATTGTTGCAGCACTCAAATGTATTTTACTAGTAGTAATTTTACTAGTCGGATTTGAAAGAAAATAACGATTCACGGCAACTATATAATGCTACATACATAATTATGTTAAATATCCATTATCACAAAATTTTGTTAATCATCACTGGGTCATGTAGAACAACTTCATACAGCTCATCGCTCAGTAGCGTTTCTTGACACATATTTTCAAAGTAAATATTAAACTTTCACTATTGTGCAAGTTGGGGATTGTGTCCAAACTTCGGATAATTGGATGAAAGAGAAGCGGAGAGGAGATTTTATATTAAATTTTAGATTATATCAAGTAGAGCTTGCTAGAGGACTTTCCGGGAATAGCCAGTTCGATTACAGACTCTATTTCATACACACCTTGATCTATCCTTATAAACAATATAAGGGATATCCTAATATTACCTTTCCTTTTCAATATACTCCTCATTTTCCATTCTTCAATTCTCAAAGTGCTAGGTCACACCCATGTATTTTGATTGATGCCTATCCCTTAGGCATGAGCATATGTGTATATATATTTATTATGATATAAAAAAAATTTAGGGCAACTTTAAGTATTTCTTGAAACATATTTTCAAAGTATTAAATAAACTTTCACTTTTGCTCAAGTTGTCGTGTCAAAGCTTCGGATAATTTGTTAAAAGGAGACGCATTTTGAATGAATTTTAGCTTAAAGTAAAAAGTGCATCACCATTTTAGCCGAAAGTTATCCTTAAGTTTATTATATAAGTAAAATAAGTTTGATTGAGAATCATTATTTAGTTTAAAAGTCAAACTCGATGGAAACGTTGAGTATACAAAAAGGTATTGAAGCATTATAAGTAAAAATATTATATATGTGGCACAACGGCCAATACACCACGCCGTGTGTTGTGATTCGATCTCACACGGGACAAACATTTTTATGATCCACAAATAGTTGACCAAGTCTGGGTGTTCTTTCTATCCGTTGTTTAAATGTTTGTAAAGTACTCCGCGACACTGGCATACTTTGTAATGCGGTGGTTGTATCTAAAAAAAATACTGGTATTAAGTCCCAGTTCACCTATCATCTTTATGGCAGTACATAATTTTCATCTGTATTTAAAATTATTTACATAATCTATACCCCTTTAAGCAAATTTAGCGCACGGACAAATGTGAAATTTCGTACACTCAAAGTTTAAATGTAGAAGAAAGAAAGTTTATAATCAATTTGTTTTATAAACTTTAAAATTATGCGAAAAGTTCAGTACAAAGACATTTTTAACGTGGGAGAGCCATACTTCGGTGCGTATGGGCCGGCTCGACCGGAGTGATACCACGGCCTCACAGAAAACCGGCAGTGAAGCAATCCTTGCATTGCTTTTCGCCGAGTGAGTGAGGTTACTTGAGGCCCTCCCCCTCACCTACTCCCACCTAAAAGGCCCCCATGCACTTGTGACTCTTGAATTCCAGGTGCCCATGGGCGGCGGTAGTCATTTACCATCAGGTGACCCGTCTGCTCGTTTGCCCGTATTGCATTAAAAATATGTTTAATTTAAACTGGTTGACAATAAAAAACTAAATATTTAAATTATGGTCGAAATTCGACCACCAGGCGATGTCTAGTTCATTTTATTTCATGAATCAGTGCCATTTGACTTTTGTTTATTTATTATTTTTTTATTTATTTCACTTTATTGTACACCTTTAAATAGTAAATATTGCAGAACAAATGTTAAGGTATAACAATCGGCGGTCTTATCACACACGGTGATTTCTTCCATATTCATAGGTCATTGAATTTTTAATTACTTGAGAGAAAACCAACTATATTATTTTAGTTTATGCTTTTTTATTCATGCTGCTTCGACTTCCGTGAGCTGGTATAATTGTTTAATATTCATTGAGATGCAGATTGTAATTTTGACTTCCATAAATATGTTATATAAATTGCTACAAGCTCCAAATTACGATGTATACAGAAATTACACAAAGTATATCAAAAGACACATTTAAACATTTTTACTTTTGACTCTTAGAAAAAAATAGGAAAATAGAAAAATATAAAATAAATAAATTTATTTATTTTATATTATTGTTTTAAGTGGTACCACTCAACTGTCTAAGTATATCCACCCAGTAGTAGCGACGTTTAATATACACGTCGCTACTACTGGGTGGGACCTTACTAAAATCATTCTGATTTGCTACTGGTGACTAGGGTCACCAAAACTCCATGAAGGGAATGTACAATTGATACCACCACTTTTAGAAGTATATAGTAGGTATAATAATTTTATGTAGGTACTTACATCATCAGCACCGAACATGGACATGCTCAAAATAAAATAATTTTTTTTTCGGTATTGACTTAATTTTATTAAAGTAGTCTCTACTAGATGAATGTGTGTACGTGAACGTGTTAAATAGATTATTTTGGTAATTTTAAATAAACAAAATCTCGAAGGCATATGAACATATACATTGCTCATTCACCCTAAATCGCAAATAATAATTCTTAACCGCAAAATAAAACCTCTGGCTTTAAATTTCTATCATTAAAATATTACATTCTCAATCGCGAGCCGTTTCAAAAGAATTTCAATAATATTCAATGTTATTCCCATTAAGAACATTAATTGCCTAATAAATATTAACAGAAGAACTCATTAAAATTTCTAAAATAGACCTAAAAGTTATCGTATCTTTATTTTTGCTAGGCGTCCATAACAATGCAAAGTTTTTATGTTACGTCATTAAATATGTATACGTATTTATTAAATTTAATTAATAATTTTATATACTTTAGGAAAGAAAGCGAGTGAATGAAGTGAATATATTATTACGTAGTTTTGTGATCTCGTTCATGGTAAATATTTTAGGTAGTCATTCACCAATTTTGCTGAATTGAATACATAAAAAAATGTAATGTATTTCATGGAATAAATTATCATATTTTTGAGAAAAAGTTGGAAAGAATAAAATTGAACTCAACTCAAAAGTCCATTAGATACATGTTTTGATAAATCTATGAAACTCGACATTCATAGAGGTTTTTTAAAATCCATACTAATATATATAGGTAAAGGAAAAACTGTTAGTAGGTAGGTCAAAATAAGATTCATTCAGATAGCAGTACGGGTTCCACACGATAAAAAGAAAACAAATACATTATTACGCTTTTACTGCAATGAAGTCACTTGCATCGTAATTTTCTAGACTTATAATGTGACGTCATTATTATTAAGGCTATAAGTACTATAAGTTTATAATCTCGTAAGTGGTTAAATATCTTATCGAGTTGATAAAAAAGTAAAATCTTGAATACCTCGATGAATATATTGACTTCCCGTAACAGGTTTAATTTGAAAGTGAAATTTTGAAGAATTTTTGAATACGCGTCGTTGAAAGCTGTATGTAATGAGGAAGCAAAGATACTATCTTGCACCTAATCAAAATTTTTTTAAAATTAAATACATTTATAAAGCGAAATTTTAAAATATTTTTCACAAATATTAATATTAAATTGTTCTGCAATATAAACACTTCTAACATTTATTTTAAATGTC
The DNA here is from genome assembly GCA_963859945.1 of Euplagia quadripunctaria. NCBI lineage: Eukaryota > Metazoa > Arthropoda > Insecta > Lepidoptera > Erebidae > Euplagia > Euplagia quadripunctaria. Next base: position 1,199,807 of record OY982582.1, read on the forward strand.
AAGATTACATGTTATAAACTATATTTTATTCTCACAGAACAGCTTTTAATAATAACCCATCCGCAGCAGACACAGCGGCGTCGATTGCCACTTTGATACTGCCGTACTCTCACAAACAGGTCCTATAAAAGTATAATTATCAAATGCTTGCCATAACCCAGTGACGACTAGAAGCGCCCGAAGCGTCGCCCGCCTTACATACAAAAATTATATTTATTACTATAACTATTTATCAGAATAAAAGTTTTTTGGAACGTGAGTTGAGGCATGTGAGTGAGTTAGACGTAATAATTATAAATAATGTGGCGTGTGTTATGACTCACTGTTGTATAGAGGTTTGGAGTACCGAACCGCATCTTTATAAAGAAGATTTAAATTCTATGAACGGTGCAGGGGTATTGTAACATATGCCATAACATTCTAGATATATAATGTGCAGGTGTGTGAATTGTGTTAATATACATAATCATATTTTTCCTCGTCTTTCTTATATGCAGAGCAGATATGATCCTATCAGCTTGTAAACAGTTAATTTCCTCAACCAACTTACTTGGTATCACCGATATTGTAAAAGCTTTAAAAAGGAAATAAAATTACTCATATTATACAGGATGTTAAAGAAAGGTGTAGCCAAATTTAAAGAGCAGTATGTCTAGCTGACAAATATTCGATTCAGCTTGAATATAAAAACATTTTTTGAAGAAAAAGATCTAGATTTTTTTCTGCGAAAAATGCTTTTCCTAATGCAGAGAGAGATTTTTAAATAGCTAATTAGGAATTTCCATGTCAATTACAATGATTTTGTATCTTAAGTTTTTAAGTAGACATTTTCAGAAAAATCTAGAAATTAAATTTTTAATAATATTTCCATCAACATGCTTGATGTTGATGGATGCACCTGCTCTCATATAGGAAAAGAGTCCACTCATCTACACTCCGTTTCACAGCTCCGCTACGCGTCCTCGCACCGCTCAGCTTCCCACACATCTTTGTTGGAGTCACTCACACCGTTTCACGGCTTTGGTACACATTCTCGCACCGCTCAGATTTCCTACTCGCACATTTTTCTATCCATAGAAATAAACAAATAATTATTTATCGATATGCTACAGTAATATTGATTAACATTATTATGTTTACGAAACCTAAAAATAAATAAACAGAAAAGGCTTTGAATTTTTGTTTTCATGATACATGATAAATTAAGAAACAATTAAGATTTAAGATAAGTATTAAATTAAGAAATAAATAATTAAGAACATTCCAAAGAGCCTATTCTTTTCTCTACCAATGTATGTACATGCACATAAAAAATAATTAGCTTTTTAATCGACTTCGATTACTCTGAGATTTTTAGTCGGTTTTTTTTTTAATTAATTAGCGAATCGAATGAAATTTCTCCTTGCTGAGTAATTTCACTCACTCACCGTTCTAAACATACTGTGACTTAAGATTCTGCCTATTACTTAATAACAGGTTTAGACATGAACACTGGTACTCGATTGGAGTAAATCCACTTTGTTTTATTAGAACTACCAAACTGCCATTACTAAAATAATGAACGTACTATATTAACCTTACATCACAGTAAATATCAATAAATGGACTAAAAAATATAAAACAAATAACCAAAATAATCAGATAACAAAGTAAGTAAATAAATATACGCGAATTGCGCAGATAGCGCAAGTGGTCATCTCGCTACTACGCCATGCCGAGTATTGTGGGTTCAAATCCCACTTTTTTTTTTTTTGAAATGGCATTGGCCTTTATCTTCCAACTCACCTGTTGGAAAGTGAAGATGAAGACGAAGATGGTACACGCCAATCCAAGAGAAACCTATTCACTCTACACTTGAACGCTCCTGGATTGTAACAGATTGGAAAAATAGACGCAGGCAACTCATTAAAGCGTTTACTTCGACTTTTTGGTATTTCGACCACAAAAGGATAAAACCCTTGTCTGCGCCTAGTAGTCCGATAAAGTTGAGGGTTTAGTTAATTCATCGACCAAAAATTGTGTGATCCACAAATAGTCCCGATTCTGGGTGTTTTTGTGTCCGTGGTTTAAATGTTTGTGAAGCCCCCATGACACAGGAATATTTCTAATGCGGTACTCCCGCATTAGAAATATTCCTGTTCTTAAAGTTCTGTGTCTTAAAGAAAAAAAACTATAATTATAATACATTTCGAAGGTCTGTAATCTGCAAATGTCGAGGAATGCGCTCTTGAATGAATCCTTTTGGAATTTTATAAAATGAATCCGTATATTTAAATGATTGCTTTCAAAACAGGTGTACAAAAAAACTTCACTAAAAACATATTAACTTGCAACTTTTTCGAGTATTTTTAAGACTTATTTGGTTATGTACATTTTTTGAAGTCGGTTTCGAGGATCATTTGCGCATACTTTCTTAAAATAAGAACATTCCACTCCACGCTTATCTAAAATAAACATTGGTCAATGAAATCCGCTTTCCTAACTATCAGGAGAGCGTTCTACCACTTAATCAGAACAGTTGATGCTTTCCTGTAAACCCTATATTAATTATGTAATTTGTTGCGATCACATGATCACCATTCACTTCTTCTTCAACCACAAATTTATACTTTGTAATATAAAAAACTTAAAGAGTCCGTTGGTTTTTTGTTGAATCCGGAATTTAAAAGCGGACCATCTGTTGCCCGCGACGTGGTTTGCGTGGAAATTCAAATCTATCCTACGAGAACCGTACATTTTCCGGGATAAAAATTGGCCTGTGTGCTATTACAAATTAAAATATATCTCTGTGGGAAATTACATTCAGATACGTTCAGCCGTTGTTGCGTGATCGAGTAACAAACATACATCCACCAAATTTTTCGCATTAATGAATATAATAGTAAGATTAGAAAAAAAATTCAAACAAAATGGTTTTTGCATTCAACAGGTCAATTGATGAGGAAGGTTTAGAGGCTTTTTTATATTCATTTACTCATCAGACTACAAAAAGGTCCACTGCGTTAGGAACAATTGATCTTAAAAACTATTTTAGTACTTAATTACTAGAAAAGACTTGGTACGTATCACCAAATTCTGTATTTGAGGGGCTGTCAGCTCGATCAGCAATCTCACGCAACATGCTATTGGGGCTGTGGCGCACCCTGCGCAGCAGTGAGGCACATCTCTTACGCCAAACCGCATCAAAACAGCCTATGCGTGAATCGGTAAACTTTGATGATGTGCTACAGAAGTGCGAAAACCGCAACAGCACTCTAAATGCATTGTTTAACTGGATGTTATAGTCCGCTACAAGTCTTGAAGGGAAGACAATACAAGAAAAAAGTAAAACGGTTATAAGGCTAAAATGTTGCTGCATGTGTGTGCAAAATGTGATATATATATTCTTTATAATAAAACCGTTTCATTAAAGAAAAATTATTAATTCATTATTTTCAAACTTACTTTTTTTATTTAGTACTTAATATACTGTGTGTTGTATGTATTCTAATAGTTAAGCTCTTTTTTTTGATTTCCAAATAATTGTAATTGTAAAAAATATATAATCTGACATTTTGTGGCGGCGACCATTTTAGATTTAAAATGATACTGAATAAACATAAACGTATAGCCATCAGAACTAAAGGTGTGTACCAAATTTCACATCAATCAGTCAACAGGAATAACGTGAAATTTTAATGACTAGATTTGACCCACACAAGACACAAGCAAGGCAAGCTAAATAAAACCGATTAAAAAGAAAATCTTGCAGAGACTGAATTAATTATTACTATCAGCCTCAAAAATCAAATCGAGTTTCGCAAACCATTAAATAAAACAGTGAAGTAGGTAGCAAAACCAAATTAATATTCAAATTCAAACTAAATTATGGCATTCGACTATGAGGAAACGAACGTGGATATAATTTTGAGTCGTACGTAATATCCTTAGAATGGCAATACGAGGCGCCGCTTAATATGTGGCGCATGCACAGATGAAGTTGAAGTTACGACAAACGTACAATTCTAATCAGTCGTTTTACTTTCTTTGAAATGGTAACGCACGATGTGTGGTCTATCATCTAAGGATACAGACATAGATACATCATCATCTTTCTGTGCCCTTTTCTAAATTTTTTGAGGTTGGCGCAACGTGTATCATTCTAAAGGGTTATGGCTGTTTTCTATTACGGCTGGCCGTCTGCCTGACGTTAACGATCCTTGGGAATGTAATCATTTTCAGACGGGACAAAGGAAGTAATTAAATAATAATAACTTCACACATCCTACACACGGCCGTCTGATCCCAAGCTAGGCAGACCCTGTACTATGGTAACCAGAGTGCTGATGAACATACTTATATATTTCTAAATACATACATATTATAGATAAATTACACCCAGACACAGAAGAAATGATCGTGCTCATCACACAATTATTAGACCAACAGGCCAGTCAAAATCAAATGAGGTAAGGAAAACGGATAGAGCGAGGCAGCTAGGGTAAGGGATAACGCAAGTCTCGGATGGGGTAATGGGACTGAGACAGCAGTAGCTCGAAGAGGCCAGGGTCACGTACCCAAATGTCCGTCCTATGATTGGAGGAGCCACTAGGACAGGGACATCAACTGGCTAACAGAGTAACAGACATAAATGTATATTTATTATTTGTAAATGCATACATTATACAAAGACACCCAGACTAAGACCAATAGACATTTATGTTTACAAATTCCGAAATTTTACAAAAAAAAAAATATGATTTTACAAAAAACTACCGAGCGAAGCTCGGTCTTCCAGCAATCTTATTACTTTAAACGAGCAATTCTTGCATGTATTTATATTTCGGGTATCTCGGAAACAGGTCTAACGATTTTGATGAAATTTTGTATACAGATTGCATTTTAAGTTCAACTGCATAATTGTATTTCCTGTAAAAACGCAATCCTGTAGTAGGTTTGGTGTCCCACGGCTCTATCTCCGAAGCTGTTGGCAGAGGTGTATTAAACACCCACATTCTGCCAACAATAATTTGGCCCCACTCACGTAATAGGGGGCAAGGCGTCCACCAGGCACTTTAGGTATATAAGATTGGAAAATTAGAAGTATATTAGGAAAGGTAGGTTAGAAGGAAGCCAATGGAAGTAAAAGTTTTTCTAGCTTAATTGCTAAGTTTAAATTGCTTAGTTAAGCCAATTAGCTCATAGGCTAGTCCTATAGGACAGCTGATGGTAAGCGATTCATCATCATCATTTCAGCCATAGGACGTCCACTGTTAGACATTGGCCTCCCTTAATGATTTCCAATAAGACCGGTTGGAAGCGGCCTGCATCCACCGACGTCCTGCGATATTTACTAGGTCGTCTTTCCACCGCGATAATGGGCGTCCTATACTGCGCTTGCCGGTCCGTGGTCTCCATTCAAGAACTTTTCAGGCACATCGACCATCCGTTCTAGCTTTCTTTAATCACTGACCACCTACAGAGGTACATTACGAATTCGATAATAAACTTAGAAGGGATATCAAGAGCTCCTTATTCTTACAAACCACAATTATAATGCCAACGCTTTTAAGTAACTTGGTAAATGATCAGTTGGATTGCTCTGAATCCATTAATGATTAAACTCTCACTCATTGCTTTATTAGCAGAATTATAATAGCCGACTATTTTCCTGCTTGCTTGGGATCAGACGGCCGTGTGTGAGGTATCTCAAGTTATTATTGTTATTATTTTAGCAATTATTTTTTTATTGCAGTAATACAATGACAGTATACGACTTTCCTCGATTCCGTTATGGGTAGCCAGAAGCCGCAATAGCTGCTTATCACGTTGAACAATAGTCGTGAACAAGTTTGAGAGAAAACTTTTTATAACGTGTGAAATTAAACGCTAGTGTAGCAGACTCATGGTTTTCACATAAACTGTTTTTAGGGTTCCGTAGGTCGGTGGTGCAGAGACATGAATATATGGAATATAATATTTACCGCTTTTATGTTCTGGGTTCGACTTTCGCGGCTTGGGTATTTCGACTGAGAAATAACTTGTCGAAGTCGTAAAGTGTCGGAATCCTGTCTTTCTTTAGAATAAGAAACACTTTATTTTTCTTTTAGAGACTATAAGTAGATGGCGTTAAGTAATTGGTAAATATTTACATTTAAAAGATAAAATGGACTTGGACTCAGCATGTAGCTGACAGCAAAAAGCGTGCCAGGCTCTGTTTCGTTCGTCTTCCATTTATTTCCAAGTCAATCATTAATAATAATAATAAATACCGGTTCTGATGTATTTCTTTTGTAAACTTAGATGGATTCAGGCTGAATTAGATGCCTCTGACAGGAGACTCCGTACACTACTGACTGCATTCCGAATGCAGCACCTACGTTCATCGATAATAAGGTAGTAAGGTTGTTTATCCCACAAACAGCGGCAGCGATTAAACCTTAGAACCTTTTCTTAATTTTCTTTTTTTTTTGGTATAGAGGGCAAACGAGCAGACGGGTCACCTGATGGTAAATGACTACCACCGCCCATTGGCACCTGTAACTCAAGAGTCACAAGTGCGTTGCCGCCCTTTAAGGTGGGAGTAGGAGAAGAGGGGGAGGGGGGAAGAGTGGGAAGAGGGGAGAGGTGCGAAGGGGAAGGACGGGAATAGGGGAGAGGGAAGGATAAGGACCTCCGGTAACTTCACTCACGCGGCGAAATGCAATGAAAACATTGCTTCACTGCCGGTTTTCTGTGACGTGGTATCGAGCGGAGTCGAGCCGGCCCATACGTGCCGAAGCATGGCTCTCCCACGTAAGGAATAGTGATATTGACGCGGGAGTGTGAGTGCATCGTAATGTAGTCGATTTGCTCAAAAATGTAGCACTTCGTACTAGTGATAGCAGGGAGGTATGGAAGGGTTCCATAGTCTTTTTATGGGACCCTAAATAGATCTAATGGGACCCACTCAAGCACACAAAACATGTTTGTCAAAAAGTGAAATAAGAATCTAAGAACTCAGTAGCAGTGCCAACTACCGGTTCCAATCGTCAATCTGGTTTAGATTGACGATCAGACCAGGATACAGAGAACCACTCAAACACACACACAAACATGGGTCAGAACTCTCAAACTAGCCCTCATTTCACGTAATAAAAATTCAATGAAGTCTTAAACGTCAAAATGTATCTTAAGGATTTTTTTCTTATAAAAATACAATAAAAATTTCCAACATCTCAGATGTTTTGCAAAAAAAAATCTTAAATACAAAAATTTTCCTGGAAAATACGAACACAACGAGCCATTTGTAATTAATACTCCGACTCACATGATGCAATTTATTTTTATAAAATATAGATACACATATCATACATAGAAACACCACACTATTAGCGTTGGTCTGCAACGCAAATAGACGGGAATCGAACCCGTGACTCTCGTGGCAGTCGAATGCATTGCTGCCTACAAAGGTAGTCGTTAGTAATAATAATAAAAACATAATGACAATATCCTCTACAAATATCCCGCTAACAATGTAACATGGGTTCAGTAATTAGAAAACCCTTCAACTATTACAAGTTTAATAATGAAATACTAGTAAATAGCAACAGGCAACGTATTAAATATACAAAAAGGACCTCAATTTGAAACTTTCTCTTTTTCGAAATTCTTTTTTGTAATACATTGCATTATTTAAAATTATGTTCATTTATGTATAGTTATTTACACATTTAATATTTTTTTATATAAGCTAGCTTTCGCTTTTAGTTACCTATTTTCATCCATTTGTTCCTAGATACTTACTATCTATCTGTGTACTAAATTTCACCCAAATCCGTTTAGCCGTTGCAGCATAAAGAAGTAACAAACATACTAAATCACATACTCCACACACGCACCCAGTAATTAAATTAATAATAATCGGTATATATCATACTGCAAACCCTGTACACTTTTAATGAAAAATCCTGTTAGAAGTGGTTGGATAATTTGTCATAATCTGTTACAGAACCCAACGCCTACAAACGGAATGTTCTTACTAAAGTTTGCTAATACACGTAAGTTCAGTTCCCACAAGCAGACTATTAACTTTGCAAAAAAAAAAAAATACTTTCAATTCAGCTTCCATGACGGTACGCTGTTAGGCTTTTATGATGCCTACCACCAAATGATGATAAACTAAGTATTTATACACTTATTAATCATAGATAATTTCTATATACAATAAACTAATGTGTGGATCTTTCGTATATCTATATTATTTATATCCCTATGTCTCTAAGATCAACATTTATATTTAAAAAGGTTAAGATAAAACAGTTTAGTACCATGACTTTTGTCCCCTGTGGGATTTAAACCCACATTAATGGCGATGCGAGCACTTAAACCATTGCGCCGTCCGTGAAGTTTAAAGTTTTTAATCATTAAATTATAATCTCATAAATGATGTTGGAATTGTGACCCTTTGGGCGATTAGTAGAATTTTTTGGGCAATTAGTAGAATTTATAGCTTCACGGCTGGTCACAGCCCACCAGACGTGATCATCACCTAGTCCTGTTACAGATCTCCTTGTGTACCTACGTAATTTTCACATTAGTTTCTAGACCATATTTTGGGTCTATTCGACACAACTTGTGGAGTCTTTTTAATACATATCTGCTGCTATCTTGTTTCTGCTATTTAAATAACAATTATAACATAATAACTTAACTTAATTTCAAAATTATAAATACATGGATGGATACGTATGGTGCGGAGAGCGCCAACTTGAATGTCATTAAAAAATAGTAAAAAAAAAGAAAAAATAATAAATATTATGGTTTCTACCTTAATGCAAGTAAACAATTCCTGTGAAACAGAGCACTAAACAAACATAGAATCTTACAAATGACTAACATCCGGACTTGGTACAGCTGTAAACTGATCAGATAACAACACAAATACTTCTTTATATCGCTGAGAAAATACGTACCTTAGACTTTGTAATGTGCAAGTGTACAATAGTGATTCTGCACACACAGTTGGGAATCTAAATATATACTGATCGGCGTGAGAACTTCTATTGTGCGATACAAGATTAGCCGTTACTAGATGTCACTTACATATGATTATTGGATGTTGCCAAAGGGGAGACATCTCCGCCTTACAATGAGACTGGGGTTAGGCTGAACTAGTAGCTAAACGTATTTCAGCTATTCAAGTAGGACACCCGTTGAAGTGTTGCTTATAGATGCTAGATACCAGTAACAATTTACCGTTTGATATTTTGTCATCTGAATTGTTGAAAAGAAAAATAATGACGACGTATTTCCAAACTAGAGAAAGTGTAAAGTGAGGTAAAACATCTGCTACTTCTTCTATTCGTGTATTCGTATTCTTTTATGGGATTACCTAAATTTCTCGAGTGTTTGTGTGTGTGTATGTGTGTATGTGTTTGATTTGATTATATACCTATAGAAAGAGTTATATCTTATACAATCCATACAGAAATACTTTTTGCGTCTAAAGCTTAAACTATTATCATCTAACACAACCTTATACAACAAACTGTTTAGAAATTGAATAGTTGCTTTTTTCTGATGACTCAACATTCTACCTTGTCCTTACTTTTGTCATCGTTCACAATGCCAGTGTACGTAATGGGATATTCTATTCTTAGACGAGACTTCACCGCAACCGTCGGTTAAAAGCAACATAGTATTTTGAAAGTTAATAGTCACAAGTAAGTGGCGACAGGTTCGTAAGTCACCTGCACTTCGAAAATCTTAGTCATCCTGACAATGTGTATTGAATGACTTGCAACTTCCACACTATATTGTTTTTAATTTCAAAGCCATTAGGGGTCCAACTTTTATTACATTCACATTAACATATTATACTTTTTAATATTGTCACCTGAAACTGTGGATGATAAGCCGCGCTAGGCCGGGGTATATGGCGGCCGGAGATGATTAAGATTTCCTACGATGCTTTGTTTGGACGGAAAAACGCTAGTCTACATCCGTTTCCTTACAGGCGCCTCTTTGGCTCTCATCACCTCCTCAAAAAACTAAGGTGACTAAGTCCCATGCGCTTTGCGCACCATGAACAAAATCGGGGTCTACCGTAAAACACTAACCACACTGATGGATAGTACGAAATTACAATGTTAAACCACCCACACCGGGTACTCCATTAAACTGCAGAGAGAAGTGCTTTAGCAGCAGTCCTAAAAGAACGTGACCGTGTAGCGTGGCTGTGTACTTCAAACCGATTTTTTTTTATATTTATTTTACTCAAAATTGGGGATGAGAGTACTTCAAGTCTAATACTATCTGTAAAGTCTACTTCAACTAATTAAGTATTCCCTAGTACGACACAAGTCTCTACAGAATTAAAAAGAGAAGTTGAACAAGTTTCAAATTTGATTTCACTCGGTATACAAAATAAATTAAGATGATTTTCTATATCATTAGTACCTAGTACGTGTCATACTTTACTTTATTTAGAATACCAACTAGAAAAGGACTAGCATCAAAGCTCATAAATCATTAACATCACCAACGTTCACAACAGAGAAATTTTCCTTTACGTTTACACATTCAGTAGCCGACCAGAAGTGATTAACTAATTCGTCCTCGAGGCCAACACTGTACCTAAATAACGACTAACTAATAAGAAATTACTATACACTAACTTGAAATTTAGCATTCTTTAAATAAGGTTCAAAATGAAGGACAAAAATGAAGATGTAGCGACAATAGACTCTCTCCGATTTAAATGCAATTGTACAGTTTTGTCAATGCTGGGATCTTATGAGTCTGTAATAGATGAATAATTGTTCGAGTACGTTGTGTGCAGGTTGTTGGTCATCTATATATAATTGTACATGATTGTAGTACCAATCTGAAGTAGAAGAAAGTTCTTTGTATTGACACTAACATTTAGCATACATTATACACCAAAGAACACAAAGATGAACAGGAATTTTGTGTTACAGTTCGATCTTACTCGAAAATATTATGTTACTATTATGTCCTATTAACGATTTTCCGATTTAAGAAAACGAATTCGATCTAAAAATAGTTACTAACACTACCTATTTCTAGAAAAGCAATTGATACTACACAATGATACAAACACACAAAAAATGTTGCTTTATTTGCAACGTTATGAAATTGTCACTCAAATTAATATTTAATCATTTTCTTTTTAAATATAAAAAATGTTGACATAAAATTCAAACTGATCGCGATGCGTAAAGCACGCAATTATTTCCAAAATATTTTCAAAAATAAAAAAGAAGTTGTCTCCGACGCGTCTGAACATGGTATGAGAAAAATGAAAGGAAGATCGAATTTGTAATGAATTTAAAAAAATCTCAATGACGTAATTATTCATGAATCAAAGAAAGTCTGTGTTACGCAACACTTCGTTCGCAAGTTCAACCTCTTTAATGAAATTAAAAGTATTACCAATACTAACAAAATGTGTTGGCATCAACTATGAATAAACAACATAATTTTGCACTTTATATTCTAAATAGATATAACGCTTTTGTCTCTAAGTACGTTAAACTTTCGCTTAGTGCAACAACTGCGCCTATAAATGGACTATTAAACAATTTACTTCAGAATACAAATGGTTAAAAATATAGAAATTCAGCCGATGATATAAGTGTATTGATGGGTTTTAGAAAGCGATTTTGCGAAACCCTCGTACGAAACCGGAAATCACAGTGGTATTCCAAGAATTGCGAACTCCGTAATTATTTCACAAGGATTTCCGTTACAATGTCAGTAGTCAAACCTGGTTAGACTTTAATCAAGAAAACTATCAAATAAAACAAAAAAAAACATTTTTTTTTTTAAATAATAATATCAAAGAACGCATGAAAGTAAAAAATATCAAATAATATTCTTCTCAATGACACTAATGATATCAAAAAATCATTGCATTTCAGATTTTATTATCTTCAAGTATTTTTATTTAAGTGTCATTTAAATTTCAACTGTAACCTCAAAAAAAGCAATTTAAATTTACGCTCGCCAGCAACAAGAGCCTAGTAAAAAGAAAAGTAAAACCGGTAGTCAAAAAAATATCTAGTTACGTACACTAAACCTAACCGTAATAGCATGTCACTATAACACACATTTATTTAAAAACCTGACGAATATAATTATGTTGAACATACCAAGGGGCTGCGCGTACGTATTTGTATTTCGTCATAGGTCTCACACTCACACCGAACTCAATCCGTGACATATGGAAATATGAGGAGGGGGGACACAAAATAAAACTCACTGCCATACACTGATCTTCAACAATTTGAGTTTAGCCATCGTGAAAGATGAAAGCTGTAGTACTATTGTGTGCTCTGGCAGTTGCCGGGGCTTTGCCTGTGGCGAAGGAGGATGGCGTTGCGGAAAGGTTCATCTCAGCCTTGAAGGATTGTCTGGATTCAGATACCTCGTTGTGTCTCAAGGTGTGTTGTGAAGTGCAGTGCAGTGACAGTGCTTTGTGTTAAGTTAACGGACTTAAGGGTGATTGTGTTAAGTTTTGAACAAATTGAGGACTTTGAAAAATAAAAACGGTTTTAGTGAATTCACTGTAAAAACGACTTAAAAAAAACAATAGCGAAAAGCCATAAACAGTGACCTGATTGTCAAATGTCTTTAAAAAAAATGACCTAAATTTGATTTTTCAAAACTTAATATGTCAAATAATTTGGCACATCATCAACTTCACTGCTTTTTTAACTTTAAATAATTTTTCAATTTAATTGCACCAAAAACGCATTTTTACGCTAATTAACAAATTATACTAACAAACTAAGTCCGTCCTCTTTTCGTTCGCAGGAAAAAGCAATGAAATTTACAGACAAATTGGCATCATCCTCAAGCCTAGAAATCTTCGATGGAGTTAGCTTGAAGAATTCTGGAAATACTAGATCAGCACGCAGCTATGAACCCCTTCCTGAGGAACCAATCGCTAGGGAACTGAAGGTTGAAGAAAGAATTATGGAAAACGTTGTTGACTTTCTGGATGGTCATGTTCTACAACTCAGAATGCCTAAAGCATTAGAAGACGACAACTCTGTTGAAGAGGAAGGTATGTTACTGTTTTTTTATTTTATTTAAGCCCTTACAAGATTTTTCAAATCAAGTTACTGGTGCATGTTTTTATAATAATTATAGGAAATTCTGACTGCACGTTAACATAATCAGAGATTCATGTAAAATTATGGAATAATGTATATTTAATGCATAGTAAAAATGTGTTGGTGTGTGCTTATAAACTTGGAATTATAACAAAAATTGTCGAAATATTTATAAAGTTACTTTTGAAATAAAAAAGAACAACTATAAAAGACCAATCTTAATAAAACTACAGTTTAATGGCTCGTATTGATACATCAATTACTCATGCTCACAATAAAAAGATTAGTTACGCTATTAGGCACACACAACACATCGTATAGCAGCCAAATGTGAGTAAAATTTTTTCTCACGAATCACGATAAAATCGCAAAGCTTACTAACGTTATAATTTGCCATGGTAGTTTAAATTCATTTTCTTGGGTCACTCTGAACATTGCTGTGGTTTGTTAACTGAACGCAGGTATTTAAAACAAGTATTTAAAACACTGTTTAAGATAAGTCGAGACATACATTACTTGAGCACTTTACTTTCTTTTTTCTTGAAAATAAATGCAAAGCTCATTCTGTTGAACTGGGACGATTGGAAACAATTTATTTAAAAATCGCATGCATTCAAGAAGGAATTTTATGGATTAATAATTATTCATTATTCATTTGGCTATAAATTTCCAAAGTACTAAAAAATTGTGTCCTTCAAACTCCTTCAAAAACGCGAAACTTTCGATTTGACGTCCAACCAAAAATTCCCCTTTTGATACATTTAAGAACAATGTTCTCTATGATTATAATTTCGAAAATAATAAAATATTTAGGTATATCTTCCTTCCATTTAACGATTTCAATTCAATTCAAAATACGTATGATTTCTTTTAATTTGCCAAACTCTCAATTGCTGTTAATTTTTACGATTTTTTTTTTGTTGGCTGTAAAACTTTCACTAGATTTCCAGTTTATGTTAAGTATTCATTCAGATTCGGATGGCTTACATAAGAGGATAATTTGCAAACACACCCATATAAACCAGCGACGCTTGCTTAAATATTACTTTTTAATTTTTGAAATAAGTTTACACTTCTAGTGGATGTTCAAATCACATATACTTTTTTTTGTATAATTTAGATTTTTTTTTTGTTAGATGTCTGACTCTATATAATATATCTAGCACTAAGTCATTATGAAGTATTTTATTATCGTAACAACATTCGTAACACATTATCGACTCGGTTATGTTTTTAATATGCGTTTACATAACAGATCTTGATATACCAGTTTCTACGGACTTTATAAGCATACAAGTTTAGGTTAACGGGCAAGTAAATTAGGTGACGTGTGAATCTGTCTTAAACTAATTTAAATTATATATATATATATATATATATATATATATATATATATATATATATATATATATATATTATGTTAAGTTTAAAAATCAGCTTTAGAAATATTTATGATTTCGTCAATTTTTATTTTATTAAGTAAGTCTTTCTTTTTCTAGTTAACTTAAGAGATAAAAGTTTAAAAATGTCGGTATACTTAGATATTTATTACATAAAAAAGAGACTTATATAGTTCAAACAAAGGAAATCAATCTAACACCTGACCTTTTATAAGATGACATAGACGAACGCACTTTCTCAAAGAAATTATAATTTTATATTACTGCCATGAATGCCAAAAGTTGAGTCAGCTTTCTTTTAATTGTCAATCTACGTTTACAAAGACCTGTGTCAGTTATAAAGTCTGTGGGAAAGCCTTTTTTGCGGACAACATTCTTGAGATCGCTAGGTGTAAGATTAAACGCATCGTAATTTCTTTGTTTGATGTTTGTTTTGGTATTAGAGATTTGTGAGAACTTAACGGGATTAAGATTCTTAACGTTCATACTTTAGACAGTTTGAAAGCTTGTCTTAAATATTCTATTTAATTTGAATACCTCACTTAGTCTTATTTTATCAGAGCATAGCGAATTATTTAAAATTAAAATATAAATGTGTGAAATATTTTAAAATTCTTAACGTAAATTTAAAGACAATAAATATGTAAATATTCTTCAGTATTTTACACATACATATTACTCACGTCTATATCCGAATGGGAAGGCAGAGGTGTATTAAACATTGGAAATTGAATTGGGAAAATTGGGAGTATGTTGAAAGGAAAAGGTAGTTAAGCAGGGAAGACAATGGAAAATAATAGTATATTGCTTACACGGATGAATTGAAAAGTGTAGGAATAGCTCTAGCACGTTAGGGTCCACCTGTAACTCGAAATGGCTATTGCCATAAGTTCAAGCCCTCTCACCAAAGTAGTATTTACGTTATACTTATTTCTACCATCTTCTTTCAGGCCGTGGTAAGAAGAAGAAGAAGCTGAAGAAACTCCTGCCTATCCTCGCCCTGATCAAGCTCAAACTTGCTGCCCTCATCCCTCTGTTCCTCGGTATCATCGCTTTCGCTGTCTTTAAGGCTTACATCCTCGGTAAAATCGCCTTCATTGCTGCGGCTTTTGGAGCAATCAAGAAACTCCTTGAATCTAAGAAAAGTAGCGGATGGTCTGAACCTGTTCATGAAGAACACCACGGTTGGGAAAGCAGTGGTGGTTGGGGAAGATCCCAAGATGCGCAAGATTTGGCATACGTAGCTCACGTCAAACAAGCGTGAAGTAAAATTATTTATTTATTTATTCTAGGTAAATTAACTTATTAATCTATTCTTCTTCCTTGTATATATTGACCACCGTTCGATACATTTGCTAAGTTATAATAATTATATTGTATATATTTTTATTTCTTTAATTTTTTATGACAGAGACGAAAAGTCTTATTATATGTATATAAGTATCTACGTAGTGTATATTTTAGTATATGTATGTCTCACCAACTTCCTATACCAAGTTGTGAGTTTATTAGTATATTTTATTATTTTAAGTTTTCAGTTCCAAAGATATATTATTTTTATTTACTGTTATATTTTTATCATTTCATTTTGTTTTTCTTAGTCATTTGTGTTGTATGTGTGTGGGTGTTTCGAGTCATATTTATTACAAACAAATATATTTAATGCGAAGAATGTTAACAGTCTGTCTGGTGCGTTGATTTTAATTTATTTACGATGGATCCTCAAATCGAGATAATAAAGATTATTTAAAAATAAATTAAAGTTTTTATTTTACCTTGATGATTTACTGAGCCATTCCTCACTCATGTCTGTTCCATATTATGTTATACTAGCAGTGCCACGCGGTTTCACCCGCGTAAGTCCCGATCCCGTGGAAATATCGGGATAAAAAGCCTATCCGTTAATCCAGGCCTCCAGCTATCTACATACCAAATTTCATCGCAATTGGTGGTTTTTGCGTGAAAGAGTAACAAACATCCATCCATCCATCCATTCAAACTTTCACATTTATAGTATTAGTCGGATTGTAGTCTGAAATATATATGTCGATTGAATAAAGTTGTTTTCGTAAAGACTTAAGAAAGTCTCAGAGTTTATGGTGATTTACTATTTAGACCAGCTGGACTGGATTTCATTGTACACTCTCAAAATGCACGAATACTTTAAATGAATCAATAGTACTTTTTATACATTTCACCATCTTTTATAGACTATATATCTTTCAATAAAGTCCCTACACAAATCAGCTCATTAACACTTTATAACTGAGGAGTAGACAAAGCAAGTTCTGCACTTGCAGGTCTTTAGTGTAAAATTTTACACAAAGATCCTCTAAAGTATGTTTTAAGTTATTCAAGTCATATATTTTATATAACATATATCTTTGTTATACTGCAAAACGAAAATTTCTCAAGAACATACTACCTATATTAAGAAATAGGGCAGTAATACATATATGTAGTGTGTAGGAAAGTTAAGTATAAGTGTTCTAGGAAATTATCCGTAAGATGGAGCTTCGCAGATAACGGCTAGTTATACGTAATTTATGTAAGCTCCAATTTATGTTAAATTGTAAGCTCCAATATTATGTGGGTTAAGAATATAAATATTTCTGAAAATAATGATCTGGTCAAAATGTGTAAAACGGCGGTAGGCTGAGACGATGATCATGAGGTGGGGAATTGAATAAGTGCCCCTGAGTGGAAGTGATTCCCCTGAGTAGTAAGGCGATGTGAAGCACCGCGATTTATACTAAATATTAATAAGTCCATTCATTTCATATTGAATTCAGAATGAAAACAATCCAAGATTACGGTTTCAAACACCACCTAATACAATACTGAACGGAAGTTCATTCCTGACACAATGTTTAGCGTGAGTAGAGAGTTTAGCAGTAGAACATTAATATACATACATATAATCACGGTTGTAACAAAAGGGGAGGCAGAGTTAAACACCCACATTTTGCCAACTATAATTATTTGTTCTTCTTACTCATGTAATAGGGGGCAAAATTATGGCCGCTTACCAGGCATTTTGGGAATTAAAAATGGGAAAATTGGTAGTATATTGAATGGGGAAGGAAGGCAATGGAAGGAAAGGGGTATTGGTTGACTTATTAGGGAGTGTCAGCAATAGCTTGTGCAGCTCAAGGTTGCCTTCCTGCAACTCGAACTGGCTATTGCCGGAAGTCCGAGCCCTCTCACCACATTTATTCATAATTACCAGATCATTTAACAAGCATTTTGTTAATAAAATCTCAATCGATTATGAATAGTATTACAAAAAATAGAAAGTCCATAAAAATGAATTACCAACTTCATAAACAACAATTACCGGTCACTTTCGAATGTATCGCTCATGTGATTAAAGTCATGTGAATTTAGCACAAACCAGTGAGAAAACATTAACATTTGTCTTAAATATGGTTATTATTGGAAGTAATCTTTCTAAGATTGAAGCTAATTCAATTACATTAAGAGCTATATGTATATTAAATTAGCTTGACGTATGCATTTTCTAAGTATGCCCATTGTCATTCAAAATCAAATTTCTTTATTTCATAGAATTTCTTAGAAAATACTTGAAATCTTTATTTCTTAAAACTAAAAATTATAGATCAAGACAATGTCACTGCAACAATAGATTGATTTATCAATTCATATTATATCTATTCAAATAGATAAAAAATAAATGCCCATGTCGATCTATAAGCATCTGTTTCTAATTAGTTAAGCCATTTACTGTCGAATTATTTCTGAAGTTGCTTCGTTTACAGGCAAAATACGTGTCATTTCATGCTGAAGATTCTTGGATCGGGTATCTCGTATTTAATGGAAAACAAATATTTGTTGATGGTTTTCGGTATGCTTTCCCTGCCTATAGCAATTCGTTTAGGTTTGTTCTTGGCTGTTTTTATAGAAAGGTTTACATACAAAGCGCTTTCATGGATGGATGCGGTAGGCGGACGACCGGGTGCTATCGCGCACATTGAGAGAGAGGACTCTGTCCAGCAGTGTATTACAATAGGCTAATTGTTTCATTGACTTACTCAGGCTTTCTGTCCTCAATTATTACCTATCCTCATTTTACGTGCTCAACTTTGTATGCACTGTGGTGCTTTCCTTCATAGCCGTTGTCATATCATACTCTTAGAAATAAGGAGTACATTTTCTTGGCTATACTTCTAAGACACGGTGTTGATGCAAGTCACGTATGAAGAACTTTCTTTTGAGTAAACACGTTTATTGTAAAGTGTCATCATTTTACATTAAATCGGTAAATAGATAACTCGTTTAAAGACATTCAACCAATATAATATGTGGTGTATTTTTTCTTAAAAGATAAAACAAATATTAAAGTTCACACATTATCACTACATATTATAACACAAAGTCTCCCGCCGCCGCGTCTGTCTGTCGAGAAACTACTGAACGGATTTTCATGCGGTTTTCACTAATAGACAGACTGATTCATGAGGAAGGTTTAGGTGTATAATGAATAATGAAATATGTTATGATTTTTTAAGATGTCTCTGCTACCCGGGCGAAGCCGGGGCGGGTTGCTAGTGTATAATAAAATTAATGATTTGGGAATGAAAGCGATCCCATAATAACGAAACGTCATGTAAATCAGAGGTATGTAATACCTATTACGTAGTCGTGTTAGTTCCTAAACAAATAGTTTTAGAATTTAGTATCTCACCATAACGGACGAGTTAGAGGGCTCGGGCCCGGTATAAGAAAGTTCGAGGTATGCAACCCGGGCCTGCTCGAGGTTTGCTTACATCCCCAATCCATTACCTTACCTTCTTATCTGCCTTTCCCTTTCAATAGTGTATTAAATTCTAGAAAAACTTATAATAAAGTACCTCCTAATATTCAACCAAATAAGAAGAATTTTAAAATTTGCATTAAACGCACACTATGTAAACGAGCATATTATAAACTAAACGATTATTTAGTAGACAAAAATGCTTGGCAAAATGCTGGTTCTGCTCCACATCCACACTGTAAATGAATTGTGGTCTTAAGAAATATGCATATATGAATATTCACTTGTATGCTAGTTTTTATCTGACGTGTTATTTACATGTTGAAAAAGAGTATCCTTGGAGTTTCTTGCCTGTTCTTCTCCACAGGATCTACGTATTGGAACAGGCAACTAGCTTCACGACTGACTTAGTCTGACTGACTACTACTCCTGACAATTCAAAAATACCTATAATGGGTTTAATTGAAATAAATGATTTTGATTTGAATATACTCCCAATTTTCCTATGTTTAATTCCCAAACAGCCCGGTGGAAGGCAATAGGCTTTTCCCATATACTTTAGTGGGACTAAAATTAAAGTTGGCAAAATGGGGGTGCGTAATATGCGTCTGCCTACCCCTTCGAGGATACAGGCCTCAGTGTATGTATGTGTACCTATATATCCCTCGTTTTCTATCTTATCCTTTAAGTGTCTTTAATAACATAGTTGACTTGTTGATCACCAATTAATTTCTGAGCAGCTGGGAATGTATATATAATTTCCAGAGTGCTAATTAAGAAAATAATAGAGTAAAAGAACGTTATATTCTGAATTGTATTAGAGGTAATAATTGAGTCAAGGAAACCACTATTCTGGTAGTGGAAGATGGAACTGCCCCACTAGAGAACGACCTCCATTTAAAAGAAAACCGCATATAGGTACACTAAGATTTGTGACACACTGTGTTACGTAAGATTTAATCTTACCTGTCTGAGTACATACAACGTCCATCTTCAAATTATTTTGTGTTTTAAATTCAAATACTCGAATATTATACTTAGTTTAATGCCGGATTTAACATAAATGCAATCATTAAAAAATCTGCGAATTGCCAATGTTTGCAATTCGCATATTTTTTCAATTCTAAAGATCTCTCGGGGCGGGAGCAGCCGGATTCTGGGTCATTAATTTATTTGCCTCACACTTAACTTTTTGGAAAACTATTTGTTTTTAAATGAAAGATCGACGTCCAAAATATAATAATACACCAGAAGTGTTTAAGACATTTACAATATTTCAGTTTATAAAGTTCAAAATATATTTACATTTTACAAAAACCTCCTAAACTTAGGGAAAGGCAACAAAAAAGTACCGAAGTGTATTGCTATGTTAAAATATGCAGGCACTCTGAACTTTCATTTATGTTTTGATGAAAACGTAAAGCTTTGTAATTAATTTTAAATAAAAAAACTGAGTACAGTTTTTAACTGGTCATCTTGCTAATTTCAACCCGTTTTTAAAGGTGTAGGACACAGCATATTTCTGCCCGAATTGGAACCGTCAGATAGGTCTATTATATGCAGCTAACAGAAGGCCGCAGTTAGAACTATAGTAGCAAAGCCCTTTTATTTTCTGCTGATGTGTAGGGTCACCAAAGCTCTAGGATAGCGTGAAATTTAAAGATGGCATCGGAAAAGAGGAATAAATTTTAATGTTGTACGTAATCGTAGGCATCGGTAACTGCTAAGCGCTAATAGTCAGGATGTGTGCTTCTTTGCCAACTTAGTGGGATAAAAACAATAAGTCAACTACCTTGTGTCCATACAATTCTTTAAGAAAAACTTTTCCTATTTCACATTTTTAAACTAAGTTTTATAAAGTTTAATGGTTTGCGATGGTGATGAATTGTGGGCCGTGTATTTGTCAAGTTATTCCTATTATTATTGTTGTTGAGAGTTGAGAGTCTATTGCATTTGCTACTTCGATCATTTCTGGTCTTTTGTAGCGCACTATTGATTTGTTCTCGATAGTTCACTACTCAGACTAATGGCTTCGAGATACCTCCACATCTTCTCAGCAGTAATTATTTGTAAATAGAAATAATTACTGGTATGGTTGCACTTCATGCAACCGCTGGAAATCCTGTTGTTACATGAGGTGCAACCATAGATTCATACTTTGGTACTTTGATAGGTCGGAGCATAGAATATGCATTGCAGTTTCTTCTGTATTCTGACAGAATCTGCTTGTTATGCCTTCGCCCAACTTTTGGTTGAAAATATTTTTGATTAGTTTTGCAGCGGTATTACTTGAACACAAAAAACATATATCGTTAAATTTGTTTCAGGTTTTACTCGACTGCCAAAGGAGAGTTATGTTTTTCGCTCTAAACCGTTTGACAGATTTCAACATATGCAATTTTAAGGTGTCATTAGAATCGCCTCCATTGTGGAAGTGAACGCAGTGACGTAGTGCATACGATTTCGAGTTTTAGTTAGTATATTTAACAGTGAAGGGTGTTTTGGTTTCATCTAATAATATATATAAGTATCCTTTTATACTTTACCGTCATTATTATTTCAGAATACTTAAGACTTTAACAGGTCATTTTAAATACTTCTTGTTAAGTGTTGCACTCTCTTTAAGAATTACTAGTAAACATAAACACTAATGCAGTTCAAGTGTAGTCAGAACCGGATATGCGCTGCGTACTAACAACTTATTTTTCTCTCTAGATTCTGACAGATTCTAGATAAAACTAGCTATGTTGTTGTCAGATTGTAAATATGTCGTGTTGTAGAAAGCAAATGTTTCTATGGTTGAAATAATCGTGTGGATGCATCAGCAGCTAGTACAATTCATAGTGATTTGAAAACGTGATGGCACAAATGGACTTTGCATACTATACTAAGCATGTTATGTACTATGGGTACACGGAATCGTGCTTAAATATTTTTTTTTTTTCTAAATACATGCATATACATAAAAATACTTTGGGTGTTTCCAATGTTTCCAATGCAAATATATTTAGTAATATTTACAGTGATACACATATTTGCACTGAGCTGAGAACACTATACAACACTAATCCCACCCCATTTTGCTTCCCACATCACTCCCACAATAATAAAACTTATAGCCCTACCCTAACTCTCGTACGCTTCAATTTTGATTCTTGCAAGCATGCCACATTTATCCTTCTTCTTTTCAAAAGATCCTTAACTTTTTCGCCTTTCCACTCTCCAACTTGCATACCTAGAAAGAAAGAAAGAAAATACATTTATTTTGGTGCTAAGATACAAGTAGTTATTCCAAATAATATTCTTATATCTATAAAAGATAATGAGTGCGTCTTACGTTGCACCCGCTTCGAGTGGTGCAATTTGTTTGCATAGCTGGGTGCTGCACGTCGCACTCACTCGAAATTATTTTTACGTCCGGCTACCTACCTGATGCTCACCTATCCTTGGGAATATTATCGTTTTAAGGTGGGAAAAAGGAAGAAGGTAAATTGGGATGGAAAAAATTGGTAGTGGGAGGAAGCTAGGGTAGGGATACCACAGGTCTCGGATGAGGAACAGGATTGAGAGGAGCTCAAAGAGGCCGGGGTCACACACACATACTGCTGTTGGAGCGGCCATTAGGATGAGTACACCAACCGACTTACAAGTAGGTATTATACCAACTTTTTGACTTTATCATCATCATTTTCCCCCAGTCAGCGGCCAAGTAATATACCAGTTTTTTATTGAAAAAAATATTAGTTGTTCTAACAACCTTATCATCGAATATCAAATTATATAATTTTGAAAACAATTATTTACTTCGACCTGTTCTCATTTCATCGCTTGAAGAATATTTTTTTTAATTTTCTTAATACAAAATAAACTCCGTCCTTCTGAATAAGCTGCTTTTTTAACCAATTTCATTAAGATTGGCCAGAAGGTTAGCCTTGAACAAATAAACAGGCGGATAAAGTTACTTTCACATTCATAATATTAGTTTTGACATTAGTAAGGATAGTCTAAATAGTTATACCTCATTTCAAACATTTTCGCTTTCTACGCAGAAAAAAAATCTTGGCTGTAGGCCCTAAATTCGCACTGATCAAATATGGCCTACTTACCACCTCTTTATTACAATAGTAATCTTTAGTAAAATATTTGACTTTATTATTTACAAGATAAGGAGAGGTTTTTAAGCAGTGACTTACAAACCAAAAACAACCAGTGTGGTAAAAATTTAATTTGAAACAAAATTGCCTTGAATTTTTTCCCCGCATTGGTTTCATTGTACACTGTGTAGCTGTCGGTAATCCCAGATACTATGGTCTACCCTGCAGCAAAAGCGCAACCCGTATGCCGTATAAGGCACACCTGAATGATAGTATTCTTGTCAACGTCAGCATTACAGCCATATGACGGCTCATACAACGATGGCAAGACACGAGACGACATTTGACAGATGACGGCTGGACCGACGATTGTGATCAGAGCTGGACAGAGATTGGTTTGTGAGTAAGGAAAGGCTGTAAAAAAAAAGACGACAGTTCGTTCAACCTATGGACAATCATGTAATATCTCATATGTTTATTTTTTACTTACCTACTCAGACAAGAATATTGATTTGTAATTTTGGAACAAAGATGTTTTTTTAATATTATAGGGGGCAAACGAGCAGACGGGTCACCTGATGGTAAGTGACTACTGTCGCCCATGGACACCGGCAACTCAAGAGTCACAAGTGCGTTGCCGGCCTTTGAGATGGGAGTACGCTCTTTTCTTGAAGGTTTGAAGGTCGTATCGGTCCGGAAATACCGCAGGCGACAATTTGTTCCAGAGATTGGTTGTGCGAGGCAAAAAAATTCTGGAGAACCGCACAGTGGTGGATTGCAAGTATACTTCATCCCTTTATTATGAATCTGCGTATACAAACTATCAAAGAGTAAATATTATCAATAATTATTTAAAATAAACAGTATCAGAATAGGCCTACGACATACGTTTAGGATGTTTGAGTGGAAAGTCATGCGGATGCGTTGGTTGTAGAAATCCTTAGGTTTTCACATTGAGGCTGTGTTACACATACATTATTGATTTTTATCTTTTGTGTCAAGTGATCACAAATAGGCGTCGTCCGTGGACGGAAATATGATTGAATGATAATAAGATAAGATAAGTATCTAATACCTTTAAACGAGCAATTCTTGTTTATATATAATCTGAATCTTGGAAATGGCTCCAACGATTTTGATGAAATATTGTATACAGTTACAGTTTTGCGTTTTAAGTTCAACTCCATAGTTGTATTTCCTGTAAAAATGCAATTAAATAAAAAAAAAATAAGATTTTATAAAAAGCTACCGAGCAAAGCTCGGTCTCCCAGGTACTTATTTATTATTACAGTTAAAAAAATAACTAAGTACATTCCAGTTTCACATATATAGAAAGAAAGAAGAAAGAAAGAAAATAAGTTTATTTCATAGGACAAAGGCATACAACTTTCAACATTAAAATAAATAAAAATAAATACTACTAAATAAATACTAGGCTAAAAGACTAAAAATATATATTTTTTTTTACTACTGGCTGCCATTATTGACCCTTGGACTAACATGCTTTTAACAAGTAATATTATTTAACTGTTACAAATAGACGTGGAATTTAATGGGCATGGTTCATTTTAATAAATATACACTCTTAACCAAGAATTTGGCTATCAACTAATATAAAGTGGTGGGAGCGTAATGGCTAAAGCGTCGGACTTGCGATGTGGTTGCGGGTTCGAAATCCGTCCGAACTGAACCCACTCCTTTTTTTTTGTACGTGTGGAAACCCCCTCGGGCCGTCACCCTACCGGGGTTTTCGGTGGGGCGGTGTGTCGGAATCCAACCGACACCGAAATAATCAGCGCGAGAACTTTCGTTACGCGATATGGAAGACGTGTAGTTACTACGTAATTCCACACGTTTTTGATAGATGGCGCAAAATTATTTTTTGATGTATGTAATGAATTCTAGAACCTGATAATACGGTATTGGCTCTCAAATCAAATCAGTGCCTCTTTTTTAAACGTCAAACATTAAGAAACTTGTATAAATAATGAGTTATGACGTCATACCTAACTATAGCCAAATCATTTTCTTTTAATATTTGGTTAAATAATAAGAAACTTAAAAATAATAATGCATATAGTTGTTCAGAGTCTTATGTCATATATAAAAGGACTATTAAACTATTTATTTTAACTCTAGAAAACTACCTTTTTAGACAGTATTATTAATTAACTTTACTGCATATGTTTTAAACACAACAACAGATAACATAATCGAAGAATTTGCCAATACTCTTATGTCACTCACACACGATCTTCTTGTATTTGTATTCATTATCAGATTGTAAACGAATTTCACACACACCGTACACAGTCTGATTAAATTAACACAAAGCATCTCTTTCCTTGATTTGAATACAAACTGCAATATTATGCTGCTTTTTCTTGCAAGCTATAATTTTTTAAATTCAACCGTCATCAGGCTACTGAATTTGATTACAGTGCTAAACTTCATTGGAGTTATTAAGAGCCAACGTTGTCTGTTAAAACCATACATTTTACCTAATTATCAATATTTTATTATGTTTTTATGTTTTTTATGTATGTTGAATGCGTTATTTTCATTTACATTGCTTTTAGTTGTATAACATCATTCATGTTTTCACCCAAACCACCGTTTTTTTTGTACTTACTATAATTTTGTATGAGTTTTATATCAACTTATACAACTGTTTTATGCCATGGCAAGAAAAAGTTAGTGTATATCTCTGTAACTTGTCATAGGTTTACTTTGTTTTTTTCTCTTTTAAATTGTCTGCAATAGCGGGCAACACTTTTCAGTAACTATGTTTTTTTTATGTAATAGGGGGTAAACGAGCAGACGGGTCACCTGATGGTAAGTGATTATCTTCGCCCATGGGTATCTGCAGCTCAAGAGTTTTTGCAGAGTCGGTAAACTTAGACGAATACTATGTGAGAAATAGCTTATAAACTGATGTATTTATTATTTATATCATGCATAAGATTTTTATAAGCTTTATATAAACTAAAAAATATGTAACTTATATATAATGTTAAGTTGTTTTTTTTCGGATAAGACTTTAAAGGTATTAGAGGTATTCTAGGTTGTATTGAAAAAAGAAAATTAACAAAACAGTTGTTTACTTATGCTAACTTAATTATCTAACTGTTTTATCGTTCTTAGTCATTTTAGTTTAGTGATTACTTAAATTTAAAGAGGTTTAAACTGTGAAATGTTAATGCATGAGCACCTAACAACATTTCCAAAACAGTAAAATCCTAATACCTACTCACCGCAAAAAGATAACACTAGATTATTTTATTTATTTATTTAAACTTTTTGCACATTAGTACATAGGCTGACTTAATGCCTAAGGCATTCTCTACCAGTCAACCTTTGGGTGATGCAGAGAAAAGAAGAAGTAGGTGAACTTAAAAATTACGTTAAAAATTGTAAAATAAATGCGATAGATATTACAATTAATATGAATATCGTACTAATATTATAAATGTGAAAGTTTGGATGGATGGATGTTTGTTAGTCTTTCACGCAAAAAGTACTGAACCGATTGCAATGAAACTTGGTATGTAGATAGCTGGAGGCCTGGATTAACGTATAGGCTACTTTTTATCCCGATATTCTCACGGGATCGGGACTTACGCGGGTGAAACCGCGGGGCGTTGCTAGTGTACAATACACACACACATAGCTATATAATACATATACTATTATAAATACATTTATCAATATTAAATGATGAACTATTTAAGTGTTGATTTTGCTGATTCTTTTTATTGTGATCTTACGTTTAAGATTTTTTGAAAGTCAGTCAGTCGGCTGTTGTTTGAATGCTATTACGCTTTATCTCTTTTAACTATAGAAAAAACCTTTGAACAAAACTTTCGTAGGACATTTATGTGATTACCACAAACGTGTCATCGTTACAACACACTGGAGGTATACAAGTTCATTTCCGGTACAAGTGGGACCAGAAGGTGCGCCCGCGAAAGTGCCTGCCGCGCCTACCGCCACACACTCGGCACACACGGGGCGAAAGTTTGGCGGTTATTGTGTGTTTTTGGTACCTACTAAGACATTAAACTGTTCAAATAAAAGTATTTGTATTAAAGACCGGATAATCAATAGAAATATTGAGTGTGAAATGATATAACATTTAATTAACAATGGGATAGAAGGCAACTT
Organism: Euplagia quadripunctaria; assembly: GCA_963859945.1. Lineage (NCBI taxonomy): Eukaryota > Metazoa > Arthropoda > Insecta > Lepidoptera > Erebidae > Euplagia > Euplagia quadripunctaria. Next base: position 1,227,339 of record OY982582.1, read on the forward strand.
GTTGGCATGTTAATATAAAGCTCCCTGTTTAATAATTTAATAAATAATATGTTTAATAATAATTTACCAACTTAAATTTTTTTTTTGTTACCTCAGAACTTTCGACTGGATGAACCGATTTTGATGATTCTTGTTTTATTTGAAAGCTGGCGTTTCCCGTGTCGTCCCAATTCAATTTGGTTCAGTTCTGACAATGGCATCCATGACACCAAACCTATATGGTTTTCTCTTTAAGTAAGTAAGTTTTTTTTTGGATTAGTTCTTTTTAAGTCGGTTTTTTTAAAGAATTATCTTTAAAATGATAACTTATAAATATTTGAAATCTTGCGCTACTAATTATTATTTATAGTTAAAAATTATTTATAGTATCACAGAAGTTTCCGTAAACTAATTAAATTTATTTATTGTTGGTATTTATGCTACATACATTACTACTACATACATTATTAACAAAAGTGTTGTAATAACGTCAATCAACAACTACTGGAATTTATATGCTCTTATGCTAAGTAATTTCGGATTTTAAACGCATGTAAATGATTTATTTTTATTAGGTTTTTATGACAATACATGTTTTTAATCATGTAACATACTTATGATTTATTATGAGTGTTTATACTTATTTTAATAATAATAGTGCACATTAATTATCATACATTATTGGGAATACAAGTAAAGTTCTTGTATTCCCAACTAAATGTATCTCTGTAATTTTTTTTTTAATTAGCTTCCATCTCTGGTAATTAAATGTAAACTATACTACCTAGTAAAAATCTAAAAATTGAAAGTAAATAACATACTCATAACAGTAAACAACACTAACCTACTACATGCCACTAATGATTCGAAGAATTCACATAAATTCATAACCGGTTTAAGGTAATAGGCTTGTCAGAAATTCGACCGCTGTGTACCGACACGGTACCGTTAGCTCAAGGTCGCATGCTCCCAATCGTGAGTGCCACTGACTCATCTGATACTTTCTTCTTTTCTTGTAATTATTTAATTTTGGTACTTCGAAGTACCACTCTTTAATATTCTTCTATCAAACTCTATCATATTTACTATCATCGTCGTCATTAAGATCAGGTACTTAAAAGATCAGACGAATTTCCTTTTAAATCTAAGAAATCCTAGAATATAATGTATATAGAAGACAATAAAATTCAGCAAAGGTAACTTTCTCCAGCAAGAGATGATTTTTTACGGTAGGATGTTGAGTGATCGCGTATTGAAGTGTAGGTAGGTACATCGAGAGGTTGCTATTCTGCCTCCTTACATGAAGTAAGACTCTTAGTTCCTAATCCTGTACTGTAGATTATATCCCATAAACTAAGAACAATTTCCCAGTGACTGGAGATTCCAAAATGCAGTGGAGTCCAAAATATCTTGTAAAAGAACTCGTTGAAAGCTTTAATAATACTTAAAAATTATCACAGAAAATAATGGGTGGTTGAAAGTTGAAAATTGAAAGAAGAAGTTTATATAAAAATGACAGAATTGCGTCAGACTGTTAAGAAAGTAGTTGGAGGTAGAAACAATGTTACTGTGTCCAATTGGTTATTATTAAATGTGTAAAGCGGGACTTTAAACATTTATAAGGTACCTACAGTAGTTTTTTTGGTTACCTAAAGTTTCGACCGAATTGCACCAATCGTAGTCACGAATGGTTTAGTGAGAACTCAGTTTCGCCTCCGTGAGGTGCGAGTTTCGGCAAGTACCCGCACTTGTTCTTCATTATTTTTATTTTTGTGTGTACTGTTGGTGCTCCAACACCCTACACTTATGAAATTCGATAAACAATTGGCCATTCTTCTTCATTTATCGTTCTCAAATGGTTATGCTCTTCTATAAGAGATAATATGTTATTCAGTTTTAATGTTCTTTATAATGCATAGTTCTTCTAAATGCAAAGTTTATATTTTACATATTGATCTCTTCTCCATTATTTTACACCATTATTCTGTTTCTTTATGTACTGCTGATACCTTCCCAATGCTTTATTTGTTTCCATTTGTTGTCCATTCTAATCTGTTAATTTTGGAGGGCCTGGTGTTCTCATGTGCGTTATTTTTCTTCGCGATTCATGTTTCTTACAGATATCTTAATTTTCCGAACAACTTTTACCAAGACCTTTGCTCTACTCATCTATGTTTTATTCCAATTTCACTTGAAGGTAAGTAATTTGAAAATGTCTGTTTATTGAATACTAGCTGTTCCCCGCGGCTTCAGCCACGTAGACGTCGTTATCGCGTAAAATCATAACCCTCCTTGTGCGCAGTCGGTTAAAAAGTAGCCTATGTCCTTCCCAGGGCCTCGAACTATCTCTATACCAAATTTCATCTCAATCGCTCTAGCCGTCTAAGTGTGAAAGCGTAACAGACAGACAGACAGAGTTACTTTCACATTTATAATATTAGTAGGGATTCGCAAACGGTTGGAATGCAAATAGGTAATTATAGGTAAATAAGCATACGATTCTTGTACCTCCCTACATTGTATGTATTATGCATAAGATGCATTGCAACATAATAGGAACTGAGTTTTGAAAATTTCTGAATTAACAACCATACATACGTTGTGCAAAATCTTCCAATGTTTTTTGGTTCACATGGGTCTTGCAAAGCTGTGTTTTATGGACGGGTTTAGACTACATGGTAGTTACAGATGTATTTTTTTTTAAATAAATGATGAAAATTAAATATGGAAATGGAAGCTGGAATTTCCCTTTTTTATTTTTTCAACATCTCACTTTTATATTAGTCATTATGCTGCCGCATAAATGATGTGATATGATGATGTGATAAATGATCTGGAATTTGGGGAGTTGTTGAGGTGAACACCGAAATCCCGAGAGGTAATACCTGTATTTTCATAATAATATTTTCAAGGTGCGTGTGACTTGATGTAGCAAAATTGCAAAAAATCTAAATTAAAAACCTAAAATGGTTCCTCTGGTTTCTGTGCGAATGCAGCAGTAGTTACTTATTTAATTTTTTTTTGTAGATTATTATTAAAAAACTAAGTTAGCAAACAAGCCCACGACCACCCGGAGTAGCGGGTAATAGCTATTGGTACTTCTGTTCTCTGTACCATAATGGAAGTGGTGTCAAAGTTTGCTACCAACCACACCATGGGGCCCTGGTAGCCTAATTTTATAAATACAACTACATGAATTGGTCTTTAGTAATGGAAATATACTTCCCAGTCAAGCGACCCCAACTTAAGTTCCTCCGTCTATCATAAATTACACAAATTTCTAATCGTATTGACGACAGCCCATTATAATCAGACGATATCTTTGTTTGATGCTCCGTGTAAGATTTTCAAACATATCCGCAAAGAAAATCTACAACATCCAATTCCACAGAAACTTTCAGCTGAACAACAATGTACCTGTACACAGTAACAATGTGTAATAAAGGTTCTACACATACAAAGTATTACAGAAAGCTGTGGTTATGTTACTACTAAAGATCTAACAACTGCTGTATTTCCGGACCTCCTTCCGGATTTCCTTCAAGAAAAGAGCGTACTCCCATCTCAAAGGCAACGGCAACGCACTTGAGACTCTTGAGCTGCAGGTGTCTATAGGCGACGGTAGTCACTTACCATCAGGTGACCCGTCTGCTCGTTTGCCCCCTATAATATAAAAAAAACTTTAGGAAAATTCGTGAATTTAATAAAGAAGCCTCATTTTGAAACTGCCATTAGGAACTTGATAATCCCATTAATTTTATAAATGTGAAAGTTTGGATGGATGAATGGATGTTTGTTACCTCACGCAAAAACCACTGAACCGAATGCGATGAAACTTGGTATGTAGGTAGCTGGAGACCTGGATTAACGCATAAGCTACTTTTTATTCCGATATTCCCCCGGGATCGGGACTTAAGCGGGTGTAACCGCGGGGCGCTGCTAGCTAATCGATATAGCTAATATTGTACTACAGAAGTATCTTTTATCCCGGAAAAATGTATAGTTCCCGTAAGATAGATTTAAATTATTACACAAAAGAAGACGCGGGCAATAGCTTCTATGTTATAAATACCAAGGATGTTGATAGAATATCCGGATTTATCCATAAATGACCGTATAAAAAAAGTCAATAAAATTGATTTGAATACTGATATGATTTTGTATATGAATGTCTATCCACATGAGGAAACACATTTTCCGAGGATTTATTTTTACATTAACCCAATTATTTATGGACTTTAAATAACCTTCTTAAGTCTTAAAATATGACCATACCTTTCTATAATAGATTTTATGACAGCACCTATAAAATGTTCCAAAAAAACACATAGCAATGGGGTCAAAAGAATCGATGTCAACGAGCGAGTAGGCATATGGGCCCATGCTTTCTAAATAATTACTTGTTTGTCGCTAAGTATGTTGCAAGATTGTGGGTTCTGAAGAGACTCATCTACTTGAAGAACCAAAGGAAGTAGATGACATAAGGTTATGCAAAGGAATGTATGCGGATACACTGAATGCGGTTCCGGACACGTGATATGTTGTTGAAGTCATTTAGGTTATGAAATGACGTGTATGTATTTTATAGGCGTCATAATTCCATAGACAGAGTACTCGTGAGTAATACGAAAAGTATTTCAATCAAAAACTTTCTTCTTAAAGTTTCTAACAAATACAAAGAGTATAGAATGCCTCTGTCCTATAAAATTTATGACTCTGTGTGTACTGAAATCATATTTCGAATTTTGCTGTTACTCAATAAGTAAATAGTGTCACCTCTTTTTGGGAGGATCCAGTTAGTCAAAAATTACCCTTGAGCAAAAATTACCCTTGAGCAAAAATTACCCTTGAGCAAAAATTATCCTTGAGCAAAAATTACCCTTGAGCAAAAATTCAGAAAAATCAAGAAGGAAAACAACACAAGGATGATCAAGAAAACTTTAAATAGTAGAAGAGAATCACAAATGTACAGCCAGACAGACCAAAGTAAAATCTTTTGAACCTGTCTCTTTTTAAAACTAAACGAATAATTGCAGTTAAAATGTTACTTAGATAAAAATCTACAGATTCGCGTAAATAAAAATCTGATCCCTTTTGCATATTCTGATACAAAATACAAACCAAAGTTATGTAATAGTCCCATCGTAGCATCATTTGTTTGTACATATTTTCATTTACTCAGTTCTCATATTTTGCCATACCGGTGAAGAATGGAAAAAATAAATAAATCAAAGTTGTAACCTAAGATGTATAGTGAATAAGTTGGAAAGAAGGTTCGTTACATTTAATAATGGGCTTAATTTACTAAATAATAATATTATAGATTGAGATCCCAGAACCGCCAGATCTTACTTATTTTCTGATGAACAAAATGTGTCGTATGGAGTAGTATTAGTAGAGCCTCTGAAGGTATGCATACCTGCTGGCTTGGGCCGGCGGCCAATTTTTATGTACCAGGTGCTAAAGTTACATAAGGTCATTGGTCACCTTTCTTAGATTCTGAGTACTGATTTATACATATATATGAGTGCACAATATGATTAAAAAGTTATTATAAATATTGTCAGCCAGTTTCCGTGGGCGGTTATTTACACCTGATGTTTTGAAGTTTACTTATAGTCTGAGTCATGATTTTTATATTTTACTTTATTTAGAAGGTTTACGGCTTAAACAGTATTAGAATTAAATTCGTAGTAGCAGATGCCAATTACAAGCTTCCACATTTAAATTATAATATTAATTAATTAAGTTAAAATATTCAGAGAACTATTTTAATGCTATTTGTAAGCAGCCAGACAAATCCAAAGTTCCGAAAATCACCCAGATCTATTTATATGCGCCCGCGCTCATACTCACGGTGACTTTTTAAATTAGGTGGTCTATTAGTACACAATGAGATAACACTGAAAAAAAAAAACTTCAATGCAATTCATAAGTGTTATGTGTAGCTTTTGCGAAAAGTATTTAAAAAAAAACAAAGCTAATTTAAATTCTCAAAGCCATCTGATGCTTCTAGCCAAAACGGCGTCCATCTCGATAATAAAACGGTCGGTTCATTCACTCAATAGTTACATATATATGTACATACGTATTAGCGACTCGGTACACGACTTTTTCTTACAAGTTCCAGTCAGGCTTTTACGAAATCATTCACAAGTACTTTCACTCACAAACTAAAGTAATCTTACATCACTGACACAATTCGATGTACACTTGTGCTCGATTATTTAATTATTTTATAATAATTGTGACCTAGACATTTGTTGCTATGTTCGCTCTATGCCGGCTTACAAGTATTATTGCATTCTATTGTTCGAACTTGTATATGTGCTTTTATAGCCAATGCAGCGGTTAATTACAAAGAACATATTTAAATCGAATTAATTACTAATTTTTAATATTATAAGCATTATTTCGATAGCAGCGGATCCTTTGCGTTCAAAAATAAAAAAAAAAACATGACAGCCCAGAGTAGATAGAAATTAAGAAACTTTTGATAGGTTTCATGTTCAAAACCATTTGGTTTATCTCGGGAAATTAAGAACTGTTCTTCGATACACAAATTGTGGGTTAATATTAAGTTGCAGACTATAAAAATGGGTTGTAATTTATAGGACTGTAGTGTACAAGCCTAATCATTTATAATATAGTTAAATGTTACACAAAACAATTATATATTCGTCAATATCGACGCTTCAAAGGCAAGAGATAAGCGAATTAGCTGATAAGCGTTAGTTATTTAAATTGTTATAAACGCCAAGTTTTCCGCATCAAATGGTCTAGGTTTCATATCTTTACTTTTACTTTTTTGTCAGTTATTCCAACATTGTTTTTAAGTCCGGTGAGGTGTCCGTTTTTAACTGAACGACCTCATTTTTAACAGATTAAGATAATGCGATTAGACCTTTTTACGTTTCTATTATTTATATAGAAATTAACCTATCTAGTTTTGCGTTCACCTATTTAAATATCTTGTGTTTATGAAATAACCGGTTGTGTCGGTTATCCCTATTTCCCTGATTAGATATATAGCTACCTAGATATCCTGCAGTGACATACAGATACCTAAGTGAAGAGAAGTGGTGGAGTATTAGACTTTAGCCTTAAAAATGTTTACTTGACACATGTCAGTTACTACATTAGGAGTTTTAGAGCAAATATGGATAACCAATATGAAAATATGGTCTACCCGTGACCATGGCTGCTGAAAAGCAACTGAAACGTCGGGATCAGTATAGATAGTAAAATAACACCAAATAAATCGCGATAGAATCCGTGAAAATAGTTTTATTTCAATGTGTAACATTCGCGTAAACTTTCGACAATATCAAATATGGATAAATTGTTTTTCTTAAAAATAAATCTGTAAAGATTTTCAACTTGTGCCCTTTTTGTAATCGAGAAAATAGAAAGAAGAACCCTTTGACCTGAAAGAATATTAGGAAATTATTTTAGATGACACCCTTTTTCCTATCTTAATGTTTTTGGCTAAATAGAATAAGTGCAATGCATTCCTAAGCTACTAATAAATCGTAATAATATAGTACAGTTATTTAGGAAAAACTTTAGAATATTTTAATGTTACGTACAATAAACAAAACTTAAATATAAACTGACTTTTTTTCTGGTTTTCTTTTAGTTTTTTAACTTGCTGTAAAATTTTACTTAATATAATCTTTTCTTTAGCCTTTCAACCGTTGATATGCAACAATATCATTACTGACTGACTTAAAATGTTTGTTATTTTACACCTTACCATTAAAATTCATAAAGATTTTTTTAGAAAAATCTTAGTAAAAATTAGCTGAATTTGTTTTTATATATTTAAAATTATTCAAATACTCACGTGTTGTATATTAAATGACACTTCCTGTTTCACGATTTACATCTATTATTACATATTGTTTATTTTAAGGAGTTTCTGTTTGTTGCAATTGTTTATCTCGTAATAATACTTGATTAACTTGTTTACAAGTGATCATTTGTATTATATAATTTTTATATAGCGTTATATTTTATATAGAAGTACCTTATAATAATGGTCGCGGTTATATACAGTACCTCTAGATGTACCTTTTTATCTTATTATAATTTTAATCCTTAACAATTTTATTGATCTTTTAAACTGTTATCAAAACATGTTTAGAAGAAAGTTGATAAAATATTTTCTAAATATGTACTACATTAATGAACGTATCACAGGGTGAAAGGTTATAAAAAGCTTAAAACACAAAATATTAATAGACAATTATAAAAACTAAATTTTAGTAACCTCTATAATTATAATCTAAGAATATAAATGTAAAATACATCAATAAAACCACAGAAAGTATCGGAGCCACACACATATTGAGCTTTCCGGTTTCCAATGCGACCTCGAAAACACTAAAGTATAAAAAAATAGCTACATATAAAATTAGATAGAGTTTATGCGAGAACTAACAATTAATTTCACTTTAGAATATTTTATTACAAGAATAATATAAAATTTAATGTTACAACACGTTCGTAGAAATTACGACACTCATTTTCACTTTATGGACTTACGAAAAATCAAACAATCGAACTTTTTCTTTAGTTTAATTTACACTGTGTTCACAAACGTATGCGTATTTTAGATGTTGTAAGCGCAAACTTCGCTTTCTAACATCCAATATTTATTTTCCTACTTATCCTGAGGTGAGCTTAAGCGATCTTCGACCGAACAGTTAGCACACGACTTCAAACAGCGCGCACATACTTTACGTCATATTGTCAAAAATTGTGGTGGGGACGCGAAGGATAAAATCCATCAGTTTTTTGGTAAATCATCATAAGTTTACCGACGTTGGCACTTGAGGTACAAGCATTCATTGGATGTGACAATATTACATTTTAAAATGTGGAAAACAGTTGTTTTGTTAGCCATATTGGCTACAGTGAAGTGCAATCCGGTGCAAGTAAAAGGTGTTGCTGAAAATTTAGTGGGTGCTGTAACTGAGTGCATAGAAACAGATACATCGTTATGTCTGAAGGTGAATATTGTGGATAAGCTAGTGTTTGTGAAGTGTCAGTGACTGTAGTTTCTAATGGGTTTTGTTATAACCAAGATGATTAATTACCATTTAGTATTGAACAAATGCGTATTTACCTAACAATGGATTATACATGTTGTTTCACATTTGTTTCATAATACTGCGTTTATCTTCTTAGTTGAGATAATGGGAGAATAATTTCGTTTTTTTATTTAGAGATGAACTAAATTTATATTTATTAAAACAAAAAATATTATTTTTAAATATTAAAAAGTATTTGGTGTGCAGTACATTTGACAACGGTTTTATAATAAAAAAATGGTGGCAGAGTATCGCACAGTCTTAAAGGTTGAAAACAAAAACGTTTTCCTTTTAATACTCTCAAAATTTCAATTAATAAAGTTAATAAAGGCGTACCAAACCTCCCCATAAATAAATTAAAATTTTAATAAAAAAAATATAAATATTAAAGTTTAAACATTTTTTCAGGAAAAGGCCTTAAAGTTCTCTGAAAGGTTATCCCTTCTGAAGGATATAAACATCTTCGAGGGCATGACTTTAGTGAATACTGGATCAGCAAGATCAGCTCGTAGCTACGAGCCTTTATCTGATGAACCGAAGGCCAGAGAACTTCAGATCAACGAGAGAATAGCTGACAACGTCGATGACTTCTTAGACAACCATGTACTGCAGTTACGTCTGTCTCCTCTTGAAGACGAATCGAGGGCTCTTGATGAGGAAGGTAAGATATACATTAACCTTTAACATGTATCTTAACCTTATAAACACTCGTAATGTCAAGGATGTGTCTCCATTCTATGAAGCTCTGATAAGGGTGGTCACCAGAAGATCTTACTAGAAAAATTAACAGCACAACACTAACACAACTATAAGAGGTAGGTAGAGGTAGTTTTCTGAAAGATCTAGGTGACCCTAGTGAGAATATTTCGATTTCATCAGAAATATGACATGCTCCTTATAGTATTTTTTACAGTAACTTTTAATATTTTAATTTAGTTTTAACACCAAGTTTAACATAAACAAATTAAGGCATTGTAGAAAGGTGTAGTGATTTTCAAGCCAATTCAACTATATTTCGACTATACATAACGTTCCCAGAACATGACGACACTATTTTATAACACCTTGTATAAGCATATCCATTAAGATTTAACACCAAAACATCACCGTCAGTATTCACTCCTCTCAGGGTCTAACTTACATAACAAGAAATCATTAGCACGGCAATAAACGTTGCTATTGTCAGAACTCGAGAAATTTCTCGCCACTAAAGTGCCAAACGGGTTCCAAACAATGAAACGAGACCTAGGTACTTTAACTTTCTCTCCTATACGTATTTACACAGATGTCAAACAAAACCCTTTCCTAGTAGTAGTACCATTTCTATTGAAATAAAGTCATGACCTAAAATCTAAAAAAATAGTCTTCACAAGATATTTTATTTTTGATATGCATCTCTAAATAAAATATATCTCTCATATTTATCCTTCTACGTGCTTTTAGATTTTTCTGTTTTTCTTCTTTTGAGAAGAATCATATGTCTATTTTGGCAACGAATAACTGTCACCAATAGTGCCACGAGTCAGACTATGTGCTTGTTTTCCGAAGTAGTTAATAATATAATTTTGTATAAAGACGTCAGCCTTACACTAAATAATAAAATCTATAAGTAATAAGTAGTACCTTAGTTCTTTGCTGGAATAAATAGCAGAATCTTTTGCATTGTATTATGTCCTTAAGATACCAGAGTTTTTTTTTTTTCTCTTAAGGCTCACGGTTCGTATCGCCACTAACAAATACCAGAGTTTTATACACCGGTATCTGCTGCTGTGTACAGGCTGTGTGCATCTTGGTTTCTAGTAGTATAAAAGTATCGGTTAAGTATCGATATTAACGTTATCAATTGTTCTCAGGCCGTGGCAAAAAGAAGAAGAAGAAGCTGAAGAAGCTGTTACCCCTTCTTTTGCTGTTGAAACTTAAATTTGCTGCCCTCATCCCTATCTTCCTTGGAATCATCGCGATTGTTGCTATCAAGGCCGTCTTCTTAGGCAAAATTGCCTTCGCTATGAGTGCCTTCAGTCTAATCAAAAAACTTATGTCAAAGAAAGGTATGATGAGTATGGGTACGTCCTATGGTCCTCCTCAGCACGATGAACATCAAGGGTACAACTATGAACCAGCTCCCCAAGGTTGGGGTAGACAGGCCAGTGATGGTGCAGCCCTCGCCTACTCTGGTCATGTCTCCAATTGAACTGAATTAGTATGATTGTATATTTATTCGTGTGAGTGTGTTGTATGATGCCATGTTCAAGTACCTCAGTCTTAATTTATTTTATTTAAATAAATATTTCTTTTAATGTTATGTTATATTTTTATTTAAACCTATTGGTAAAACCTGCTCTTATTACATAGACCAGATCTTATCTACTGTGTGGAAAAAATCCATCTACTAACCAAAAGTAATATATCTTTTTACAAATGAATTCATCTTTCTACAAAATGGAAGGTAAGTAAATGAATTTTGGTAAGATCTTTAAAAGCCTTTTCCTAAGCATTGTGTTGTGCTAGTCTGCCAGTATTGGTAATTCCAATAACGCTGAAAAACTACACAATATAGGCCTTGAGGTGAACTTTCTTGTACAACACTTCTTTGCATAGGGCGATGATGATGATAGCGCGATTTCAGTTAATTTATATACGGTAATGGACAACTAACCTATACTTAACTATAACATGTAAATTCAAAATAACTCGTTCACATTTGCATTTTTATCGACACGTAAAATTTATTGTCCGTAAATATTACATGCATATACACACATGAATGTACACACGAACTATACTTATCAAAGATGAAAAAAGAAGGCCTATATTCATCAATTTCATTAGACATAGTAGAAAGAAAATCCTTTTATTTTACACAAACATTGGACACACACAAGATATATTAAACAAAAAACATGTAGGTGCACAAGCAAACGACAAATAAAAAACAAAAAATGAGCATTGTCGTATAAAATAGTCTGTGGTCCTCCTTAAACCACAAATCTTTTAAAATATTGTATGTTGACTAAATATGGGAAAACCAATACCGTATTTTTGTTAGGCGCATAAAAACAGTTCTATCAATTAAAAAAGTTCTTTCACTCATTGACTGATTAATTCATGATTAAGACACGGTGCCAAACAAATTGCTCATTGACATTGTTAGACTAGACATTATTATACCAATAATGAAACATCAGTATTAGAATAAGAAACCAATGATGTTCAAACCTAACTTTAAAAATATACAGATTTAGATGTAAAATTTAAATCCATAAAACAAGAAACAGCAATAGAATTATCTACTAAGGAATTAAAGAAAGCTGCAGTTCTTTCATTTCAATTCAAAACACGTTCTGACAGGATGCGGAGCATATTATTAGGTGTAATATAATATTTTCTAAACTTCAAAGACAGTATTTAAACCATATTCATGTCTGTCAAGTACATGTGTAAATAGTGCTTACAAAAAAATGATAATATTTTGAAACAGCTGGTGGTTATATGTAGCTAACATACAGGGTGTTAGAGAAAGATGTGGTCATATTTTAGGGTCGTATAGTAGAATAACGTAAAGAGCTAACAATTTTATGAAAATTCTTAATTTAAGAAAAAAAATTACTGATAATGCTAATATTTTGTATGATAAAGGGCTGACATGAACAAAACTATAGATATTTAATACCAAGGATGGGGATGGAAAATTCAGATTTTTCTGAAAATATATGCAATAAAAAATAAAAACACAAAATCATTAAAATTGATATGAAAGTTTATAGTTTGTTGTTTAGAAAAGTGCATACACTAGGGAAAGCATTTCCCAAAGAAAATAAAGTTTCAAAATATTTTTTATAATCCATTTTCTTAAGCTAAATCAACTAGTTGTCGGTTACACATAACGCTCCTAAAATTTGATAACACTTTCTGTAATATTCCATATAAATAACTAGCAACCTGCCAAGGCTTCGGTAGTAGTAGAGACATTTTCAACAATCATCATCATATTTCAACCAATTTACACAAAACGTTCACAAATTATACACCTAAACCTTCCTCAGGAGTCACTCTGTCTATTGGTGAAAACCACATAAATATCCGTTCAGTAGTTTTTCAGTTTATCACGAACAGACAGACAGGCCGATGCGGCAAGGGACTTTGTTTTATAATATGTAGTGATGTGACAATATTTTTTTCATTAGAAATTTCCGCATGTCTGGACATATCAGAGTTGTATTTTACATCCATAGCAGATAATGGACTAGATCTTTTTTCTTAAATGTATGAAACTACAATAGGTTTTCTTAAATGCATTTCCAAAGATCCCAACAACAAAACTGTCATTATTATCTTTTGAATAACTAAATTACAATAGACCGATAACGACACGAGAAACATATTATTGTGCTAAAAGTCTCCTAACATAACAGTATTAACCATAAAAATGTACTAACTTTTAAACTTTCGCGTTCCATGATATACTTAATTATGTATTTATCTGGGAATTAAAGCGATCACGAAATAAGTATTACGTATCCCTGAATTGCCTGACGTTTCGACCAGGTTGCACTGGCCGTGGTCACAGGCTGACTGGCTCAGTGTTGCACGCCCTCCGTCGTCGAGAGTCTCATCATCATTCCCGACACCTGCAATCTGTTATGACTTAATTCAAGAACAGAGTATACGATCTTTGTGACCCTGAACATTTGGAGCGAGAGCTGGATCATGTTCAGTAGGTACTCAAAAATAACGGGTATCAGGTGAATGGAAGACGGAAGCAACCGACAATGAAACGCAAGTATCCCCCAGGTGTCTACAAAATAAACTACAGCTGAGGTAGTTCCTATATAGGCCAAACAAAGCGGACTATTGCTGAAAGGGTCAAAGAACATATCGCTGCTGTGAAGAACCGACAGATTAGTAAATCAGCGATTGTAGAACATGCACTTGAAGCGGGCACATATCACTGGGTTGAGATCTCCGTACGGAGATCTCAATCCTTTTTTATACCTATATTAAGTATAAAAATGTATGAGTGACAAAATTTAACTTTGTCACCCAAAATATTATTTTCGTGGTTCTATTTTACATGACCAATTCTTTTTTATTACGTACTACTTATGTTATGAATTATATAAATAATTTTAAAACCTTAAAGACAAAAACATGTTTAATAACTAACAGTTATGAATCGAATCGACAGAATTTTTTTAATTAATATAGTCTGTTGATTGGTTCGCCTCTATTTAATTTTACTTTTTGATAGTCATAGAATTGATGTTAAACCTTGATAATAAAGCAACATTCTTCACTGAAAGATTCAACATGATTGTAACAACTACGAATAAATCGCATTGGCTAGAGCAATTTATCAAGTGGATATCAAAAATTTTGCTTTGCATAGATGATAATTTGGTGAAGTATTAGGCAAAAAACTCTCTTCGCGTAGCTCTTTAGACCGTACCAAAGAACAGTTGGATGAGAACTGCCGGGGTTTCGTGGTTCCGTCACCGAGTCACGGATAAACCGCTTTTTTCAGCAAGTGATTTCATATTAGAGATATTATGCGGGTCTGTCTCTGACACGAGAGAGATAAGTTAAAAAAAGAAAACCTTTATAACTAATACCATCCACTATTCTGAATCGTTCAGTTACTTAAAGTAAAATGCTGATCTTAGAAAGTGGAGCTTTTATCAACGTAGATGAAGCTACTAGTACTTTATTTTAGTACTTATAATTTTGCATTATCCTTAGTAAGACAAAATGGCATTCCCAGATAAGGTTAAGAGATGTCATTAATATCATAAGAAAATTTTCTAAGCCTTTCAATTAAATTATGCATATTTATAAAGTGAGGAAGGTGTAGCACAATCAACTAATATAATAAATGATTTGTTTGACTTTGATGGCATCTGGAGAAAGTGCCCATGCGAATAATTTACCTCCAATATGGACCTTAAAAACTCGAAGAAAAACGGCAACCTAAACAAAGTTATCAATATTAATGAAACAAAGTATGCCACGCACTTTTGCATAGTGTCGTCAAATTTCTATATGGAATTTATGTTTTAAATATGCTAATTCTATAAGCGTGATAGTGGGGAGATATCGATTATAAAAACTGTTCTGACCGTATTATCATCATAGTTCGAACGATCTTGGATTGGACCGCGACATCAAATCGAGAAAAAATGAAGACTCTAGTGGTGATTTTGAGTGTTGTCGTTTTGGCGTCGTGTGGTCCTGTAACCTCGAAAGAGTCAGTGTTCCGTTCAGTTATTGGAAATCTAGTTAGTTGTAACAGTGATTTGAGTCTGTGCATGAAGGTACGTGAAGTGTTTGTGATGTGTTACACAGACGTTATCTAACTCTGGCCATTGTTATACAGTGTCATTGAAAACAGTGAATTTATAAATTCAACACACTAATTAGTTTCACGTAAAAAAATCCTATAAATATTAGTATTGAAAATATTTTTAAATTTAACGTCTAAAAGTTATGTGTCAAGTGCAAGTTCAGGTTTTCAATCACTTCTTCAACTTATGTTGGTTATCCTAAATTTGTATATTTTTTTGTGATTTTTGAACTTGATTGATAAAAATGATTATATTTATCTAAAGATTATTAACATAGGAAACTTTATTAACCTTTAAAATAATTTTAAAGTCAAGTAAATTCAGAGACTCAAAGGAAGTAAGACATTCAATAAGAGAATTAAAATGAAACCCTACTTTAAAATATTTAAAAGACAGGAAACCGAAACTAATAAATCCTTCCAAATAAGACGTGACAGAGAAAGTGGCAAATAACTAGTAGGTCAAGTTAGATACGTCAAAGCAAAATTAGTTACAGGCAGATAATCGGTCCCATCGGTGACTATTATTAAAAATATAATGTTTATTACTTAATTGTCAATGAAAAGGTCAAGTGTAAGTAACCAAGGGTTAACTTTCACAAAAAAAAACAATTAATCAATCAAAAAATCATTTTTATTCTAGCAGACTTGCTGTAAATTTCTCCAAGAAGAACATTTTCATCATGATTCTGCCACCTGTCAACTAAAATTAATCAGACGCTATAATACATTTCATTCAATTAATTTCCAGGAACATGCTCTCAAAGCTGCTGAACGATTTGGTGCTGCTCGTAAACTCACACTCATTGATGGAATCACCATCATAAACAACAATCCTAAAGAAGCCAAGAGCCTAGAGTCACTCGCCACTGATCCTGCCTTGAGAAACAAACAAGTGACTGAGAGGCTATGGGAGAGCACCTCCGAGATCCTTCAGACTTCTGAGTTGGAATTGAGCTACGGTGGCGGTGAAGATGTTGAAGATACATCCAGATCCCTTGAGGAGACGGGTAAGAAATAAAACATGTTAAAATTAGGAACTTGTGAATGTATATATTCCTAGTTATTGTATTTAATGAGGACAACTAAAGAAATATATCAATTAGATTAGTGGTCATCAACGATCATAAGCAACCCGAACTCCTAACTAAACTAGGAAGAAAATGGCCTCACTTTTAGTGATAGATTTATGATCACACAGTAACTTCACTAAGAAATTAATAATGTTATTAAATCAGATTAAGATAAAATAAACCAATAATTACGATACCTAGTGCATTGAGTTTTAATGCTCGTATTAATGACAGTTGATCAATATCAACTGAATTAGCAAATCATAATTTATTTATCGTATGTGCAATGACTGAATGAATGAGTTTAGTGGTAAAAGCATTGTTATCTGAATGATCTTTCAATTAGGGTTTTGACATCACATTGAGTTCAGTCACCGGTCGCATACCTCTGGCTTAACAAATTTTCAGCGAATCTAAAATTAAGTTTATAGAATATAAAAGCAATGTAACCAAAAATTTGTAAAAAACATTTTGAAAAAGAGTGTCTACGTCTTGGAACAGGCAACTAGCTTCATGACTGACTTAGTCTGACTGACTCCTACTCTTGACAATCCAAAAATATCTGGTTTAATTGAAATAAATAATTTTGATTGATATAATCTAGTAAAAAGAGGAAGTATATCAACCTAGTACGATGGAAACCAAGCATTAATGCTAAGATTATTTAAAAGGATGACCAAATCTCAAGAATCAAATGTCTAATTTAATGTGTCAGTAGTAAACTTAACTAATATCTGATTCTTTACAGCTGAGGAAGGCCGTGGCAAGAAAAAGAAGAAGGAAATAAAAAAGAAGCTAAAATTGATCATTCCCCTCTTAATTCTTGCTAAGGCTAAAGCCATTGCCCTAGCTCTCTTATCCTTGGTCGTTATCGCTGCTTCGCTCTTCAAGTTAGCCCTTATTGCCAAGATCGCTTTTATTATCAAGATAATTGCTCTCATCAAGGAACTCTTGGCAAAGAAACATGCTCAGGAAGAAGTTACATGGCAACCGCATGGTTGGGACTCCCACGCTGAGCATCACCCGGTTTCAGTAGACCATGGCCAGGGTTGGGAGGGTGGTTGGTCTCGCTCTAAAAATGAGGCCAATGGCATGGCCTATTCCGCCTATGGGATCTAAGAAGCTGGCTACCAAATATTATATTTATTATCCCAGTATGAAAGCTAGACTACGAGAATGAATGTATTTAAGTGTTATTGAGGTTACTCTGAAGTCTTTATTTTTTCGTTTATTTTTGCCTTCATTTTTCTTTTCAGTCATTTTATTTATTTAAATATGTGGCGTGATTTGATTAATTTGACTGAAAAGGAACCTTTTAGTTTATGTGATAGTATTATTAGTTATTTTATAAATATCTCTGTTAACAGGTATACATATTTTAATCATAAGTAATGTATTAAATTAAGTATGATCTGTATATATTTATTTCCCTACCTAAAAGATGCTAGACATAATAATGAACAAATATTTAGCACATATTTATAAAATTTTATGTATATTATATTTTTTATTATCAACAATATTTTCATTTTCTGATATTTACATATTTTGAAGTATAATCACAAATACTTTAATCATATCTTATAATATAAGTTTCATGATATATGTTTAGCTAATAATGTATTAATATTTTCTTTATTGTTCTCTATTGTTATTTTAAATGATGATCTCTATGTATTTATAGTATTTTCATAATTTTCTACAAATCGTGTATTGTATCGTGTATCACGAACTGTCTTTGTGTTACGTCCTGTGTTCTTGTGTGAATGATAGTGGTCACAATATTTATTTTTGTATTTATAAATACACCAAACTGCATTGAACATTTTGTTTCATTTATTAATCTTTCTACCCATCATCCAGGTATGGGAGTCAATAGATAAGCATAAAACTGACTTCAAATATATTTAACAATTGTTCGAAAAAAATATGTTACAAGCAGCGCCACCATTCTGCGCCTTCTCACTAAAATCATAAATGAGTAGGTCATCGAAATATATTCTTTATTGTAAACTAGCGTTTACCTGCGGCTTTTTTAGATTTAGATATTGTCGATTCAGGTATATCTCGAAAACAAAACAGAACTTGATAAATGGTACACTACGTATTTTTTAAGTCCCTGATAATGTGTACCTATGCAAAAAATTTTGAGTTGAGTAATTAAGGACTGAAAGTGGAACAAACAAACAAACTCAAATTCGTATTTTAATACTTTTATATAGTTAAGATGAATAAACACCAATGAAATCTAAAGCAACACGTTCTTTCTCATCAGCTGACAAAAATCATAGAACAGTTATGCTTAAACATTTAACAACCGTCCTACATCAATAGTGCAGACAGCATTTCTTACTTCTTTCACAAACTACTATCTTATTAGTTTGAGTAGGAAAACCTGTTTAACAAAATATCAGTTTATTTCCAACCAGTTACCACTTATCTGCGGCTTTGCTTTTTCATCCAACATCTTAATAACGCTATCACAGTTTTTATCAATAGCAAAGTCATCATCATCATCATCAATAGCATTTTTTATCAGCAGCAATCAATGAAATTTAACACTTATGTCACCAATCATAAATTAAGATTTAAATTCTGCTCGTTGTAAAAGTGAATTTAATGATAACGAGTGGCTTACTTCACGAAGGTCCCTATCACATGGGGTCGATATTAGAAAGAACGGTATGATTTGTCCAACATTAAGGCTCGGTTCTCTTGGAACACTGTTGAAGATATATTGCAGCAAAATATTACTGAGATTAGGAGGAAGAGGTGAAGCGGAACGTCAGTGATTAGAGATATTTATAAGAGCAACCTGTCTGCAAAGTCAATTGGGCAATAGGTATTCAAATTCAAATTTCAATCATTCATTCATTTTCAATGTGCAGTGCAATTTTTCTGGGTAGATACTGTAAAAAAGGAAACCACGCAACAGTGCTGCAATAGGCCCGTTTGATGTGACAAATGTTTTAATATACAAATGAATTTGTAAAAGTATGTTAACTATTTACAGTATTTTTTAAGTAGATCAAGTATAGCTTAACACAGTTTTTATCTAATAGGCCTATATAATATACTAATAGTTGTCTGTGGCTTCGATCGCGTTAATGTAAATATTGTCAATAAATTCTGATATCCCTTAGAAACGGTATTTTTATGTAAAAGTTACCCTATACATTCGCTTACAAAAATAAGCTCACAATCGCTTTTATAATATTGGTTAGGATAAAACTATTCCCCGGATTATCAACATTTTGAACATTTAAAACGAATTTCATTTATAATAACTGTACGCTTCTGAGCACTATTTGATGCAATCACGTTTTTTTTTTATGGGATAGGGGGCAAACGAGCGTACGGGTCACCTGATGGTAAGCGACTACCACCGCCCATGGGCACTTGCAACTCAAGAGTCACAAGTGCTTTGCCAGCCTTTAAGGTGGGAGTAGAGGAAGGGGAGGAAGGGGGAAAGGGAGAGTGCGGGCAGGGGGAGAAGAGGGGAAGAGGGAAGGGTTAAGGCCTCCGGTAACCTCACTCACTCGGCGAAAAGCAATGAAAGCATTGTTTCACTGTACTTTGATTACTGAATTTCAAACTTTCGCGTTCCATGATATGTACTGACTGTGGTCGCCAGTGCACCGTGGTTGAAATATTAGGCAATTCAAAGGTATGCAATATCTATTGATCGTGTTAATTCCAGTATAAATAGTTATATGTATATTCTTCTATAATAGGTAAGTTTACAAATTAACACACGGTCCCTCTGGTAGTAGATGTTTACCTATGTATCGATACTAGCTGCGACCCGCGGTTTCACTTGCATTCCGATGCCATGAGAATATCGGGATAAAAAGCCTATGTTTTAATCCAGGTCTCCAGCTATCTACATACCAAGTTTAATTGCAATAGGTTCAGTTCAAAGAGTAACAAACATCCTTACAAACTTTCACGTTTATAATATTAGTAGGAGATACGTACATATATGTAAATATCTAGCATCTGAGAGGCGTGGTGCCTCTATATTGCCTCTATATATCCACGTAGATACTTGTAATAAAAGTGGTGTTACTAATGCGTAACCAGCCGCATAACCCATCTCAGTGAGTCCTTGTGATCCTGGTGATACGCATCAATGAACGAATAAATCAGTACTACCCTAGTACCGCTTCCTAACGGAACTTTTTAAATGCATTTGACGTAGCAATCTGCTGTATCCTAATTGCGTCTTGTACAGTAATATTGGATGACTTTATATACACTCACACCTGTATCCTCGAAGACAAACTGTAGGTGGGTAGGGTGTGTAGGTGATAAGAGGTAATCCTATTGCCGTGCCTTACAACTGGGCACTTTGGGAATTAATGATGGAAAAATTTGGAGGATATTGAATGAAAGGAATAGGATATTGCTTATAAGGATGGATTGGGGAGTGTGGGCAATAGCTTGAAAAAGTCAGGATCACACAGGTGTAACTCGAACTGGCAATTAACGGGAAGCCTAAGCACTTTAACGAAAGGATGACTTTAGTTTTTTTAATTCCCTTTGCTTAACAGAACACAATTTTACTAAATATTTAAATTTAAATAAACTGTAAATTAACGAGTATGCCAGACATTCACCAGTAGCAATGATCTTGCCTAAGTCGTGGTTGAGTAACTGTGCGGCACTGACCTTCATTAGCCATGAACTTGTATAGAGAACCTTAAATTTGAAATTTATTTTAATTTAATATCAAAGTCAATAATCTTTATATCAATAAATGCAGCTTTTCATTTTATACTCAACTGTCGATTTTTTTAGAATTGTCAACACTGATATAGGTTTCACAAACCTTCGCCTTTCTATGTGCAAACCCCTGAATACAACCTCACAGAGCGTGCAAAGCAGCAGGAGTTTCATAGTATATCTAAATAAAATCACATACTTTCCCTCAAACATAAAAATGTTCCTGGAACAGTCTTCTACAATCCTATTAAATAAATTATGTTTTCTTGACTCTCTACCCTTTTATATTACCAAGCCATTTTGATATATTTTTTATAAATATAAAAATCTACTAGTAATATTTTACTCATTTGTAAAGGTATATCTTTTTGCTCATAGCCTCAAGGAGGAAACTTTTCTGTAATAGAACTTTAGAATTTTCACAAGATTTTCTAGCCAATCACTCTACGTAAGTGACACCCCTAGCGATACAGTTGTCAACATATTTTTGATAAAAAGTTAAGCAAGCCAATATGTGGATTAGAATGAAACCTTCATTGGATAAGTCTATACCGCCACATGGTGTTCAAATATCATCAAACCTCAACTTTTTACGCCTACATATAATTTTTGAGCAAAAGCCAATCGTGTGAGAAAGCATTCATGACTTTCATTGGAAAAAACATCGTGTTTCGCAACATTGCTATGTTTCTATCTACAGGCACAATTACTTCAGCAACTTGCCATGCTTTGCCATATTTAAGTAATCTTTATATATTTAAGGGTGTAATGGACGACTTTGTTTTAAAATTGACTTTAGAAGGAAGTTAAATTAGGAGGTAATTTATCCCACAAGCCATTCGAAATACAGTGACATCTATTGATAGCAATGTAAACTTTTGACAGAAAAGTCTACACAGTTAACATCTTAGTTTACAGAACATTCACTACCGTTTTAAAAATTAGCGCTTTTGTATTTTCGGTTTTGGTTGTCTAAATTCAAATGTCTTCACTTGGTACCGAGGTCTGGTTTGATACCAGAAAATTGACGATACTTACATACACTGACGACTGTATCCTTGCAGGGGTCGGTAGGTAGTTTTTTGTTTTTAAAAAAGACAACTCCCGCGCTAGAAATGGTTCCTGTGTCGTGGGGGACTTTTACAAACATACAAACAACGGACACAAAGAACCCAGACTCGGGACAACTATTTGTAGATCACACAAATTTTTGTAATGTGCGGGAATCGTACAACACTCGGCGCGGTTTAGTGGCGAGGTGACCACGTTAACCATTGCACTATCCGTGCAGTCAATGTTAGATACCTACATTTAGTCAAATATATTTTGGTCCTACTCACATAATATAGATACAAGTCAATTGATAGTAAATTGAAAGAGAAAGAAGAAGAGAAATTCTACCGTCATGATGTATCATCAAAGAAGTATTTGTCAGTAAAGTAGGTAACGAAAGGAATGTACTGGTTTAGTAGTTTACTAAGACATTTTTGAACCGGTTTTTGATTAGGGACATGGGTTGATAAGTTTATAACTGGGTTTAATAAAATTTAAGACGAGGTTAAAGACAAGACTTATTTAAACAGTTAACAGATAACTGCTCTTCGACTCTTCCCTTTTTGCATGCGTCCCTTGGATATTTGTTACAATATCTACCTAGTTTTAAAGACCTTTTATATTATAATGGAGTATAATTAAGATTGAATTGAAATTTAAATTAGTTGTTCTATTTTTAAATCTCAATTATTTTAAAACTAATATGTTCATGTTCATAATTTTGAACTCTGTATATAATATGCAGTTCTGTATTTATTATACTTTATCGCTTTTATTGCTACAATTATTTTTTATGGAATAGGGCCAGACGAGCAGACGGGTCACCTGATAGTAAGTGACCACCGCCGCCCATGGGCACCTGCAACTCAAGAGTCACAAGTGCGTTGCCGGCCTTTAAGGTGGGAGTAGAGGAAGTGGAGAAGAAGGGGAGAGAGGGGGAGAGGGAAGGGTTAGGGCCTCCGGTAACCTCACTTACTCGGCGAAATACAATGCAAGCATTGCTTCACTGCCGGTTTTCTGTCTGTGAGGCCGTGGTATCACTTCGCACTTCGGTCGAGCCGGCCCATACGTGCCGAAGCGTGAATACGTGACTCTTCCACAGTCGAGTTATATATATTGTATAAAATTATCTAATGTTCAAATACTCCAGTTTAATTACTCGCATCTCCTATATGCTTGTTTACCACCGTCCAGACATTCCATTTCTATTTTGGTACAAGTGAATTCAGTTACGGCATAATGCTACTTTACGAGATAAAATCTAAATTTCTGGTGTTGCTCTCACTAATATCAAACTACCGGAACATCAGTTATCTGTTGCTGTTACGGTTTGTTGTTTCTTTGTTAAAATATTCGTAACTGCAATTATTCAATTAGAAGCTTTTACCAAAACTGCTACTTATAAAGATGGGCTGTGAATTCGTTTCACTGTGAATATATTAATGAATGAAAGATAAATTACGATAGGAGATGATCAGAAATGTATTGAATTAAGGCACGCGTCCGATTCCCGTTACAATTGTTTGGATTTTATTGGAACATTGTTATTAATTAACACTTTCGATTTTTGAAAAACTTCTCTAGGCACGTTTGTGCACTTTTGCTATGGGGAAAAAGCACTGAACTCGTGACCGTCACGCTTATCTAAATATTGAGTTCTGTTAGCTCCTTATTAATTAATGTCACCAACCTGCCAATGTGACGTTTTAAGTTCGTCGTTTTGTTCAAGTTTTCACTTCTCTCGGCAGTCCCATGGCTGCCTATTTGTTTTAATACACTTATGTTTTGGCATATGGCCCGTCTGATTACCAGTGGCTATAAAGACTCATAACAATAACGATCCAACGCCTTAACATTTTAATAGTGTGTGAAATCTTTGTATATTTTTATACTCCATGTGTCGTTAATATTATACTTAAGAGAGCATAACTGATACGAGATTGCAAATAATGATTTTGATGTTTTATGCGTGGGTGGGCCAAGGAAAGCCTTTTTATGCCACTGTGGTATTTAAATCTCTATCGTCACGCTTTTTACCTTCACCGAAAAATGTAGATGCTGTAAACTATGGCGGTGGTAAGGACTTATGCAACTATCAAACATCAACCTCGAACTATGACCTGACAGAGATGATCATCAAGTCTTTTCTTAGTAGTTTCCGGCATTTATCCATTTCTCTATAAAAAAATGACTTGACTTAAAATGTTAATCGATCCAAGACAATTCATTGAACATTTTCATCATCATTTCAGTCGTAGGACGTCCATTACTGGACAAAAGACTCAAATAATGACTTCCAAGAAGACCGGTTTGAAGCGGCCTGCGTCCACCGACGGCCTGCGATCTTTATTGGGTCATCTTAGTCCAGGAAATGTATGAAAAAAAACCATAATCCATACCATTGAAAAGCAAAAAATTTGATCGAGCAGAAGAAAAGATTCCACTCTTATTCGTAAAATTCACTAAATCGTATTATGGTTTTTTTCGTACAATTCCTGGACTTCTTCTTCTTCTTTCCTTTGTGACTACAGAGTATGATATGATGGCGAATATTGACCATAGTTAGTTCAGAATGATGATAGCATCGAATTTGCCGATCGTGGAGATAAAATGAAGATCAATCAACTAATGAATATAAACCATTTAGCAGCTTCTGGAATGCTTTTTTCTTAAATGAAATAATCAGTAATCGGATAATAGACGTTTCAAATCTTTAACACTTAGAACTATATTTAAAGTCCAAGCGTTTCCCCTTAGATAAGAAAAGATAAGATAAGATATTTATTCAAGAATATGGTACATTAGGTGATAACATTAAAAAGCACACCGAAATATTCGCCTTTAATAGGCATGCGAAATTTTACTTAAAACCATTAGGTTTTACAATTTAAAAAAATAATTTATGGTGTAAAAGTATTTTTCTATTAGCTAAAACTTTAGTTTTGATTTAAAACGTTGTAATGGTAATTGTCTTATTTTCTGAGGAATATGGTTATAAATTTTAATTAACATTATAAAACTAGTTTTACACCGAAGAGTGCTTTTACATGATTCAATTCTTAGTTTAGTGTTAGTTTAGTTTAAATTGACAAAAACGTTATTTGACGAGTCCAGATGATGAATTATGAAGTTAAGTAGATGATAGTATCATTAATGAGTTAAGATGATTTTTGTGTGTTTCATCAACTTAAGATTATATTAAACAATTTTCATTTATGAGATCAACTACATAGCAATAATTTAATATTCGTCTTCACAATAATCTACGTATGATCACATGATCAATTTTTGAAAATTGTTGTCCCCTCCATTTTGTTCAATGTCCGGTTACCCATAGTTCTTTACAAAGATTGTACCGAATTTTACTTATTAATTTCTAACGCTATATAACACATAGTTCATGGCACATGTAGGTACATAGGAGTCACTTTTATTGCCCGAATGATTATAGCACATTAAACAGAATTTCTATTTTATTTCACTTTCTCGATACTGCGGCACGATGGACATAATTCAGCGGAACCGGTTGTTCAAGAAACTAAGATGATTTATAATGGTTAACTAGTACTTACTAATAATTACAGGATAGGAAGAAATGAATATTTTTTTGTAAATTGTGTTTCCTAAGAAAATTGCAGAGGAAATGCAAAGAATAGTAGAAATGATAAATCTTTTTTTCAACGTCTCTCAAAAAACTAGATCTGTCAGTCTATTATCACTTTCTGTACTATTCAATTTAATAATTCAGTTAATATCTATAACAATCCACTGCTGCACATCGGCAGTTCCCATACGGTAATCTTATATTAGTAACTACTTGCGTGTATGTATGTGTATGTAAATATAATTATATAAGGTCTATGCCCATCTTCCCCCGAAGGTCTGCCTTGGAATGAGGGAAAATAGAATGGAATGGAATATTTGTTTCATCTTCCTCCGATTTTATAATCGGGTTTACATTTTAAACGTCATACTTCATATTTTGTGATTAGGTAAGGTGTAAATAAGTAATTGGTATGATAGTAATTTTCTTAAATTAATTCAATTTTTAATATTGGACTCTCCATTTTTATTTTATTAAATTTCTACAATATCCAACATAAATTTAATATTAGGTTGCGGTGATTACTGTCCGTGGGGATTAGGGCAAAGGATCTTCTTTAGGATTTTCTTTCTTGCCTTCTTTTCTTTCTTTCTTTAAAATTGGCTCAAAATAAGGCAGGTAGAAAGACAGATAGATATATCAAAATAGTTAGGGGGCTCGAATTTCGCGGCAACAGCCAGTTCTAGTTAAAGGTATGTCATCCTGACCTGCTCGAGCTGTTACTTGTCTTATATTCCCCAATCCATCGGCATAATGAATATCCATTACCTTTTCTTATTACCCACCTTTTTCATATCCTATCTTTAATTCCCTAAGTGGCCGGTTAACAGCAGTAGGTTTGCGTAATACGTGAGTGAGACTAAGTTATAGTTGGTAAAGTGCTTAATACGCCGCTGCTTACCCGTTAGGGGCCACAGGCGTGAGTGTCTGTATGTATGTTTATTTCACACAAAATATTACGTAAAACAATCGGTAGGATACAATAAACCATATGCGACGACCTCTGTGGCGCAGCAGTCGAGTTGAGTTGACTACAATGTCATATGTCGTGCATTCGATTTAAGCTCAGTGGAAATATTTGCATACCTAAAGGAATTTCTATTGTCTATATGTATTGGTCGGGAAATCAAGAATATAAAAACGCCTGTAGTAGAGACGAATTTCATATTCTGCCGGTTATATAATTTGAATCACACGTAATAGGGGCTGAGAATTTCAGAACAGAAAAACAAAATAACAATGTGCAAAATCCAACAGCAAATATGAAAGAAAATTTAAACTTACCACATGACAGAAAATTTGCCAAAAATTATTTCATTTTTGGAAGAATTATTATTCTCATCTTTATTTATTATAATTTCATATATTTTTTTTTTACCAAGGCCAAGTCGGTAAACAAAGTGAAAACTAGTAAAAGTAACACATTTAGGTCACCCTTTAGTATAATTACGGTTAGAAAACACGGACCTACTGTGGTCAGAGATATTGCAGAGAATCATGACGTTTCAAACATGAGAAACATGGGTGGACGTACGTCTTTGGCAAGTGGCACAGATACTTTTCATAATTTCACCTCAGTTTATCGACAATAGTACCTATTTTTCATTAGAGTCGAAACTAAGCAAACTACATATAACCACAAATTTGCAGTCAAAATCACTATTAACCAACGATTTTCAGACAAAACTTTTTTTGCCCAACTTGTTCAGACAAAACTAATTTTGACCGATTTAGAGTTTTGACTGTTATGATTAGATCCGAGATTACTCAATACTCGATATTTATTGCCATTCCATCATTATATTCGTGTTTAATTCTCCAAGATATATTATATTATCACGCGTATGGTTAATTATACACAGCGAATTAAATTATTTATTCTTTTGATGTAACAATTTTTTTTATACATCTCAATTAGCTTTAAGGTGAAGAATCATAATTACATACTGTGAACCCGGTGAAAAAAAAGAATTTTATTTGTTGTGTAGTGAAATTGACACTCGGCATCTTCGACATACAACGGCAGTTAGAGAGATATACGGTTTGAATATCTTTAATAAGAGAACTCGTGACCGATATAATTAGAGATAGTAGAATAATTACAAAAAAAAACCGGATAAGTGCGAGTCTGACTCGCGCACCGAAGCAAGAGAGCGTTATAAACTTTTCACAAGTAGGATTGAAAGACATACTCAACTTTGCGATTCAAAAATACCCCTCCATACATCGACATACGTCACAGTCAATTTTCCAAGCGCAAAATCTAAGATATGATATAAAGTTATTTACAAGATATAAAAACAAGTTAACGACTTTCGGATTTTTTTGTTCACTTGTGCTATGACACTTTGCTTCTCGCTAAACTTCATGAAGTCAATGGTAAGAACCTTATAGGTTTTGATTTACCTGCGAAATGTTAAAATTGGTTAAAATATAAAAATAAGAAAAACTTTATTTATCTTTTACATAATATACTTAATAATATTAATATTAGAGACAGAACATTAAAGCTGTAAAGATAAGCCTTAAATGACCCTATCTCTTGATAACGTTGACTCGGAATCTTGATTTTTTTATTCCTTCAAGGGACCGAAACCATATTTATTTGAAACTAGCAGCGCCCCGATTCCGTGGGAATATCGGGCTGAAAAGTAGCCTATATGTTAATCCAAGTCTTCAGCTATCTACATACCAAGGTTTATCGCGATCGGTTAAGTGGTTTAGGCGTGAAAGAGTAACAAACATCCATCCAAACTTTCACAATTATAATACTAGCATCGCTCAGCGGTTTCACCCGCGTAAGTCCCGATCCCGTGGGAATATCGGGATAAAAAGTAGCCTATGTGTTAATCCAGGTCTTCAGCTATCTACATACCAAGTTTCATCGCAATCGGTTCAGTAGTTTTGGCGTGAAAGAATAACAAACATCCATACATCCTCACAAACTTTCACGTTTATAATATTAGTAGGATTAGTGGGATCAATTTCAACTGGATAGCTCCACGCGTTCTTGAAAAAAAGATATTGATCTTCCTGGTTATTTTTTTCCTTTGAGATAATAATATCCCAGAAATCGGTAGAAAAAGTCTTTGAAAAGGAAAGCTTATTCTTAAGCTGGTAAGAATTAAGTATGTTATTATGTTATTAATGCACGCCGAGATAGCTCTCGAAAAGCAGCATTTTGTTCGACTTATTCAATATATTTATAAATTATAGCTTATGTATTATTTTTATGTATTTGCTATGAACTGTAAAGTTTTACTAAAGTCTGTTCCGCAGTTTTTGCCTGAAAAATTAACAGACATCCATACATCTTCACAAACTTTCTCATTTTTACTATACTCGTAAGTAGCATGAGATAGGGATGTTAGAAATATGATAGACTTCTCTTAACGACCACATCAACGACAGCTTGCTATTTGTTTCGCTGAGATTTTAATTATTAATTATTTAACACAATTACTCATTCTAAACCTTAAATATTATAACAGTAATCGTTGTAACGCTGAAACTATTATTGCGCCGATAAAGTACATAAATGCTGTAAGTACCGATAACATAAAAACAAGCAATGCACTTAATCAACTTAACACATCACTAAAAAAAGAACAAAATCAATATTCACACTCTTGTAATAGAAAAACCTGAATCAGTGTTAAATGTTTATTGGTTCCTGTAGTACGTTATGTTCCCATATTATATGTTTACGGAAAGAAAACTTTCTTATAGATAAACATAAACAGCTGTCTCCATAAGTTATTAACAACATTTCAGCATAAAAAGCGTACTAACTATAATTTTTTATATCAGGAAGAATTATCTACTTACCTACTAACTCAC
Source organism: Euplagia quadripunctaria (assembly GCA_963859945.1). NCBI lineage: Eukaryota > Metazoa > Arthropoda > Insecta > Lepidoptera > Erebidae > Euplagia > Euplagia quadripunctaria. The sequence goes on from OY982582.1 coordinate 1,257,045, forward strand.
AAACGGCTCGACTCCCGCAAGTGAAAACCGCGCAAACTCCCTACATTCAAAAGTGAAATTGTTTAGTCAAGCCTTATCTTGTTTCAACCGGATTTATTATTGGCTATGTTTAACATTTCTCCGCTAACATATTGATTTATAAATATTTATGAATATAAAACATTTGATTCTTGATAGTTTGTTTAACTTCCGTGATCGTCATGTAACACAAAACTTATGTTCCTGAGGTGAAATTGTGAAACTCTTAAAATTTATAGTAATTTATTAAATGTTTGGTGACATACTTATAGTTTAAAAATATAGCATTCACTACAATAATAGAATTACACTAACTTTTAAACTTTTTCGTTCCATGATATAATTATGAGTTTACGGGAATTAACGCGATCAATTGCAATTCAGAGGTATGTAATATTTTCGTGATCGCGTTAATTCCCTTAATCACATAAAGATAGAATTACAGTTAAGAAATTTAAAACCTAGTCCAACGGATATATTTATTGTTCAGGTGTACATGCCTACTGGTAGTCATGATGATGACGAAGTGGAAGATATTTAAAATACCAAAGATTCAATCTTTAATTCGGGAATAGATAAATAACAAAACGAGAAAAGATAAATCGTAGAAGAGATAGTACAGTTTTGTAAAAAAAGTTATATTATTCTTGCGAATACTTTGTTTGACTTACATAAAAGGAGGCTAGCTAGATATCAACTAGGTACCCTCTGTTATCTTTGATTCCTAACATTTTTATTGAACGTGCCAAAGGAAAGTTCTAGAAACAGGTAATGGAGCGTTCAAATTTAATGGGGATACTATACAATATGTCAGATTTGCAGATGATATAGTAGTAAATATAGTCAATAACATAAATAATTTGGACCAACTTTTAATAATAATGAAAGACACTTTTAAAGTATTTGGATTAAAAATAAACACAATATAACTAAAATTTCTTACTATCTTATAATTTCTATAACTAGTAAAGTTAAAATTGAGTAAATTGATGCCCAGATCAGTGAACGTGAGATATGTCAAGATGAACATCCGCTGTACAGAAAAAAGACCCAACGATGAAGTCCTACTAATAATAAATGAAGAGAGGCAGTTGTTGGAAACTATAGATAATAGAGTTGGAAAAATGGTTGGCCATTTGAAAAGACACGAAAACTTGTTCAAAACAATATTGGAAAGATAAATAGAGGAAATGAGAAGACGAGGAAGGTTTAGACGCAGTTTTATACAACAAGTGAAGGTGAAAGTGGGAGTCGAGACTAATGAAGAGGACATAAAGATCGCAGACTCCACTGACAAGAGCGGCTCTTAAATTTAAAACGAAAAATAAATTTACTTACGTAGACTCTAAAAAAATGTTTGCTTTGAAAGTGCCAATTTTAAAGTGTACTTAAAACCCAGTAAATTAATATATACAAAAATAGTACTTGAAAATGACAATAAAGAGTAACAATGTCACAAAGGCAACACTTACTATAAAAGGAAACTTGTTTGGCAACAACGTTCAAAAAGAAACTGTCAGATTATGATACAGTTCCACAAAATCAATAATAACATATTTAGTGTTAGGTTGTGCAGAAATTAGAAAGGTCGAAATAACATTCCTTTCTCTCTGTAATCTCCATTGAAATATAAAACAGCTCAGTGACTTTTGATTTTATAACTTGATCATTGACCAGGCCACTTTAGGGCGAAGGAGGATTAAGTAAATTACACCGAAACAGTTTATAAGTTGTTGTTGTCACCCACTTTACATGTAAACAAGTACAAGTTAGAATAATACTGACAGATTACGGTTAAGGTTACATATAAATTACTAAGTGTGACAGATAACTTTCATGCATTATATGATGACAAGCTCAGTAGGGCGAGTAGAGTGCTGCCTTCTACTTAGCTAAGTAAATAAGATCCATCTTGGTTTAAGAAATATTTATTTTTGTTTAAATACTCCATGAAAGTGGAGTCTGGTATGTGGTTGTTTTTCCAATTCTTGTTTTTAATAATTGTAGTTTTTTACTCAGTAGTTACAACTGAAATCGGTCTATTATAAACATTCATTTCCCTTAGAGCTCCATTCGTCAGACCAGATTTATTGTAACTACTACCAAACACGTTAAACTTAATTCCATTTTAAACTTATTACTTCCGCAATAAGTTTAATGATACGTAGTCAATTAAAAACTTACGATCCTTCACTTCTTTTCCTTAGAGTCCACATGGAACGTTGTCACGCCTGTCGAGGCCTGTCATGTCCATGTCAAGCAATTTTGAACTTACCAACTTCTGACCAATGGGATGGATAGTGGCAAGCTACAGCAGTCCTGCCCATTAGCTTGCCTAGGCACAGCTTGATTTGTCAGAAAAAACCAACTGTGGGACCACAGTATTAACTTTCATGTACTACAACTTCAATTCTATCAATCTCCCATAGATTGTGCATAGATTTCATTGTTTTGGGGAATTCACCAATAAAGTTTCAACAAAAGTAACAAGTACAGATATAACTAAAAGCTTTGGGAATAATAAATACCCGAAATTTTTTATGATAATTTGTATTCGGAAATGTATGTATATTACGTTCATCAATAAAATATTTTTTTTATGACTTCGTGCTGAAATCAAAATTGCTCATCTGAAAATATTCTGTTTTCGGGTATATATAAAAGATTTTATCACGATGATGAAATTAATTAGGCTGGAAATTTTATTTCAATATTAACATTTGCTTAACACGTGAATAAAATTAACTCATTAAGATTCACGTACACAAGTATCATGTACTCATCCTTGACCTCCGAATTCTCAATCTTGAAGATATTAGAAATCTTATATCTAGCAAATAGTTAGTACTTGTTCGCACTAACAGTAATATGAAAAACTTACAAAGTTCTCAGATGGTATTTATTACAGCAGTGCTAACAATCCGGATAGTTTAATTCCTAACTTAAAGCTTGTAACTACAATTAAACATAGAAGCTGACCTATTCCAAACTATGTATGTACTTTAGAACCGGCTCCGTAACTACAGCTGAGCAGACAGGCGAGGTTTTAGTTGCTGATAGTTGTCAACTTTTTTTTTATCTGATATAAAATAATAATAAAAATAATAGTGTTTATTTCAGATGTGTTTATTGTATATGGATCATACAATAAAATCAGTTATAAAATATTAGGCATATTACAGAAGAAGAAAATAATAGAATTCAATAGTACAGCATGGCAAAAACATCACTACAAATAATTTTCATATTTTTTGTGTCAATAATCATATTTAATTTCAAATCCATAACATATTTCGTCCACAATAATTATTGATTTGAAATGAAATATTAAAGAAAAAAAAATAAAAACGTCATAATTTATACAATAATGTCAGTCCTGTCCGGTAATAACACGCATCCACTTATACTGGATTAGACAGTCTGTCCTGGAGGCCATTATTTTTAGGATATCGTTGCTGCTGTCTCTCAGTCTTGTAAACAAAGAAGCTACTTTGTTACGGACTATCGCTTGATATCCATCCGTATGTGCTACAGCAAATATTTGTGATGCCCTGCATTAGCCGCATCAATATCCTAAAGATGTTGTTTTTTTGAACGCGCAAGACATTGACAGCTCGACGGGTATGATTTATCTATAAGCTACTAGAGTAAAACGATTGGCAGTAAACCTTGAACAGAATGAATTTCACTTCTATTGAACAGCGAGCGAACCTACGTGTAATTATATTGGCGGTCCGAGCCGCCAATGCCCTGGGCTCACATTCAAGATTATCGTCATCAGATTATATGTCAACTGTCAAAAACTGGTCACTCTATGCAGCTCCACACCGTATAGCATAATTAGCGGAACACAAACGGGCACATTTAACTTTCCTTTAAAGTGGTAAACCGGTATGCTGCTGAGCACACCGATGAGGTTATTTATGTAAAGGTTAAACTAGGCGGGAGGTAAGGCACCACAATATGGATCAGATAAAGCTCCCGCCCATCTAACCTGATTCCGCCAGCATCAATACCATTCTTTTAAGACCGATATGACTTCCACTGACACACCCGCATTGCCCAGTTTACCCCAAAGCTTATATAGGACTGTATCGAAGGCTTTTGACAAGTCCAGGAAACACGTGTATACCGGTATTTTCCTATCGGTACAGTACCTGATAGCCTCCTTAAGACACAATACAGCACTTTCAGTTGAAAGCCCACTTCTGAAACCCAACTGGGAGTCGTGCAGTTTTACTCATTGGATAAGTACCTTGGCTATTATTGTTGCCAGGGAGATGGGCCGATAGTTGTTCTATATGTGAAATAGATTCGTTCCATTACCTTTTCTTATTACCTACCTTTCCCTTTCAATATACTCCCAATTTTCCCATCTTTAATTCCAAAAATACCCGGGTAAAGGGCTTGCACCTATTGCATGAGTGGGACCAAATTATAGTTGTCAAAATGTGGGTGTCTAATAAGTCTCTGCCTACCCCTAAGGGGATACAGGCGTGAACGTATGTATGTATACATTCAGATCGTAATTTCTGCAACAATGTTTATATGACCACAAGCAATGGGTTTAACAATGATAGTTAAAGGTGTACTTAACAAATTGACCAAGGATGAATAATGTCAATGTAATCTATATAAACACTTGTACAATATACCTATTTGTAATACTAGTAGTTCATACGCGGCTTCGGTCGCGTGTACCTAATTCTTTTTCCAAAATAAAAGTAGCCTAAGTTAGTCCTTATAACACCAGCTATCTGCCAATGAAAGTCCTGTGGAAATCGGTCCACCCGTTCCGGAGATTAGCCAAAACAAACAAACAGACAGACAGACAGCCCAAAATTTTAAAAACTGATTTTTAGGCATGGTATCGTGCAAATAACTGTATGACCTTAAAAAAATCTATTATTTTGACATTACAAACAGACACTTCAATTTTATTTATTTGTATTGATGATGATGTACAATAAAATATTAATTAGTAATAGGATATGCGGTTTTACTCACTCACTAATTTCGGGGATGCCCGACTAGTTTCGGACAAAAACAAAAGTTTGTGAGTTAGATCGAAAAGATTTACACAATGAAGGTTGAATTGAAATATCAAATATTAACTTTTAATCTCCACAACAATATTTGAACACTCTTTAATTGAATATCTTATTATTTGTAAGACATATAATTAAATGCGGATAGAAAGATTAGAATTCCATAACATTCTACGTGTTTGAAAGCAGCAATTACAGCATTGCGATCATCAAAGCTTCATAGAAGAGAAATGTACATAGGTAATAGTTATTAAACGATCAAAAATGTGCACTGTCATTTCTGACGCAATACAAATCATAATTCAACGATTTTGTTATTCCGCGAAACTGTTACAAAGCAACTTTCTATTATTCAGTAAAACGTGTCATGAAAACCATTATTAGATTTGAAGACGTAATATTATCTAGACGCTATAATTACAAGCAATTTTAAATAGCTTTGTAAATTTTTGTTTGTGTTTTATATATCAAAGATGATCTTAACTACATAAATATATTTAAAAAAAAAGAATTACCAAATCATTGTCTTATAATATCAGTTCAAGAGTTAGAGCAGACTATTGAAATAAAACTGTTTTATACTGGGTGACTATACAACAGCTACTGGCAACAAAAAGTGGCCTATCTGTATGCCACCGTCTCGCTAACCGGCTTCACTCTCGATTAAGATGAAATTGGACTAAAACACGTGAAACTCAGTCTATAGAAAGCGGTGATATCAATGTATATATTATAACCTGTTTTTGTTTACCACTTAAAGAGAATTGTCTAGCAATAACTCTATAATAATGTGGAACATAATTATAAATAAACATAATCTGAGAGAGAGTCGCTTTACACCTCCGCGTTCAAAAAATGCTTAATGCCGGATCTGTGAGATATGACAAGAGATTTTTATAAGTATAATTTAGTATAATTATGTTGTATACACTTTTCCCCTTAATTTCTATGTTATCAAAATTAATGTTTTGAATTTTAAGTATCTTGCAAATGCAACCATACGAATTTAAGAATTGTTTTATTTAATTCATACTTTAGAAGCATTATTTGCTTTAAATTTGAATAACTAACATGGCTTTTACTTCGGTGTAATACAGCCTCAGGTGACCACAGATAGTATCATTAATTAAATGAAAGTGAGATGTAATATTCTACATCATTCATTTTATGCCATTCACCCGGCAAAGGATTGATTGATACATTGAAATTTCAAGCAATTTCCGTTTCATATCAGCTCTAAATTCTAATGATTAAAACAAAAATACACATCGTAATAAATAATTTATTTAACAAATAGAATAAATTAATGGCAATAAATTAATATAAATAAAGTGATTTGTACAACAGAGGCTTTGTCCTAAGAGAATTTACGCTAAGTTTAACTTGAGCGTGAATAACCGCTGTAGGCTAAGCTTTGAGCATCTTCAAGGTTCTTGTTCCAGTCAGAACCGTAGCTTGAGTACCCATGCCCAGAATCATGCCCAATGTGTTCAACTTGTACTGGGTGATGGGATTCATGGTGGTGCGCATGTGGAACGACTTCGTATGTAGTCTTCGTGTGCTCCTGCTTGAAACAGTAGGCGACGAAGAGAATGGCGGCTAGGACCAACGCAATCTTGGCAGTGGCAAGGGCCTTCAGAGCGATGAGCTTGACGATAAAGAGTTTGCCAAACAATATCTTTGCGGCTATAAGACCAATGATGCCCATTCCGCCACCTCCCTTGTTCTTCTTGCCACGGCCTGGGAAATAAAATTAATTTGATTAGTGTTTTTATAAATAATTGTTGAGCTGGATTTTTTAAAGAAAAATGATATTAATGACACAAAGCAAAATTTCAGTCAAAAAGTAATAAATTATTATCTACAAAAAATGTATACTATTTTATTTAAACAAAACACAGAACGTTTAATTTCAACAAAACCTGAAATATTTCTTTTTGTAAGCCTTCCTTTTTACTATTTTTAATCAATTTGCATGAGTGATCAAAATAATTTTAGATCAAAAGTTTGAAACTATAAGTGGATTAAAATATTTAGATTCAAGAAGTCGCACTTCAGTTATTTTGAACAAACTTTGTATTTACCTTCTTCAAGTGATCTCTGGATGGATTGTTTATCAGAGTCGTTCATCTTGACTTCAAGAGCATGAGTTTCAAAGAGGTTGACGACGCCGTCAACGAGCCTGTAATTGATCTCCACATCCCTCGCACTTGGGTCAACAGGCAAAGCATCCAATTTCTTAGAGGACCTTGGTTCTGGTTCGCCCTTGAAGACTACTCCATCAACAACCGTTATACTTCTTGATGCTCTCAAATTGTCAACGATTCGGAGCATTTTTTCCTGTAATTTAAAATTAAGAAACTTTCATGTTAATCAAATATTTTTAAAATTAACACTTTTGTACTAATTATATCAGTAATTTATTAGTCCGTTATGTTTCGATTGTAAGAGCACTTGTTGATTAAAATGAGGAGTCCACATAAACTTGATTACACACCACGCATCACTTTCACTTTATTAATAAAAATTATTGACCTTGACACATAAAATGTAATCTCCTTTGCAGTCCTTCACGAAGTTAATTGCCGTTTCTAATGTATTATCACTGTCTTCTGCTGAGACAAAAACCGTAGCGGCCAAAATCACGAGGAAAAGCTTCATTTTGGTTGTTTATATTTTTCTTAATATATTTTTTTGTATTAATTTTCCGACATCTAGTGATGTCAAGCAATGTTTGGCGAGGCGCTTGGGCTGCTATACAGTTTTATCATATTCCTCCCCACCTGTTTCCTATGTGAAGCACGTTAGACCATCTGGGTTATAGTAAAATTTAACGAATTTCGAATGTATTTCTTTAGCGTTAAGGTATAACTTTAGATACAGTCTTCATACGAGGGTTCATTGTATTCGTAGGGTCCGGTATTTTAGATGGCTGGTAGCTAATATCGGTATTTTGTTTAGAATTTACACAAAACCTGTATTTAAATTATGTAGGTTATTGATAGTGTTGTATGAATAAATCAGTACGTAATCAGTTTTTTCACTTCTTTTTTTTCCGAATGACTTTGGTTCAACGAATGAATTTTACGATTTTTGCTTACGATACGATTATTTCAATAACGTTTGTTATTATATAAGCTTGTTGTATCGAATGCGAGTAATGCCAATATTTTTTTTTTTTTAAATTTGTGTTAATCAGATGAGCTGTGTGCTTATTCGTCAACTTGGTTGTAAAAAGAAACAGCTTTGATAATGATTTAAATTGTCACCGTAGCAATTATTAATGATATTGCAAAATCATTGCTGTTTGATCATTAAATAAGCTCCTATTTACTTCTATCACATTATGTAAATATACAAAGTGCTATAGAAAGCTGTGGTAATATTTTCGGAGCGTTATAAATAGACAAAATAGATAAACAAATAAATTATTTATTATAAAAAAAAACACGCTTTAACGGAGAACCAAATTAAAAAGTATTAAAGCGTACCACTATCCACCTCCTGGCTGCATCATTAGACCTTCGTTAACAAGCCCAATTTATTGGACTTATCACGTTTTGATATCATATGAACCAACCCAAACTCGAGAGATTTACTAGTAGCCACTGAAAAGTTTTACTATCCACCATCAGCTCCAAAATGATATACATGCAAAGTTTCATTTCGATAGAACAATAATTGGACGTAGGTTAAAATAATTGAAGTCCAAGATTTGGTTAAATAGTTACAACTGAAGCAAATAAAAGTGTGTGAAGCAAAAAAAAATAATGGAGGTGGCCTAAAAAGCATTTTGGAACAAAAGAATTTCTTCGGACAATACTTTGTCTGGTGTAGGTGCATTTCTAAGCAATATTATCAATTTTCATGTAGATTTCAATGATATTGTTTTTATTTGTTTATGTGGACAATTTTGGACAAATCCAGACATTCTATTAATATCTTTGGTATTTTGTTGACTTTTTGACAAATTCAATCCACAAAATTTTAAAATGTAGAAGAACGGATATCCAACATGTTCTTGATTATTTCAAATTTTAACTTTTTAATTGTGTTTAAAGAAACAAAAACATTTTCTATTTTTAGGATCACATTCTTTAACGATGAGGAACATAAAACTATTCATTCGGAATGTTTAAATTAATTTGTGAGAAGCCGTATTCCACGGTTGCGCTCGAGTGGTATACTAGCTTGACTCGATTTATGGCAATTTCTTTACTTGTAGCTCTTTATCCCATTTACTTACTGGGGTATAAAACATTCAGCTGTAAATATCCCGTTCTGTAGATAGCAGTAAACATGCTAAAGACATATTTGTAGATATTCTGGTTAAAATTTGAACGTCAGAGTTGATGCAAACACTTGCAGTTCTTTTAAGTTTCTTTCAGTAAATTGACAGTTTTTTAATCACAAACCTCTCCGGCTAAGTTTCATGTTTCTGTAAGGAATTCTGTAAGGAAAGATGCCTGGATTCACCTCGGTAGCGTAATAGGTGGGTTTTGAATCCGCAAGCACTTGATCACAAGACCGACGCCTTTAGCATTACGCTACTGAAGCTATCAAGTCTCAAGTCAACCCGTTTTTTTTGTGATTATTCTTGATAAGCGATTAAAGTAACCTACAGATGCGTTCAAACCTAGTCATCACTTGCCTGTCACCTATCCGATGTCACCCGCTAAAAACGTCCTCTTAAAAGGAAATTATGACAGATAAAATATAAAAAAAACATACACAACATTTGTGAGTTAAGGGATGTTCAAACCTTATCTTCGTGTGAAAATACATTAGTATTTCGGGTTGGTGGTATCCCAGGTGCTTTTTATGTTGTGACAGTAGTACCCCAACAGGTAATAAGGACAATCTCTATACCATGCCACCTTTGCTTTTTTGACCAAATACTCTTCAAAAATAGAACTTTTTTTTTTAATAAAGTTACGATATTTTTAACGAAAATTGGATTAACAAATTATTCCCATTAATAATTACTTTTGTTAGCAGTTTAGAGTCAATAAACTCAACATTTTCAGATGACTCAAATTAACAGAAAGAAAAAAGAACAATCTAATCTACGATATTATAAAACACACTGGTTATTATGTACGTCCTATCATCAACATGATTATGAAATAAAAAAACAACCGTGATGTAAATCTATAGTTAAGATTAATTTAATGTACAAACAGTGTTCAGTAGACTTAAAGAAATTATAGAAGTTATAGTAAGTAAAATTAATAATATCAGAGGTACTATGTTCATTTGTTAATTTTATTTAGATGTTAAACATCTCGTGCACGAGTTGGTCCTTAAATATGAAAATATTAGAGTACCTACTCGTGTACGAAATACTAAGTATTTTAATGAGGAAAGAATTATGTATTAGTGACTGCGGAATTACGTTTAGAGGTCAGTATAGTACGGCACAGCAAACTTCACCAGAAACATTATAATATTTATTATTCGGAAAGTGCGAGTGATTCCACTAATTGGATTATGCCACTCACTTTCCTACTACTGTGACTTCTCTACACCAGAAGCAACTAGTCGCGCACGGTACGGTTCCTGAGGAACGGCTGAGTGCACGGATGGCGCGATGGTGTAAGTGGTTCAGTTCCCACACGGGACAAAAAATTGTGTGATGCACAAACATTTGTCCCGAGTCTGGGTATTCTTTGTGTCCGTTGTTTGAATGTTTGTGAAGCGACACAGGAATATTCTTTATGCGGGAGTTGTCTTTAAAAAAAAAGGAACTTGCACGAACCCTCCAGATGTGGAATGAGCTCCCTGCCGAGGTTTTACCAGAGGACTACGGTATGGGGTTTTTCAAGAAAGGAATGTGCAGGTTTTCAATGCAAAGGGTCGGCAACGCGTTACTCTAGAGTCACCGCTTAAAACCAACCGGGCCGTATGCTTGTTTACCACTGACGTGGTATAAAAAAAAGGATCTGAAAAAATCGAGCATGACTATCGGCAAGTCCTAGGGAAAGTTAAACTATCTTGGAACCCGCGCGGATTTTATCAGAAGTAGATTTTTGATTGAAGATTCCTCTACCATTGTTATATTTATTCCTTATGGATACCGGTAATCTTTAATCATTAAAAGCTCAACTTAGTAGCATGATATAAAAAAATATTTAACAATTTTAACAGTTTAACAAAGATTCATACAATCACGCCTTTACTCCCAAAGGTGTAGGCAGATGCGTATTAAAGACACATTTTACCAACTATAATTTTGATCTCACTCACGTAATATCAAGCCTATTGGCGTCAACCGGGCACTTCGGTTATTAAAAATGGTAGAATTTGAAGTACCTATATTAAAGGGAAAGGTAGAAAATAAGGAAAGGCAAAAGAAGTAAAAGAATATTGCTTATACGCAGGGATTGGGATGTGTAAGCAGCAAGTAGCCTTTAAGGTGGGAGTACGGGAAGGGGAAAGGAGAGGGTTAGGGCCTCCAGTAATCTCACTCACTCGGCGAAAAGATTACTTTTCAACGTTGCTTCACTGCCGGTTTTCTGTGAAGCCGTGGTATCACTCCGGTCGAGTCAGCCCTTACCAAAGCATGACTCTCCCATGCGTATAACAACAAAATTTACGCACTGCTGGTGGTAAGCGCTAACCGACGAGTATGAAAACTCGCTCTGTAATGGACTTAAACAAAATCAACAAATTTCTAATGATTGAGGTGAGGCTACGTCCATGCCTAAGTCAAATCATGGTAAGTGCATAGTGAAACTCTCAGAGCGAAATAAAGTGTAAAAGCTAACAAACTAATGTGATTTCTAACGTTTACTTGTAAAAAGAAATATATTAAACGCCCCACTTTGCTTTGATTATACCTTTAAGTTTAACTTTTTTGAATTAGTATCGTAACATAGGAAAATAAAGCAAACAACCTAAAGATACAAGTAAAAGTAAAACACTTTGTACCCCTTTTTAAGCAAATCTTGCGGAGGAATGGGAAATTAGGAATAGTAAAAGTTTATATCTAGAAAAAGTGCAGAAAGCTCAAGTGTTTAATTAATATTTATAATAAACTAGCTGACCCGACAGTCTTTGTCTTGTCTTAACTATGAATATTGAATTCGAATTGGTATAATTGATAAAAAGAAAATATTCCTAAAACATAGTTCCGTCCGATGCATCTATTTTAAACGAGATATTATTAATTTTATTATGGGCTCTATCCCGCGCAAGAATCAGCGCAGGAATTTCGCCAATATAAAGTGTTTTATAATTATACAAGACGTCTATTCGTCCATCTCGAAAAATTTAACGGACCATTTTAAACGATATTTGCAGCGCGCATTTTGTCAATCGCGCCAAATGTCAAACAACTCACAGTTATGTATGTCAAAAGCGCCATGGTAAACGTTGTCCTGCCGGAATGTAAAAAACATTTCCCTGTAACCCCAACGCTGCTGCGTTGCCCGCTAAATGATGCTCCATTTACCGGGTCTAATTGTAAATCTAAACCATTCTCGAATCCACCTAAAACACAAAAAAAAATGATTAAAATCTTTCTATCCGTTTAGGAGGAGTTCAGTAACACACGCACAGAAGAAATTATATTTAAAGATTTAAAAATTATGCAAATACGGCTACAAAAAGTTAAAAGGGTCCAGTGTATATATTGACCTGTCATGGTGTGGAAAGTCTATTCAATGACACTTAAGTTTTACTGGTAACATAAAACAAAACATTTAAAATTAATTAATTGTGGTCGAAATTCGACCACCAGGTGATCTCTAATCCCGGATAAATTGTGAATGCTAAGAAGGTACTAGATATACACGAGTGTAATCAATCAACTGGCGGTGAGCGTCGTGGTGTCGCGTTCATCACCATATACCGTACACATCTTTACGTGGTGCACATATTTTACGTTCCGCTTTAGTTAAAATATTGAAATAGACACAGATTTCAAGTAGGAGGTTTACGTCGGTAGTGTTCTGTTTTGAATGGAATTTCTTTCTTTCTTTCTTTCTTTTCTTTCTTTCAATTGTTATCATCGTAGGGATATTGTAGTGCATGATATGGAACTACACTGTCCCATTGGAAATTTGGTTGTAACTGTAGTTTTATGCATTATAATATTTAGATAAAAACTGCATAAATTAATAGTTTGTGGCACCGAATTATTTTCTCTAAATTCTTTTCGTATGCCATACCCACATAACCTGGTTTCACGGCATTAATTGTAAATTTACAATTATTACCATAAAGCCTGCTATAAAAAATCCAGATGTAAAGAATATTCTTAAGAAAAACAGGCTCATTCCTTAATTTTTTGTGGTCTCAGAGATTTCTTCCTTCATCCCACAGTAGATAACGCCTAAAAAAGTTGTCAGTACAGTTACAAAAACCAATACAGGCCTGGTTTTTTTAGAGTGACGATGAACCGTGAGGTTCCTGTGGCATATCCTGAGCAAAACCGTGGGAATGATATTGAACAAAATCCCATAACATAACCTTTTATGGAGGTTTGTAATTCTTAAATCCCCAGTTTGTAAGATTCCGTGGTGCTAAAATGTCTCCACTGTCTTCTAACGAATCCGAAACGTCAAACTCACTCAAATTTTGAAAAGTGGTTTTCGTCCTTGACTTCTCTCGTACCTGTCCATTATCAGGTCAAGGTTTGATCCAAACAAAGGTCTGTGTTAGACCATTTCTACCGTTCCCAAAGGCTCCAAAGATGGAGAATCCTTGCAGGGAAACAGAGCGGCCGTTATCAGGGTGCAGACTACTGCAACTGCAAACTGTTGCGTTAACAAACATAAGGACATTGGTTTGTTTGTTTTCTTTCAGACTAAAAACACACAAATTAAGATACGATAATTATTAATTAAGATAAAACATTTAGATAGACAAGCACAATCGATTGACAACTTCATTTTAGCTTATGTATTGGCAACTGAAATTAGTCAACGCCTGCGGCATTACTGGCAGGCTACATTAGTATCAAACCTGTTAAGTAAGTCCTCTACTGCTAGACTATCTATACAAATGAACAAAATTGAAGTGTCTGTTTGTAATACCATAATAACAGCTTTGCACTAATTGGATCCAAATATTTACTGAACACGATACTAATACCAAACCATACGGGTGGACCAATTTACACGGAACATTCACTTGCAGATAGCTGGTGTTGTAAGGAGTAACTCAGGCTACTTTTATTTTGGAAAAATAATTAGAATTCTGCACAAAAAATATAAATGCGTAGACGCGAGCGAAGCCGCGCCGGACACAGCTAATTAATCATATTATTGATAACAAAAATTCTCCCTCGCAGTACTCATGTGGCCAGAAGCGGCCATAGCTTTCGTTCTTTGTTAAAGAGATTTCTGTTTCAGTAGTTGTTGATTCTGTCGAAACGGGAGTGGCGCTCATTTTATGCTGCTTTGTTTCTCCACATGTTTCTTTGATTTTCATAGTATAAACGAATTCAGTTAAGAAACGAATGGTGCGATTTTGTCGTCTCGGGATTGTTTCGGAGTGAAAACCGTCATCATGGTCTTACAAAGACCTCCATTTCGTCAGACAACCATAAATCTAACTACGAAAACAGTAGTTGTAAAGTGCAACTAGGAAGAGAAACTCGGCAATGTTATAACATTGCCGAGTTTCAGCCGGGGTGGAGTTCGCTGTCTCTGGATTTGTTTAGAGACACAAACAAAGACACATTTGTTTCTGTCAGTCCGCACCCGGTCAAGCCACTGCCCTGACCGGCAATAGAACCGTTTTAATTTTGGACGATGAAACTACTTTTTCACAAGAAAACCTCTTTAAAAATCACATAGGTCTGGTTAAGGTAAAGCCAGCCTGTCATCCAATCTTAGAGTCAGGGAAGGCGCCCCGCTCGTGTGTATAAAAGTCACTCTCACAAGAACTGATGGGTAAAACCAATGTTGTATTTATAATCTTAAAGTTTCTAATACTATATACTATATATTTTAGTTTCCGTAGGAGGGCCAGGCTTCGGCAGTATGGGCCGGTTCGACCAGAGTGATTTCACAGCCTCATGGAAAACCGGCAGTGAAGCCATGCTTGTATTGCTTTTCACTGAGTGAGTGCGGTTACCGGAGGCCCTAACCCTTCCTGCTCCCCCCTTCTTACTCTTCCCTTAGTCCCACCTTAAAGGCCGGTAACGGACTTGTGACACTTGAGTCGCAGGTGCTCATGGGCGACGATAGTCACTTACCATCGGGTGATCCGTCTGCTCGTTTGCCCCCCTACACCATAAAAAAACGTGTTTAGTTTAAAAAGTTCAAAATTTATATTTTACATACAGTTCTTAATAGAAAACAGATTCAATACTTATGTGAACTTATTGCGTCCAATTAGTGCCATCATCAACACATCGCATATTACGTTGTGTAAAATAGGTCTATTTGCAATCTATTTCTTTCGGTTGTTCAGAGGGGGTGACAAAAATTTCCTTATCATCGAAATTGATATTCTAAAGTACTTTTAATAGTTATATTGTTGATTTTTCATTTTTTACGATACCATTTATAACCAGAGTCACATTACCCTTGAAAACCAGCTCGCGAATAGGCCAACCAATGCAGTACACAAAGCGGGTTACTATAAATCTAAGTGAGTAAGCATGGGAATTGGAGCAACCAGGCCTTCACAACAACTACCATCATTAAATATGCACCACTATTTTACATTACTTCTAGGTTATGCTGTTGTCCGTGGCCATTAATTGAAGATAATACTTAAAAGAGATTAAGCTTAGAAAAATTCTAATTACACAAGCCTAATTGAAAAACTTTGTATGAGAATTAAGAGTACCCATGCTACCAAGAAGTTTCCACTCCCATGGAAATAATAATTGCTATTTCACCTCTACACGCTCGGGCTGTCATTTTGTAGATGAGCCGGGTTATCACATTACGTGTAAAGAAAATCATTGATATTTAACTTTTTTTAATAACTTTATTTGTAACCATGTAAATAAATCTTGGAAGTCGATTTTAACCTACTTCGAATTGTCGTATCGAAATGAAACGTTGTATGTATGCATAGTTTGAACGAAAATACTATAATTTGGCATCTTGGAGCTGTTGTAATGAGGGAGCCAGGAGGTATATATTGGAACTCTTCAGTCACGGCTCGGCTCAGTTTTAGTGGGCCACTTCCAGGGGATGTATAACCTCTAAATATGTTATCCTAAACAATTACGTTTGCAAACTCACAACACCAGTAATGTCGCTCGCACGATGCATATTAAACCCTAAAAAAACTATTCAAATCTTGTAAAAAAAGATACTGAAATAGACGCAGGTTACAATTTTTTTTTTGGTGAAAGCTGGAAGATCCTTATGGAAGTCTTCTGTCCTTAGGGAGACGAAGGGGTCTGTCGGACTCAAACCGACTAAAAACCACCCCGGTGGAACTTTTGGTACTTGCCTATGATCGGGGGAGCGTGAATCGCCATTGCATTCTTCCGCAAAAATAGAGGCACTAAGGCCCTCAACATTTCAACTACGTTACAAGCTAGGTCGTGATATAACACAATATAATGCCATAAACATCACTATTGTTATACATCTAATGGCCATTAGAAAGCTATTATGCAGTAGACAATTAGATGATCTATAAAACATAATTTCTGATGAATGAAAGAGATAAAAGACATAATATCTGCTGTGTAAGAAAGAGAAGTATGACGATACCGATCGATTGATATCGAAAGTTAATATATACTTGCACATGACGGGAGACCGTTAGAGTTTGTTTATACGGTGCGATTTGTCGGATCGGAGTGTTATCGTGACCAAATAATTAATTTGTAGCAATATTAAAAAAGTTTTTAAGTTAAAGATGGAAATATATATGGGTAATTATATCAAAATATACAGTAACACAGAATTTTTTTATAAAATAAACGACAGAATTCATTGTAATTTAAGTTAATATTGATTCTTGGAAATCGTTAAAACTACATGATCTACTACTGATTATCAAGGGTCTAAAACTTTCATTCAATTATTATCAGTATAAGTTATTATGGTTGGTTAGCATTTCACTTTTTATAATCATACGTTCCCGAACGGATTAAGTTAGCCCCTAGAAAAAAAAGATTTCATGTTTTAACCGTGGAAGTTTGAAGGAAGACGTGGCAGGCTTTGTACATCTCATTAAATTGTAAAAAAACAATATTATTTCATGAGTCCCTCACATTATCTGTTTACATTTTACTATTCAGGGTGATTATTAAAAAGTAATTACTCTGGTCTCTAAGCACCTGTCAAAAGTATAATAGTTAGTATTTTTTCTACTAGTAAAATGAAATTTGAGTTTTACGAAAGGGGTTGATAACCACTTAAACATCAAATAATTTCTCGAAATAAATAGAAAGTTATTCTATAGATGTTCTTATATATTTAAAATTATGAAAACAATTTACTCTAAGACAATTAAATTATTTCACGAGTATTTTAATTCAAATGAAGAGTTAAACAGCGCTGTAACTTGAATTAGAAAACATTTTGCTTATGCTCACTTTCTCTTATAATTAGATTTTTTCTTAGATTAGTTAAAAAAAAGGTGTGCGTCAGCTCCGACGCACGAATGGAGTTTACAATTTACTAGAAGGTTCTCTCTCTCTAACTCCCCCCCCCCTCTCTTTCTCTCTTCCCCTGCCCCCCTCTCTGTCCCTCCACGCGCCTCTCTCTCACCCTCCCCCCCGTCTCTCATCATTTGTAGACGCTGTACAGTATATATTCTATATATATACATATACCATAAAGGTATATACACATATCTACTTACACACGTCGGGGATAAGGAATAAACTCCATCAAATCACAACACAGCGTTAAAGCGTTACGCTGCCCTCCGATCACTGAATTTTACTCTTCATACTTTTTTCTTACCGGGCGCCTTATATGACAATCGATTCTTAAGGAGTAAACTCCAAAAAAGTAAACTGTAGATCACTGTTGTGATTGTAGTCATGTAATCTATAAAAAAATATTCGAAATTAGAAGTATTAAATATTTCTTGTAGCGACACCTTCACGATAAAAAAGATCGTTTAGTTTAAAATAATCTCGATCAATATGGTTAATTTCTGAAACTCATCGTTAACACGACACGTTTGTGGAACTTTCGTTTTCCTCCACACCTCACTTTCAATCTATTTGAATGAATTCTTTAAATCGCTTTCTCAACGGGTCAAAGGTAAAGCGATTTGGACATATCTCGAAACCACACCCTCTGTGAACAACTAAGACCGATAAATAATAATAATAATAACTAAATGATAACTTGACACGTGTGGCTCGTGGCTAAGTGGTAACCAAGTAGGTTAGCACATTACAAAGTGAAGTAATGCTAGCCAGGTCAGTCAAGGATGGCTGACCATTCTTAAAACATTGAGACCCCTCCGTGCCTCGCAGAACACGTTAAACCGTCGGTCCCGGGTGCCATACAAACGTCTGTGGCATTCGTTACAGGTAGTTGGAGCCCTAAAAATTCCGACAACCTGGTCTAACTATAGGACTTCGATATCGCCTAGTACTTGAGTTGTGGAGGTCTGATGGCAGTCGCTTCACGTAAAATAATATATCAAAGTTCGGCCGTATAGTATTTAGACTGAAAGCCGACCCCAACTTAGTTGGGACAATGCGCGGAGGATGATAAACTTGACACATGTCACACACGGCCATCTGATCCCAAACTAGGCAGACACTGTACTACGGTAGCCGGAAAGCTGATAAGTATACTTATATATTTCTAAATACATACATATTACAGGTAAATTACACCCAGACACAGAACAAATGATCATGCTCATCACACAATTGTTTGTCCTGTGTAGGTGTTCAACCCACGATCTCTGACTTAGCAGTCAGGATCACTAACCACTAAACTAGACCAACAAGCTTTCAGTGTCAGATAGGAGAACATATCTTCTCTAGGATTTCTTTTTCCCTAAATCTCTACAACTTAAGAAATTAGAGTTAAACAAAAAGCTGCAAGAAAATCAATCCCCTCATAGTGCCATATATATGTATACACATTGAACTCCCATTGGCTTGCAGTGCAAGTTCGTCAAATATCAACAAAGCAATGGCCTACCAAGAGTATCTTTATACCTTGCCACTCCTATATCTAAGTCATTACTATCTCTGCAGCATTTATCCCACTATATCCCACTATAATATTATAAATGTGAAAGTTTGGATGGATGGATGGATGTTTGTTACTCTTTCACGTCAAAACTACTGAACCGATTGCAACGAAACTTAGCATGTAGATAGCTGAAGACCTGGATTAACGCATAGACTACTTTTTATCCTGTTATTCCCACGGGATCGAGACTTACGCAGGTGAAACCGCGGGGCGGCGCTGCTAGTTCTACATACGTTGGTCTTTATTTTAAAATAAATTTAACTCATAAGAACTCGTCGCTGTCGCTGATGACTTTTATAAATAAGGAGTGGTTCTAAAGCGGTAATTACAGCCGTTAGGCTTCATTTCCTGAGTCGTAAACATTGATTGATATGCTGATCTGCGCGTGGAGTCATCTTTCTCGAGTCTTTTGAACTAAATGAATATTTTTTATATTAATCTGGGACAAGAAGGGGACGAGGACGTTGGGAAAGTATAATTTATTTTCAGTTACTTCAGAATTGTTGCTATTTCTGAACCACCTATAAAACTTTGAGTATTATTTTCTTGTATTGTAAGTCAATCGTTCTAAGGCAGGTTAAGGAACTCTGTACTCATAACCAGTGCGTGGCCTGTTTGTTACAATGAAAGCAACTTACAATATACCAAAATTCGAAAACTAGGAACAATTAATTATTTGTCACCGTAGTGGACCAAAAAGGAAGTTTACTCAGTGTCTTTAAAAATCTCCAAAAGAGAAGAGAATTGAAATTGTTGTATGGAAACGAAAAACTTCTTTTCGTACTTTTTATTGTCACCATCTTATAGAATCCCCCTAAAAAATCAAAAATATTGTACCCCCATACTGATACAATTTAGTTCTCCTTGTATTTAGGAAAGTTTTGGCAACACTACTTCTACCTAACATTTGCAGTAGGACGGAACTGCTGAACTTTTTTCAGGTTATTTTCTGAAGCAATAAATACTTAAATAATAATCTACAAATCACCGAATGAAAATCTCTTGCTGTAATCGACAGTTTCGTTTCAAACCCATTTTGCGACTAACAAAAAATACCTTCCACAGATTGCACACAGTATTTAAATTAAAATATTGCACTCACACACGTAGATCCGTATCTGTCTGTGTGTTCGTTATGGACATAAGTGTCATCATGCATATTAATGTATTTGACATCCGTTTTGCACAATATATAAATATTAATTATCCAATGTACTACCGAAAGTGTGGTTTCCACTTTTACTGACTAATTTGCACACTTATAAATATTCAGCGTTACATGTTATGTCATAATGTAGCTATGAATGTACATGAATATCAATGCGAACTTTGAGGAGACTATTTTCGGCCACTTATGTATCATATAATAAAGCTTAAGAGCTCTTTCATTTGATGGTTTGTTTGTTTAAACGCGGTAATCTCTCGAACTATTAGTCAGATTTGAATGATTTTTTTTTTGTATTGGATAGAGTACTAACTGAGGAACTTTATAGGCTGTGTAACATCACGCTACGACCCTTAGAAGCGGGGCAGTGACCTTAAACGTAGGTGAAGCTGGGGCGAAAGGCTAGACTTTCATCTGACTGAAGAACTAAGAACAGTTATGAATTATTCTATAGATAATAAATACTTATGATATTAATAGAATATCCGGCTTTGTCCGGAAATGTCCGTGTAAAAATAAAAAAAGGATAAGTACGAGTCTTACTCGCGCAGGGTCCCGTAAGCAAACAAATTTGTGTGCAAATGTTCGTCCATCTGGGAATCGACCCTCAAAGATTTTTGTCCGTTATTTCTGAAAGTCAAATTTAATGTAACTTTGAAGTTCTAAAAATACCTTCCTATACATCGATGTAGGTCACAGTAAATTATCCAACTGCAAAATATAAGTTTTTAATCGCAAAAAAATTAACAACTTTAGATTTTTTCCTTCACTTGTGCTATAAGAACTTGCTTCTCGCCAAATTTCATGATTCTACGTTAATGGGAAGTTCCCTATAGGTTTTTATTTACCTGAATGTACGAATGAATCTACCGAAATGATTAAATTGGTTAAAAACTAAGGCTTAAATAGCCGTATCTTTTGCCGACTTATAAGATCGATTTTTTTCAGGTTCAAAGACCACAGACATAAAACTATTTGATGTTAATTTCAACTTGATACCTCCACGCGTTCCTGAAAATAAGGATCTTAAAGAGTTTTGACAGACAGACATATGAACAACTAAGTGATCCTTTAACGGTTTATTTTTTTCGTTATGAGGAACGGAATCAAAAATAATTTTAAGATGAATTAAAAATAATTAAAATTGTCATGAAAATTGATAACATGAAGAAGAAAATCATTTTCTTTAGTACTAGTGGGGCTTTAGTGTTATTGAAATTTAAATTATTAATTTAACTAGAACAATTTAAGTGTAGGTAATTAAACTGAAGCAGCTACAGGTATTATAATCCAATTTGAGCCCGGTGGAGCCGCAGGCAACACCCAGTCTAAAATTAATTTGAAAGTAATTTTCTTAATTAACTGATTCCAAACAGGAATCAGTTAATTAACATTAATCAATCTTTTTTCTTCTTTTTTGTACAATTAAGGGAT
Source organism: Euplagia quadripunctaria (assembly GCA_963859945.1). Classification (NCBI taxonomy): domain Eukaryota; kingdom Metazoa; phylum Arthropoda; class Insecta; order Lepidoptera; family Erebidae; genus Euplagia; species Euplagia quadripunctaria. The sequence goes on from OY982582.1 coordinate 1,278,860, forward strand.
GAACAATACAGCTTATCATGGGAGAGCCATGCTTCGCTACGTTTGTCCGGCTTGACCGGAGTGATACCACGACCTCACAGAAAACCGACAGTAACGCAATGCTTGCATTGCTTTTCGTCGAGTGAGTGAGATTACGGGAGGCCCTACGCATCCCCCCCCCTCTCCTACCCCCTCTCCATCTCTTACCTTAAAGGCCGGCACTTGTGACTCTTGAGTTGTTGCTTGGTGCCCATGGGTCTGCTCCTTTGCCCCCTACACCATAAAAAATATACATGCGTATCATGATTTAGGTGTATTGAAGTATTTGTTACTTTTGTTAAAGTTAATTTTATATTTTAATACTTGGAAATCCCAAATTTCATTCTATTACTTTACCTTGCCCTTGCCCTTATCTACTCAAGTTTCATAGACAATATAAATTTGTAGAAAGCATGTTCGTTATAGATTTCAATTAAGATAAAAGTAATATTTAAGATACAGCAGCAAGTAATTAAGGAAATCAGTGGGCAGGGGATTGTCATAATAAATATGTATGTTGTCTGTAGCTTATAATGGCTTAGTGGTAGCAACCACTTTATTTATTTTTTAGACGTTGGCATGGCAAGAAATAAGAGAAGTGTTAGTTACGAATGTAAAAGTAATAATGTTTTTCAATAGAATTTTAGCAGTAGCTTGTTTATTTAACATTAAATTAATTATTATTGTTAATGTTAGAGGGTGCAGTCAGATTTCCGAACAACAGTCAGTTCGATCAAGTATGATTCACACCGAATGGGCCACGCCGGAGCGCGTCGAGTCACACCTCAGTAGCCGAGCGCAAGTAGGCGGAGCCAACCGCCCGCGGTGGTAAGAAGTGCCATGCAAAAATGAATTTTAAGAAATAAATTTAAACTTCAATTTCCATCATCGTACTAAAAACACACCGTTCGGTGTGAATCGTACTTTAGAGCTATTGTTTTACCCTCTATATCTACATTTTAAGCTTTCGCGTTCCATGATAATATGACTATTTTAACGACCAGGCTGAGACGTGAGAGGAGTATGAAATTTCGCACACTTATAGTTTATACAGAGAAGAAGTGACGAATGCTAAAATTTTTGAATAATATTTGCTACAAAGTTAAAAAAAAATGCAAAAACGGGTACATACAGCTATGAGTGTCCAATATATATTTTGACCTGTCATGGTACAAAAGTCTATACAATGACAAGTCAAGTAATACTGACCAATGAAACCATGGTCGAAATTCGACCACCACGCGATTTAGATAGTGATATTACTTCCACAGATGACTTACTCCTGGTTGGAGTACCTACCTAGATTCAAACCACCCGACAAGCTCTACTCGACTCAAGAATCGAACTTAGAGTACAATTATTATTACTCTCACTTACTACTTACCGCTAAACAATGAATGATAAAATCGTTACTTAAATTACATCTCTTGTACATACAAAAACAAGTCAGTGAAAATCTTATTTAGAAAATTACATAATAAGCATTATTGTAATATTTTTCCCACAGACACCATTGTTTAATGGAAGAAGACTTTTACTGTGATGAGTAAAAATTGTCGCCCGGTGTATTTATTGGTTTCTAATACAGCAATAAGAAATTATATGCTATGAACTCACTTTTACTTGTAACTTACATCAACATTTTTTTTATATTAAGGTTTATAATGGTGATGAAACGGATATCCGGTCACTATCCGGTGTCCTATCTGGTCTGAACTAAACTGAACTATCGGGCCAGATACCGGATGGCTAATTTACATACTTTATTTAAATCATAAAATAAATATAATCGCCATATTTTTATAGTACTTACTAGTACCTACCTACCTAGAAACTTAATAGTACCTACTTCTAATAGCCACAGGACAATTTAGAATTATAAATTACTCTGCATGAAGAGGAAACAAACGGTTTCACTTGTCTTCATAGGCAAGGCCAGCTTAAAAAAAGTCCGCGTTAAACACTGCTGCAGTATGTATCTTTCATATAAATTCTGTCAAACTTGTTTAAATCCGGGTAATTGCCTGTTGGTCTAGTGGTTAGTGACCCTAACTGCTAAGCCAGAGGTCGTGGGTTCGATTCCGGCCCAGGACAAATAATTGTGTGATGAGCACGATAATTTGTTCTGTGTCTGGGTGTAATTCGTCTACGTTGTTCTGTCATAGAGATAAGTTGTGCACAGTAACCGACAAATAACCTAGTTCTACCCACAATGGTTCTAAAAAAGTGCCTCAAGTGCAATAAAAATATCACCAAAAAACTGCCTGGTTTAGAATGTAGCAGATGCGAGAAAATAATACATGCTGATCCAACGTGTTCAAAATTGTCCAATAAACAACTAAATACTCTTCGAAATTCCCCGGGCATAGAATGGAGCTGTGATGACTGCATGAAGAACCTCTCTCGTAGATCATCTTTCCTGATTCCCGACGACGACGCTGACGACGAAGAATTCGACAAAGATTCATCTAAAAATATTCCAGCCATTGATGCACAAAAATTGGTTCAAGATATTAGCCGAGAGTTGAAGAAGACATTCCGAGAGGAGATCAGTAACCTCGAGAACTCACTAGAATTTTACGGTGACCAAATAAGTAACATGGAACAGTGTATAAAAAATCAGAACACTAAAATCAAAGATATAGAACACAAAAACCAAGACCTGCAAAATAAAAATAAGAATTTAGAACTCAGAGTAGCTGCCCTGGAACAGGAGGTTAAGTACATGGAACAAAAAACTCTGACTAAATCCGTGGAGATTGCTGGCATACCCAACACCATCCCGGAAAACCTAGGTCATACTGTCGAGATAATTGCTGACAAATTAGAAATGGATGTTGGTGAAATACTTACGTCACGCCGCTTACCAGGAACTAAGGAAAGGCCAGGACCGATTTTTCTAGAGATGAAGACAAAAGTAGCCCAGAAGAAGTGGATTGACGCGGGCAAGGCAAAGTGTCTCACCCTGGGAGTACTGACGCCTGATGTTCCAAAGGAATCAGCGGAGAATCGAGTTTTCGTTAGAGAAGCCCTCACCAAATACATAAAAACCCTGTTGTATAACGCAAAACTTAAGCTATCTAAATCTTATAGGTATATATGGTGTAAAGACGGCAAAGTTTGTGCTCGGATGTATGATAAAAGTAAAATATATTACATTAGCTCAATAGAAGATATCAACCAGATTTCAAATCAAATGAATGACCCCAACCCTTAAACAATGTAAGTGGTTATTATTATTTTTATTCTCAAACCGTCTCATACTATGGATAATCAAATCAAAGAAATTTTTAATTGTTGTTCTACAGGTGATTATTTCCAACAACTACCTACTAAAAGTCATTTGAGCTTCTCATGTATACATATTAATATCAGATCCCTTAAAAAGAATTATACGAAATTACTTCAACTTGTTCATAACTGTAGTTTTCCATTGGATGTTATTGTAATTACAGAAGCGGGTATCTCAAACTCGGTTGTAAATCTTTATAATATTCCTAGTTATAAATTATACTCACAACTACGTACAGCAAAAAAGGGTGGAGGTATTATTGTTTACGTTAAGGATCATATTAAATTCACCTTACTTGAATATAAAAGCTTTACGTTTGAAAATTTATCAGGCACTTTAAAATTAAATTCAAACCAGGACGTGGTTGTCAGTGCTGTTTACAAACCACCAAAGACTAACAAACGAATATTTGTCAAGGAACTTGGTAATTATATTTCCCGGTTTGACTCCAAACAGAACTTGCTAGTAGTTGGCGACACAAATATTGACCTGAAATCCATATCGTCACATAAAGATTTCTATCTAGAGACACTCAGCGAGCACGGATTAATGTGTGGAGTATCCGACTATACACGTATTGAAAAAAAACTAAATATTATCACAAAATCCTGCATTGATCACATTTTTGCACGATTCCCCACATTAGTTCCGTACTCGGCGGTGTTAGATATTGTACTAGCGGACCATCGCGCAATTATTTTTACCTGTGTTGACGACGCACCGTCAAAGTGTATACAGGCTGTTACCAAAACCATAGTTAACTATGAAATTTTGAACTGTGAGTTGAATAAAATTAATTGGAGTTCAACTAAAGACATGGATAACCCCAACGACATCTATGACTTTATTCGTAATTCATTTCAAAATGCCAACAACATTGCTAGTTCAACAATAAATTATAGGAAAAATCAAAGTAGCAAAAAATTTAGATTACCATGGATCAGTGAAAATGTCAATCGTCTGTGTGCCAAACGGGACGCATTATTTAGCTCTTGGAAAAAGAGCTCTAATGACCCACAATTAAGGCTGCAGTATAATAAAACGCGAAATAGGGTGCATAAAATTTTAGAAAATAGGCGAAATTCCTATTATATGAATGAAATTAATAAAAATTTTAAAAATACTAAGAAACTGTACGGAGTTATTAATCAGATACTGGGTAGAGTGACATTATCGATTGATACAGCGATTTGCAAAGCATTTGATGCCCAGACCCTTACCACAAAAAAAATTGCCGATAACTTTGCAAACGCTTTTGACATAGCTGTAAAAAATATAATTTCTAATTGTCCCACAAAGTTATTAAACAATCAACAATGTTCTGATCACTTAAATTCTTCCCTATATTTTAATAAAGCTTCCGGGGAAAAAATACAGAAAATAATAAATAAATTGAATTCAAACAAGGCACCAGGTCTAGATAAAATAAAAGTGTCCGATATTAAAATGGCAGGTCCGGATATATCAGAAACTATAGCCAGATTAATCAATTGCAGTCTAACGTCTGGCATGTACCCCGATGACCTGAAAATAGGTTGTGTACGACCAGTTTTTAAAAAGGGCAGACGGGATGAGTACACTAACTATCGCCCCATCACACTGCTTTCTGCAATTGACAAAATAGTAGAAAAGTATGTTAGTCAACAAATTCATGCATTTTACGGAAAACACGAAGTTGTCTACCACAATCAATTCGGTTTTCAAGCCAATAAAAGTACATCAGACTTATTATCAAAATTCAGTGACGAAGTAAACGAGTACCTAAATCAGAAAATGATTATATATGCTGTGTTTATAGATTTTTCTCGCGCTTTTGACACACTAGATCATAAGCAACTTATCCATAAACTAAACTCTTGTGGGATACGTGGCCCTTTGCTAGACTGGTGTGGAAACTACCTTCAAAATAGAAAGTTCACCGTCAAGATCGGTAATTCATTAAGTGATCCCATTGAAGTTGCAAGGGGCACGGCTCAAGGATCAGTTTTAGGACCACTTCATTTCTTATCTTACGTAAACGACATGAGCAATAATATAAAGCACTGCTCGTGTTACCAATTTGCAGACGACACATGCCTCATAATAGCTGATAAGGACCCTAAGAAAGCTCGTGACCTATTGCAAACTGATTTGAACTACTTAATGAGATGGTGCCATGACACTGGTCTCGTACTCAATTCAGATAAAACCAAATTGATTGTAATAAAATCACCCTACACAAAATTAATTCCCCCTACAAGCATAATTGCACACAACCATAACTGCTTGCATGATACAAAAAATACAACATGCAAATGCCCCCATATAGATGTAGTTAACTCTTATAAGTACCTAGGACTGGAAATTGATTCCAAATTTAACTGGAGTAAGCACATCGAACACGTTTGCAATAAGTTAAGGCAATTTTTGGCCAATATTGCCATTGTCAAAAATCGTATCCCGTTTAAAGTAAAACTGATGCTATATAACTCTCTAGCTGAATCATATATACAATATGGCCTCAGTAGTTACGGTCGTACATATAAGTCTTACCTCCAACAAATTCACAAACTTCAACTAAGGATCCTTAAGAATGTCGTATCAGCCAAAATGAAAGAAAAATTTGAACATGACGAATTCGGTTTATTTAAGCATTGCAAAGTACTACCCGTCCAAACGTTATTTAAATATACTTTACTGAGACACCAATTTTTTAATGATAGTATAATTAATACAATCCAACATCCTGTATACACACGTTCCGTCGCTCGAAACCGGCTTTGCACTTTACGTGCTAACAATACGTATGGCGAACGGACATCGGCCTATCTAGTTCCCAGGTTTATAAACAATCTACCCCCCGATTTGCAAAATATAATTAAGCCATCGAATATTAAATTTAAACTTAAGTCTTACTTTCTTCAGAACATGGAAATGTAATTACTAATGTTTCTACCAATTCAAAGCCTATTTACCTAAGTATTTGTTGAGTATTTTATTTTGTTATTTATGTGTTGTATTGCTTAACTTGCTCTTTGTTTATTTTAATCTGTAACTTTGTAGACTGTTGTAGCATTCACTACAAACCTTAGTGGTTTCTTAATGCTATAGTACTAATTACTTACCCTGTATTTTAATCTGGTAAATAAATAAAAAAAAAAAAAAAAAATAATTTATCTATAATATGTATGTATTTAGAAATATATATGTATGTTCATCAGCAGTATGGTTACCATAGTACAGGCTCTGCCTAGTTTGGGATCAGACGGCTGTGTGTGAGATATGTGGAGTTATTACTATTATTATTATTGACCACCATATTATATAAGGGTCAAAATCGTGACCAATTCGCAATATAAATTTTACATGAAATTGGGTTTTTGTTCTTGATCGTGAAACTTTTCTTGTTGTTGACTGTTGTCTTGCGTCGTGGAGTGAGATCCTCGAAGCCATTCGGCTATTCAGCCGGATATCCGGTATCCGGCGAAAGAACTATTCGTTTCATCTCTAGTTTAAAATAAGCACGTGGCTAGGGCTAATAATGATCAGTAGCCTTGAAGACGGGGTGCTGTATTTTAGGCGGACGGACAAACAGATTTAGTGTTTTTTAAGGCCATGTTATTTTTCCGGATTATTCAAATACAACCATAAAAAAACACAAAAGTAATACATAACACACTACACGGTCAACGAACTTTTACCAAAAACTGTAATTACTTCTTGTAATAACAGGTATCAACTCGTTTCTCTCAATGGTAATTAGACTTGATAAATAAATGTTTGTTTCATACCTACCTACTACGTTTTAAAGTTAACTCTAGTCTAGTTTTACTGACATCGGAATGTAATAATATAACTTTATTTGTATCCTTTAAACATGCACATAGTTATCACATTATTAATGCACTTAAAATTCCTCGGAAACTATCACATTTACTTACTTTAAAATACACTATTGTTTATATAAAGTACATATTATATATCACCACGCGTAACGTGCATACTGCTCAGTCTAAAATAGTTTGACACCCGGATTCCGGATAGTTGTAGGAACCATTACTAAAAAAAAAACAAAAAAACAATGCGACAGACAACCCTCTATGCAGAGGTTGTCTTAACCCGCCTACGTTATCCTGGACTGTGCAGAAATTGCCACACAACGGACCAACACGTCCAAGGAGGCTTCTGTGGTTCTGAAAGAAGTTAAGCTGGTTCAACTAACCAGCGATATTTGGACGCATATTCGACCGAGTACGAGTACAAAAATATATTATTAGAGAGTCAATAATGTCACGACAATAGACAGCTTTATCCCATAAACGATACCTAAAAACAAACAATTTTATTAACTATTATTATTTTACACTTATTAATTCAACTATCAACTTTCAGTACACAGGGCATGCGTTAGCGTTTACCGAGGCCGATGAATATTTAAATATTCACGGCACTCTCAAAATCTTCAATGCTACATGTCTTTCCAAGAACTCTGACAATCCTAATAACCATTTTGTGGATTTTTTATATTTCCACCCTTCCAGTTTATTTCGGACCAGCTGACCCGCGCAACTTCGTCTGCATTTGTAAATTATCTGTGATGCTCCGCTCCTATTTGTCGTAGCGTGATGTTATATAGCCTATAGCCTTCCTCGATAAATACACTATCCAACACAAAAATTATTCGTTTTTTTTTCAATTGAAACCAGTAGTGCCTGAGATTAGCGCGTTCAACTTTAGCTTACTTACTTCAGCTTTATAATATTAGTATAGATTAATTTAGACCGTTTAACTTTCCTTGGAAATCAACCAGTATCATGCTTAGTATTTTCGTTTCTCACTACTACAGGAGTCGGAACAGTCAGAGGGACTGCTCGCTCATCAATCTGGCTGCTGTGTATTTTATTTCTGCTCCTAAGTACCTTTTATACTAACTTTTTATGTGTGATTTTAATTTCGTAAAACATATTCTACAAACCTACTTACATATCAGAAGGAATACACACAGTAGGATTAATTATTATTACATTAAAATGAGTCATTACTGCACTACTCTTTTATTACCCATTGATGAAATAAGTTGAAAATAAAAACGCCATCTATCGAAAGCGGTAGTTTCTAACTAGTTATCAACGCAGGTATGTTTTTTAAACATGCCTCCATATGTCCAAAGTTAAAAATGAAAGCTTTTAAATATTTGAATTATGTTAGAATTTCATTGGAATTCCATGACAAAGTACAACTTACCGTTGCCTAGCTTACTACTTGGTTGGCATAGATCATCATAGATGGCGTTTTTTTAAATACATAGAAAGTTACTATTTGCTACTAAAACTATAATAAGTGAGTTTTCGTAGGGTTTTTACTAATGCAAGTTAACACCTTAGCTCTAATTTTTAAATACGAATAAAAATGAAGCTACCTGTGCTATGCGTATACCTAAGTAAGTTTTGGAATATTAAATTAAATTAAAGACTGGCTTATTCGACAGACGTTGTCACGTCCAACGTTTGTTGAGTAATGAAAATGAAATCTAGACAACATCTCCATATACTGGCTCTAAATAGACGTTTAGAAAAAAATAATTACAAACACACGAACACGAAATGATGTGTGTATTTGAACGTCTATAAGATTCAAAAATTAAATTTTTAGTTAAATAAACATAAACATTCATAGCTTACTTTTTATGTATAAATATTCAAAATTAACTTTCATAATGTCAAATTTAATCATTGCTGATTTTCATTCTTAAAACAGGTTCGATGGACCATGTTCGGTGATCACAACAGAAGAGAGGAAGGTGGACACGTTCCAGCTCTACCAGTGCTTTATAAAGCAAAAAAACAAGCAATAAATAAAGTTCAACGACCTTCGTTATAAAAAAAATATATTTCTTTCCAAGATATACTCATAATGTTTATTTATGAGAGAGAGAAAAAAATACTTTAACATTAAAAATACCTGTAAGTTTTTTTACTTAAATTGGGCACTAACGAGGTTCACATATTTTAATATTTTTATTTTATAATTTATTTTACATAGAGTACCTTTTAGCTTATGTTTTAATCTTTATAATATCTAAAACTAGTAACCCGCCCCGGCTTCGCACGGGTTCTATGTAGATACTAATGTTGTGTCAGTGTGGAGTGATTAATAACCCTTATGATTAGACTATACTACAGGATGTCTTTATATACAATTTTTACAGCTGACAGATATCGTATCCATCTAAATAGCTTTCAAAACTCCACATAATTTGTATATATTTTTTTTAAACATTAAAGTGGTCAAAGAGAGCTCATATACCATCGCTGACTTTTTTGTAGTAGTCCTAATAAAGAAGAACAATTCCATCATAAACTATTTTGTTATATAAAGCATAAGACAGCATTTTCGATGAAAGCTCTCAGTCGGCTTAGTGTCTTCCGACATCTTGAACAATTAGCGTTATATGTCAACAAATTGACACATAACAAACCGCTATGTTTTTACTATTAAATACTGATATTTATTAAGTATTTATTTCCTGTACAAAAAGAAGGTTGAAAAGCTAAATTTTAAATATTAATTTAATAGGTAACTCTATTAATAAACACATAACAATATAAAATAATACATATAAACCTTTTTCTTGAATCACTCTATCTATTGATGAAAACTGCATTAAAATCCGTTGCGTAGTTTAAAAGATCTAAGGGGACAGAAGGACAGACGGCGGGAAGCAACTTTGTTTCATAGTATGTAACAGTTTTAACTGTGGGAGAGTGGCCGGCTCGAACGAAGTAATACCACGGCCTCACAGAAAACCGGTAGTTTCATTGCTTTTCGCCAAGTGAGTGAGGTTACTGGAGCCACTAACCCTTTCCTCCCCCCTCCCCTTATTCCACCCTTACTTTTAGTAGGGACTAAAAGTAAAAAAAAATAACAGTAAAAAACATGTCATGCTAATCTAAATTATGTTGTAAAAATAATTGTGTATACCATGAAGAAAAATCAAATCAAATGTGTGTACAAATTAACTTAAACATGGTTAGTAATGACACTTATTAATTATAATAATTAAATAATTTGTTCTATTTAGGCCAAAATAATTCATTGGACTATAATTCAATTAAATTAAACATAAAAAGGGGGTCAACGTTGAATCAAATCAGGCATTTTTGCTTTTTTGGTAGGTATGTTATTTACGATGAGAGAAGATTGTTAAATCTAAGTTTTCGACTTCGGCAGAGGACCGGGTCATTGGCAAAAATGAAGAAAATCTCGATTATTTTTTTGCCTTTTTACGGTTTTTTATCGATTCTGATCCGGGACGGAATGTTATGCGCTGCTGCTGCTGTACCGTTCAACCTATGATCATTAAATTTTGCCTCCACGTTGCCAGAAGGTAGAAAAAAATGTTCCATCGTGATTGACCACCGTGACGTCAGACATCCAAGTCACATTTTTTTCTTTGACTCATGAATTTACATACATACCCACGCCCAAGCTACACCTGCTACAACACACTTAATGTAAACTTTAGAGAGTCACCAGTTCTTGAGCACTAAAATTAAAAAAAGTCATAAAATTATTATATAAATGTGACATTATGTTATAAAAAGTGGTTTATTTTACGCTGTCTGGCCGTGTCAGACTCGTTGTCGGATGTGAAATATACCGGTTATTTAAAGGATGAGCATTTTCGCCAATTTGTTGGGTCTGAGGCCTGAAGAAGTCTTTCCTTATTTTGATCAATTTCCAATTGTAAAAGTGTAGTAGTAAGGTAAACAAACATTTAATAATAAGGTATTGATTCGTTCTAGTTTTAAATTAAATAATTACGAAAACGCATTTACTTTCTTTACATGATACACATAACAATAAAGCATTAACTCTATCTGCTTACCACATATTTATACAGTAATAGTTATATTGTAAAAATGTAGCTTTCGAACTACAAGAATTTACTTATGTAACAAATAATTCTTTCAAAAAAAAAAACCGACTTCAAAACAAAAACTATTCCATAAAAGACTTATATATGGTTTTCTCATGGATGGCATTGTCAGAACTGGACCAAATTGAAATGGGACCACACGGGAAGCACCAGCTTTCAAATAAAAAAAAATCATCAAAATCGGTTCACCCAGTCGAAAGTTCTGAGGTAACAAACATAAAAAAAACATACAGTCGAATTGAGAACCTCTTCCTTTTTTGAAGTCGGTTAAAAAAGAAATATGACTAGTAACATAATGGGGAATAATATAAGCGTTAGAATAAGGCATTTTTTCGGGAGTGGGTCCATGAAGGTGACGCATTAGATGGGATTTAAATGGGGGCAGCCACTTCTGTCACTTTATTTCTAAACACTCAGTGCCAACAAGCATCCATTTACATGAATCTGACCTTAATCAACTGATTATTTTATATGTGATCAGTTAGTGTCAATTGACTCTTATATAACCCGCCAACGAGCATGATGCATAGATCAAAAGACAAACAACAAGAGAAAAATAATAAATACAAAGATAATATAAAATTTCGTAGTGCTACCGGAACCAATTGTTTCGGATACACGTGAAAACAGAACATCTAATTATTTTAACAACAATAACTACGACATTAATTTGGTAGTAATTCAATTTTTGATTGTGTAAGAGTGATCTACATATATCATCTACAAAATAATGTTTATTATGGAAATTTAAAAAAAAATGAGTCATCCAACATGTTGGCTTCAAGTTGCTCGACGAAATCCTTTCTCTTATACAACTGCGCACGCGAATAGCTTTCACGAGCCGAGTATATCTTACATATTTCTGTCTTGACCACGACAATGAACATGGAGGTTAGATCTTTAAGATATCATTAAAACAGTCTAGTTAATTAAAGAAATGTTTCAAGGGTTTTTTAATGAGAACTATTAATATAGAAAGTTGTGATGTTTACGCTTTCTATAGAACCGACAATTTTCTAAGTACTTTTATATAAATACATATTATATTTATGTATGTATATGTATAACAGTATACATATAAATTGTTAAAGTCTTATTGAAAATTTAAAACACAGCTATTCAATGACGTTTTTATACATATATTATAAACACCATCGAAATAGATATATACATAAATATGTAGATACCTTCTTTGTAAATAAAAATCTATCACACAAGAATAATTTTGTGTTAAAAAATGCTTTTAAAAATTAACGAATTATTTTTACGAGTTAACATACGTACATACATACAATCACGCCTGTATCCCCGAAGGCATAGGTAGAGGTGATTATACACCCACATTTTGCCACCTAACATTTGGTCCCACTCATGTATTAGAGGGCAAGTCTGTTGCCGCCAACCGGCCACTTTGGGACTTAACGGTGGGAAAATTGGGAGTATATTCAAAGGGAAAGGTAGGCAAGAAGGGAAGGCAATGAAAGGGAAAGGATATTGCTTATACGCATGGATTGGGACAGTAAACAATAGCTCGAGGGTGTCGCATACCTGTAACTCGAAGTGTTTGTTGTCAGCAAGTCTTAGCCCTCTGACTACATACTACAGAAACTACTGCCAGAACATATATATATATATAAAATTTACAAATCATTCGTTTATGGTTATGTTGAGTGCAAATACATATAAGACGTTCCGGCCGGTAGGCGTGGAAATAATGTTTGTTGTCTCACTGCTATTTGCTTAGTGAGATGCATATATTATTACGAATTAACGAAACATTTTAAGACTATTAAGTACTAGAGTTTCTGTACTCTGACTGATGAGATATTAGGAAAAAAGAAACTATTCGTTTACAAGTTATGACCGTTTTCAATTTGAAATTTGAAACCTGTATGTAAATATGTGAGGAGAATTCTTTGTACGTATTTTTTAAGCAAACGCACACAGACAGGAATGAAATTTGGAATAAGTTTATATGTAGAAGAAGTGCAGACGGGGTCCTGACTACGTCGTAACAGAGTAGGTTAGCACATTACGAGGTTAAGTAATACTAGCCAGATCAGTCTCAGGATGGGTGATCATTCTTAACACATCGAGGAGGGATGGAGGGGTCTCCGTGCTTCGGAGAGCACGTTAAGCAGTCGGTCCCGGTTGCCATACAAACATCTGTGGCATTCATTCCGGTAGTTGGAGCCCTAAAAAGTCCGACAACCTGGTCTAACTACAGAACTTCGAAATCGCTTAGTACTTGGGTTGTGGAGGTCTGATGGCAGTCGCTTCACCTAAAATATCGAAGTTCAGCCGTATCGTAGTTAGACTGAAAGCCGACCCAAACTTAGTTAAGAAAAGGCGCGGAGGATGATGTAGAAAAAATGCAGAAAGTTAAAAAATAGGGGTACAGTACGGATTGTGACCTATCGTGGTACGTTAGTCTGTACAATGAGTGATGAATGAGTTGTAGTTATACTGTTCAAAGGAAAAAAACAGGTATTAAAAACCACAAAAGTGAGATAAAATAGTTTATTCTCAGTTCTGTGTTCAAAACAGTTGAAATTAGACCGCCAGGCGACCTCTAGGACCTATAATATAAAGAAAATATAATATATTATAAAGATCATTTCTTGTACCCCTTTTAAAGCAAATATCGCAGACCGACGACTGAATAATTTGGAATAATTAAAGTTTGTAAATCGAAGAAGTGCACAAAACTAAAATGTTTAATAAATGTGTGTTACAAATTTTAAAAGTATGCGAAAACGGCTACAAAAACTACTGGTGTCTAGTTTAATATATTTATGTTGACCTAACATGGTACATAAAGTTTATTTTTTGAAATATTGATGAAATTTATCCCACAGGAATCGTACATTTTCCGGGATAAAAATCAATCCATCTATCAGGTGACCCGTCTGCTCGTTTGTACATAATATTAAAAAAAAACTCTGTGCCGAAATTCATCAGATCATTGCAACCGTGTTTGCGTGAAACAGTAACAAACATCCATCCATCTATCCATCCATCCTCACAAACTTTCGCCTTTATTATATTAGTACGATTAAGTTATGATCAATGCCGTGTTATGAATGGACTGCGTGTACATTTCCTTTTTGCTGTTATATAACGAATTGCGAACACTGGGCCATTGATTTGCTTACCTACCGCTTTTATAATGGGTAAATATAAGGTGGAATACTACACGCACTAGTATTAAAAAAAAGCAGTGCATATAGTTTTTGTACGAACCTGCACGCGGTGATACAAAAAGTTCTTTAAACTTGGCTTAGAAATAAAATAAAAATTACAGTAAAAAGTAATACCTATGTTGTAAAAACCGTTTTTATCATTATCGTGAAGTTGGTAACTTTTTTTGAAAAACTAAAATGTTGACTAGCTAACTTCAGGGTGTCGGTTTTTTGTGACGGTGTGCGCGCGCATCGTAAAAAATTAATCACATAATTTTTCCCTAACGTGCCCAAAGAAGTATAACTTCAATAATCGAGGATTTTTTGTTCTTTACATTTTAAGAACAAAAAAATAAGTAACTCACATTCAGCAAAAACATACTTTAGCACCATCTAGGTTCTTTCCATACGAACTACTAAAATACATAAATATATATAAATTTTACGCACTGATACATACAATTTCCTATAATCAATCAGTGGGCTGCGGATTGGCAAGCATGATCCCCTAGCCTGGAAGAAGAATCCATACTTGGTATTGGAGGGAAAAATACTGGAAGCTTAAAAGTTGACTGATGATTGCACGGACAGTGCAATGGTAAAAGTGGTCGCCTCACCGCTACGCCACGCGAGTGTTGTGTCCTCGATTACCACACGGGACAAAACATTTGTGTGATCCACAAGTAGTCGTCTTGAGTCTGGTTCGTTGTTTGAATGTTTGTAAACCCCTCCGTGACACATTCGCATTATTCCTAGTGCAGGATCTTTATAAATTTTTATTTATTTTTTACTATATTTTCTGTTCGCTAAATTTCATACAGAATTTAATTTTCGCTACAACTCGACAATAAAAAGCAAATTATATAAATATGCTTAGACTACTCACATAAAACTAAATAACAGTGTAGTGAATGAACGTACGCCTCAAAAAGGAAATCACATCGAACGTATTATTACATTGATGATAATTGACAGATGTAAGAATATTGCGAGCACACTTATTAAAAGTGAATGTGGTATGTCCGTATCTATACTAAATATACTACCTAATATTATAAAGCTGAAGAGTTTGTTTGTTTGGTTGAACGCGCTAATCTCAGGAACTACTAGTTCTAATTGAAAAAATCTTTTAGTTTTAAATAGCCCATTTATCGAGTAAGGCGATAGGCTATATAACATCCCGCTACAACCAATAGGAGCGGAGCAGTGACCATAAACGCACGTGAAACTGCGGGGACAGCTAGTAGGTTATATAGTTAGAATGTGTAGATAGTATATGAATGTGAAAACAATCAGTATCGAAAGGCTTTCCACTTCTCAATTAAAATAGAGAAAAGTAAAGTTAAGAACTTAAATGATAATAATTCTAAATAAAACAATGTTCCTCTGAGTTTTTTTTTTTTTTTTTTTTTTATCGTGTGGAAACCCCCACGGGTCATCACCTCACCGGAGCTAACGGTAAAGTGGTATGTCGGAATCGAACCGACTAAAACCACACGGTGTTCCGTCACAAGTGGGTCTATTGCAGGGGAACCCGGGTATACCCTAGGAAGGAGTCCTCCGGGAACCTCCCTCTGAGTTTAGTGCGTGATATTTTTTTATGCATTCGATAAGTACAGTCTAAAACATGAACTAAAAGTTCAGATCTTACTCAAACTATTATTTAAAAAAATACCGTATCTATAAAATCTTCCTCACCACATTCGGTCTCTAGCGCACGTGTTTCAAATAACCTACAACGCGAAATATCGATCTGTCAATGATGGGCTCCACTGTAATAAAACTTTCATCAATATCGAATAAATCTTTCTAGCGTTGTTATGGTACATTATAATTATGAATGAAAGTGTGACTTACATGAAACGTAAAATACTCGATTATTATAAGGGTTACTCTTTTCGATGAACACATTAACAATGTGGTATCTAAAGCTTCCAAAGCACTGGGCTATGTAATGAGAATATCAACAGATAACTGGAGACCTGGATTAACGCACAGGCTACTTTTTATCCCGATATTCAAACGGGATCGGGACTTACGCGGGTGAAACCGCGTGGCACTGCTAGTTTCCAATATATGCTTCTCAAAATCTGGAATTCATTCTGAAACATCTACATACACCGCGTTGAGAATATACAAAGAAGATGTATGAGGTACATACAATATCGCTCTCAATGTTACCTACCCACTTCCTTTACATGAGAGAAGGAACATTGCGGATCTGACATTCATATTCAATAGTTGACACGGTTCAATCTACACTCCTGAGCTAGTGAACAAAATTGGTCTACGTGTTCCATCGGCGTATTTACACAATTTTGGACTGTTACATGTTCCCGAGGTTAAAACCACTTACAGGCAGAACTCATACTTGCCGAGCGCTGCTCGCTTATACAACGACACGATCCGGAAAACTGTTTTCAACGTTTTTAATACTAACACTGCCATGTTAAAAAGGACCTTATGCTACAACTTTTTCATGATATTTGATGATTAACCTACTTAGAAAATATGAATTTATGCTGTCTTCCACTTTCTTTTCTTTATTTTAATGGCATTATTTCTAATTGTGAAAACTTTTAAATGGCCATCGTTTTGTTAATATCATCATATTTCACCTTATATTCTAGCTGTAAGTTTTCCGAACATACATAAAATAAAATAAAATAAGAGTGAAATGCTTACTCTTAGTAATTCACCAAATAAATAACAAAAATAAAATACAAAAAAAAAAAAAACATATCGAAATTTTGAAAAATAAATGTGTGTGTGAATGTGTGTGCAGTACTTACAGAATATTATGTGTAAAAAAATGTAAAGAGATACTTGTAATGGTTTTTTTTTAACTAATCAATCAATCAATTAGCCTATTCTAGTCCACTGCTGGACATAGGCCTCTCCCAATGTGCGCCATAGTACTCGGTCCTCCGCTTTCCGCATCCAGTCCCTCCCAGGTACCTTCCTCAGGTCGTCGTTCCATCTGGCTGGGGGGCGTCCTACCTTCCGTTTACCGATTCGCGGTCTCCACTCTAAGATCCGCTTGCTCCATCGGCCATCGGTCCTTCGGCATACGTGGCCAGCCCATTGCCACTTAAGCGTGCTTATTCTCCGAGCTATGTCGGTAACTTTAGTTCTTTGTCGGATGACCTCATTTCGAATTTTATCCTGTAAAGAGACTCCAAGCATAGCTCGCTCCATGGCCCGCTGCACGGCTTTTAGTTTGTGGACTAGCCCCAATAGTTTGCTTTTAACCAATAGCAATGGAATAATACCATTAAATATAGTCAGTGAGTTATGTACCTATATACAAATGATTGAATAAAATGTTTCTTGTTCCAATTTTAGAGTTCTGTACCAACGGGACCCTATTAGGGTGCAAGGACTCATGCTCACAGTTTGCATTACATAGTACTAAATCTTGTACGATGGTGCGAGTCCGACTCGTACTTGGCCGGTTTTTGAATTATAGTAGATTTTTTAAATTAAGGTCAATTGGTGGTTAAATTTCGACAGTAATTCGTTGATTGAATGTTTTGTTTTATACCATTGACCAGTATCATTTGAACTGTCATTCTATAGACTTACCGTGCGATGGTAGGTCAACATATTCAGTTATATATTCACCTGTCATGGTCTCCTGTAGCTTTGTATAGCCATATTCCCATAATTTTAAAATTTACATATTGATTAAAAATTTTAGCTTTCTGCACATTCCTCCGTGCGCGAAATTTGCTTAATAGGGCACATAGAATTCTCTTCACGTATTTATATATAAATACTAGCTTCCCGGCCTCACGACACCCGTAAGCAATACAAAAAATGAAAAAAAAATATAAAGTTGGAACAAATTGCGCACATTGTGCAAAATTTTATTAAAATCGGTTCATTAGTTTAGGAGATCATCGTAAATAAATAGAACAAGTAAATATGCTGATCTATTTATTGCTAACACTGGTAATGGACCATGCAATATATTTCTATATGTCTTCTATCAATCGCTTAACAGAACGGTACTAGACGCGTAACACTTCTATTCGATTGCAATTCAAATCGATTCATTTAAAGTAATATCGATGTCGCACGAAAGTTGTGTCGAATAATCGCATGATATGTATTCGTTCTACGAATGTCAATACGTGAGAGAAAATTCTTTTAGTGATGTAATTAGGCTTTTGTGGGGCTTTCGATTTCTTAGATTTTTTGTCGAGTAAATTAGTTACGGTAACTAGATAAAGATGACTAATTCGTCATGAGTATAACAATTTTGTAATACGAGTAATGAATAAAACTTTCCGAGTGCGAGTCGGACTCGCACACGAAAGGTTCCGTACCACACCGAACACAGGCGCCGAAAAAGTCACATTTCTTGTTATTTTATCTCTTACTATTTTGTTGTTATTACCCGCTCAATGAAAATTTCAACTGTGGACCTATTACGGTACATAAGATACAGCCCGCTGATAGACAGACAAACAGACAGCCTGTTCCGGATGTCTTAATAAAAGCTGTTCCCGGATCTCTCCTATTTAAGGCGCAGTACGGCTCACCGTGTGGTTTTAGTCGGTTCGATTCCGACACACCGCCCCACCGAAAAACCCCGGTGGGGTGACGGCCCGAAAGGGTTTCCATACGCACAAAAAAAGGCTTAGTAATAGGTTAATGGTACCTTTTGGGTACGGAACCCTACAAACGGAAAGCACAAAACAAGAACATTGAATCACATAGGATCGAGGATTCCAGTTAGAGAATTTTGCACAACAACAGCCATCGCGATGTCAAGGGGTCCCTTTCCTATATAACAGAAGGTTTTAGGCATAAGGTGTTTAGTTCTATAACCAGTTAGCCACGAATCATCATCATCTCATTATCATCAATTTTGTATAGAGCTTTAGCTTGTTTTATTTTAAAGCCGGCCGCCTGCATGATGGCAACTCTCCTTGGGGGACACCGCAAGCTCGAAGAGGCCGGGGTCACTCAACCGTATATCCGTCCTGTGATTGGAAAGGCCCCTAGGACATCGCCCCCACATTTAAATGGTTTTCCATTGAGAATGTTTCTATAATTAATAAATACTAGTAACTCGTCCCGGCTTCGCACGGGTAGCAGAGACATCTTCAACAATCATCAACATACTTCTATCAATTTACACAAAATCTAACAAATTATACACCTAAAACTTCCTCATGAATCACTCTGTCTAGTAGTGAAAACCGCATGAAAATCCGTTCAGTAGTTTTTCAGTTTACAGCGAACAGACACACGCGGCGGGGGGACTTTGTTTTATAATATGTAGTGATTTGAAAAAGGATACTAAAGGGCGCTGAAGTTGGTCACATGACTATGGCGTTAGAATAGATTATGAGGGTAAATAAATAAACCGTAGCACGATAATTTAAGGTATTGATGTATCGTATATTGAAGGTACTCTCAAAACATTGAAGTATGAAATACACAAATAAAAAGCCAGTACGCATAAAATTTTACCAGAAGCAAATTTACGGATGAAGTTAATGCGTAGGGGCGTCTTAGGTGAACAGAAACACTTTCGCTAAACATATCTTTTGCGTGCGTCAAGCCACAATTGCTTCAAATACGTAAAGTGAGAAGTGAGAAAGATTTAATTAAACAATTAAGTTATAATTTCTGTCATAATGAACGTTTATTAAATTACAGAGTCAGTAATTACAGAAATCTTTTTTTATTACGAGCTTGAATAATATTTTATGCCTTCTCAAAAACTGAGACAAGTATTCGACTTAATTAAAATGTAATGGTTCAAGCTTCCATAGGCTATCGTAATCGCCGAACTCTTAGATAGGCGGTAAGCGTCAATATATTTCCTTCTAATTAAAGATAGGCTTTAGCAGATGTCTGCTAGAAGTGAAGCCTCCGGTTTTTATTGCTAAATACGGCTGTTATAATAAATTTCCTGATCTAGGGACTCAGGATCACAATCAAAGTAGAATAAATATTACGTATCAATTCATGATAAACTAACCGGGCACTAAGTCGCGCATTTATAAGACTGCATTGGATTAGAAAGCTGTGAAGACTACAAACCACAGAATTAAAAATATTTCTGCTGAAACCTACCAGGCATAAATAACCACTTTTTTAGAAGACCACGGCCAAAAACCCATACCAGCATTTTGTTCTATTCTGAGCTGAGATGGTTTGAGAACGTGGAAAGAATAAGCCCGGAATGAATGCCGAATGGCCGCATTCGGCCGACCATCTAGATCATCAAGAAGTGTTAGATAACATATTATAATTTATCATGTTTTTGTTAAATGCCAACGGTTCCCACCAGTACATTAAAATCGTTCTAGTCCTTCTTAAGGTTGCCTGGAAGAGATTACTTCAAGCGATAAGGCCGCCAGGCTAGGCTACACTTATTATGTATCATATTTTCTGTAAAACTTGGTATACAAATAAAGTATTATCTATCTATCAAGGGCAGGTCAGAACTAATCAGAAGTACCCGAAACCGGCGGGGTTATATATGAAAGGTTTAATGAAAGTAGATGAAGCTTGTTAAGTATGTAAGGAAGGAAAAGCAAGTGGCAGACAGTTGTATTTGCCTACCCCGAAGCGAGAATGAGATCTGCTGATCAAAAGGCTCACCAACCAGAACTTAGTTAGGGTTGGTAGCGGAGAAATGGTGTCACGAAAACTTAGACTCTGGTTACCGCCTGCCATAAGGCAAAGTGTGCTAATTTGCCAACTTAATACTCTGCATTACCTATATATACAATCTCAGTATAATAAAACACAAAAGCTTATAATCAAGACTTAAATGGACCTGGATGAAGTGTCAAGAAATGGGATATGACAGTGTCCTATTTCTTTTTAAACATTTTCTTTGTATTTCTTTGTAAATAAGTAGCCACTTGCAGAGTCATAATGTTGCTAAAAATAACACAAACACAATAACTAATCTGATTAAGCGCTACAATACGGCGACAATCAGCGCCTGTCAATAGACACATGAGAATGTTGATGCGAATATACATACATATATCGTGTGTGGTTCATATGAATACATTAGCTGAGCTACATCAATTCCATACCGGTTGGGCCTAAAGCGAATTCGAAAGAAAAAAAATGTAACGGAATTGAAATAAGTGAAAAAATAGTTTAAATAAGATTTGATTTTTTCGCAATAAACTCTTTCAAAAGTATAAGATAACATAACGATAGTATTGCTTGTTATTTCTATAACAATATACTACAATGCGTCGTTTATTTATTGCTGAAAAATTTTAATAGTTTTTGTGGTTCCTTGATAATAAATATATGCATCTGACTTCACTAATAACCACCCACCAACCAACCCAAATAGATATATCTAACATATATTCAAGACATGGGTTACCCGTCACCCGCCAATTACAGTACAATATTATCCAGTCATAACACAGTCTTCCCCCAGTTAGTAACCCGTACCATATGTCACTGAAACTAGCAATTTAATACCACAATTGATTGCCGCAAGTACTCAAAGTAACATTTTCTACTTTGACCCTTAGCAGTTCTGTGTCAAACGTATTTATAAGTGGAAAACCCTTTACATTCCTACAATGGAGTTATAGAATTTTATCTCCACTAGTAGATGCTATCAGCAATAAGTCATGCTATATGCGACTTGTTTTTTTTTAACGGACTTCAAAAAGGAGAAGTTTCTTAAATCGAGTATTTTTTTTCTGTTTTTTATCCAATATCTTTGCCATTTGTAAACCGTTTTCAATCATTCTTTTTTTATTGAATTGATTGGGTTTTGTGTTAAGCTAATGGGATTTAGGGTTGCTCCCATTTGAATTTCAAGAAAACATTCGATGCCTAAAGGTGGAAAATTAAGTAATGATAAATACAGATTATTACAATTTATCATGATTTTGACGCATTGAAGTCAGTAATATACTTTTTTTACACATAGTTTAAACAAACAGTTACACGGCATGTCTGATAGTAAGTACTTGGCGGTGACTATAACCATTTTCAACTGTGTCATTTAACTCTGGCAACCCTGCTAATAGCCGAAAAAGCAGCAGTGCGCTGAAAGTGTTATCTAAGCGCGCGTAGTATCTCTTGTAGGTTGTATGTCCGCTCCAATTTGAGAGGTCGTCTCGACTCGACGAAATTAGTCATTAAAACAGTAAAAAATTTAGAACACGGGTGTAGCCAATTAAACCCTTAGTAATTAACTAGGTAGCGATACCGAGAGGTATTCATGTACCTCATCAAAACCACTTTTACTTTTTCGATTATAATTTGCACAACTCGTTTACTACACACGCATAATGAAAGTTGAATAATTCTATATGTTGGAGTTTAGGAAAAAAATGAAAAGCATTTTAGTGAAGTTTAAATCTAGGCGTTGCCTTTATTTTGTGTGTGCGTTTTCTCTTTAAGAGATCGTAATGACAGTACGTAAATAAACACAGCCTGGCTTAATGTAAAGTACGTTAATATTTCCTACCAGTTTCACTTGCGTCAAGCCAATGTATAGTCATTTCATCTTTCTAATACCACCACTTAATAAAATATACTTCGTATTTTTTACATTGGAAAGTCTGTGTCGAGGCGAGTCAGTCCAACCGTTGGGATAGTCAACTTATTAATTGTGACTCGTATCAATTTTTGGAAAGACTAACGCTAGTTTGGAGGTATTTATGTATTGAATTAATCCAAAGAAAATCTTTCTACTTTTGTGACCCCTGCACGCCCGGATCATCAACAGTCATCGCTCTTATCAAGTATGAGACAAAAAAAACAGTGTAAATCCATGAACTGCTCAAGGCTTTACACTATGTTTTTTTTTATTAAAGAGAAACAACAAACGGCTTCATTATCTAATATTAAAAATAAGATTTATCCTAAAATGTTAGGTCAAAGTCAAAATCTTTCTTCTTCTTCATCTTTATGTCACAATACAATAATCTGGAATGTATTTTTAAACGCTTGTGTTCATTCTAAGTGCGTGATAGTTATTTTAACAAGTCAATTTCATATCTAGAATACGTTAGTAAATTAAGATATTTCTACGATAGATCCTACTTACTTTCCTGTTTAAATATATACGTAAATATATGTATTTAGGTACTTCAATCCATGAGGACATAGGACTTATATTGGTTGTAAATATTCAGTGTGTATTAAAAAAAATGTTATATCCCTATGACAAAGATTTTTCACTGGTATGGATTAATTATACTAGACTTCTCGGCAACAGCCAGTTCGAGGTACAGGTCCTCCGTACAATATCCCTTTCCTTCCATTACCAACCTTTCCCTTCCAATATACTCCCAATTTTAATTTCCCAAAGTGCCCGGTTGACGGCCAATAAGGCTTGTCCCTATTACGTGAGTGGGACCAAATTATATTTGGGAAAAGTGGGGGTTTAATACTTTGTTTTTTAATTTACTTAGTCCTTTAGATTTCTTTTAATATTTACTCAAATTCAGCTTAAAGCTAGAAGCAAAATATAACTGGACATATTACTCACTGCTTTGTAAACCCTAACTAAATAACATATAGCTTGTATTTCATAGTACAAACTATACTTAGGGTCTGGAACACAGATAAACGGATGGAGTCCTTTGTATAATACGAATTGCATAGATAAAAAAAAATCAAATATTTACAGAAACCTTGACCGAACTCAATGACATACACGCTCCAATCCGCAAAATAAAAATAAAACATCTTCCATCACCCTGGCTTACGGCAGAAATTAAAATTTTACTAAATAAAAAAGCAACAGCCAAGACAAAATTTAAACGACGCCCAACTACGGACAACTGGGGAAAATATATCACATTGCGAAATCACTGCAATAAGGTGTGTAGGAATGCACAACGCCAACATATTCACTCCTCTGTAGAAAATGGAGACCCAGCCAAAGTATGGAGATTTCTTAAATCACTAGGAGTTGAAAAATCTCGACAAGATACAGTCCCTAAAGACCTAAATTTCGATCTACTGAATAGCCATTTCTCTGCTTCGTCCAACTTTGATAGGACTATTAAAGAAAACACATTAAAATATCTTTCCTCTCTTCCAGCTCCTATCTAGCTTTCGTATTTAGCCAATTCTCCGATTGTGGTGTTAAGAAGAGTATAGTGTCTATAAATTCCCGCGCAACTGGAAGTGATAATATTAGTCGTGACATGATCCTGCCAATCTTGGATGAAATTCTTCCTGTTCTTACTCACCTATTTAATTCTTCTATATCAAGTGGGAAACTTCCCGTGGCATGGAAAGAAGCGCAAGTAATTCCTTTACCAAAAAAACCTAACCCTACCAGCTTCTCTGACTATCGCCCTATATCCATCTTACCTTTCCTCTCCAAAGCTCTTGAACGCTTGGTGTACAACCAATTTAGCCTTTTCCTCTGTAACAACACCCTCTTAAATCCCCTTCAATCTGGTTTTCGTCCCGGTCATAGTACCACAACGGCATTGGCTCATGTTACGGATGATATAAGGTCGGGAATGGAAAATCGCAAATTGACGGTGTTAGCTCTACTTGATTTCAGTAACGCCTTCAACACCGTTGATTTTGATCTGTTGCTTGGGATAATGTGCTCTCTTAACATATCTCCAACGGCGATTGACTGGTTTTGTAACTACCTGTTAGGTCGCCCACAGCGCATCCGCATTGAAGACACCTTCTCTGCATGGTGCACTACCCCTGCTGGCGTACCACAGGGTGGCGTTCTATCTCCCTTGCTCTTTGCAGTTTTTATAAACTCTATTTCCAATAAACTTACTTCTTACCACCTTTATGCTGATGATTTGCAAATTTATACTCAAGCCTCTCCAGAAGAATTGTCAACAGCTATAGGTATTTTAAACATAGACCTAGAACAGATCTGTGTTTGGAGCAAGCAGCATGGCTTAAAAATGAATCCTGTAAAAACACAAGTGATTGTTGTTGGTACTTCTGGGATGAGAGCAAAAATAGATTGGACAAGTCTACCCCAGATTTGCTGCGATGGTGCTTTCATTCCCATTCAAGATACTGTCAAGAACCTTGGGATATACATCGACAAAGACCTATCCTGGAGTCCACAATTACAAGAAGTCAGTAGGAAACTTTTTGCTTCTGCAGGGCCCCTCAGAAGACTGCGTAACTTTCTTCCGGTTGCCACTAAGATTGCGCTCGCAGAATCACTCCTTCTTCCTATCCTTGATTATGCAGATGCCAGCTATCTAGATCTCACCGAGGACCAACTTGATAAGTTTGAGCGACTTCAAAATTTCTGCATCAGGTTCATCTTTGGATTACGCAAATATAACCACGTCTCTGAATATCGGATTAAGCTCAAGTGGTTACCCATACGCCTTCGCCGGAATACTCATATCCTTTCACTACTGTAGTCGTCTGAGAATCTTAGGTTAAAAATGCCGACACATACCACCAAGTTTATGGACAAATCTTTCACTGTAAAGGCTGTCCGCCTATGGAATGAGCTGCCACTGGCCATCAGACGTGCACAAACATTGACAAATTTTAAAAAACTAGTGAAAGGTCACTATATTTCTCTGTGAATCGTGACATACTTGGTACTATTATGTATTTATTATGTATCTCCGTATTTGTTATGCATTGTTTATGTGTTCATGAGTGTGTATGTATATATGCGTGTGTGTGTATGTATGTATTTGTGTACCGATCATGATATTCATTTGCAAACTATTAATATATGTTTATATTTTCTTTAATTAGTACTTATATATTATTTAATAATTATTACATTGGCTCCATGTACACTGCAGCCCTCTTTTCATGTTTGTTTCTCTATCCATCCAATGGTTGCCTGGAAGAGATCGCAAATTGCGATAAGGTCGCCAATTGTACATAGCATTAGCTAGTAAGTATCTAGATATAAGAAAATATTGTAATCTGCTCTGTGTACAATAAAGAGTATATCTATCTATCTAAACATACTAAGACATATCTTTTTGTATAAATCTTGTTTGAAATAAACAGAATAATGCAAATAAACTTACTACATTTGCGCTGAGCAGGAATCGAACCCGTGACTCCTAAAATTGCTGTTGAATGTACTACCACCGGCGCCGTTTGTTCCAAATACACATATTATTCAAGTTCGTGATGTTGGAAATGCACAAGTTTATTTCTTAAATATATCCTTATGTCAATCAAAGATGCCGGCATATTACATAACACGGTGTATGCTTACATAACACAGATAGTAGTAACAATATAAGGCTGTAATTGAAACATAAAATAACACGTTTTTAACATAAAATCGATAAACTTTTATGGGACCTGAATACCAACTACTTTAGTGTGTTACTGGAATTTTGGTGTTTTCGGTCGACGATCATTTTTATTTTTAAATGAAAGTTGTTGACTTAATATTATGTACACAAATCAATGACTTTGGGTCTACTTAAACTGCACCCTAGCTGCAAAATTGGAATTTTAAAACAAGTTTTTGAAGTTATTTGGAGAAAAGCTCTAGATTGCAATAGGACCATAAATCCTTTTGCCTCTATTTTATACCTATAGGTGTGTTATTAATAATAAAACAGTAGGTTGATAAACAATGAGTTCATTAAAAAAAAAATAGGGAATAAGAGCGACATACAGCCTAATTGTGTTCCTTAAATAAAATTTATGAAAACATTAATAAAAACACTACTCTTAACAGACATAAGTGCATCAGAACTATCAACTGTCAATCGGCGTGGAGTTCTTGACACGTATGTTGCACAGTCGGTTTGCATTTACTACTACATTACTATGAGTTAATTGTACTTAACCTGGATCCAAAATTACAATTTCACTGCAGATAGCTTGCAGCTAGCAACGTACTTACAACGTACCCTCTATAGCTATACGATAGATCTATTTGATCAACCTGCTCATTTTATACCCCTCCCAAGGAGTTCTGGAAAATCTTATCTTATCTATTATGTGCCATATAACTACGAGCAAAGTATCATTTTCTTCGACCACTGCCTATACGAGCTAATGTATAGAAGTCAATATTTCAAACTTATATTTTGCGATTCATTAGCTTTCTAAAAGATTGAATTCATTGACCGATTCATGTTGAGAATATATTATGTCACTGCAAGTTCCTATAACATATGTAATCTTAATATTATTAAATACATAATTTATGAATATATAAATCTTCTGCTCTTCCACACGGTAAATCAATAACATTATGGCACCTACGAAGACTACGTCATAGCTTTTTGTAACACACAATCGGTCCATCATCTAAAAGAGCTTACAGATTTGACTATGAATATAATTTATAATTTTATACTTTATGGTCAGATTTAGATAGATATACAACTCTTTAATAAACAGAAATGCATTCCTTTTTTACTTTTAAACCTATGTAGTTTTACAATTGCCGTCTTCATCGCGATTGGCAATCTCTTTCTATATTCAATTCTCTTCTCTAGGTTACTATTGGATGCAAAGATAGATTATGTAAGACATTAAAAAGGAGTGGCAGTGTTAATGATAATTTTAATTTTTCGTATCTACATCTTCGTGGGAGAGTCATGCTTCGGCACGTATGAGCCAGCTCGACCGGAGTGATACCACGGCCTCACATAAAACCGATAGTGAAACAATGCTTTCATTGCTTTTCGCCGAGTGAGTGAGGTTACCGGAGGCCCCAAGCCTTCCCTCTCCCCTCCGCTGGCTGGTAACACACTTGTGACTCTTGAGTTGCAGGTGCCCATGGGCGGCGGTAGTCATTTACGATCAGGCGACCCGTCTGTTCATTTGCCCCGTATATGATAAAAAAAAGTTCAAGCACAGTAGTAGCTTATAAAATATTATCCGGAATCTGCTCCGTATAAACCAACCATTTGTCGGTGGTATGATAATTTCAAACGCGGTCGTATAGGCACAAATGATTCTGAACGCTCTGGACGTCCAAATGAAGCAGTGACAAAACAAATCAACAAGTCCTGAAAATCGTGATAGAATATCTTAAGATAAAAGTGCACAAGATAGCTGAGATAGTGAAGGTTTCAACTGGTAGTGTTTTAACTATTTTATATCAAAATTTGGTCATGAAAAAGCTTTTTTCCAAATGGGTGCCGCGTTTGTAAACAATTTTATAGCTCAAAACCAACAACGTATCAATGATTCAGAGCGCTGTTTGGTACTGTTCAATAGAAATAAAAAATATTTTTTACGTTGGTATGTGACAATGGATGAACCATGGATTCACTATTTCACTCCGGAATCCAATCGGCAGTCACCAGAGTGGATAATCGCAGCAACGGAAGCTTATTTGCCATGCCAAAGATTAATCGTTCTACACACATGGAATAGAAAAGATAGAAAAACGTTGGAGGGACTGTATCGCAGTTGAAAAAGAGTACGTTGATGAATAAAAAAAAAATCATCAAATGTCTTTGTTTTTGTATTTAGTTTCGGTACCTATTGAACCACGTGTTACATATATTTACAGATAAACATTATAAATAAAAATGCATTTAACTGCACTAATCCTGATAGCCAAGAGCTTCACCAGTCAGTTACTCCAAAAATCCTCTATTACCAACTTTGTAAAATTATTCAGAGATTGGGCGCGTCTATTGGGCAGTGGCAATGCATTCCACAAACGTATAGCCTGCATTGCAAATGATTTGTCCATAAATTTCGTCAACTTTTCGCAAGCCAAATTTAAACGTAGTTCGAATGTTTTTTAATCGTTCAAGTTTATCAAGTTTGTCATTCTTGAGATCAGGATATCTGGCATCCAGGTAAAAAATTATATGAAGAAGTGATATTGTTTGCAATTTTTTTGGCAACAATAACGATTAAAAACGATTTAAAACTGCTAGACACCTAAACATACCCTACAGTTTCAAAGATTTTGTTATTCGAAAGATGATAAGTATACTTTAAGTGCAATAAAAACTATAACAAGCGTGTAATCTGAAGGCTCCTTAAGACAATTACCGCCAGACGCGCTCGAGACTGTTCCGAGCATAACGATCTGTGCGATCACTGACTTCAAATCACAGATTATTTTTTTATCTACACATTATGCAACTATTTCTCAGTCAGTTTAACAACAGTGGATATACATATGTATAACAGCCAAATCATCAAATAATTACGTACAGAAAGCTTTTTGTAGATAAAAATGTGAGAAACAACCACAATATTAATGTAATTTTTCTAAAACATTTGTGACTTTTATTCATTAGATACGCTTGCATCCTAAAAAGGCACACCATAGGGCACAATAGTATTAAACATCTACACTTTGTTAACTAAAATTTGGTCCCACTCACCTAATAAGGGGCAAGCCTATTGCCGTCAACCGGGCAATTTGGGAATTAAAGATTAGAAAATTGGCAGTACATTGAAACACGAAAGTAGGCAAGAAAGTAAGGCATCGAAAGGAAAGGGATATTGCCTGGCCTGAATTTCTAGTGGTTAGTGACCCTGACTGCTAAGCCAGAGGTTCGATTCTCACCCAAGACAAATAATTGTGTGAAGAGCATGATCATTTGTTCTGTGTCTGGGTGTCATTTATCTATAATATGTATGTATTTAGAAATATATAAGTATATTTATCAGCAGTCTGGTTACCACAGTACAGGGTCTGCCTAGCTTGGGATCAGACGGCTTAGACGGATGGATAGGGGAGTGTTAGGAATAGCTCGAGAGGGTCAGAATCCCATACCTGGAAATTGAACTAGCTTTTGCTAGGAAGTGGAAGCCCGCTAACATAATATATTAGATGTATTGTGTTAATCGCGATAATATTTAGAAGGTACGATAACTTTTCGATTTCGACCGAGTTGTACCGATCGTGGTCACGGATAGGCCATCTGCTAAATAGTCAGTAAAGTAACAGTAGTATCGAGTTACCAAGGCCCAAAAAGTCTCCCACCATCAGCTCAGCTTTCTTTTGAACTATTTCTACTCATTCATTTAGATCTAGTAACCCCAAATGCAAATATTGTTGTCATTGCTGCACTATGAATTAAGCATTTGTTTTTACATGACTAGGTCAAGTCCACAGGTCATCACAAGTCTCATCATACTTGCATTCTTGCACATACGAGCATAACGCATAGATTAGCCGTCGACCTCCTTAGAAATTGAAAAGTGCGGCCAACCCCGTGATAACGTTTTAAGACCGACCGACAAGATTCACTGACCATAACGATCCTTTAAATGATATTAAGCAGAATATGAAAAAATACAGTGACCGGTATTTTTTTGTGTTCTTGGTATCCCCCTCGGGCCGGCAACCCACCAGGGTTATCGGTGGGGTGGTGTGTCAGAATCGAACCGAATAAAACCACACGGTGTATTGCGCCTAAAATAAGAGAAATCCGACACAGCTTTTGTTAAGACACCCAGACACCCCTTAACGCCTGCCCGCCAATGCGCAGGCAAAGACATGCGCAGACATATGGTGGGTGGAGGGGGAAACCCGCCCCGTCGGCATGAAGCGCTGGAAAGTGCGCCTCTGCCTACGGGTTCGCTGGCGGCGAATTAGGTCCGAATGCAAAATCAAAATCAAAACCATTTACTTCAATTAAACCAATAATAGTTATTTTTGAATTGTCAGGAGTAGGAGTCAGTCAGACTAAGTCAGTCATGAACCTAGTTGCCTGTTCCAATATGTAGATCCTATGGAGAAGAACAGGCAAGAAACTCCAAGGACACTCTTTTTCAAAAAGCGAAAATGAAATGTGAGGACAATGTAACATACCTATTATTGTAAAATATAAATAGACGCGCTGATTACTACTACTATTTAAGCAATAGAAGGCCGGAGATGACCAGCCCCGACCAATGGCACCCGTTCACGAGCATGACGCACACGCCAGCTATCGTACAGATCAACCATATTGAAGGGAAGAAAACGACCCGAAATATACGCCACCATCGGCAGGACTTCTAGGCGAGATCATCCGCAGATCATTCTCCCGGACCCGTTCCGCCTCCTCCTTGTTGAGATGACTTCCTCACAGAAAGTTGCGACCGCAGTAAAATTCCTGTCGCTACCGGCCATGGAGCGACAGTGACCAATACTAGTGTAAGGTTATTAGAGATTAGCTTGTCTCCGGTTTCGCTCACGTTAATGTACTAGAGGACAGTTTTTTTTCTGTATAAAAGGTAACTTATGTCCTTTTCTGTGGCCCTGACAACGTCTGTACAAAATGTCATGATGAACGATTGCATATATATGTGTATTGATAGAAATACCAGATCTCTTGCTGACCTAGAAAGACATGTGAATTATGCACCCCTGCGAGAACGCAATGGAATATGCACATTTGAATAAGATCAAAAGTCCTAGCGAGAGAATATTCCCATAAAAATACAATAATACTTTCTTCTTTTCCGTGATTTTACTGAATGAAAACAGAGTTACGTCACGTCAAATTAAACTTCGCGTGTGAAGTTTTAGGTGAAGCGTAAAGGTATCATTTGTAGATATAAATAGAAGTATCTATTATGTTGTTGGAAGATATTATTAGAGGCTAGTTATGAACGAATGAGGAAATTGGATTGAACCACGAACATAATGATATATAATTTCAGTTGTGGACCCTAGGCAAGGCGGAATTCTGATTGAATTGAAGCCGACTGGTGACACGCATAAAAGATTGGTTCTATAGCATTACTAGCGTGTGTCTTCTTTGTTATTTGCTACAGGATATCATAATAATATATTAACTTTTAAAAAAAGGATTAATCGACATCAATTGTCGTAAAGATGAAGAATAGATATATTCTATTGAATATCATCTTTACGAGAATTGAAAATACTTCGAGATGAAGAATACTTCATCCCTTCATTTTTCACCCTTAGATTAGGAATATTTTTTTCAAATTTAAATAGCATCAATCTTGAGTATGACCTAAATTTGCGGAGATATCACGTAACAAACACACGAAAAAAAATCTGTCGAATTGAGTACCTACTCCTTTTTAAAGTCGGTTAAAAACTATATTTGACGAATTCTAATATTGATATTGCGAGTGTTTAACAACGGTACCCGCTTACCACCAGGCAAGTAGCATGCGTGTCCGGTAACTTATTCATATAAAAGATTATGTTAAATAACATTTATGTATCGTATCACTTAATTATTACTACACGGGATGTGAATGAATTTCAACATGTTCGCAGGAGTCTCTTAATCTCACGTTTAATCGCTCAGGGCTTTTAATGAACATGAGGTCAAGTTTAGTATGGAAAGTGACGTCCTTTCAAGATAAAAAGTCTTCCAACCAGGCTTGGTGATTGTATGTGGATTAAATTTTCCCTTGGTATTGGATACGTCCATAGGATATTTTAACTGCTTAAAATCACGCAGACCATACTTAGGTAAATATGTATAAGTATGTACGTACTAGAATTAACGCGTTCACGTACTACGTAGTTATTACATATTTTTGAATTGCCGGACGTTTCGACCAGGTTGCACTGGCCGTGGTCCCAATTTTTTTTTTTTATATAAGACAACTCCCGCATTAGGAATGACTACTCTTGTGTCCCGGGGACTTTACAAATAATACAAACAACGGACACAAAGAACACCCAGACTCGGGTGGGAATCAAACCCGTCGTGGGTTTGATTCCCACCTCCACCTCCTATGGCGTAGCAGTCATAGGTCGTGGGTGTAATGCCTGTAGTGATCGCCTTAATTCCCGTGAACATAATTGGATATCTTACACACAATACGTTAATACACACTTGTAAATAAGTATAAGTACCTAGGTATGGTCTGCGTCAACTTATTTATTATTTGGCGACTTTCACATCAGCAAAACATATTTCAACATCATCTAACGAAAACGAGCAGAACTACGTAGTAACTACTAATCCTGCATCGCGCAGTTAAAGCTCTCGCGCCGATTAGTATATATACAACTTCCCGACATCAACCGTTGGACCTGGGAACCCATCGAGGAATTTGGGCTGACCACTTGAAATTTGCCCACTTGGTGGGTATTGCTCCCCTCCCCCATCCAGATCCAACCATAATGATCCGGAGGCGGTTGAAACGGCCCCCTCGGGCGCTTATGTCAGCTTAAGCGGGGCTCCCCCACAGGACAGTGACGAAAAACCGCCGGGCCCCTCTTCGGAGGGACGTCCGGCGCACCAGGCTCAAGGTTGGCGACCCAACCCTAGCCACCGGCTCACTGTGGTGAGCTGCGGTGAAAACAACTATAAGGAGCCTGGCGCTCCCAATAGTTTTCCCACCCCTCATCTACAGGGGTGAGAAGATTACCTCGTTACGTTAACCGTTGGTCCGCGATCCACCAGGCATGATTACCTCGACTTGTCAAAGGATCCTCCCTTTGTGTTGGAAGGACATAACACCCACTCCTAGACAATTGTAAAGGAAATCAAAAACTACTTACAAAATTTCAATAAATAGTCTACTTTTTCTCACTTTCACTATTGTGCATAACAGTACAACTTATCACCTAAACAAGTTCAACCATCTAGCTAGGTACAGCTAGGTGGGTAGTATTGTACCAATGAGCCCTTGCAATTCTATTCACCTACTTAATTAACATAGTGCCGGTCTATTTAAATATTGATGTTCTAATGGCGCCGCGTTGCATCCGCCTTCCGCTGTTTAAGCTGAATTTGTTTACCATCTGTAACGATAGTACATTTTTACACGACTACCCTTTTTTTCGTGGGAGAGCCATGCTTCGGCACGTATGGGCCGGCTCAACCGGAGTGATACCACGGCCTCACAGAGAGCCGGCAGTGAAGCAATGTTTGCATTGTTTTTCGCCGAGTGAGTGAGATTACCGGAGGCCCCAACCCTTCCCTCTCCCCCCCTTCACCTCTCCCTCCCAACCCCCTCTTCCCCTACTCCCACCTTAAAGGCCGGCAACGCACTTGTGACTCTTGAGTTGAAGGTGCTATTGGGCGGCAGTACGGCGCCCAATAGCACCTACCATCAGGTGACTCGCCTGCTCGTTTGCCCCCTATATCATAAAAAGGAGTGTTATGTTTTCAGGGTGCATGTGTATGAATGTGAGTGTGTTTATTCACCATAAAGATTTGGATGTATGGGGTATCGTTAGAATCCTTACATCACTACAGTGGGAGATCCATGCTTCGGCACGTATGGGCCGGCTCGATCGGAGTAATACCAAGGCATCACAGAAAACCGACAGTGAAGCAATGTTAGTGTTGCTTTTCGCCCTTCCCTCTCCCCCTCTTCCACTACTTCTACTTTAAAGGTTGGCAACGCACTTGTGACTCTTGAGTTGCAGGTGCCTATGGGCGGCTTTAGTCATTTACCATCAGGTGACCCGTCCGCTCGTTTGCTCCCTATAATATGGTTCATTTCCATATGATATAATTAGAAGTAGGTACGTGAAAATTTACTTCCAAGATTAAGTTACATTGTTAATTATTTACAAGTGAAGCTAATAGAAACCTGTCAAAAACCAAAGGCGAGGTGTATAAAACAGCCTGCTGTATCAGTTAACTGGTTGAGAAAACTCTACGGTAGCGAAACTTGGTCTACGAAAAATATTGATGAGCAAAACACGCACAACATACCACTGAAATGCGCATGCTATGTTGAGCAAATCGACTAACGCTCAAGGATAAAATTCGAAACTAGTATGTAATAGGAATGTTATAGAGCTCAGTAACCGTAACCGAAATAATCGGAAATAAAAATTTATCCGAAACCGTAACTGAATCAGAAATATTAGTTTTGAATAATATGACCGGTTTTTATTATTAGTAAATGGCTGAAACTGTTGCAAACTGTTGTTTTTGTGTATATTAATTTGGTTTTAAAATTTATAATTTACCACTTAAAAATTAATACCTATAATAATCACTTATAACGCTAATACTACTAAATGACAACCTATATGTATTTTCCTATTTTAATACTTAAAATCTAATATCCGTAAGTGAAACCATCTGAAACTATCGGATTATCCGAAATACTTTAATATCCGGTACCGTTTCCGAAACCGGTATAATATTATTCATACATCCGTATCCAGTTCTGAAATTTCATATCCGTAACATCCCTAGTATGTACCAGTACATAAAAGCTTACCGAAGCCAGGCTGATGTGTGGTAAAAAGTGCCTTTGCATGACGATACAAAAGCGAGGAAGAGGCAGACTGCTAACTTCTTGGATGATGACTGTTCACAAAGACATGAAGAAGTGCGGTCTATCTACTTACGATGTTTACCAGCGGAAAAAGTGAAGCTTTAAGATCAGGAAAGTCGACCCCGAGTAACGGGAAATAGCGAGATTAATCGATGAATTTCTTCAGAAGTCTATACAAGTATCTTTTAAAATAAATTTGATAAAATTACATTTATTTCCTGCCTAAAATAGGAATTAAAGTACGATACCGGATGTTATATAATGTATAGTATAAAATATGTAGTCACGCGAATATAAAGATTTGGAATATAAAGTTGAAACACCTGTCCGTTACGCAATATTAGAAAACAGACCAGTAAACGTATCATTGCTCTTGTAATAAGTAGTTTTGGCGATGATGTTTGATTCGACACTCGGCCGGGTACGTTCCGCTGGAAGAGTATCAA
The DNA here is from genome assembly GCA_963859945.1 of Euplagia quadripunctaria. Lineage (NCBI taxonomy): Eukaryota > Metazoa > Arthropoda > Insecta > Lepidoptera > Erebidae > Euplagia > Euplagia quadripunctaria. Next base: position 1,314,866 of record OY982582.1, read on the forward strand.
TTAACAGTTTGCTCTGACTGTTTAGAAACTGTAATAGATATTCTAGTTCTGATTTAAAATTTGTATTTTAATTATTTTTGAAATTCTATTCCTTACTGTTTCACTTTGTTTCACCCTTGACGGAGTTTTACCTGAAAATTTAAATATGTAATACTCCCGGTATCATAATATAATTTCCAAATTATCCTAGTATTTTCGTTGGCGGCTTGTAGTATGTATTGATTGAAGCTCGCTTCAAGATGTTACCATGTGCCAGGTCAGCGTCCAATACCTTAGCTTCTCACCAGCAAAAAATATCTTTTATTTAATTTTATCGACAAATTGATTAAAAGCACTTTTAAACACTCATTTAATTCACATTCCTTAACTGCATTTTTTTTGGCAGTGTACCTCAGTCGATCGCAGTGAGACGTTAGACATATTTATTGATATTAAACTCACCCTTCCCACAATCACGCACTATCACAAATTACAATCTAGTTTTATCTACAAACAAACGCACGCACGGACGCACTTATGCACATAAATGCACGCATGCACATACGCATGCACGCATGCATTCACACACGAACGCACGCACACCCTCAAGCACGCACGCACGCACTCGTGCACGCACGAATATAATCAATTTAATGGTGCGTTTAAAAATTTACTAAAGAAAGAACAGTTATTTCATGTATATACTAACGAAGGAAAACTATTCGGAATAGTTTTACTATATTTTTTCTATTAATAATGCTATCAAACATGTTTGTTCTACGATTAAATCCGGATTATAGGGCATAGCTAATAAACCATGATGATAGTAACAATACATAAGGTTATTCTCTCCAATTATATCAAATCATGTAACATCACCGATTGTCTTTGAAGAGGGTCGTGTGACAGCGTCAACAATTCTCATCATTTCTCTTGTTATTCTCAATACGGCAGCTTTGTCATGCTCTCCACAACTTATATGATGGAACTAAATGTAATCACGTGAATATATTCAGACCAAGCAAAAATATATACATTCATTACTATTATTATTACCTCCTGTACCATACCTGTGCCACAACAATGATAATATCATAACGTTTATTAATCGTAAATTTTCGTTAATATGTATTCCAGCTTGGAAAAACTGCAACAAAAAGATTTTGTTGCAAATAAATAGCGTCAGGTTAATTTAAATAATAGCTATTAAAAAACTAATGACACGAAGAAGTTATCTGCGATTCATCGCAACAGAGAAAATATTGGATCCTGAACGCAGTGGACGGAGTGCTGTATTGCAGATTGAACGAGACCTAGCTTCAGCAGCAGCATTGAGACATATTTGACAAGTTTTAGTTCCGTGACAAGGAAAAGGCTATGGAATGTGTTTTTATTGCTTCCAATAAAGTAAACCCTGTGCTTGTTACCTACTGTAAGGGTTATCGAACCTGTATTCCACCTTAGACCCAATCTATTTAAGACGAGTCCACATTTAAATAATGTGAAAATGAATTAATTGAGTGGCTCGTGGCTAAGTGGTAGGTTAACACATTATATAGTTAAGTAATACCAGCCAGCTCAGTCTTAGGATGGATGACATTACTTAACACATTGAGACCCCTCCGTGCCTTGGAGAGCACGTTAAGCCTTCGGTCCCGGTTGTTATACGAACATCTGTGACATACGTTAGGGGTAGTTAGACTCCTAAAAAGTTCGATAACCTGGTCTAATTACAGGGCTTCGATATCGCCTAGTACTTGGGTTGTGGATATCTGATGGCAGTCGCTTCACGTGGAGTTTGTACAGCTATTTATTACGCTCAGAGGAAACTATGCTTGATGATTACGCTTCTAGGGTTAGCTTTTATTGATTAATTATTCTTTTAATTCAAGTTCAAGTTTCTTTCGTAAAAGTAATGTACGTAACAAAAACCGAAATTAATTGTGATAATAACGTAACAGTTACCAAGTATAAAGTGACAGAATTGTTTAAAAAAAAAATATATATTTTGATAATAATATACCCGTTAAAGGAAAGTGTATTCGATACATATTATTATTATTTATATATGTATGTATGTAAGCATTTACAGTTTTTGTTAATCAGGTATACATAACTGCAGAATATATTAGAAAAAAAATTAAAAGAAGTTATGTTAAGTAGATACGATAGCATTAATTAAGATTTTTCAAATATATAAAATATTCATTGTCACTACATATTATAAAACAAAGTCCCCCGCCACGTCTGTCTGTCTGTTCGCGATAAACTCAAAACTACTGAACGGATTTGATCATGAGGTTTTCACCAATAGATAGAGCGATTGAGCGTTTAGGTGTATAATTTGTTAAGGTTTTGGGTAAATTGGTTGGAATATGTTGATAATTGTTGAAGATGTCTCTGCTACCCGGGCGAAACCGGGGCGGGTTGCTAGTAAGTTTTAAATCTGAATTCTAAAAATGCATATTATATGACCAACCGCTTGTGCCTGAGCCAAAAATACAGATCGGCTATCGTAATTTAATGAGTATAAACTGTATACTTTAATATAGTTATTTTAAGTAATACTAATATATATTTTATATTTAAAAAATCGTGTCAAGTTGTTTTTTTTTTTTAATTTTGAACACTGTGTCTAGTTGGCCCTAACTTGAGAGATAAGATAGTTTTTACCTCAATATACATATAGTCACAATATTTTTTTTCTTGCAAATTACCTAGCTACAGCAACATGTGGACGGGTACCTAGTATTATTATTTATTATATATATTAATAACATATATAACTGATATGTATGCGTGACTGATCCGAAACTAGGCAGAGCCTGTACCATGGTAACCAGACTTCTGATAAACATAATTATATATTAAAAACTGCATACATATTTTAGAAAAATTATACCCAGACACAGAACAAATGATCATGCTCATCACACAATTATTTGTCCTGGTTGGGAATCGAACCCACGACCTCTAGCTGAGCAGACAGGATAGTGATCAAGACTGTGATTCCCTTCCCCCGGTCGTGGGTCGGTAGGTCGTTGGTCTAGTGGTTAGTGAACCACTAGACCAACAGCCAGCCATATGAGAGGAACTGTAAGGAGAAGGATATATTATCTATACTGAAGAGTTTTTAGTTTGTGTGTTTGTTTGAACTTGCTAATCTCTGGAACACAATTTTCATTTTCACAAAATCATTGTAACATTTAATGATACGAAGTTTAGTAAGTACTTACATACTTTCTCGTTAGCCAAGCATTCATATTTACTACATATCTATCGGGTTCTACAATATCTAATAATGCCTTATTTTAGTATGTTATTTTTCCAATATTTACCCGGCATCGAACCGATTGCATGCAAGAATAACCGCCAAATTAATAATTTGATGTTTAGAATCATCATGCTACGCGCCTTTCTCAACTAAGTTGGGGTCGGCTTTTAGTCTAACTATAATACGGCCGAACTTGATATTTTACGAAGCGACTGCCATCAGACCTCCACAACCTAAATACTAGGCGATATCGAAGTTCTGTAGTTAGACCAGGGGGTCGGACTTTTTAGGGCTCCAACTACCCGTAACGAATGCCACAGATGTTCGTATGGCACCTGGGACCGACGACTTGATGCGCTCTCCGAGGCCCGAAAGGGGTCTCAATGTGTTAGGAATTGGTCGCCCTTCCTAAGACTGACCTGGCTAGAATTACTTAACGTTTCAATGTGCATACCTACTCGGTTACCACTTAGTCACGAGTTCTAATTTTTATTTAGAATATTACATTGAAATAATAAAATGAATAGGTTGCGTAAGACATAGATATGACTTCACAATCGGGATCAAACTATAAGCTAAGGAGAACAAGGTTAAATCAGATTAATATGGCTGGAAAAGTACCTCAAGCCTATTGAAGTTTGTAAACTAATATCGTACTAACTTTTAAACTATCGCGTTCAATGATATAATTTTGTATTTATACCGGAATTAACGCGATCACGACAAGGTATTACATACCTCTGAATTGGCTGACGTTTCGACCAGGTTGATCTGGCCGTGGTTACAGGTTGAATAGACCACAAATAAGAACTTTGATGATCTCTAAAAGTTTCAAATTAAATAACAAAGCAGTATACACGTACGTCTTGTGTACAGATTAAAACATTTTTTTAATTAGGTGCATAAAAATAATTATAAGATTGAGAGAAATTTAAATTATAACGATTTCTAATGAAAATAAAGAGTTCATTATTAATATCATCGTCACATTCTTATGTAACATTTACTATTCCTGACAATAAGTAATACCATGTCAACTTCAACTTTTGGTTTGTGGCTTTGTGGAGTTACCACAATTTTGCCAATGTCTAATCGACACTTCTAGCAAATACTGTTTTAAAACTGTGTTGTGTTTTTGTTGTTGAATAGGATCATCGGATCTCGGTAAGAATTAAGCTAGAGTTGACAGTATCATTTTTGCTCAGCACTTAGCATGTGCCTGTAAAAGTACACCAGGATTTATAAATGGTGAAAATATTAAGAATTGGAACCGAAAATCACATGGTAAGCGCCTTGCCAAATTTTAGCACGCGGAAGGGTAAATTCTTGGCGATAAATAAGTACGTGATAATTGTACATTGGAAGGACAAATAATATAAAAAATAATAAATAAAGATCTTGTAACCAATATTAGAATCTATGTGGAAGGTAGGATGTTGTCATTAAGGAAAATTGAGAAAAGGTACAATATCAATTTCATATTTTAGTTACGGAAACAGGAATACAAGAGAGATTAACATTACATTTAATCATCAAGAAGATAATGAAGATATCTGATGTAAACACACTTGACAAATCTTGATTTTCTTAAGTAGTATGAAATTACACAAATACTTCGCCGAGGACAAGTTGAAGGTCTCACACAAAGGCTCACAGAAATATCACCGTTGTCTTTTGTATCCCATCAGTCCATTGCTTATAAAAGTTACCTAATAAATATAATGTGACCTAGAAGATAGGTACATACTATTTCTTCTAATAAAATGTAGCTACGGTACCTATTATGGTAATTTTAGAAAACCTATTACGAAAGAAAAAGTAGTAAAAAATTATAAGTGCTTATTACACTACTTAAGCACTTAAAGTGTGTAAATTACATAATGTAGTACATTATGTTAGAATACTGAGGACGATTCCCAGGCCTAACAAAATCAAAGAACATACCTCATTTAAGCTTAACAACCATTATTTTCATACTGCTAAATAATTATATACATACATACATAACATAATGCATTAAAATATATGAATAAAATATGCAAAGATAAAAAGTATGTAAGTATCTTGATTTAAAAGTAACAAAGCTCATTTTAAGCAAAAAATTCTTGAAAGCCAATCATAACACGTCTAAGATCCTGTAATTAAAACGAATACTTACTCAAAATTTCAAATAATACATTAAATTCCTTAAAACCAATTAAAAATCTAACCCTACACACTAAAAAGTATTCCACATGCCGGCTCTATAACATTCGTAACACGTGCTGCGCCGGCGCAATTCGGCCAATACTCCGCGGTGGGGGTTTGCTGAATAAAACCGCTTTCTGACAGGTCCCTCACAGCATTTCACTTACCATCGTCAAGGAGTATAGGACCTCAAAGATGAAGACCTTCATAGTATTAATAGTGTGTGTGGTAGCAGTTACCTGCAAACCAACGAATTCCGATGATGATGTCATCGGTTCAGTTGTTGGAGTCGTCAAAAGTTGTGCTGAGCAAGATGTCTGGATGTGTCTCAAGGTGTGTTGTGTTGTGTTTAGTGTGAGCCTAATCTCCAAGTCAAATTACTAATTTCCTCATTTTCTTCACAAAATACTACTCCTTTGTGACATTCAGATAAAATTACGATATATTTATGTCATATTTTTATTTGTTCCATAGTAATTAACATCCTAAAAAAATCCAAGTTCAAATATTTCTTGTTTTTAACTTTGAGTCTTGAATGAAACTTAAATTACCCCGGAATTAACAATTTGTCTATTTAGTTAACTGACAATTATCTTTTTTTTCTCACAATTACTTTTACTGTTAACAATATTTGGTTTTGTAAATCTCAATCTACATAGGTTTGAAGTAATAACAAGTCTATCATCTTTATTAAACGCATCTAGCATCTGGCATGCTACAAATACGAACTACAAAAAGCTAATATTACATTAAAAAGACTGTGATGTGTTTTCAACTTAATACATCAATGATAATCTTTAAATTAAAAAATATTTACCCTTAACAATTTTTTAAGGTGGGCAACAATAATAAATATAAGACCTCGACACGTTTAAAACTAAAAATACAAAATTTTTATTTGAAATTGCATAAAAGTTAAATTCTTTTTACATTTCCTCAGGAAAAATCACTCCGATTCGTCGAAAATGCTGCCTCAAGTCGGGAACTGAAATTGACCGATGGTCTTACCCTCTACAATGTTGGAAGCACACGTTCTGCGAGGTCCTATGAGCCCCTTCCCGAAGACCCTCAAGCCAGGGACAACCAGGTGGAATCCAGACTAGTGGATGCAGCTGCTGATTTTATGGAAAACCATGTAATCCAGCTGCGTATGCCCAAAAGTACTGTTGAAGACATGAAGAGATCCCTCGAGGAAGGTGAGTTTATCGTTTATTTAACTCAAATATCATTTAAGTCATTGTGTATACCAATATTTTAAGACAAATAGTCTTTTCCAATGTACTTCAAAACCTAATACCGTCTAAATATTTATGTTCTTGCTAATCATCATCGCATTGTTTCAAAATTACCGTAAAGTCTCATAACTTCATGCCACTTAGATTAATAGAACTTTTACTAGTGATGTAAAAGCCTGAGAAATATTTTAATAACATAATTACCAACTAAACCGAACAATTAGCTGGAGAATTTTACTGCAAAACTTTTTAAACTGCTTAACACACTTTTCATGGTATGCTTCATATATATAAACAGAATATTTCCCACGGAAAAACATAATTATATACATACAACAACGGCCAGATTCATCACTTTAGAACCAGTATTTTTTATAACTACCATACTATTATCTTGAAATTCTTGTAAGTGATCAAATTACTTCAACAAGTGAAAGTATAATATGAGAATGGTTATTATGTTATTATGGGTATGGTTGTCAAAAGATGTACAATGGTATCTTGTTAAAAGGGCAGCAGATTTTCTCTCGAGGTCAATCAAAAACTCATTATCATTTTAAAACAAGAAGCTTAATAAGCGTACATGTTTTTATAAGTATGACCAAATAATTTCACGATTCATTGTGAGTTACTTAAAGTATGAGTACTCTGTTCTGCCAATTCGTTATACATATTATAAAACTGACTATGTTATGTAACTGATTCTTACATCGACACAAGTGCTTGATAAGTTCATTCGTTCAGAAAAGTAAGACTCTCACGATATGCAAGTCATCACTACAGAGAAAATAACACACAAAGCTGTCAGTTGTGTTAAACATTAAACTAGTCAAGACATAGACCCGTGTAATAGCGTCATAAAAGTAAAAAGTCGTTATATAAAACCTTGCAGTCATGTTCATATATAATTCCCAGCATAACTCTCGCCAAATAAATTAAAACACACCAATACCTGTTTAACGTGCTTGTGATTTTTAAAATAGAAAGTACGATCAAAAATTAATCAGGTGTTATACATGACAAGACGGAAATTAATACATAAACCATTCAAAACGTTTATGTTGCGAAAGAAAGAAAATTTGAAACGGACATCCGGAACACACCATGAGAAGCGAGAAAACGTCCAAACGAGTCGCAAGAGGGTTTCTCTAACCTATTAACAAGGTTGATTATCGTGGAAAGCGGCCGAACTGTTTCTGGTTTTTGCTAGATGGCCATAGTACACGCTCAGTATGTAGGCTCAACTAGTTCTGCAGTTCCGCTAAGACGGTCCGCGATCGAAATCTCTATCAAGAAACGAGTAAAAGTAACGCTCCAGGCATAATCTTGCCAACGAAATATGGATGTAGGCTCGAAGCTTTCGAATGAGTACCAGCCGAAACACTTTCTAGGTGAATGAGGTTATGTAAACTGGACATAACATGGAGAATTTTAATTTCAGTCAAGTGTTAAGGACATTGAATGTCAATGAAGTTTCTATGGTCGATTAACATTTGAACTTAAATAGTAAATTATCTAAACTGAGCACGACGCTATTTTAAATTCAAAACATATTGTTTACCTACAAACATCCTTTCCTATTTATTCGAATGCTAGTGCTGATAAATATCCACTAGAAAGTGCTATAAGATTATTAAACTTTATAGACTTTTGCTAATGATGACTAACATTGATACTGGATACTTAAACATAGTTGAAGATTGTTAAAGTTATTTTCAAAACTAATTGAAAGTTAATAATTTTCCAATCATTCAATAAATGTAAATGATACTTCTATACCTTAAGAGTGTTGTTATCATACCAAGTCGTTTTTGTTTTTTCAACTTAATTTCTTAAATTAGATTAGAGATTGCTCATAAAGGAAGTTGATTTCACTAAACCTAATGATTGTATAAGCTATAGGCCTATCTACATATATTAAACTACTTCCATCTATTTGTTGGTATGTACCTACACAACTTAACTTGATTTTTCTTCATATTTCTTCGTTTTCAGGCCGTGGCAAGAAGAAGAAGCTGAAGCAACTGTTGCCCATCCTCGCTCTTCTCCAGCTCAAGATTCAATCGCTCATCCCTCTGTTCCTCGGTATCATCGCCTTCGCTGCTATCAAGGGTCTAATGCTCGCTAAGGCCGCCCTTCTGGCTTCAGCGTTGGTCCTCCTCAAGAAACTTCTCTCCAAGGGCGAACACCATGAGAGCTACGAAGTCGTTGCTCACCCACACCATGAAGAGCATTTCAGCCACGGTGGTGGTGGTGGTGGCGGTGGCCACGGCGGTTGGGGCAGATCCGCATCGGATGCCCAAAACTTGGCCTACAGTGCCTACTCCAACTAATACCTAAGTTAATCTAAGACCCAAGGGCCGTGGTTAATCCTTATGTAGTATGGTTTGGACCTCAAAGTAACGATTTTAATTTATTATTTAATAATTTATTTAAATTATTTATTAATTGTTGAGTGACGAGTGAATCTTGTCTAGATTTTTCCATAAGCATCGCCGTGCTTCTTTGAATTATGTCTTTTTTATCTCACTACAATGTACCTGTTTATTATAAGTATAATTTATTTAGTACAGATGTGCCTACGATATCAATAGTTTTAATCATATTATTTTTGTTTACATTTGCCTGACTGTGAAGATATTGTGGAATGATATGTTTTTTTTTATCTAAGTATCAATTTTAATGTGTTCATTTTCTTCTAGTCGATATTTATCTATCTTTACTATATTTATCTTTATATCCTCGCTTTTGTAAATATGTTTCGTATTGACGTATATAAGTAAAATATTTTTTTTGCCTCTTCATGTATTGTTGTATTTTATCTATCTTATGTATTATATTATCATGTTATTATAATTATTGTAAATATGTATTTCTTAGGTGATGCATTTGTGTGTACAAATCTTTCTTTTTCTTGTAGCTGTTATAATTTATTATGAACCACCCAAATAAAATTAAATATAACAGTTGTTTTTTATATACGTTGTTTTTTTTACCCTATAACACAGACGAGATGAGGTATCAAGACACAAAATATCATGTACACACTTTGACATAATATTGCTAGTTATACAATTTCATAAGTTCTCGTTATTACCTAAATCTTATTTAATAAATAAATAACGGCATTCGTTTAGGCCAATTCCATTACTCAATATTCATTTTTGCACTTGGAGACTGATTTGCTCTCCAGTATTACAAATGGGTTTATAGTCACTAAATATGATGATAATGCGAAATGTGTGCAGGCCAGTCCAGCCCTAGAAGACCTTTCGCAAATCAAATAAGGCACGTGAAGGTCATAGCGGGGTTCACAATTAATAAAAGATTTAATAGATGTAAGTGAGGTAAGAGATTTATGCAGTGATCATAGAAAATGAAGCTCTATTGTCTCCAACTGTAACTTTATGCGGCTACGCCTCACCCCAAAAGAGTAGATATTGTATAGTTAGGCTCCCATGGGCACCGACTCTTGTATCCATTATCACAGCTGTTCGTAGCAGTCGAGACCAACAGGTTTACGTATTCTCAGACTCACGAACAGGCTAGGCTCTTTTAAACGGTCATCCACCTATAGACGCCGTCACTACATCACGACCTCCATCTTTTTCGACTCTCATTACATAATTCTTTTCAATTATACCTCTCAACAACTTTCAAACACGTTCCTCTCTCTAATTGAAATATATTTTACGAAAAACTCAACTAAAATGCATTCACTAATTAATTGGGCATTCATTGAATCAATTTACTTTCTACACAAAATTAAGATCTAATTAAATATGTATGCATTCATCATTATAATTTATATAAACAAGCTTCACGGTCTCATAGCTTTAAAGAGGCTTTACAAGCTAAGACACTATCACTAAACGCTTCCTTTAATTGCAAGAGATTCATCGTCAAGCCTCAGAGACTTTTTGTATTTTAAACCGCGACGCAAAAAGGAGCGGTGTTGTGTAAAAAGTTTAACGCATGTCTGTGTATCTGTGTGTCTGTATGTAGCATCATAACTTCTACACGGATAAACCGATTTAGATTTTTTTAACACGCTTTTATTAATTCCACTTGTAACTAACTAACAAACTATGTAAACAAATTTTGGAAGTTAATTTTAACCTACTTCTAATTGTCGTATCAAAATGAAACTTTGTGTGTACATGTACTTTGAATGACAATATTACAATTTGGCATCTTGGAGCTGATTTGATGATAGAGCCAGGAGGTAGATAGTGGTACTCTTCAGTGGCTACTAGTAAACTCCTCAAGTTTGAGTTCATACAATAACATGATTCGTTTTGACGAGTCCAACAGATTGTGCTTAGTAACGATGGTCTAACGATGACGCCAGGAGATGGACAGTGGAGCTCTTTTTTCTTTTTAATTATGTTCGCCAATATAGCGTGTTCTTTTTAGTTTTACTAAACCATAACTATTTTTTTTAAATGTGACTTGATCGAAAACGTTTGAATGCTGTCAGCCGTTCGAAGAACTTTAGCTTTTTTCTAATCGTTGATGGGTTTTTTTGAGTCGACGGTATTAGTCGTGTCAAAATTAAAATGAATTTATTTTAATTTTATGGAAAAAAGCACTTCTAGGTTTTCCCAAATTTTCCCATTTTCATGCAAATTTTAAGCCCCATTTTATTTTGTTTTATATTTTATGGGTCTGTCCCAAAATGGCGCGCATATTAGAGGAGTTTCGGAAAAACGAAGTGATTTCTTGGATATTGTTATTGCCTTCTGATAAACTATTACTTTTATTTAAACACCCATCTGTACCATAATGAATAATTAATATTTATTTGGCAAATCAGCAATATCTGCCGCACATTTATTTAATATAGAATTACAGAACAAGATAATGCAGTTAAGTTTAAATTAAACATTATCATCATCTTCTCACCTAATTTTATTTTGTTTTGGTGCAAAATGTTTTCTTCTTACATTCTCCTCTATTATTTCACTGCTTACTCCCTCTCTAGCCATATTCTCTTTCACGCAGTCCATCTATTTATTATTATTATTTACGTGGGAGAGCCATGCTTCGGCACGTATGGGCCAGCTCGACTCAGCTCGATACCACGGCCTCACAGAAAATTGGCAATAAAGTAATGGTTGCATTGCATTTCGCCGCGTGAGTGAGGTTACCGGAGGCCCTAACCATTCCCTCTACCCTATTCTCGTCCTTCTCCTTCCCCCTCACCCTTCTTCCCACTCTTCGCCGCCTTCCCCTCTTCTCCTACTCCCACCTTAAAGGGCGGCAACGCACTTGTGACTCTTGAGTTACAGGTGCCCATGGGCGGCGGTAGACACTTACCATCAGGTGATTCGTCTGCTCGTTTGCCCCCTATACCAAAAAAAATATTCTACTCTTGTATCCATCAACTTCCAATCATAAACCTCTCTTCACAACATTTTGCTCAACCCTCCGCATCACATATCCATACCGCGATAATTTATTGCTCCTCAACTTTTTTATCACTGGCGCCACTTTCAGGCTTCATCTAACGTTATTTACATTACAAGTAAAAATTAAACACTATTAAAATAATATAAAATGCTAATTTAGATAGCTAACCCTAACCATTTAGTTGATTCTAAGTAAACAGTAAACTTTCGATAATAAATTAAAAACTTTCGTTTTCTCGACATTTCGACCGACTTGGAAAAGTGGAGTTAGAATTCTTACTTGCTGTAAATATACAGCAGTAGTTGAATGTTGAATTCAGTCAGTAAGATAATTTTAAAACACTTTTGTTAGACAAAATTTAGTTAAGGTTTACTAAATGAATAAAATTTAAAGCATTTTTTTTTCCTAAACTATTTTAGAGTTTTATTTGAATATATAACGACTTTATGTGTACAGAAAGCTTTCAACTAAAGGTTGTATGATGTATCATACAACCTTTAGTTGAAAGCTTTCTTTGTTATACCTCATCACGAAATAGGCTTAATTAAAAACCCCCTAATAACTGAATCACAAACGTTTGGTAATTATTTTGCTATCAACCAGTATCCAAGACCGAGTGTTTACCCTCAGAAAAATTACGACCAACCTCCGTTTAATTTGAATTTATATTTCGAATGATACAAAAACATAATGACAAAGACAAAATACAATACATTCTAAACATCAGAATTGAAATAATATCAAACATAAATGGTATCAAACAACATAATGGGCGTTTATTGTCACGGTTTCTTTTAGTGTAAATCTACTCCATTTTAAAAGTGACGTCGGATGAATATTCGTACTTTTTAATTTATTATTTTTTCTGCGTCATAAAACTCATACATAATCATAATTCATCATGTGTAATATCCTAATATATTATATTAGTTATATCAATCCAGATGTTACCCCTTTATTTTTCTGAAGGTTTTTGTGTTGTGTACTAATAATTACTCGGCTGAAAATAGAGCGGAGAATCATTATCCCGTTCTACTTTTATCTAATTCATCGTAATATCTATTCATTACTTCTCTGGGCTTTTTAGTCACTTCGGCAATATTACATTGTTTCTTTGTATGGATACTATTAAGCAATAAATTCTTCAAATGTTGTTTCACCTCGTGAGCAGTGTATATCTTTGTAGATGCTACTTAAGCGGTACTTTTTGTACCGGTCGATCTCACGGTGCTTGCATATCGTGGTACCGCTTCGTACTTCATTTATTTCACTACATTTTTAAATAATATAATGCGCTAATATATCAGTTATAGCTCGATTATTTGTTTACTTTACTAATTATCTGGAATATCTAATTAAAGGATTTTTTTTTAATTAGGTATGTCTCGGTTAAAAGCCGAAGTACGGTTACACCTAGGTCTACCCGGTTTAACCTAGATGCGGTCGATAACAGATGCTTAAACTCAGGTTTGTCCCGTTTATTCGTGGCTAATACTAAACTATGTCTAGGTTTCTACTGGCCTAGTGGTTAAACTAGATGTAGAATATCAGTTCTGTCAAAAAAACTTATTTATTAAAGACTATACGGTTTTACTCACGTTTGTATTTCGGGGATGCCCGACTAGTTTCTAGACTAGTAGAGTGTGAAGCCTGACACCGTCGCGGCAGGACGCCTCACTCCTTTTTGTTTTAGAAAGTTTTTATTGTAAGAAAAAAACTTATTATTAGCAAGTTGTATGTAGCTAGGTTTAGTCGGCTAGAGCTAGGTGTAAACGCACTTCGAGTTTTAGCCCTCACAGATACATAACACCCTTTTTAATTAATTTACCGTTTACGAATTAAGAAAAGCAAGGAATTTAAAAATTAATGACATAGGAGCATTCAATTTTTGACAGACTTTTAAAATGAGTTTAAATATCTAATAAGCGTAACTTAAAAACTAAGCTAAAGGCTAAACTTATCTCAATAAATTATCGGGCTTTTTAAACTAAAGAACTGCAGTTCAATCATTTACATTACAATAAGAAACATTCTAAATACAGTATCTATTCAGTACGTACGTACCTTACAATAAAATGGAAAATAAACAATTTAAAACAAAAGTTAAACCGACTTCAAAAAGCACTAAGAAATGACACTAAAAATGAGAAATAATCGACATCAAGTTTAATTAAAACAACTACATACATATGACATTTTTAAGCCGCACCTCTAGAGGAAGGTTATTCGACATCACCCTACGTCCCTTAGAAGTATTTTCTTATCATAAACGCTTGCCAATTTATGGGAAACGCTAGTTATTAATAACTTACTGTCTCTGTAAACCTTTGACCCTGTAAATAAGTAAATCAAAGACTTCCTTTACCAGTAAAGTATCAAAAAAGCATACGGCTCCATATCGCAGGCATCACCATCATCTTCTTGCCTTTTTCTCAAATTTATTTGGGATCGGGGCAATATGTTTTCTTCTTTCATTCTCCTTTATCATTCGTCATTTCACTGCTTATTCGCACGTCCTTTTTTAGCCATATCCTCTTTCACGCAGGCCTTTCATCTTTTCTTTGATTGTCCTCTACTCTTGTATCTGTCAACTTCCTTACATAAAACTCTCTTCACCGCATTTTGTTAATCCCTCCGGATCACATGTTCATACAACGATAATATAATCTGTTGCTCCTCAACATTTCATCCACTGGCGCTACTTTCAGGCTTCCTCTAATGTATTCATTCTTCACCTTGTTCATCTTAGTCACACCACAATTCCATCTCAACATTCGCATTTCAGCTACATGCAGACGTTCCTCATCAGTTCTCTTCAATGGAAAACATCCATGCAGGACTACAGGTATGATGATCGTCTTATCACTACATATTATAAAACAAAGTCCCCCGCCGCGTCACTAACAGACAGAGTGATTCATGAGGAAGGTTTTGGTATATAATTTGTGCTTGTAAACTATAAATTAGTGCTTTCAGTTTCAGGGAACCTGGGATCGCATATTGTTTCTGTTACCTACTGCCACTTCATCCACCCTATATTGATTCGATGCTGTACATACAGGTTTGTTCGCCATCGCGAAATCGCAAGCGTCACCGCAGCCTAATAAATAATGATATTATGAACACAGAATTCTTAAATATCTAAGTTTCTAGGAAGCTTTTACTTTCTTACAAGGAATTTATTAATAAAACTTTCTGTTTTGCCACCAGAACTTCCTTGACCAGAAATTGGAACAAACGCTGGTCGTAAATGTTAATAGTGTCACATTTGCTGACATGTCGTGACCACACTGTCAAGTATTCACTTGTAACTCGTGCACTTGAAATTGAAAGCTATTGTTTTACACGCCATTGTTGCAGAACACGCTTTCTGATCAACTTCCACTGTGTTATTATTAGATGACATTAGATATTATGTTGTTTGCGTGCTGTTGCTGTGAGAAGTTTTGTTATCATCTTGTTGCTATGAATGTCATCGGTGATAAGTAAAGGTCTCGTGTACACTTGTGTCGGAAAAAGCGGTGGATAAAATCTTTTCCCAAGAATAATATTCAATAAAAATATTTTTATTTTATTACATAAATGGTCACATGTCTATAATATGTATAATATAATAAAACCGGCCAAGTGCAGGTCGAACTCGCACTCGAAGGGTTCTGTACTATCGTACCACATTTAACAAAAACCAAAAAGTGTTTTTTTCTATATATGTTTCATTTTTATAATTTGTAAGTATGGTGGCAATATAAATACACACTAGAAGAACATTTCAACTGTCTACCGATTACGGTATATGAGATAAAGCCCGCTGATAGACAGACGGACTAACAGGCGGAGGCTTAGGAACCCTAAAAATTGTGATAAATTCTGAGCGTTATATGTGTTCACTTGGAAAGAAATAACATCGTTTGTAAAAAAATATAAGATTATAGTTCTTAAAAGGTTTGGGTAGGTATTTAATATTCTATTTTAAATATTTCCTGATAGTTCTATGTTGCAAGTTTATAAAGTCGTTTAGTAGTTCCGTTTCAAACAATTTTGATAGTAAAATTAAGAAACAAAAAGATAAGAATCGTATCAAAAAAAAAAGAAAGTCACAATAGATTGTTATCTTGGAGGTTACTTTCGTTTTTATTCAACATTAGCCGTTGTACGCAGTTTCATCCGCGTTTATGGCCACTGCTCCACTCCTGAAGGTCGTAGTGTGATGGTACATAGCCTATACTATTCCTCATGAATCTGGCTATCATATACAAAAAAAAATTTTGATTCCGACTGGTAGTTGCAGAGATTAGCGCGTTTAAACAAACAAACAAGCCATCAAAAAAACACTTCAGCTTTATTATATAGATTGCTAAATAATTTGTTGAGTATTCTATGGTCTTCAACTATTAATATCTAGTCATACGTCACTGTTTCACGCACGTTTATTGTCACTGCTTCGCTTCTTAGGGTCGTAGCTTCATGTCCCATAGTCCAGTACGTTCAAACAAAATAATGATTACAATTTATAACACTAACACGCTTTACAAACCCTCGTCATCGTGTCGCCAGCCGGCAAAAATGTGTCATATCACATGTTAGGTACGTTTTGACATTTTTATAGCATTGAATAGCAAATGTTGCATTTAGTGAGCCGTAAAAACATCGTTATTAGCTCACTGAGCTTTTCACTGAACTGTTTTGTTCAATTCACAGGCATAAAAGTCATGTTTTCTCGACATAGCTGCAGTTTTTTTAATATGACACTTTTTTTGCCGGGTGGCGATGTGTAATGAACTCGACTCGTTAAAACAAACCAAAAGAGCCCAAGCTTAACCTTTTTAGCCTTAGGGTTTACTAGTAAATATTGAAGAGCTTCACTATCCATCTCTTGATTCCATCCACAGATCAGCTACATAGAACCCAATTTTTGCATTGTCATCGGTATTACATCATTGCAAAGTTTCAAATAGGTACGTCAATTAGAAGTTGGTTAAATTCGACTTCCAAGCTTTGTTTACCTACATAGTTAGTTATAGGTGAAGATCATTAAAGCGTGTTAATAATAAAAAAAACCGGACAAGTGCGAGTGCGAGGTGCGAGTCTGACTCGGGCACTGAGGGTTCTGTTACCAAACACACTTATACCTATATAGATAATACGTCCATCTTGGAGATAAATTCTCGAAGATGTTTGCCCATTTTTTCCGAAAAACAAATTTAACTTTACGACAAAGTCAACTTTCCAACTGCACAATAATAATAATAACTTCACACATCTCACACACCGCCATCTGATCCCAAACTAGGCAGAGCCCATTACACCCAGACACAGAACAAATGATCAAACAGAATGATCACGCTCATCACACACAATAATTTATGCTGTTGGGAATCGAACCCACGACCTCTGGTTTAGCAGTCAGTATCACTAACCACTAGACCAACAGGCCAGTCGATAAGATAATAAGATTAGTATAGACAAGAGACCCGGTGGTCGAATTTCGACCATCATTAATTTTGTTTTGTATTTCAATAACCAGTATTGAATTACAAAACAAAATTCCACTAATATTATAAATGTGAAAGTTTGGATGGATGCATGGATGGATGGATGGAAGGATGTTTGTTACTCTTTCACGTAAAAACCACTGAACCGATTGCGATGAAACTTGGTATGTAGATAGCTGGAGACCTGGATTAACGCATAGACTACTTTTTATCCCGATATTCCCACGGGATCGGGACTTACGCGGATGAAACCGCGGAGCGTTGCTAGTTAATAAATAATTACTGAACTTTCATTGTATAGACTTATCGTACCATGACAAGACACTGTACGATCGACAAAGAAAATGGTCTACCAGTTTTGACAAAAGTTTCTGTGTAAACACAATAGCGATAAGGTTGAACCTATCTCTAAAAATGAACTATAAGAATATTATTGCACCGGAAAATGAACCTTGTTGTTTAATGATATATTTGGCCGATGGTACATGTGTAGCTTGATGTAACTATTTTCACATCATTTATAAATTTATAACACTTTTTATAAAAGAAATATTTCCTATCACCGAAGACATGCATACAGTGTTGCGTGTACTACCATGTATGTTCATAATTTTGGTCTAATTACTTTGTTTTGTACATTTCCTCTTCATAACCAAGAGGAAATCACGCATATCTATGAGAACGCATGGCTATGTACACGAGAGGGTGTAACATATTATGCTCTGATTCAAATTGTATGAAAATTTTCAGTATGAGCGTTTACAATCGCATGGGGCATTGATCTTGTTTGCAAACCTGTAAAAAAGAACTGTATACCAAAATAATTACTTAAAACTTAGACTTTATGGCACAATACAATATCTATCTATGTATACATATAAAAATGAATCCCTATTTCTCTTGGATTTGACTAATTCTTTTTTTTTGTTTGTTATTGTCAGGAAAAGGTTCTTATGAAAGAAAAATTAAGAAAGTTGTGCGGAAAATTAGAAAATTTAAGAAAACTTAACGAAATAGAAATACTAACTTTTCTAATGAGACCTTGGCGCTTTTGACATAACTGTCAGTCGTTTGACAGTTGGCGGACACCTGAATTAACACAAAGGCTACTTTTTATACCGATATTCCTGAGGCATCGGGACTTGCGCTGGCGAAACTGCGGGGCGCAGCTAGTCTACAATAAAATACAATACAATACAAAACACAATACAATACGATAACATTGTATAATTGGAAGCAATCAATCAAATGCAAATCAAAATGCAAGGATGCAATTTGCAATCTTCTGCCAGCATGAAATAAAACAGTAATTATGTCTATCTATCAATAACCGTTTTGCTCCTTACGTTGCGTCATGTTTTGTCATCGGCCGGAGAGACAAAACTATCATTCCCATCACCTGAACAATAAAATTAGCAATCCACTACTGTGCGGTTCTCCAGAAACTTTTTGCCTCGCACAACCAATCTCTGCAACAAATTGTCGCCTGCCTTATTTCCGGACCGATACGACCTTCATACCTTCAAGAAAAGAGGTGTCTATAGGCGACAGTAGTCACTTCAGCTCCTCTGATTGCTTTTACTAATCATAAGACTTGAGTAACAATAAATTTATTTTAATATATCCAATCAATCCTTGAGCCTTGAAGGACTTTCTATTCTGGCTTTTGTCCTGAGAAAAGCGGTGCTCTCTATCCTCTAAAACTACAACTATTTACACAGCTTGATAGAAAGCTCCTGCCGCAGAAGGTAAATTCGTATGCCACAGTTTCCCTCATAAGCATAAGTATTCAGTTTTCAAAAAGGACATGCATATGTTAATGATACAGGTTGGCAACGTGTATTTGGTATTTTTAGTAGGCAAGGTAATTTTCAGTGAAAGAGCCATCTATGGTAAAAGTGTTATACTAGAAGACAAACTTTCTTAATCATTAAACATCTTCACTTCAATGATGATTGATAATCAGCATTTTCTTTCTTACACTAAATTAATAATATAGGTACACAAAAAACTTCTTTCAAACGAGAAACACAAAGCGATCTTATTACGATTACTTCATAACATAATCACACAAATCAGACCTTTGGTTACGATAATGTATGAAAAATGCCAAACAAAATCATTAAATACAATAAATATATAAATGTAATATCACATATTGATAACAGCGCCATCTCAGAATGTTATGTGGAACAAAATCCACGGTCAAGTTTGTTTACAAAGTAAACAGAAGTTCAAGGTTTCACCGCAATTGTAATCACGAGTCGATGAACTTAGTGTTTATTTTTATGACTCATTACATGTTAACCATCTCATTATTGACATGTATGATTATAGCAGTAACAATTTATAAGTCTTTAATTTAAAGAAATATTATCAAATGATTACTTTTTAGTTGAAATTTTACTTACTACTTATTGCATTCCGTAATTTATCAAATGCGAATTATCTCTTGACAGTTTTTACAGAAAAAACAAACAAGTTTCAGTTCAACAAGCTGTTGTTTTCATTCTTTTTATCTTTTCATTCAATAAACAAGAATGCCAAGGTTACTCTTACTACAACTGTTACGCACGCCGTAGTATCCATCCATTGATAAGTCGTTTTGTTACATGACTCGGTGACTAGATGGCGTTGTCTATTTGCTCTTTTTGTCACAACAATGTCGGTTACTGGGTAACTATTTGCTTGCGTTTTATCTTTATTTTATGTGAAGTAACTTGACTCAATGCTCTCGTTTTGTATGTTCTTTTAGTTTGTCTTTTGTGTAATCACTTACCATGGCATGAGTTTGCAATTTCGTGATACTGTTCGTTGACTTTTTATTTTCTTTGGTAGGTACATCTATTACAGCTTGGTGCTGTTTTTTAGTTGTTTGTGTTTTTTTGGTCTAATAAGACATAATAATTGTACTACGAGTATTTTAACTTCTTAAACAAACTAAAGCAAACTATTAATTACCTCAATTAAGTATTGTGCATTTTGTGAATTCCGTGTTGTGAAGTCATTAATCATTTTACCAATTTCAGGCATTTCTTTAAGTTAAGTATTATACGATATAAGACTTTTTTTACGTTTCGTGTAATATCTAGTTTTTAGTACATTTTTCGTCAAATGTGCTCAAAGCATTTTTGTCCTCCATTAAATTACCTGCGAAAGGAGACCTGTTGAAAGTCACTAAATGCTTTTTTTTAACAGTAAAGGAAGGTCAAAGTTAGGAAACACCCCGTCCTGACCCCCGCCCGACCCGCGCCCTCTTGTTGTGTAAATTGCGCTTGATAGTACACGAAAGGCACACATTAATTAGTTTCATTCGTTATTTTTTTCTAATTTTATCTATTTAGCAGACAAAAGCAGTTTTTAGCTTCTAGGTAAAAATAAAAGCTTTACATTTTCTGAAAATCCAATTAACACAGGTCAATGTTATTATTACTGTAGCAATATTCACACACAGCAAGCTTACTTCAACGCCATCTAGCACAAACAAGCCAAACTACATGGAAAGTCTTATTATCTACTACTTAAACTATTAACTGTATCGCGCAATGAAAGTTCTCGCGTCTTCTCGACACGATCACCCACTAGATAATAGAGTACTAGTCGGAGGATCCCCTCTTTGTGTCGTAGGAACATTACTCCCCGTTCTTTCATTATCTACAAAGTCAAAATCAAATATCTTTACTTCATAAAATTCTTTAAAAATTGTTTGTAAATGTCTTTTCTTAAACTAAATTTTTTAAAAATTGTGTGCGTCACCGCTACAATAGGTTCCTATATCAAGTTAAGTATAAAATTAGAACTGAAACAAAATTGATAACAAACAATACTGTAGCTGCCTGTGTCTATCTATAACCGCCCGTTTCCATAGATACTCATTTATGATCATCATTTACTCTATAAATACAACTAGTAAAACAAACCCTTAAAAAATATTGCGCTCTCATGTATTAAAATCACTTTCATTATCAAATTATTGTTGTTATGAAATCAATACACGTAATTATTTGATAACCGAATTCCGTGCAACGTCTCGAATTTTGGAAAGAAATAGATATTTAAGACTGTCGAGTTGGTCCCGTGGGTCGGATTCTATTTAGGAGGCGGAAAAAACTTGTTTGGGTTTTCATTCTGCGTAAACGCCATTACGCTTTCCTCCGACTACTTTGTCCTATGAATTTTAATAGCGAAATGTGGGTGTATACAAATCAGCCAATATCTTTGGCCTTACAGACGTGAGTAGATATAATTCAATTCCAAAAGACCGTTGTCGTGTTTTCTTTCATGATACCTATTTATATTTTAAATCACTATTCATTACAATCTTTACAAGAATTACCACTTACTATATTTTTATATCTGTTATAGTATCACATAAAAAGAAAAAATTCTCTGAATCGTTGCACGAGCTAAACTCGTTCAAAACCAGACACACCATAATGAGTTCCTGCTTTCCGTCCTAGTTCATAATATTGAGCTATTTCCTATTCTACCAGTATATAAATCAACGGTGAAGAATTGATTAATAAAATATTAAACAAATAATATTAATATTCTCTATATTCATCTTAAAACTTATCAATTACATTTTTAAATATGTACAAAACAAAATATATATTTAAAAATATAAGAAATAGTAGACCACTGACATCGGGTACAGGGACCAAGATACCGGTGGTTAGGGCCCGAAAGACAGGAACCCCCTCACTATACGGGCCGTGTCGAGGAGAACTGCCTTCTGCATTAGTCCCTTGATGCAGGCGTCTAACTGTCAATATTATTATTATATTGTTTTAAGCCTGATTAGTGATTATAGACTGTTCAGAGCGCCAAGCAATTATTGTTGATATTACCATTCCCCATGACAACTATCTTTGGCCGACGAGCTTGTCGACTGCATCCGGTATCATTATTCCGATAGTCATATCTGTTCATGGAGTGAGAGCCTCGACCAAAGAAGCATTGCTTACATTTGCATACTTACTGTTGAATTGGTCTGATGCAGATGTAATAGTTTCAGCTCGTACGAATACTTAAAAAGCCTATGTGCTCTGCATTAACTCGACAAATGTTTCCTTCTTAATTATTCAAAGTATTTTTTGCAATGTAATAGCAAATTTGACAAGAATAGAAGACTTTGATAATATTCTATATATACGTAACACATTGCAGTTTTTATTTTAGTTGATACTGTAACATTCTGTGTGAAAGGGCAATGAATATCGAACTGAAATATTTTCGTTTAGTTCTATAATCTTGTTATATAAAGCTGTTTTTATTGTTCCACCGTACAATTTAGCGGTAAGTCCATACTTCACCATTTAAATCGATTATCGCCTATCGGAAATCGACTTCGGAAATAGAAGAATAATGACTTGTGCTATTTATACTTTATTTTGTAGACAATTCAATAGAATTATTGTATTAAAGTATTGTGAGTTTTAGTTATAAACTAAATACTACGTATAAAACTTTTTTTTTTAAACTATGCTAGCCACGTGGGTCACACATTGCTTTTGTGTTAGGAGTAAGTTCACGTGAATAGTACACTGCCCCCCCCCCCCCCCCCGGGTTCGAACTCGCAACGTCCGACGCCTTAGCCATTACGCTACCGCCACTTTATTGATTGATTCCTTGAAACCAGCTTTGGAAAACCGTTATATATTACTCTTCTTTACGGATTCGATACAAGTATCGATTTTTAATCGAATGCCTTTACTCGAATACATCATCAGAATAAAATGACAACTCATAAATGCTTACAATACTCATAGTAACAAGTATTGGAATTTCCATCGAAAGATTATGCGTCATCTTCACTATATATATTATAAAACAAAGTCCCCCGCCGCGTCTGTCTGTCTGTCTGAAAAACTACTGAACGGATTTTCATACGGTTTTCATTAATAGATAGAGCGATTCATGAGAAAGATTTAGTTATATAATTTGTTAAGGTTTTTGGTAAATTGGTTGAAATATGTTGATGATTGTTGAAGATGTCTCTACTACCCGGGCGAAGCCGGGGCGGGTTGCTAGTTATTATACATATAAAAATTTCGTGTCACGTTGTTTGTCCGCAATGAACTCCTAAACTAATAAACCGATTTCAATTGAATTTTGTTCACTGTATGCAGTTTGGTCTAACTTGAGAGATAGGAGAGTTTTTATCTCAATTTATAGTCACAAATTTTTTTTATTGCAAATTACGTAGCCACAGCAACACGTGGCCGAGTAGCAAGTATTTTTTTAATTCTCTCAAATAATTAAATAGTATTTACCCATTGAAAACGCATTTAATTCTAAAGACTTGTTCAAAGTATTTAGGAACAAATATTTCATTTTTTTTCATTTATTCATTTCTGAACAATGTACATTGTATTGAAATGTTTGGAAGATATATATTATTTACATATTATTTACTATATAATATATATATAAAATATTTCAATTATTATATATATATTATATATATCCCATAGATCTTTATTTTTATGATACCCCACCACCCCCGAATTGGAGTACACTTCGCTATATATTCGGATGCTTGACGCCATTCAACCTGCAAAAATTTAAAACGAGATCTCTTCAAGCAAAAGACTGATCAGTTTAAATTTTTTTCCAAAAAACTGACAGTTTCAACAAATGTATGGATAATATGTAGTCTTTAGGATAAAATCTTCTATAATTTTACTTTTATCTTGGTACTGAACGTGAACGATGAATGATTTCACCTCAACAGTTTAAGTCAAGTACTCACCTTTCTCTAATGTTAGGGGCGATTGCCCGACCTGGATATAAGGAAAGCTGCGCGTGCATAAGTGACAAGCTTTAGCGATAGCGGGCAAAACTCGCACTCGCTTAAGAAAATATATCAAAAAAAACTTTATTTAATATTATTTTGAAAACGAATCTTTAAGAATTGCTAAAAAACAGGTCTAAAATACACCAAAAGAACAATGTAATAAAAAAAATCGTTAATTCGAAATCAAAAAGTTAGTTTCTAAATTAGTGCATTCAGACGTCAGACAGACAGAGAAACGGCGGATTTGAGTTTTTTTGACGGTTTTTGTTTTTAACATAAGCCTACCTAAAACATTATATTTTATCATAAAACAAAACATTTTTCAAAGCTCATAGACACAGTAACATCTTCAGATGTCATTAACACAACGGCCGTTTTCAAAATATTACGTAAAACATCAAAACAAAACAAAACTTTAAAGTGCTCACCTGTAAAACTAAAAATCAAGTCCGTCGTTTTTCTACGACGACGACGTTTTGTTCATACGAGATGATCTTTGAATCCGTGTTTCGTGAATTAAATGAAGGGAATTCAAAAATTAGTAAGATTAGTACTAAGCAATATTTACTTAACCTAAGAAAAATATTCTCTTGTGTATAAATGCACGCTACAATCAACTCCATAACTGCAAACGTAAATGAAATATTTTTTTACGATATATAGTATAATCACAATGTAACGGGTTTTCAGCCATGTAAAACATATTTTGTAAGATTTAATTTTTTTGCTAATTTTCATGATTTGAACCTTTTACTCCCGTAGCTGAAAATAACGACGAAGAAATTTTCCATTATTTTTGAAATTTTCCTTTAAAAGAAAAATAAATACAATCATAATTCTGTATAATAATGAAGCAAAGATAAAATTCTTCACTAGTGTTTTCTCCTCTGTCAACCGATTCAATCTTTTTTTGTTTACTAGCTATTGATGAGCTTTGAGTTGGGGTAAAGCCCCAACTCAAAGCTCATCAATAGCTAGTTTGTTAAGTTTAGTAGGTTGTCTAACCCAACCTTAAGTGATATCAATTTAAACATTTTGGAAGCATATCTTTGCCTACCTTTGACGGAGCTTTATTCTAATCAATTATTTAATAAAGTACGGTCGTCCGACCTCTGTGCGATTACTTTAAATGTAGATATGATATATATTATTTCATATATTTAAAAAATATATGAAAACGACTACATCAAGCTACACGTGTCCAGTAGGTTTATATGTTGCTATGTCTTGGTACGGAAAGTCTATAAATTGACAGTTTAGCTTATAATAATAATAACCTTTATTTAACAATCCCACTTAACGATACATGCTTTACTTAAATACTAATTAATACTATTTGACACCAGTTTCGGGAAGATTGTCTTGCTTTCCAGCATAGGCCTAAAGCTTGCCACAGGCCGCGATCGTGTGTCTTTCTTCTCCACGTGGTTCTTGCTAATCTTTTTATATCGTCTTCCCATCTACGGCGTTGTCTCCCTCTCTTTTTTTATGTAGTCTGGGGCACCACTGTGTTACGTCCTTGACCCATTTATCTTTTTTATTTCTCATCATATGACCTGCCCACCTCCATTTTAATTTTTGAAACATTAAGTCACATCCGTAATTTTGGTTCCTTTGCGTATTGTTTCTAGTTTTATTTTGTTTTGTCGTCTAATATTGAGCATGCTGACATTGACCGGAAATAAAATAGCTTTTTCTTTTTTTATGGTGTAGGGGGCAAACAAGCAGATGGGTTACTAGATGGTAAATGACTACCGCCGCTCGTGGGCACCTGCAATTCAAGAGTCACAAGTGCGTTGCCAGCCTTTAACGTAGGAGTAGCGGAAAGGTGGCAAAGGGGGATAGGGGGGAGGAGAGGGGGAAGGAAGGGTTAGGGCCTCTGGTAACCTCACTCACTCGTCAAAAAAAGCAATGCAAATATCGATTCACTGCCGCTTGTCCGTAAGGCCGTGGTATCACTCCGGTCGAGCTGGCTGGTATCGAAAGCTTGATTTATGTTCAATACTTCTTGACTTTTGGTCGAAATTCCACCACCAGGCAAGCTCTAATTTTCTGTACTTTACCTTAACGTAATCATAAAGTACCTAATCACTATCCGAAAATCAGAAAATGTAAAGTCGGTTCAGGACAACTTTTTTTTTAAATTTTAGCCCCCGACGCAAAAAGGAAGGGTGTTAAAGTATATTCTTTTTAAATCGATATCGCTCTACTTCTGTGACTTAGACCACACAAATTTAAGTTAAGTAATACTATTTAAGTAAGTAAATAATTAATTGTTCGGCATCCGTTGTACGTTGGAATATGTATAAAAGTATTTTATCCGTCGCTAAACACGTATGTAAGACGGACATGGGTCACTAATACAATTTGACAAGATTTTTGACTGGCGGAGGAAAAACATTTCGTATCGCGGAAAATAATAATAATAACTTGTGACCCCACACGTCTGAACTTCTGATCCCAAACTAGGCAGAGTTTATTTATTTATTTATTTTTTATATTTTATTTTACTACAATTGTTCTATTCTATAGTAACAAGACTGCTGGTAAGCATACTACTAAAATATATTTATATGTTATAGATAAATAATGGGTGTATCATACATAAAATAAAAAATAGCACGATAGCTCATCTTTTTTATGTGATAGAGGGTAAACGAGCAGATGTGTCACCTGATGATAAGTGACTACCACCGCCCATGGGCACCTGCAACTCAAGAGTCACAAGTGCGTTGCCGGCCTTTAAGGAGGGAGCAGAGGAAGGGGGGAAGAGGGAAAGTGCAAGGAGTGGGAAAAGAGGTGAAAAGGAGGAGAGGGAGGGGTTAGGGCCTCCTGTAACCTCACTCACTCGGCGAAAAGCAATGTAAGCATTGCGTCACTGCCGGTTTTCTGTAAGGCTGTGGTATTACTCCGGTCGAGCCGGCCCATATGTGCCGAAGCATGGTTCTCCCACAGTAAATCACACATGTATTTGTCCTGGGTCTTTGGTAATCGAAACCCACGATCTCTGGCTCAGCAGCCAGGCTCACTTACCTCACACTTACTCACTACCTCTAAACCAACAGGCCCGTCAAATAAATACGTGACGCAATCGAAATAAGCCGTCATCCGAATTTGAACAGAGACTGCCTCCTGCATGGTGACCGGCATTAAAGCTTACGTCACACGGGACAGTTCCGGTTCCAAAAAGTGACACAGTTTGGTGTGTACCACAGTGTCTGTCAGTAACAACAACGCAATGGATTCGTACTCGTAATTGTCCTCATACGCACGTGAGGAAAACCATATATCTTTAATAAACATGAATACCATTCACGAATAAGTTTGTATTCTAATACCTGTATTTTCAATTCCTCTTAGTATATATATAAAACTATACTACGTTAAAAGATTTTACGTCAAGTAGAGAAACAAGTGAGATATAATAGAAATATATTTGTTAACTAGCAGCGCCCCGCGGTTTCACCCGCGTAAGTCCCGATCCCGTGGGAATATCAGGATAAAAAGTAGCCTATGCGTTAATCCAGATCTCCAGCTATCTACATACCAAGTTACATAACAATTAGTTCAGTGGTTTTTACGTGAAAGAGTAACAAACATCCATCCATACATCCATACATCCATCCATCCATACATCCATCCATCCATCCAAACTTTCACATTCATAATATTAGTGGGATATCCGTACAAAGGTTGTCTGGAAGAGATCGCCGTGAGCGATAAGACCGCCAATTGTTATACCTGAATGTTTACATTGTTTTGGATTGTATCTCACTTAAAAGGTGTACAATAAAGAGATAAATAAATAAATAAATAATCATCGTCATCTCAGAAATGGAACGTCCACCGCTAAACATAGACTTCTCCTTAAGACTTAAATATAAACCAATCTTGCGTTGCTTTCATTAACGAGTAACCTGAATCATCGATTGTTATTGTAAAGTTGTAAATTTTGATGGTAATAGTTATGGTTTCTTAATTAATAACAAAATTGAAATTTATTAAATAGAAAATACTTAATAAAATGTTCCGTTGCTCTAGAATGTTGTTGTTTTTTTAAAGCACTGGAGAACACGTTAATGCACAAAATTTGATTTCGCATATCATATCTCGATGATAAAGGTGACCTTTACGAATTATTTCACTATACGCGTAGGCCTTCAACGCTGACGGTGGTTGATGAGAAATATATGTACGTCACTCTGTGGTAACTTCCACATAGGTACAGTAAAAACATAGTTTAGCACCATCTAGCGAAGACGAGCTGAACTACGTAGGAACTGCTGATACTGCATCACGCAATAAAAGTTCTCGCACCGATAAGTATAATTTAGAATTATCCAACATCATTATGAATAAAGAGTATTATGAACTTAATAAACAACCAAAGAATATCCGTCGGGGCTGCCATCTCTATATCAAATTTTAACTAAAATGAAGATATCCAGTGTTACATTATGTGGTCGTAAAACATTTTTTTAAATTTTTTATGGTATAGGGGGCAAACGAGCAGACGGGTCACCTGATGGTAAATGACTACCGCCGCCCATGGGCACCTGTAACTCGAGAGTCACAAGTGCGTTGCCGCCCTTTAAGGGGAGAGGGGAGAAGGACGGGAATAGGGGAGAGGGAAGGGTTAGGGTCTCCGGTAACTTCACTCACGCGGCGAAATGCAATGCAAACATTGCTTCACTGCCGGTTTTCTGTGAGGCCGGCTCACACGAGCAGAAGCATGGCTCACTCTCGCGTTAATTGTGTGAAATGTATGTATTCGTTTTCACGTAATTTCGTTTGAAACACATATTTTTTTAAGAATTGTGCCTTCCTGCAAATTTCACGTTCCTCCAATTCAAAAATTCTAACCATATCATTTATTAAATCATTTATAGAAGAAAAATCTTTACCTAATGCTATCATAATTGTGTTAATTAATTGAAGAGAAACTTAAAGAAACTTTCAAGTTAAACACATAACGGTTTGTGGACATAATGATTGTGAGAGGAAGTGCATTCCAGACAATAATGGACTGTGATGAGAAAGAAGACGTATCGAATATAGAAATATTATATATTAAAGAACGAAATAGTATTCTCGAACGTATAACACAGCCAGACTAAGCAGAGCTTGTAGTATGTGTTCAGGAACACAGATAAACTTACTTATCTAAATAGATTTTTCTTTATAAATACACTAGCAACCCGCCCCAACTTCGCACGACAGACGAGACGAGACATCTTCAACAATCATCACCATATTTCAATCAATTTACACGAAATTTTAACAAATTATGTACCTAAACCTTCCTCATGAATCATTTCGTCTTTTAGTGAAAACCACATGAGAATCCGATTAGTAGTTCTTTAGTCTCTGCTACCCGTGCGAAGCCGGGGCGGGTTGCTAGTTTTTAATATAATTAAAAAGCATCCGATTTAGACCAATCGTTGTAAGAAATGTATGAAAAAACTAACCATAGGACATTTTTATAACAACCAAGTACCCACATCCCTTGACACATCCCGTTGCCCGTGACTTCGTTCGCGTAGAAATTTCGGTGAAATCTATCCCACGTTACCGTACATTTATTCGGGAAAAAGTAATCTATGTTCCTTTTTTTTTTAATCTCGTATTAAGCTCAAGTGGCTTCCTATGCGGCTTCGCCGAAATGCTCATATTCTTGCCCTACTTTACAACATTTTGTTCAACCCCTCTACTCCCAACTACCTTAAAGAACGTTTCGAGTTCCTAAATGACACACATGCGAGGTTCCTGAGATCATCGGAAAATACCTTCGCATTCCACAAATTTCTTTCACATTATTTTACAGTACATGCAGCTCGCCTGTGGAATGCATTGCCTCAACCTATTAGACGTGCTCAGTCGCTACACATTTAAAAAAAAATGGTCACCGATTTCTATCTGTCACAGTACCTAATATTTCACTTGCTTAAAATACTGGATATGTGTATATATTTATTGTAATATCGGTATGTATGTATATTTGTATAAGTATGTATGTATGGGTATGTATATATTTATGTGTGTGTTTGTATATGTATGTATATATAGGTAAGGTATATATAATTATTTACTCCTTTTTTCTTAAATTCATTTATGTTGCTACTTAGCTAAAGTCGTACACCTGTTAACTGCCCCATACATAAATCTCTCTGTCCATCTACAGGTTGTCTGTAAGAAATCGCAACTAGCGATAAGACCGCCGTTTGTACCATTATATATTTTTTTGTCTTTGTAAATGTTTTAAACTGTTCCTCATGGTATACAATAAAGAGTATTGTATTGTATTGTATTTTCCAGACTATAATCTATCTCTGCCCCCCAAATTTCATCCAGATCCGGGCAGACGTTTTTGACTGAAAGAAATTCATTTATCCATCCTCACAAACTTTCGCCTTTATAATATTAGAAAGATTTTGGTAATATGGTATTGTATATGCTGTAACTTACAACATGACAAGAAATAAAACGTGTAACTACCAGTTCGAAATTCACAGAATTCTTGGGAACTCAATTTAAGTAAAAGTACCACGTACTTTAACTAAAAACAATGATTTTGTTCTTGAGGATAATTATCCGAAAGTTAATCTTCCCACGCTGTTTTTGAATGCGTGAACTACAGCAATTTGGTTATATTAAAAGTTTTAAATGGGATCAATTTTGATGGTTTTAACTGTAAACGGTACATCATTAAATGTTCCTGATGTGTAAATAATTATTTCAAAAATACAATTAACTTCAAAAGGCTAACTAAACTATTCTTAGAAACTTTGATTAGCTGGTGTTTTTATTTATTTTCTATGTGATCAACTTATTTGTACCTACCAAAGAGATTTCGAAGAAAGTCTACCTGTTGGTTTTGTACCAGTTGTCGAGTTTTCTAAAAATTCTTCACAAGAGGTCTAGTTATGATCCCTAGACCCCAAAACAACCGCCAGTTAAAAAGTTTTGTACATATATATATATATATATATATATATATGTATATATATATACATATATATATATGTATGTACCTCAATTTTACCGGCACGATAGAAGTCGCAATTATGCACCGATTGCTTTCAAACTTGGACGAAAAATCAACAGGGCAAAAATGAAGGTTAAGTTCGTGAATGGGGGATATTCCCCCAAAGGGAGGGGGGGCTGGGGGGTAGATTAAAAAAAAAATTTAAAAAACACGAAAGCTACCTCTGCGGGCCTGCTGCGGGCCCGGATTTTTTTTAATTGTCATTAGTAGGAATCGGTCAGAAGTTCCTAAAACACTCTTTTTCAACATCATCATCATCATCATCATAATCTTCCTGCCCTTTTCCCAATTTTGTTTGGGATCGGCGCAATGTGTAACATTTTGGCTCCTTGAGAACATATTCATTTGCAGACGGAACAAAGGAATAAGGTGAATCGGGATAAGAATAATTTTGGGAAAAGAAAAAAGAATTAGGGTTCCACGCAAAATATACAAAATTATTTTTATAATTTAAATTTATATATAACGGAACGAACGAAACCCTAATTCTTTTTTCAAAATAAAAGTAGCCTAAGTTACTCTTTATGACATCAGCTATCTGCAATTCAAAATCCCGTGGGAATCGGACAACCCGTTCCAAAGATTAGCCGGAACAAAAATACAGACAGACAGACAGAAACTGATTTTTAGACATAGGTATTGTGCAAATAACTGTATGAGCTAAAAAAAGCTATTATTTGAACATTACAAAGAGACACTTCAATTTTATTTCTTTGCTTGCTCTTTCTTTCTTCTTATAATATTACTAGCCAGTAATATTATAAGATTGTAATACGTACGTAATATAAAAATATGGTGATTTTTCATCGGTTCAATAACAGTATATTGAAGTCAGCGTCAGAGTAAAGATATTTTTTATTTATATTCTATTCTTATTTCTTCTCTTCTTCTATTCTATCTTATTTATATTCAATTAAATAACGATCGTGTTTTATCAGTGATCCACATAAGGAGTGAGGATCAGCAAAGTGCAGGAAAACCACACCACGTATTTTTATAATTGAGGAGGGTAATTAAAAAATCTTTACTTTTTTTTACGTGGGAGAGCCATGCTTCGGCACGGCACGGGCCGGCTCGACTCCGCTCGATACCACGGCCTCACAGAAAACCGGCAGTTAAACAATGCTTTGCGAGTGAGGTTACCGGAGGCCCTAACCCTTCCCTTTTCCCTATTCCCGTCCTTCCCCTCTCCTTCCCTCTAATCCCCCTCTCCCGTCTTCCCGCTCTTTCCCCCTCTCCCCCTCTTCCCCTGCTCCCACCTTAAAGGGTGGCAACGCACTTATAACTCTTGAGTTACAGGTGTCCATGGGCGGTGGTAGTCATTTACCATCAAGTGACCCGTCTGTTCGTTTGCCCCCTATACCATAAAAAAAAAAACTTAAAATACTTTTATTTCACGTAACATGCTTGTAAAGTAATATAATTAATCTGTGCAGATGTATTCTTTACAAATAAATAACATTGAAGTGTCTGTTTATAATGTCATGATAACAGCATTTTACTAAATGCATCCGAATGTTTACACGGTACATATAAAAAATACATAAACATACATACAAACGGTACATATAAAAAGTACATACAAAAAATCTATTTTTAAAATTTTAGTCTTACTGTCTTTTTGTTCCGGCCAATCTCCAGAACGGGTGGACCAGTTTTTAAGGACTTTCACTAGCAGATAGCTGGTGTTATAAGGAGCAGCTTAGGCTAGTTTTATTTTATGAATAGAATTAAGGTTCCTCGCAAAATATATAAATATGTACACGCGAGCGAAGCCGCGCGGGGAACAGCCGGTATAAGAAGTTCTTGCTGTATTTTGGTACATTTTTTATACATAGATATAACGGAGCTTTTTTGTTGATGGATATTATTACCTCAGTTATGAGGTGAGAAATGTCTTTCATTTATCGAGACAGTAATTCGTAGTGTGTTCATGAATAGCCTTCACTGACAGACGACCCACGCGGTGAAGCATTCGACTGTAAAAACGCGGGTTCGATGCCCGACGACGAAATATTTTTGTGCATAAATATGCGTCTATTTGCGTTGGTCTGGGTGTTTTTTTGTTTGAATCCGTGTTCTAGAACTCATATGCAGCTTAGTTTGGTCTAGATAGCGCTGTCTAATGCCGCGTTCCTACAATCAAGAAACGATTCATTTTACTTACGGACGGTAAAATTATCGTTGAAAATTCAACGAAATTTTACCGTCCTTAAGCAAAACGAATCGTTTCTTGATTATAGGAACGCAGCATAAAAGTCATATTTTAACATACACAGGGTGTATTTGAAAAAGGAACACCTAAACCACTGAAAGGGCATGACTCTAGCATGCAGTTACAAAAGGAATTTTTGAGAAAAATCCATCCGTTTACAAGTTATGACCGTTTGAATTTCCAGGTATTTTTAACTCCGTTTCTTATAAAAGCAGGTGGAAACGGATAGTTTACACAAGCTTTTATTTATTTATTTCTTAGTTTCACTTGTCCCGTTGTCTGTCTGTAATCAAATCTTACAAGTTAAATTGGATACACTTCCCGATTTCCGATTGAGCTGAAATTTTGCACGCATATGTACATCGCGTGACAATGCAATATTATGACATAGAGCTGATCTCACGATGGAGCTGGAAGGTGGCCATATGAACTCTGTAATGAAACGACGCAACCCCATTGAGTTTGGACTCGTTTGATTCATAGTAAATACCAAATCAAAAATACTAAAAAGTTAAAAATAAATAAAAAAAATTACAAACGTGGTTACATGTTGACGGCAAGAGAAATAAAGAAAGTGTAACGCGCTTTTATTATTATTTTTAACTTTTTAGTCATTTTATTAAAAAGTAATAAAAGCTTGTTTTAAAAAACAAATCTTTATTTTTATTTTGTATAAAAATTTCGTGTCACGTTGTTTGTTCGCGATTGAATGAAGTTTTTCGCAATGTATGCAGGTTGGTCCAACTTGGGAGATAGGATAGTATTTTTTTAACTCTTATCACAGCAACGCTTGGCCGAGTAGTTAGTATTATAAATAACTAATACTACAAGTAGGCTTAGTTTGGATCTAACTAGTGTTGTGTAATACATATGTAGTGAAAAAAACTTACTAATTACAACATCGTTCGCGATAACTTGGCGATGATAAAATCGATGGCTCCACTTCTTGCTAAACTCTGGCTTCTATCTCTTCTAAAAATGAGAAGCAGTGTAGCCTTTTTTATGATGAATCATCTTCATTTCAGCCACAGGACGTCAACTGCGAGACATAGGCCTCCCTCAATGACTTCCAAGAAGACTGGTTGGAAACAGCCTGCATCCACCGATGACCTGCGATATTTATTTATTTTATTTTATTTTTATTTTATTATTTTATGATGAACTAGCAGTTCCTATTTATATATTTTGCGTGGAACCCTAATTCTTTTTCCCTAGTTATCCCTTATAACACCAGCTATTTGCCAATGAAAGTCCCGTGAAAATCGATCCACCCGTTCCGGAGATTAGCCGGAACAAACAACCACACAGAAAGACAGACAGACAGAAAAAAATTTTAAAAACCGATTTTTAGGCATAGGTATCGTGCAAATAACTGTTAGAGCTTAAAAAACTATTATTTTAACATTACAAATAGACACTTCAATTTAATTTATTTGTAAGTATTGATGATGATCTGTAGTAAATAGACAAAGACATAAAAACTAAAACTACGCTAATTAACTAAGTTAAATTACGAGCTT
This sequence comes from Euplagia quadripunctaria, assembly GCA_963859945.1. Taxonomy (NCBI): domain Eukaryota; kingdom Metazoa; phylum Arthropoda; class Insecta; order Lepidoptera; family Erebidae; genus Euplagia; species Euplagia quadripunctaria. The sequence goes on from OY982582.1 coordinate 1,350,024, forward strand.
CATTATCTATACTATTATTATAAAGTTGAAGAGTTTGTTTGTTTGCTTGAATGCGCTAGTCTCAGGAACTACTGGTTCGAATTGAAAAAATCTTTTAGTGTTGGATAGCTCATTTATTGAGGAAGGCCATAGGCTATATAACATCACTCTGCGACCAATAGGAGCGGAGCAGTAATCATAAACGCAGGTGAAACTGCGGGAACGGCTAGTTGGCAATAAATTTCAATCACTAATTATAAGAAACGCTTCTGAATTAATTCCTGTATTTATGTAATGACTTCATCCTTGACTTTCTTCTTGATCTAGTGGTTAGTGACCCTGACTGTCGAGCCAGAGGTCGTGCGTTGAATTCCCACACTGGACAAATAATTGTGTGATGAGCATGATCATTTGTTCTATGTCTTGGTGTAATTTATCTATAATATTTATGTGTTTAGTAATATTTAGGTATGGTTATCAGCAGTCTGGTTACCATAGTACTGGCTAGTACCTAGTTTGGGATCAGACGGCTGTGTGTGAGATGTGTCAAATTATTACTCTTACTACGCATTAAGTCTAAATAAACTTTACTTCGTATAAATTAACCTTTTCAATAATTTTAATAAATGGCAATCAATCACGTCACCTCACTTTTAAAACCTAAAAAGATATAGAAATACTTTCTTCACTGATAACTAAGCTAAACGCTTGTGTTAGGAGTGGGTTCACGTCAGTAGTGCAATAAGTGAGGTTCGAACCCGGAACCACTGGATCGCAAGTCCGACGTCTTAGCTATTACGCTACCGCCACCTCATTCTTTCTTATGGCGGTCATTATTCTTCACCGTTACAACACAAGGTTTTTTAGCAAGAATCTTCTGCTGAATGACTCTTTTTAGTACCAAAATAAATGATTTATCAAATACGGACTTATTTATTAGTCCACTATCGATGTGAACCCATTGCTAGTACAAGCATTTCAGCTTAAGTCGAAGAGTTAAGAACAATTCGCACACCTAGATCTAAAGGGAGCTAATTCAAAAAGTGAGTGAGTGATTTTGAGTTATGCACACCATCGAATTCCTTATCTCAAAACATACCGACCAATAAAACAGATTTAAAAATATCACCAATACTAGACGCTACATACATTGTTAAGCAGAAGGAAAATAACTACAGAAATTCAATTTGCAGCCCCAAAATATCATTAAAACACAAGATTCCTTCAATATCTTTTTTCCAGCTGCGTATAAAAAGTATAAATCCAAACAGAAAAGTAGGTAATTAGTTTATCGCCTTTTCTGAAAAAAGGGCTTTTATGAATACCAGACCTGTTCCTATGTGTGCGAATTGTAAGCTTGTAACTACGAGTAATCCACATTTCAAATCCTCTATTTTAAAAGTGACAATATTAAGCAATCCCTTTACTTGTGTTCGTTTAAACAAAACATGCATTACTTGTAAAAAATACAAATGAAAGACATAACAACTTCCATGTTCATTTTATTTGTAATACAACAATAAAATATATTTGAATGTCATTATCTATAACGTAACCATAATGAGTATTTAAATGAAGAAGATTTTGAACTAGATATACATTACACATTTACATATTATTATAATATTATTTATTACAATATTTTTTGTTCTAACATAATCGTGGGGTAGAAAATATATAAAAATAATATAAATACTTTACATACATTTAAACCTTATTACATTATACTTAAAAATATTAAAGCCAGGTACTGATTTAAAATAAATAAACATTAATTCTAATACTAAGATAAAACAAAATTAAAATACATTCACATATAAATAAATACACAAGAACAAAATTATGACTTTGAAGTGACTAAAGAAATAGAACAAAAAACAATATTATCTTTATCAACTAACGAACAACATATCGAGTCATGGCATTACGCTAATAAATAAATTGTTCAATAAATTACACTCACACATTCACACAAGATAAATAATACTTAAATACATTTTACACCGGAGAAATCAAAGGAAAGGGGCCACGAAACCGGGTCGCGTGCTAAGGTTTCTGCGCTTGGTACGCTAAGTTTTGCGCTTCGAGCGATCGGCCCCATCCTCCTCCGTGTCCGCCACCGCCCCCGCTTCCACTGCTACTGTAACTCCCTCCGGAATCACCTCCGTAACCGCTCGTTCCTCCACTGCTGTAGTCGTGACCCGAAGTGTGATGTGGATGGGCAACAACTTCATAAGTTACATGCTTCTGCTGAGACAGCAACTTTTTCAACCCAATAATCGCTGACAAAACCAGTGCCAACTTTCCAATCAGCAGAGCTTTTCCAGCAATTAAGGCAATAGCTCCAATTGCAAGTGGCATCAACGCCATCATTTTTAATGCCAAGGCCGCAATCAGAGGTCCCAAAATCTTCGCAGCCTTCTTCTTCTTGCCTCTGCCCTCACTTACCTCATTATCCTCTGTAAACGATGACACGGTATCCTCCAAAGCTCTTCCTGCACTTGAAACTGCATCAATCACATCCGATCCTTTGACTTCCACTCTCAAAGAATGAGTTTCGAAGTAGTTCTTCAGTCTTGAAACAGGGTCCAGAGATCTTGGTGCTCCTGTATCGTGCGGGACATCCGATGACTTAACGACAGTCACTCCATCTGTTAATGAAAATGATTCTTTCTGTCCGATCATTTTGTCGACGAAGGAGAAAAACTTGTACTTTAAACATGTTGTTGATTCTTTGCGGAGGCAGTCTGTTAAGCCGTCGATATCGTTGTCGGTGTGCGAAGTTTCTTGCGCGGGGAGGGCATGACACGCCACAAAGAGTAACAATACGATCGTCCGTTTCATCGTGAATGTGGTTTACGTCTGGCGCGCCCGGCGTCTCGACCGTACCTATATAGCCTCGAGCAAGTGTACCGACCGAATTGGACTTTCTCAGCCTGGAAGTAAAAGTAAATCCAGGTTTCATAACGAAAGCCTTGCTCCTCAGTACAAAGGTCGCGAACTTGGGATAGAAAAATGTTTTAGTAGATGTAGGTCAGGCATCTATGTTTGTAGGCTAGTACATTCCGTGCGAAAGCTAACTGCAATCAGATCTATTTTCTTCGTAAAATCTATAGAGTAATGAACTGTGTTTGTGTTATAGTTTGTTGTAAAATGTGATTGCTGTTTCGAATAATACATTCGTTAAGTTTATTTTAATGTAAATTTTTTTTGGGTTTATGATTAAATTACTTTTGGAATTGTTTCCTTACGTTCGTACTGTTTGTAGATGTAAATTATGTTTAGTTATGTATACGTTAACCGGGAATGACATAGGTAACAGTTCATTACCCTGATCTCCTCTGTTTATCAACCAATTTTCCATTTGTTGTGGTTATTATGAAAAAAAAAATTAAAACAGATATTTTTCCTAACTTCAACGGAGCTATATGGTTATAATAATTTAATGAAATACGGGCGAAGTTCTACCTCAGACTCCTCAGAGCTATCATTAGTAGAATTAAAGCTTCATGAATCTAACAATCTAATGAAATAAGCTAAACCAATACTTTTATTTAGGTACAAAGGTTTTTCGCAATACTGTCATCGATAATGTCGATAATGTAAATGAGCATACTATAAACTAGATCATTATTTAGATGATAAAAATGCTTGGCAAAATGCCAGTCCTGCTCCACAGTCACACTGTCAATGAGTAGGTACTCATCTTTTTTCTTATCTGACGTATAGATTTATTGATATTTTGATTATTATTATTGACATTGTTAATTTTATAGAACATTGATGTTATTTTATACACTGTTGACGTTGTAGTTATGATACACTTTTTATTTCTTGTTAATTATAAAAATTTGAATTGTACATGTGAGAACTGTGTGGTCACAAGTATTATGTTAATTTTCTATGTTGCCTAGCAGCTCTGTGATTTTCTTTTTCATTTTAAAACAATATTATGTTACATTGTCCTCACATTAAATTGCGCTTATAAGCAATGTACCAACAAAAAACTTTGTAAAAAAAAACATGTTGAAAAAGAGTGTCCTTGGAGGTTCTTGCCTGTTCTTCTCCATAGGATCTACGTTTTGCAACAGGCAACTAGCTTCACGACCGACTTATACTGACTGACTCCTCCTGACAATTCAAAAATACCTACAATGGGTTTACTTGAAATAAATAATTTTGATTTTGATATAACTATTTTTTAATCCTTCATTGTTATCCTATACGTACTTATATGATCTTACTAATGTTATAAAGTTGAAAGTTTGTGAGTATGGATGGATTGATGGATGTTTGTTACTCTTTCACGCAAAAATAAAACTGAACCGATTGCGATGTAACTTGGTAAGTAGATAGCTGGAGATTTGGATTAACAAATAGGTTACTTTTTATCCCGATATTCCTACGGGATCGGGACTGACGAGGGTGAAACCGCGGGGCGCAGCTAGTATAAAATAAAACTAAAGGAACTGAAATTAGAATTGCTAATTATTTTTAAAGATTTTATTTAAAAGTTCTAATGACGGTTTAATTTTTTAACACACACGTAAAGCTAATTAAAAGCGTGTAAACATTCAGATGTAGCTATGTAAACTATGTAAATAAATCTTGGAAGTTAATTTTAACCTACTTCTAATTGTCGTCTCGAAATGAAACTTTGTATGTAGGTGTATGTAGTTCAGATGATAATCTTATAATTTGCCATTTTAGAGCTGATCTGATGATTAAGCCAGGAGGTGGATAGTGGAACTCTTCAGTGGCAACTAGTAATCCCCTCGAGTTTGGACTCATATGATTCGTTTTGACGAGTTGAAACGATTGGGCGTATAGTAACGATGGTCTGATGATGGAACCAAGAGCAAGTGGAATTTTCTTTTTAATTTAGTTTAGTATTAAAGCGTTTCTTTTTAAGTTTTTGTGAACTATCATTTTTTTAGGTAGGTAATCTTGTACCTTAACAGTTAACAATAGTTTCTTCATAACTCATAACACTCATTTCGAGAGCTATCAAACACTTCTTTAAATCTTATTTAAGTAAAACCATACTTTATACACACATATGACCACATAACAGAGACTGCAAACATGTTGCAGCAAGTGACATCTGCTTTGAGTATTATCTAATATATCTATATACTAATACGTGAAGCGAAAACTTTGGATCCCTTTTTACGAAAATTGGGCGGACGGAGGAGTATGAAATTTCGCACACTTATAGTTTATACAGAGAAGTAGTGACGAATGCTAAAATTTTTAAACAATATTTGCTACAAAGTTAAAAAAAAATGCAAAAACGGGTACATACAGCTATGAGTGTCCAGTATATATTTTAACCTGTCATGGTACAAAAGTCTATACAATGACAGGTCAAGTAATATTGGCCAATGAAATAAACCATGGTCGAAATTCGACCACCACGCGACCTCTAGTTTAAATAATTACTTCTGTTTGGAATCGTTCTTGTAAATCACAAATTAACAATTGCACGGATGGCGCTAAAGTTACGGATTTGATGTTAAAAAGGGACAATTTTTTTTTAATTCACTGGTGGTTATAATTCTAGTAATTATTTTCGAAAGTAATTAGAATATATTTTATGAGCGATTCAACCTGTAATAAGCTAATATTATTATGTAATATAATAATGTTTTTTAAGATAAATGTAAACACACCCTACTTAAAAGATACTTCCAATATGTAAAAAAAAACCCGACAAGTGCGAGTCGGACTCGCGCACGAAGGGTTCCGTACCATTATTTGTATTTGTTGTTATAGCGGCAACAGAAATACATCATCTGAGAATATTTCAAATGTCTATCACGTATAGCTATCACGGTTCACGAGATACAGCCTGGTGACAGACAGTGGAATCTTAGTAATAGGGTCCCGTTTTTACCCTTTGGGTACGGAACCCTGAAAAAAGAGCGCTATTATTCGCCAACAAATGGTACAATGTTAAATAACTAATGTTACAATCACACTTTAAACGGTCCTATACTTTTAAGACAGCGAAGAACGATACGTTTGATTTTGAGGCATGGCGTTTGATTTGAACATACGACATTTAGGACCGCATAGAACATACCGTCTGATTACAAGGTATAGATAAGAGTGAACTCCTTACCAGTGGTGAAAGGGCTTATGATGTATTTATCATGGAGTAGTATTTAAGTGTTTCTTGAGGAAACCTGTAACACTAGTTTAGATACGTACAGCTACTCTCCGTATACCTTTCAGTGAGAGTTCTTTGGAAAGTTTGATAATAATTTTTTCTAACAATGTTTAAAAAATCAGTATTTTGAGCTTTTGAAAAAGGAAAAATTATTTGGCTGTGTCATAGTTGACAAGAAACTTTGTTTTAGTTCAAAGCTAATAACTTGATGATAGTATTCCGTCACGGGTGCTGAATTGGTTGCATTGTTCTTACTTACTGATACAATTTGTAATTACAGTCTCCGTTATAACTGGCAATTGAAATGATTAGGGTTAATCGTATAATTGGATATAAAATTCATATAATCCAGTTATACTATGTGTAAGACGTTGACATCGAATTATAATAATAATAACTCCACACATCTCATACACGGCCGTCTGATCCCAAACTAGGCAAAGCCTGTACTATGGTAACCAGACTGCTGATAAACATATTTATATATTTCTAAATACATACATATTATAGATAAATTACACCCAGACACAGTACAAATTATGGTGCTCATCACACAATTATTTGTCCTGGGTGGGAATCGAACCCACGACCTCTGGCTTAGCAGTCAGGGTCACTAACCACTAGACCAACAGGTGAGTCGCAATTACGCCGATCGTGGTCACGGTTGGACTTCATTGTACGTCGAGTAACCAAACAGGAATCGTACTTTAGAAATATGATTGCGATTAAATTACGACTTACTATTAGGGCGCTATATAAGTTTTGTCGTTGCCAGTAATACCTACAGGTATACATGTACCACGTGCTGAACCCATTGCTTCAGTATCCCTCTGGAACACAGCCGCATGTTTTTGCAAAAGCTCCTATAAGCTTCTCATCGCTCGAAAACTTACTTCAGTTGTTTCTTTACACACGTAGTGCAATCAAAAAAAAAAAAACTCGCATGGCGCTAAATCGCAGGCTGTCCCAGCCATTTCATTTTAGCTTGGTGCAAATCGTCCGTAGTTTTGCCGGCTCTATGTCCAGGGGCGTTATCTTGATGCAAAAACTATGTATCGAGTCTTGAGTTTGGTCGTTAATTTTTTAAGGGTTCTAATACTTGAGAAGACTATTCTAGTGGGACAGCTATGCTTCGGCAGGTATGGGCCGGTTCGACCGGAGTGATACCACGGCCTCACAGAAAACCGGCTGTAAAACATTGCTTTATTTGTGTTTCGTCGAGTGAGTGAGATTACCGGAGACCCTACACCTTCCCTATCCCACTCCTACCTATTCCACCCCTCTCTCCCGCTTCCCACCCTTTTCCGTCTCCCACCTTATAGGCCAGCAACGCACGCGCAAACGAGCAGACGGGTCTCTTGATAGTAAATGACTACCGCCGCCCATGGGCACCTGCAACTCAAGAGTCACAAGTGCGTGAAGGGGCGCTACATAGGTTTTGTCGTATACTTATATAATAAATATAAACGTAGTGCTATAGTGCTTTATCTATAATAAAGGTAAAAAGTTTGTTGTTTGATTCTTTGTTCGTTTAAACGCGCTAATCTCTGAAACTATCAGTCAATTTCAATAATTATTTTTGTATTGAATAGAGTATCCATTGAGAAAAGTTGTAGGGTATCTAGTCCAATATACGTGGGGTATACTGACAGTTTCTTGAACTATTCACTCACAATAAAAAAAAGCAATTACGGCATTGGGAGTTCCATTTGGGAACTCTTTGAACTGGAAAGAAAAAGCCAGTCGGCAGAATGGATAATTCCTTTTGAAGATAAAAAGAAAGAGAAGTCGAAGCATTGGTAAGAAAAAAGTTGCTCATTTTTTCGGCAAATCAGGAAATTACACAACAATGACGCTTGGAGCCCAATGGACACTGACCGCAGATTGGTACGTCAATACTTTGCTTGCCCAGTCTTCGAAAAAGATACCGAAAAGCGTCCTCGTAGTAATGTCGTCCTTCACCACGATAATGCGTCCTCGCACACAATCATGTGCAGTCCACCTAGAAGCCCCTCTTTCTACTGTCTAACTAGTATCTCTTTTGACGTCGTTAGGATTGCATTGCTTTACCTTTCCTACCCTCCCTGGTGTGACGTCACATATTTTTCAATTTTACACCCGGTACTGAAAAGAGGAGTTCTAATTTTCTTTTAATAAATGTGTAGTAGCGTGTCTAGTAAGTAAGTAAAAACTACATTGCATTTACAGGTCAAGTTTTGTGTTTAATACTTTACATTTTGATATGTGACGTCACGAACCCTTCGTTGACTCCCCCCCCCCCCCCTTAACCTGTGACGTAATGTATGGATGGCCTTATAGAGGAACTAATTGGTTTTGATAGTCTTCTGTTAAATGAAATCGGTTCTTCTCAACCGTATTCTTGTGGTAGGTATGGATAAAGGCTATTTAATAACCTTTAGAAGCTGAACAGTTGTAATGGACAGCGAAACTGCACGGAAAGGCTAGTTAAATACATGAAATATCAAAATATATTAAGTGTTATATTATTACGAAGATATAAACGCTGAATATGACTGTATTTTAAAAGTTATTCCGTCATTAGAAGAAAGCTTTCACTTTTTTTTCATTCTTTAATGTGCAATCGTCATCACTGTTATTATGCTTGTCTAAATATTTGTATGACTTCCTGAAGCAGCTAAATGGATGGCACTTCTAGAAAAATAATATACCTTTATCGTATGTGTAATTTAGTAAATACTAGCAACCCGCCCCGGATTCGCACGGGTAGCAGAGACATCTTCAGCAATTATCGTCATATTTCAACCAATTTACACAAAACCTTAACAAATTATATACCTAAACCCTCTCATGAATCGCTCTATCTATTGGTGAAAACCGCATGAAAATCCGTTCAGTAGTTTTTGAGTTTATCGTGAATAGACAGACAGACAGACGCGGCGGGGGACTTTATTTTATAATAAAGTGGAGTGTAAAACTGTAGCGGTCTTCAGTAGGGTAAAGATATTTCTTTTCTTTCTTATGGATTATTATGTAATCAAGCAGAAATCTTCGGTGAAAATTACTGGGAAGAAGGGTTTCTTCCCAGTAATTAAATATAAAATAATTTTGCCATCACATCCTCTTTTACAGTATCCGTAATTTTTTACGGGTCCCTAAAAAATTATATCGTGTTAATTGTAAGATGTATTGAAATAAGCAATATTTCTACGTGTTCAGATGACTTTTCGAAGTTTTGAAAGTATTGTGGATGAAGGCCCCTTCAAACCGATTTTCTTGGTGGTCATAGTGGCAGTGGATATTCTGTGACTGCAACGATGATATTGCTGATGAAAGTATTTTTGGCAATGCTGCTTCTTTTGTGTTTCAAATGTGAGTTAAGAATGGCCTTTCAAAGGTCATATAGCGCTAACTCACTGTCCATTCAAATCACTATCAAATTTTTGATGGTGAAAGTTCAATTATATTTGAATGATTTTGCCGTGATCTGTCAGTAGGTATAACTATAGTTATTTATTCATATATTTCGTATGAGTCTCTAATTAACGATGGTCATAGAAATCTGCATACTAAAAATAGCTGTCAGTCAGACATAACAAAAAAAAATAGTACTGTACTTAATTATGGATACGGTACCGTTGGCCAGTTGATGCGACATTCTTAACAAATATAGACTGATATGGTACTGGTTTTCAAATTAAAATACCTAATTACTGGTGCACTTATATTTTATCTTTTAAAAATAGGTATGCATATTTATATCGTATGCATATCGAATGTAGGTACAAATTAGTATTTAATTTTTAAAGGTCCTTTTTCATTTCACTATAATAATAATTTATAATGATAATTTTTGTGCTGGAAAAATGAGTTGATAACAAGTAATTCACTCAAGAAAAGTTATCCTGCTGCCCTGTAAACAGCCGTTAACGTCATAATGTCATGGTATTAATGGTTTTTTTTTTATGGCAAAGGGGGCAAATGAGCAGACGGGTCAGCTGATGACAAATGATTACGGTCGCCCATGGGCACCTGCAACTCAAGTGTCACAAGTCTGTTACCGCCCTTTAAGGTGGGAGTAGGGGAAGAGAGGGGAGAGAGAGGGAGAGACGGAAGGGCGGGAATAGGGGTGAAGGGGGAGAGGGAAGGGTTAGGGCCTCCGGTAACCTCACTCATGGGGCGAAAAGCAATGAACTGCCGGTTTTCTATGAGACCGTGGTATCACTCCGGTCGAGCCGGCCCATACGTGCCGAAGCATGACTCTCCCACGAACAAACTCACTTTTGTATTTGTTGTTTGTATTATACACATAATTGTATGATACCCAAAATAAAAAAAAAACTCGTAGAACTAAACTGGATAGACAAGGATGGGTCACGCTTCATACCGCGAAAAGTTTCAAAGATATCGGTTCCAGCTATTATGAATACCACATACCTAAATAAGTTGGTATCCTGGCACCAATATCTGGTAACAATATCTTCGGATGTAACATTAAACTCCTAAATCAAAATGCACATCCGTTTCATAGCTAGGATAGAACAGACAGACACACAGATACAAAGACACACACATACAAAAAGAAAAGATCAAACTCCAGTTCTTTTTGGCGATTATTTGTAAGAGAATAACAACTAATCAGTGTACAAAAATGTTCTTAGTTTAATTTATTGATACACTCTAATAATATAAATAATTTATTGCATACAGAATTTTAAAATATTTATTGCTAATCAAAATATAGTGAGTTATTACATTCCTTGTCATTATATTCAACAAAAATTAAATGAAAATGTCTATCAGGATGTAAATTTCTTTCATCTTAGTTACAAACTCACAAATGCCTCCACGAGTGTAACCGTAATTTCTAAACCACCGTCATGTATATTCACTTTCTATCGAGTCTTTGTTGATATTGTTATCCTGTTTAAAACTTAAGAACACTTAAAAGTTCATGCCAACTCGGGCCAAAATGTTCATTCTAAGGGCTTACATTACCTTTATAAACGATACCAGGGTCATCATACCAAATAACATCAATTTTATTGAAAGTACACAATCCAACTTGTCAACAAGTCAACTTGGAGCGAGCTGAATGCGAGTACCGCCACTGTGGTCCATTAGTTCTCCATAAAAGTTGTGGGCTAACATTTAAAGAAGATGAAGAACGTATAAACATTTCTCAACTTTGTCTTTACTTTTTCGAGAATTTTCGATACACACAGTCACACACTGGGAGTATGATTGTCTAACGTAACTGCCGGGAAACCCACTTCGTAAACTCATAGCTCACTACAACACAACATCCCTCGGCATCCCTAGCAATTGACACTGACGTTGCGTTGTCTTTCTATTTAACATGCTATAGGATTTATATAAAACCCTGAACTTCATTTGATGGGATTGTTATACCTACAGTATTCTAATATAAAACAGTTGTAGAAAGGCCGAGGTGGAATTCTTTAAGAACTAGAACCAGATATATTTCTTAAGATAAAACGATAAATGATAAAATTATGCATACAGACAGACAGCAGCATTGAGCTTTTTATTACCTATCAGCATTTTGAAGATACTGTTCATACCTCCAAACAGATAGTACCATTTTCGTCAACAACTTTATTAATCATAATAATATTGTGAAATATAATACATAGCCCTATCTAGACCTGAACAAGCATAGCTTGTACTATAGGTCTAGAAGCCGTAAATATGTACTTACATAATCTATATATTAATCCTTGAAGCGAAAACTTTGGATCCCTTTTTACCAAAATTGGGCGGATGGAGGAGTATGAAATTTCGCACACTTATAGTTTATACAGAGAAGAAGTGACGAATGCTAAAATTTTTGAACAATATTTGCTACAAAGTTAAAAAAATGCAAAAACGGGTACATACAGCTATGAGTGACCAGTATATATTTTGACCTGGCGTGGTACAAAAGTCTATACAATGACAGTTCAAGTAATATTGGGCAATGAAATAAACCATGGTATATTCGACCACCACGGGATCTCTAGTATACATAGAAACACCTACATCAAGTGCAAATAGACATATACAAATGTTTGACCGAGAATCGAAGCCCAAAACTGCCACTCAAGCACTGAAGTCTCACTTATACCGTAGAAATACTGTACAGCTATCACAACAAACAAGGAAACCGCATTCATTCATACAAGTATACTTGAAATGTAAAATTGGGCAAGTGTCGACTCATCTCGACCGTAGTTGAGTTGGCCAAGTACTTGGTGAAAAGTGAAAGGGTTCAAATTATTTGAGATGTTAACTTAATACGCCTCAAAGTTAAGCACGTGAGTACTTTTATGTTATTATAATTTATTTATTCATTCATTAACTGGTATTTACATTCTGCAATTGTGTTTATTTGTGAAAACTAATACCGAATATTTTGACACAAAATCGGCTTCTAAACATAATGTTAGATCTCAATATAAATAAAATTTAACTTTATCAGTTAAGTATTCATAATGTAATCACTACATATTATAAAACAAAGTCCCCCACCGCGTCTGTATGTCTGTTCGCGATAAACTGAAAACCTACTGAACGGATTTTCATGCGGTTTTCACCAATAGACAGAGTGATTCATGAGGAAGGTTTAGGTGTATAATTTGTTAATGTTTTGTGTAAATTGGTTGAAATATGATGAAGCCGGGGCGGATTGCTAGTCTATTATAAAAGCGCATGATATGTTACCGCAATCAGGGTCTTCAATCATCTACCACTCAAATTGAAAAAAATAGATATCAGTAAGTTTAAAATAAGACTAAAACAATGCTTCATTCAAAATGTATTTCACAACCTACAAAAATTATTTTAAATAATTCTTTCAAAAAAAAACGACTTCAACAAAAAAAAACTATTCCATAAAATACTTATATATGTTTTTCTCATGGATGCCATTGTCAGAACTGGACTAAAATGAAATAGGACCACACGGGAAGCACAGGCTTTCAAATAAAAAAAGAATCATCAAAATCGGTTCACCCAGTCGAAAGTTCTGAGGTAACAAACATAAAAAAAAAACAGTCGAATTGAGAACCTCCTCCTTTTTTGAAGTCGGTTAAAAAGATGTGTTAGTTTTAAGTTCATTAATTTTAAGTTTATGTCTTGTATGTTGAGAAACTAACAATTTAATCTTGGAATACCCGAAATGGGTTAACTGTTGTCAATATTAATGTAACATCTACAAATGTGTGCCTACACAGTTTGCAATTTAAATTTCAATTTTTTTATGGTATAGGGGCAAGCGAGCAGACGGGTCACCTGATAGTAAATCACTACCGCCGCCCATGAGCACCTGCAACTTCAAAAGTCACAAGTGCGTTACCGGCCTTTAAGGTGGGAGTAGGGGAACGGGGGGAATAAGGGGTGAGGAAGGGAGAGAGGAAGAGGAAAGGGTTAGGGCCTCCCGTAACCTCACTCACTCGGCGAAAAACAATGCAAACATTGCTTCACTGCCGGTTTTCTGTGAGACCGTGGTATCACTCCGGTTGAGCCGGCCCATACGTGCCGAAGCATGGCTCTCCGTTCATTAGATTTTCAGTTTATCGTGAACAGACAAACGCGGCGGGAGACTGTTTTATAACATGTAGTGATGAAAAACATTTTATTTGGACACCATTTTACAATGCACATTTGTATTAAGTGTCGCGCAGATAATGTATTAGCGGATGTTTTTAAGATACTCGGAGTTGATATAAAAATAAGGTTGTTGTTATTATTTCTATTCTATAACTACATGTGGGGCTGCCATCCGTCCGGGTTTCCCCGGATTTGTCATAGTTTAGAGGGTGTCCGGGGAGCGTCCGGGCGGGGTTTCCAAAAAGTGTCCGGGTAAAACCCGGACACTGTGCCCAGGAACAATTATAATTGTTATATGAATCAGTAACAAGCTAAAAATTTAAATGGAATCGGTGTTTTTTTAAGGTGTCCGGGAAAGAATCTCGATTTCACCCATGTGTCCGGATTATTTCAAGTTTTTGTCCAGCGTCGGCAATTTAAGTGATGGCAGGCCATTTTTTTTTTTTTGACGTGGTGGAAAGTCCCTTCGGATCTCCGGCTCCTCGGGGACGCAGGAGCCAGGAGTCCCCCTGGATCGACGCCGCGCCTAGCCAAGCCCTATCCCGGGGAAAACAGGTTTCCATACGCCTATAGGCCTAATCAATGTATGTTGCGTGATGGCAGGCCTAACTACATGCAATATACCAAATATAATTAAAGTTCTAGTCTTATTTCATGATTGTATTTGGGTTTGTTAACACGCGTTTCTTAGTTTCACTTATACACTACTAATAATGATTGTTTACTATGTACACAAATCTAGGAAGTCAATTTTCATCTACTTCTAATTGTCATATCGAAATCAAATCATATCATTCATTTTGTCGAGTCCAACAGATTGATCTTGGTGATGATGGTCCGATGATGAACCAGGGAGGTGCGTAGAAGAATTCTTATATACCTTTTTATTGGGTTTGTGATTAAAGCGTATTTTCTTAGTTTTTTTTTTGTGATACACGATTATATATAAACGAGCAGACCCGATGGTAAAAAGTCACAAGTGCGTTGTCGCCCTTTAAGGTTTGTGTAGGGTAAGAGGGGAGTGAGAGGAGAAGGGGGAGAGGGGAAGGACGGGAATAGGGAAGAGGTAGGGCCGCGGCGAAAAGCAATGCATTGCATGGAAACATTGCTTCACTGCCGGTATTTATTTATTCACATTTCCTGCAAATACGTTGCTTGAGGTGGACTTAATGCCGTAGGCATTTTCTACCAGTCTACCTTTGGGCGATACAGAGACGTGCGTGATAGGTGTATAATTATAATTGCGATTGAGTTTTACTAAAGTATAATAATTTTAAATATCAACAAATCAACTTTCTGTAGAAGCATGGAAGATAATGGTTATCTTATCTAGAAGTGAGTGAAGCGTCACAGGGACGCAAAATCGAAGGTTAGATAGTTGGTATGGCAAGACTTTATAGGTATCAAGTGGACTGTGTGCTTGCTTGACAAATTTCAAATTCAAATTCAAAATTATTTATTGATTCATTTCAAGTAAACCCATTGTAGGTATTTTTGAATTGGCAGGAGGAGGCAGTCAGTATAGGTCGGTTGTGAAGCTAGTTGCCTGTTCCACTACGTAGATCCTGTGGAGAAGAACAGGCAAGAAACTCTAAGGAAACTCTTTTTCAACATGTTTTTTTTACAAAGTTATTTGTTACATTGCTTATAAGCGCAATTTAATGTGAGGACAATGTTACATAAATCAATATTGTTCTAAAATGGAAAAGAAAATCACAGAGCTGCTAGGCAACATAGAAAATTAACATAATACTTGTGACTACACAGTTCTCACATGTACAATTCAATTTTTTTTTAATTAACAAGAAATAAAAAGCGTATCATTTCTACAATGTGAACAGTGTATAAAATAACATCAATGTTCTATAAAGTTTACAATGTCAATAAGTCAATTTCTCTTATAATAACCACACATTCGAATTAAACGTTGCACCTCGAAAGTGCATCGCTTGATAACAATCTCGAGAACGTTACGAGAACTCATGTATTTAAATATTCATGAAAAAAAATAGCTTTCGTACATTATCTATCATAAAATATTCTAATTTTAAGCTGTTTAATTTCTATGAAAGAAAGTGTTTCATATGATAAGCATAATGTAAGCAGGTAGGTATGATCTTAATTGTGAAGGTAAAAGTGTGCGTGCCCGAGGTCACGTCAGTTCATTATGTTTTCATGGCGGATGTTGTTCTCTAGTGAACGTGAATATAGAAAGGTTGAAGTACGTAAAACTATTTCGATACTTAACCACTTGAATATTTGTTTAGTTTGTTGGCATAAAATACTGTTAGTTTTTAAGGTTCCGTTCCTCAAAAGGAAAATAGGAACCTTTATAGGATCACTTTGTCCATCTGTCTGTCAAGACACTTTTTCTCAGGAACCCGTGGACTCTTCAAGTTGAAATTAATATCAAATACTTATGTCTGCGTTCACTTGAAGCTGTAAAAAAATCAAGCTTCTAAGTCAACGCAATCCAAAGAAACGGCCATTTTAGTATTAGATTTGACCAAATTTTAACATTTCGCTGGTAGATCAAAACATTACGTGGGAGAGCCATGCTTCGGCACATATGGGCTGGCTCGACTCCACTCGATACCACGGCCTCACAGCAAACCGGCCGTGAAACAATGCTTGCATTGCTTTTCGCCGCGTGAGTAAGGTTACCGGAGGCCTTAACCCTGCCCTCTCCCCTATTCCCGTCCTTCCCCTCTAATCCCCTTCTCCCGTCTTCCCGCTGTTCCCCTATTCCCACCTTAAAGGGCGGCAACGCACTTGTGACTCTCGAGTTACAGGTGCCCATGGGCGGCGTTAGTCATTTACCATCAGGTGACCCGTCTGCTCGTTTGCCCCCCTATACAATAAAAAAAAACCTATAGGGTTCTTCCTATTGACTCCCAATCATGAAATTTGGTAAAAAGTAAAGTCTCACAACAAAAGTAAAGTTTGGGCGCTGACTCATAATTATTTGGGTATTTACATTAGTGCAGGAGTTTATTTGGGCTAACAAGTTTATTTTCCGATTTTCAGTTCCTTTCTTCTTTCGTCGATTAAGAATTTTGAGCACACTAATGCCCGGTTTCTATAAGCAAGAAACGATTCGTTTGACTTACGGACGGTAAAATTTTCCTGATTATAGGAACCGGGCATAAATGATGATGATGAAAGTTACCCTATTTTCTGTTACCTTGACAACGTGTAAGCGTCGTAGGCCGATCGCTTAATTGGGCCGATCCAAATCTGCCTGGGCACATCATGATGCCTTTCTTGATGTGTCTGTCTAATACTCGCCATATCGTTAACGTTTGGTGATTTGCCCGGCCATGTTTGGGTAGATCAATTCTGTAGGGTGACCAAAGTAATGTATCTTAAAAATTAAATACGGTCCGTGGTTAATCGCATCACTTGCGAATGGCTGGATGGACTTTTCTAAATATGGTTATAAAATAACCGTAATAAGTAGTACGAACTAGGTTTTTAGAAAAACCTAATACCTAACCTAAACCTAAATTTGAAAAAACTGAGAGTGCTTTTTCTAAAAATGATTACTTCCAAACATATTTAATTACAAACGCCAGGAAAACGTCGGTCGGTCAGCTAGGAGGAAATATAATGAAATTTAGGTAATAAAGATTTACCTGGCCATGCTTAATAAATAGAATAGATATGTAATTTTTTTTTGTCAAATTATATGTTTTTTCCTATTTGGAGCTCCAATAGTTCGAGGAATCCCGCTACTTGCTACCCTACTTTTTAATTTTTCGCCTACTCAAACACACAGCTGACAGAGCGCAAAACAGCGCCGTGAGCGTTAGAAAACGAAACTGTATTACGATACGCCCAGCCATACTTTGTGGCCAAGTGACTATTAGTTGAGCAAATCGCCAAATCGGTTGCTCTCATTGATCTGCCCAGTTTTTTTCGGTCAAATCACGAAATGCCTCCTTGCTACGACATATCAGGTCCTACCCAGGCATATCTCGTTCAATTCAATTCAACGATCGGCCTACGCCACATTAAAATTTTTATGATGATCGGTTGAACAATTAAATAGTGAAACTCATATTCGCATTGATAATATTCGTTAGGATTTAAATTCATAGAACGTATAATGTCGCAGAGGCAGATTGTCGGCCGCCATTATCTTCGCGGGCGAGTGGTGGGTAATCGTGCGAAATGAGGAAACACTCTTGAGTTTTGTACACCGAATTAAATGTTCAAAGATAGTAGGTAGGTTACAAGAACAAAATAAGGTTAGGTACAAAACGGTAGGACAGTTCCTAGAAGTGTTCACTCGACGGTCGACGTATCGTGAATGAGGGAGGACTTTCAGTTATAATAAAGTACTCTGTGATGAGGACTTGCCAACACGAGCGATCACACTATAGCTTTGACCGATATGAAGTTGCGGCGAGTTGCCGAGCGACGGTGGCGCCTCTTGTTTCGGTTAACAACCGTGAAAATGATCAAGCTTGTTAACCGGATGCGACATATATATTTTAAACAGTTTATTCTATAAAACATGTGAAAATAATGCAGAGTTCATTGAATTCAGTAAGTAAGGCCCGATCCTATTAAATCTCACCACCCACATCAACATTCTCAATTTTTTTAAATATGTAAGTAAATAAACGAACGTTCTCTGTTAATGAAACAGTTGATCTTGGTCATAAAAATACTGTTATGCAGTACTCAATTTCTGTTCGTTGAGGAAGTACTTTCATTTTAAATACTTTAATTTTAGAAATCGCACTTCAGTCTTGTAAAAATAACATCTTATTTAAATATGATTTGGGCAAGTACTTGCATGGTATAGTGCAGCGATTCCCAAAGTGGGTTCCGCGGAACCTAGGGGTTCCGTAGAAAAGTCAACAGGGTTCCGCGAAATTATTTAATACCACAATTATTAAATAAGTATTAACAAATATTATTTTGAAATTGGGAGCTGACCAATTGAAAAAGCCTTTGAAATAACGTGTAAGCACAAAACTTATTCTATTTGCCATAATGTTATATTCATATTAGAAGGTATTTAATATTATATTGTTTTAACAGTTAGTTTTCATGTCAAACTAGCTAAGAATTACTGGACAGCGATCACATGATATTTCAAGCTCAAGCGCTCTAACTGATAATGAAGAATATATACCCGAGAATATTGTTGCTGGTTGTTTGGTAACATTTATTTGATTTGTTTTGTATTTTTAACATAAAGTGCGTATAGTGATACTTATGATTTAATAGGGTTGTGGTTAAGGAAAAAAGGATATGTTCAAAAAAATCTGTCTCATAATTGGTATTCTTTTCAATTAAATTTTAAGTTGAATTTTAAGATTATAATTCAATTTCTCATAAGGATAGAAAGGTGTAACAAAAAAATTGATTTTTCACTTTATGATCGACTTAACAACGGCAACAGCAAAGTGTCGTCCTCAAATAAAGTAAATGTAAAATATACTTAATATCTGCTCTGAGTAAGTCTTAGTTCACACTAATATGACTTTTTCCTGATCTCATTAATCGTAGTAAAAAACGTAATTTTCCCACACATTTATTTTTCAATAAAATAAGTATAAAGAGGCTCAAACATTTTTAGGTAGATTTCTAAAGAATTTCTAAATATTGCAGTGGGATGTAAAAGTAGTCATTGCATTTTGCATCGGTTTAAAGAAAGTTCTTGATGAAACTGTAAAGATCGTCAATTACGTGTAACGTCCCCCTCCCCCTGAGTCAAGATTGTTCAAAAAGGTGTGCGAAGAAATGGGTAGTCAATAAGAATCACACCTCTTGCACACAGAAATCCGATGGCTTTCAAGAGGCAAAGTTCTAGCCAAGTTATATGAACTTTGTGACGAGCTGAAGGTTTCCAAATGAGGTAAATGACATCTGAGGCTCCAACCATTTTCCGTGTATTGCATGATGAGCAAAGGCTTATGAATTTAGTAGCTTATCGTGCCGAATTTTTTGGAAAGGTTAATATAATTACTACACTTTTGCAGGGAAAATCAACAACCATATTTATGGCAAGAGACAAATTATCAGCCTTTAAAAGAAAATAATAAATTTCTGGATTGCCTGCGTAGAAAGGGACACCATTGAATTGGTTTTGGGTTGGTGTTGCGAGTGAATACAATAATGTAGCTTATTAGTAACTTTGCTCTCATTTGTCACAACGTAACGTTGTAAAAAAGGTTTTTCAGCTTATACTTAAACAAAAAAACAAATTCAGGTCGAGATTGGATGCTACGCCAGATCTGCGCATACAACTGTCAGACATAATACCGAACAATAAAGCAATTATTGATAAAACAGTGACACAATTTCATTCTTCACATTAAAAGTTAAAATAAAGGAAAGTGTTTCACTTTTAAAATATTCCTAATTAAAGTTTTTAATCTTATTTTAAATAAGAACAAAAACATTTATGCAGTGATTTTTATTTGTAATCATTTGATATGGGGTTCCATAAAATAAAAGGTATTTGGTGGGTGTTCCGTCATCTTAAAAGTTTGGAAACCCCTGAGTATAGTGTATCTTTTAAAAGACAACTAACTGGAATTTTTCTCTTTAAAATACATTGTTTTTTATTTTTGAGAACATTTTATTAATTTACTAGCGATACTTGAATACCTTATGTCATTATTTATGAAAATTTAGAATTATTCTAAACCTCAACAAGTAGAATATTTCGAAAACAAAATCCGCCGAAGTCGAAACCCTTCATAAGTCGAAAACTCCATATCTCGATTTTTTGGCATTTGACTTACTTATGTTCTACTGTACCGGGTACGTTTATATAGCTATGTTGATGGGATATTCCCGTCAACATAATTATATTATCATGGAACTCAAGAGTTTAAAAGTTATTAAGGCATGTCATATGTCCCAAAATAGTATTATTTTTATAAAAGTATCAATTGCTTTTTAGGAGGGGAGGGGCTCGTGGCAAGTTGGAGCCCTAAAAAGTCCGACAACCTGGTCTAACTACAAAACTTCGATATCGCCTAGTACTTGGGTCGTGGAGATCTGATGGCAGTCGCTTCACGTAAAATATCGATGTTCGGCCGTAGTTACACTAGAAGTCGACCACAATTTAGTTGGGAAAAGGCGCGGGAGATGATGATATCAATTGCTTTTTAAACCAGCCACAGTGACGTCACACGGTTACGTTTGAATTGTACAACTTTGTCATAATTATTACGTGTTTGACGTCATTCGCGGTGTGGTCGACTCGAGGTCGGTGTGTTAATTAGTTAGCAAATACTAGAACACGCGTTTTGGTTACAACTTAGGTGTAACTGAACTGACTGACTGACTGAAATTGTAATGAGTTTTTTTGGTTATTTTTGCGTTTGCCTTGTGATTTTTTTTACGCAAACGTGAAGTCTAGATAACGATGTTGATGATGATCAGTTATAAAAATTTCCTATATTATTAATTTAAGAATTAAAAACAAACGCGTGAGGTCAATTAACTAAATGAATTACTAACTCACCGTTTTTCCGTCTAACCCTCATCCGCCGAGCGTCTGAAGTATAACGTGCCATAAGGAACTTCGCCCCAAAAATGTTATTTACTAAAGTTTGGATGGATAGATGTTTGTTCAATCACGCCAGAACGGCTGAACGGATCTGGATGAAATTTGGCACAGAGATAGATTAAAGTCTGGAATAGCACAAAGGCTAGCTAAGAAAAAATCTTCATCTCTTTACAAAACGGCGTGAAAGACATAATTATGTTACTAGAGATGGACATAAACTAGTTCAACCAAAATTTAAGTTAGCAAAAGTACAAACATCTTTTATGGGGTACTGCGTTAAATTCTATAATAAAATACCTGATAATATTCTTCAACTAAGTGAGAAGAAATTTAAAACTTGTATAAAACGCACGCTATGTAAACGAGCATATTATAAACTAGATCATTATTTAGATAATAAAAATGCTTGGCAAAATGCCGGTCCTGCTCCACAGTCACACTGCCAATGAGATAGATTATAGATTATTTATTCATATTTTAATCATTATTATTGACATTGTAAATTTTATAGAACATTGATGTTATTTTATACACTGTTGACATTGTAGTTATTATACGCTTTTTTTTCCTTGTTAATAAAAAAATAATTAAAAATTGAATTGTACATGTGAGAACTGTGTAGTCACAAGTATTATGTTAATTTTCTATGTTGCCTAGCAGCTCTGTGATGTTCTTTTCCATTTTAGAATAATATTAATTTATGTTACATTGTCCTCACATTAAATTGCGCTTATAAGCAAAGTAACAAATAATTTTGTAAAAAAAAACATGTTGGAAAAGAGTGTCCTTTGGAGTTTCTTGCCTGTTCTTTTCCATAGGATCTACGTTTTGGAACAGGCAACTAGCTTCGCGACCGACTTATACTGACTGACTCCTCCTGACAATTCAAAAATACCTACAATGGGTTTACTTGAAATAAATAATCTTGATTTTGATTTTGCTACTTCTTATCATCTTACAAATATTATTGTTATTTTCAAAGCGCCAGTGACTTGCGGTAGTCCTTCTCTTCTTATCTTAAAACTCGAAGTTAATATTGGCGAATCAAAAATAATCACCCATCCAAAATTTCACCTATTTTTTTATAATTTGACACATCTCACACACGACCGTCTGATCTAGACAGAGCCTTTACTATGGTAATCAGACTGCTGATAACGTTCTTATACATAAATTTGTAAATACATAAATATTATAGATAATTACACCCAAACATAGACCAACAGGCAAGTCAACAAATATAACAACTAAACCACACTGATTCAAAAAAAAAAGTTTACCAAGTAAACAATTACTTCCGTTGTTACTTCCAAGAGAAAATCTTTGTTCTGAAGCCGTTTGACCTAGCTCCCTAGAACTACTTCATCTACTAATTACAATAAAAAAAACTATAATTACCCTGTTGACCTGACATTGCTCCACTCTAAGTAGGGTTCACACGATAACAATACGAATATCATTATTATACGAACTCTATTGACTCTCTGTGTGTTAGTAGAACGCTTACGGAGACACACAGTTCTTGTAAATGAGGCACACAAGAGTATATATAAGTCCACTTTGTGATCTAGCAATATCTTCTGTTAGGTTTCGTGAATTTCATAAAATCATGACTCGTTCTTAGTAAAGTGAGCTGGTGTCTGCCTAGTGGCCGCTCCAGTCACAGGAAATACAGAACATTAGGGTACGCGTCCCCGGCCCCTCCGAGCTACTGCAGTCTCAGTCCTGTTCCCCATCCGAGACTTGCGGTATCCCTTACCCTAGGTTCCTCTCCCTACCCATTTTTTTCTTTAACAAACTTACCTTTTTCCTTCTTAAAACGACTACATTCCCATAGAGGGTTGGTGTCGGGCAGGCGGCCGGCCATAAAAGAAAGCAGCCAAAGCTCCCTTGGAAACCCTAATGAAAATTAGGAAAAGGGTAGAAAGACGATGATGGTGATGACGATATTCTTAGTACACACACATAAAAGCTAACTTTATATTAAATTGTCCATGTTTAAAAATCAAGTTAACTCAACTTAAACCAATCAATAATATGAACAAAACGTTGCACTTACGAAGATCAGAATCTTATATTGATTGTTTAGTTCACAATGTAAAAAGCTGTGCGTGGCCATCTTAAAAAAAATTTACCGGTCGACTTGACAACCTCCTCCGTTTTTTCTTCGTTAAAAAGTAAAGAGCGTGCGGAAAGAGCATTGTAATAAAAACTCAATCTCAAACAATTCATTGTATGTTTACACGACACAAAAAGAAGTGTATTGTTTTTTATACGACGGCCACAAAAAGAAGTGTAATGTTTTTATACGACGGCCACAAAAAGAACTGTAATATTTTTATACGACGGCCACAAAAAATAGTGTAATTTTTTCAGGGTTCATGTAGTACCTACGTACTCGTATGTATGCGAGTTTATTTGTTCCACCATAACTCCTAAATGCCTGTACACATTTAGATGTAACAGGTATCGTTAGAATCCTTACATAATTCCGAGTGACACTGGCTGGCTGACTGACATTTTTTTTTAAATCAACGTTATTTTAAATGATAAAGAAATCTTTGATTCGTTTTTGACAGAGCAGCCGTGTTTTTGATATTTTTAAATGAGTAACTTGTTATTGTAATTTATTTATAGTCTGAATGTAGCACAAATCTAACTACTTGGTTAAATTTTGTTCTAAGGATATCTTTAATGCGCATGTTATATACCTGTATTATCAGTTTGTAACGTATCTATTTTCGACCCAAATATATCCATCTGTTTCAGCGTGTTACCATACTCATACTTGCAAACTCACATATATATATCTATACAATCAGTGGAAACTTAAATTTACCAAAACTTGGTGAAACTGTTTAACATACGTAATTGGACAAAAAATTGAAATAAAATCAAAACCTTCATCTCAATCCGGTGTTAAGTTTTAACATACACTTAGGCAGCCACCCGCAACGGACAAGCGAAAGTGTGTGAAAGAAAGCACATGATGCTTGTCTTACGGTTAAATAACACCGGACCTCGTCACCTCGTCGTGCATTGTAATCATGGCTTCATGGGAACATTGATCATTATACTAGAACGAGATAGCAAATCGGGATCTGCTTGGGCTGCAAAAATCTCCACCTGGTATATATATATTTTTTTTTATTATAGATTTAGGGGGCAAACGAGCAGACGGGTCAGCTAGTGGTAAGTGACTACCGCCGCCCATGGGCACCTGCAACTCAAGAGTCACAAGTGCCTTGCCGGCCTTTAAGGTAGAGGAAGATTAGGAAAGAGAGGGGAGAGGATCGAAGAGTGGAGAGAGGGAAGGGTTAAGGCCTCCGGTAACCTCACTCACTCGGCGAAAAGCAATGCAACATTGCTCACTCGCTTTGTTATGTATATAAACTATGTAGATATAACTAGATGGCTAACACAGTAAGCACATACCCTATCTGACTTGAGTAGTATGAACCCTGGCACCATGCATTGTATAATTCATCACTCACATTTACGTGGGAGAGCCATGCTTCGGCACGTATGGGCCGGCTCGACTCTGCTTGATACCACGGCCTCACAGAAAACCGGCAGTGAAGCAATGTTTCATTGCATTTCGCGGCGTGAGTGAGGTTACCGGAGGCCCTAACCCTTCCCTCTCCCCTATTCCCGTCCTTCCCCTCTTCCCCCTCTCCCCTCCCTCACCCTCTTCTCCTACTCCCACCTTAAAGGGCGGCAACGCACTTGTGACTCTCGAGTTACAGGTGCCTATGGGCGGCGGTAGTCATTTATCATCAGGTGACCCGTCTGCTCGTTTGCCCCTATACCACAAAAAAAAAACATCAACCCCCATATGCAGATCTTGCAACAACAGAAGACCAACAATTTTCTGAAAGGGTCTGGGAGCCTCTAATGAATCACTCCGGTCGAGCCGGCCCGTACGTGCCGAAACATGACTCTCCCACGATTATTAACTATGCCTAATTTAGGTCTAGGATGCCTGTGTCCTAGAAAATTAATGGGTACCTATAGTTGATGGTACGCGTATCTCAAAAATCGTTAAACATTTTCATATTACATTTTTTTCTTTCTACAACAAATCTAGCTGATGACGCCGGCTGAGGCAATTGAAGTCAATTGCGTACATCTACACTTATCAAATCAGCAACATATATTTGAACCCACGACATGTGGAAAGCAGACTTTCAACCGCTGCACCATTAAGGTCATTACATCCATTTGCTACATGGCTCGCGTGCCAGTCATTGAGAGAAATGGGCTCGTATTGTGGTCATAGAACACTTGTGGTAGCGCCTTGTGGTGATTTAAACTAACATGACTATTAATACTTGAATCATTACGTTTGATAACGTGCTTTCGAAAATACATTTAGACAAGGAGGAATTTAAAATGTAGGTTTGATTTATTTATTTACTTACTAGCTGCGCTCCACGATTTCACCCGTGTAAGTCCTGATCCCGTGGGAATATCGGGATAAAAAGTAGCCTATGCGTTAATCCAGGTCTCCAGCTATCTACATACTAAGTTTCACCGCAATCGGTTCAGTGGTTTTTGCGTGAAAGAGTAACAAACATCCATCCATCCATCCATATATCCATCCATCTAAACTTTCACATTTATAATATTAGTGGGATAGTGGGATTTATTAAATTTGTTTTACAAGATACAAAATGTATCTTAATCGGACTGAGTTGGAATCAAACGAATTCGATCACATATGATCGAATATATTCTGGTAATTACATGATATTATACATCGCTTTCTAGATTCGAATTAACTGGCATTAGCAAATATCCAGACCGATGCAAGTATACATATTCTTGAACACAAATAGTTGCACTAAGCGGGAATCAATCCCGCGACCACTGAGGTGCAGTCAAGTGCTCTACAGGTCAAACAACTCTTGGCTCAAAAAAGATCTCTAAATATCCTTTTTTTTTGCATTAAAAGTCAATTTTTTGTTACAGCAGAATTTTTATACGGCACATTTGTGATGAGAGAGAAGTGATAGATACCTACCACAAACTAGAAAGGTATGTATGATGTATATGTGTATGTATGTTTGGGACTGGATGCGGAAGGCAGAGGACCGGGTACTATGGCGCACATTGGGAGAGGGTTATATCTAGCAGTGGACGAGAATAGGCTAATTGATTGATTGATCGATGTACGATGTCACTAAAACAAACTTACAAATAAAAACAAACAACAAAGTCCTATTATTGTATCATATAACAGTGCCATATCTATACTAATATATAAAGCTGAAGAGTTTGTTTGTTTGCTTGAACGCGCTAATCTAAGGAACTACTACTCCGATTTGAAAAGTTCTTTCAGTGTTAGATAGCCGATTTATCGAGGAAGGCTATAGGCTATAAAATGTCACGCTACGACCTATAGGAGCGGAGCAGTGATCATAAACGCAGGTGAAACTGCAGGGAAGGCTAGTCGTAAATGTTTGCATAGTATTAATAAATCATAACTGGTATTAGTGTCTATGTCTGTGTGGTTAGTACGATAATTGTTGTTTATCATATTTTGTAAATGTAAGCTAATAATTAATTAATGTTTAACCAGTAACTATTATAAGTTAATTTGTGTACTTCAATGCAAATTGTATTGAATGAAATACTATAGAGCGTGTAAGTTAAAGCTTGTCAAGTTCATCGTCTTCTGTGAACCTTATCAAATAAAGTTTACAAGAAAGACCGTGTGAAAACTGTTCTGCAGTAAAAATAAAAACGCTATTAAAAGATGAGTACGACACAGCATTGTTCTGAACGACGACGAGAGGTCATCAGCATGGGAAGTGCGGAATTTGTATTACTGTAAGCTTTCAAATCGCTAGGAATATATATATATATTTTATATAAGTGTAAGTTTTCTTTTTTCATAAAAGCATATTGTACAATCTATACAAATAAATGAAATTGAAGTGTCTGTTTGTAATGTCAAAATAATAGATTTTTTTTAAGCTCATACAGTTATTTGCTCAATACCTATGCTTAAAAATCACTTTTTGAAATTTTTGTCTGTCTATCTGTCTCTCTGTCTGTTTGTTCCAATAAATCTCTGGAACGGGTGGAACGATTTCCACGGGACTTTCACTGGCAGATAGCTGGTGTTATAAGTAGTAATTTAGACTACTTTTATTTTGGAAAAAGAATAAGGGTTCCGCGCAAGATATATAAATATGTACACGCAAGCGAAACCGAGCGGGAACTGCTAGTTAATAATAAATTGTACGGGTCTTTTGAAAAGGCGAAATTACCCGATTTTACTAGTCATGTTTATGCAAGTTTCTCACAAACACCACTTAACTAAGGCATAACAAAGGAATAGAGAAACAAATAGTCCCGAGTCTGGATGTTCTTTGTGTCCGTTGTTTATACGTTTGTGTTTTAAAAGTGTGACGGTAAAGGTCTCCGGTAAATGTATTACATACATTTTTTTTTCTTTTAAAAAGACAACGCCCGCATTTGGAATTCCTATGTCGCTGGGGGCTTCACAAACATATAAACAACGGACACAAAGAACATCCAGACTCGGGACTATTTGCGAATCACACAATTTTTTATCCCGTGTGGGATTTGAATCCACAAAAATCGGCGCGGCGTAGTGGCGAGGTGACCACTTAAACCATTGCGCCAACCGTGCAGTCAATAAATTTAAACGAGCATGCATTCTTGTATGGGCATACAAATATGCATATATCCGCTCCTATCTTGCAGTGGGACGCCGCGCATCGATCGAAACGATTACATGACATTACGAACTTGTAGAAAGTTTTTGTTGCTCGTCATTTCACACGGAACTCTTCAAATGTTATTGTATGTATGTAATAGATGAAATTTTTCGATATTAGGCGAATTACGTTTATTCGACGTGCTTGGGTTGTTTCAGAACTCATGCATGTTTGAATTTTTTGTACTCCCTTTTTAAGTAATTTTCGCGCTCGGAGGAATATGAAATGTGGTAGTATTTAAAGTTTATATGTAGAGAAAGTGGAGAAAGCTAAAAAAATTAAACAAAATGTTTTAAAAATGATGTCATAACGGCTACAATAAGCTACACAATACATGTCCAGTATATATCTTAACCTGTCATTGTATGGAAATGCTATACAATGACAGGTCAACCTATACCGGAAAAGAATAGCTTAATTTATGTTGCAATAGGTCAATGTTATTGAATAAAAGTGCATTCGACTGCCACACCTGGGGTCGCGGGTTCGGTTCCCGCTCAATTCAAATATTTGTATACATAATATGTGTGTCTACATTAGTCTGGGTATATATATATATGTATAATATATATATTATCAGTGGGAGAGCCATGCTTCGGCACGTATGGGCCGGCTCGACCGGAGTGATGGCACGGCCTCAAAGAAAACCAGCAGTGAAGCACATTACTTTTCGCCGAGTGAGTGAGGTTACCGGAGGCCCTAACCCTTCGCTCTCCCCCTCTTCCCTCCTTCCTCTACTGCCTCATTAAAAGCCGGCAACGCACTTGTGACTTTTGAGTTGCAGTGGTACCTATCATTGCGGTAGAGCCGGCCATACGTGCCGAAGTATGGCTCTCCCACGATAACTGGATATATTGTGATTCGACTATCAATATCCTTACTAAATTAAAATGATCAACAACCATCCTAAAAGTATACCTACTTACAAACTATTCTATAAAAAACATTAACTACATACAGAACAATAAAATACTTCAATGTTTTGAAAATAGGAAAATATTCAAAATGGCAATCCCAGACACAGGTTTAACCCCAACAATCGATATTTCTATAAAAAAAAAAACAAACACTATCAGCTCTTACCGCATATGGATCTTTATCGCAACGCAACAACACTAACGGATGTCAGAAATCCCAGTATAATCTAAACTATGTACAAATATCTTGAAGCCCATGTCCGCATCTTTCTGTGTTACCAGGTAAATTGCTTGACTTTCCACTTCGATTGGTGCGCTAACAGATGATCTTGAAATGTGTTGATAGTATCTCACTTGTAGTTGTTATTTACAGCTTCCTATGACGGTTGAATATAATCTATACTTATAATAAATCTGTAGCGGGATGAATTCTGTACATTGAATATATTAAAAAAAAATCGACTGAGGGGTATTAAGATATTGATACTGATGCCGAATATGCGATTCAAAAATTTTTTGTCTGTCTGTCTTTCTGTCTGTCTGTTTGTATGTTCACGATAAGCTCAGAAGTTACTGAAGGGATATGCTTGAAACTTAGTATGATAATAGTTTGAGTGTCTGAGCAGGTTATAGGGTACTTTTTATCCCGGGTTAAACTTTGGTTCCCACAGGAAAATCAATGAAAGCTGTAATAACGATTTAAATGAAATTTGGAACACAGATAGTCTAGAGCCTGAGGAAGGAGATAGGCTACTTTTTAATGCGAAAAAAGGGGTGTAGGGGGTTGAAAGGTGGGGATGAAAAGTTGTATGGAAGTATCGTCATATTTAGAGCTAGAAGCTTGAAACTTATTTTTAGGCTGTTGATTCGATATAAATACACTATTCCACGCAGACGAAGTCGCAGGCACAGCTAGTAATATAATAACTTGACACATCTAACACACAGCCCTCTGATCCCAAACTAGGCAGAACTTGTAATCAGACTGCTGATAAATATACTTATACATTTCTAAATATATACATATTATAGATAAATTACAGCCGACACAGAACAAAAGGGTGGGAATCGAACCCACGACCTCTGGCTCAGCATTCAGGGTCACTAATCACTAGATCAACAGGCAAGTCAATGATAATAATAAAAATTTTGTGTAATTTAAACACTGCCAAAAGTATTCAACTTATAACAAGTACTACATCTTATAGGCGTCCATTACACGGTAGGTTTTTCTGTCAATTTTACCACAATTAAGACTGTGTAGGGTTACCACCCGCACTATAATGTATAATATCGTACTGTATTTTGATCACTTGTACATATTATAGAACAATAATATACTACGAAAAATACTAAATTTTTATTGCTAACTTAACTGTCGCCATTTTAACTGTAACTGGAACACACTGGAACAGTTTGTAACGCTTTCACGTCCGAACTACTAAACAGATCATCATGAAGTTTTGGTTACACATGGTCAATGGATCCGAAAAGGACATAGGGTACCTACCATCCAGAAAAAAAAGATGTCCCTGACTCAAAAATCCCTTCAAATCAAAGGCATTTTGTAATCGTTACAAAATGCCTTACATCATTTTGAAAAAGAGCTGATACTCTTACACTGATGGACTGATATTAACCAAACATAGGTAAGAACCACCGCAAGGAAACTGGCTTTAAAATGAAAAAAACCTCACCGAAATCGGGCCATCCGTTTGAGAGCTACTCACAGCCACAGACAGACACACACACACACAGACATCGATATCAAACTTATAACATCCCTCTTTTTGCATCGAGGGTTAAAAATCTACAATAACGTTAGAGAAGTCTTGGGTAAAAGCTAGAAACGATAAATGTCTAGGCACAGTTTCCTGAATTTCCTAAAAGTACTATACTTTTTGCGAGTTTAAAGAAAACTATATTTTTCCCAAAAAAGTGGTAACCCTAACTGTGACTGACAGATAACCTATCGTCTAATACAGTGATTGACGGTTGCATGATATTGATTGGCCAAAATCTGGATATTTTGATTTTTACAGTTGTCACTTTTGGAATTGAGCGACGCTTGCATGAGCGTGTTATGGGCGCCATACAATTACTAACCGATGGCCGCAGTTTCATTCACGTTTATTGTCACTGCTCCACTAATAAAGGTCCTTGCATGATGTTAGATAACCTATAAAATTTGAAGAGTGCCCTTTATTTCTCCAGGATCCCATGATCAGATCCTGACCTGATGACCATAGGACCACCTGGGAACTATACCCTTTCAAACAAAAGAAGAAATTTCCAAATCGGTGCAGGCGTCTTTGAGTAATCGGTGAACATACATAAAAAAAATATACAGTGAAACATAGAACCTCCTAATTTTTTGAAGTCGGTTAACAAATAAATAAAATTAAAGTATCTCTTTGTAATGTGCATTTTACTAAATGCATAATTACACGGTACATATATAAAAAAATCAATGTTTCAAGTTTTTGTCTGTGTGTCTGGTTATTCCGGCTAATCTCCGGAACGAGTAGACCGACTTTCCCACGGGACTTTCATTGGCAGATAGCTAGTGTTATAAAGAGTAACTTGGGCCACTTTTATTTTGGAAAAATAATCCAAAATTTAATTATTGGCTCTAATTTATTGATTTGGCAAAATCTATAAATATGTACAAGCGCGAGCAAAGCCGCGCCGGGAACAGAATTTAAATGTTGTTACTTAAAAATAACGTTATTACAAAGGGTACAATTATATGTTCTTTGGTTATTATGTTGTACTTTAAACTAAAACTACACTTATCATGGATTACTTTGAGCTGTACCTAAAACACGTATTTTGTCAATTACTAACAGTAAGCAAACAAGAATAGGCGTTAAAAATGTGATCCTATACCAAATAAGTCACTTTATATTCCGAAGATGGTCAAAATGGCACCTAGTTTGGACCATGTTTGGACACTGAACGCTTAAAGAATAACAATCGCGACATATGTTGTACAAAATGTCAAGTATTTATTCCATTTGCCTTTATTGGGTTACGGTTGTACGGTTTAAATACACTTGGTTTTTCGAAACATGATTTACGGATACTCACTGTTTTTAATTGAATAGATTTTAAAATAAAGATTACATATAATTATATATTTACACGGGAATTAACGCGATCACGAAAAGGTCTTACATACCTTTGAATTGCCTGACGTTTATATAATTACTAACTGCGTCAAAAAGAACCTTCTCCTGACAATAACCAACACAAAAAAAAATAACGAAATCGTTCCAGCCGTTCACGCGTGATGCCGTGACAAAGGAAAATGCATATTCATTTTTATATATATACTAGCAACCCGCCCCGGCTTCGCACGGGTACAAATTATATACCTAAACCTTTCTCATGAATCACTCTATCTATTAGTGAAATCCGCATGAAAATCCGTTCAGTAGTTTTTCAGTTTATCGCGAACAAACAGACAGACAGACACGGCGGGGACTTTGTTTTATAATATGTAGTGATAGATATCCATGGAATGCGAGTTTAAAAGTTAAAAGTTAGTAAAGATTTCAGGTCAATGAGTTTAATTTGATAAAATGTATGTAAAGTTATATCACGTGCTCAAAGTTATTTGATTAAAAGCCATAGTGGTTCTAATTGCATGTAGATTTTGTAGCCACTATTTCCGCGTCAAGAGTATATAATGATAATACTCTTTATAATACACCAGGTATTAAATACAATAAAGAACTTACAACTATAGACATATTTGTACAATTAGCGGGTTTATCGCACAAGGCAATCTCTTCCAGGCGAACATGGAATGGAGAGAATACGTCATAGACAGTTGTAGGGCAGTGTCTCGTGCATAAAGATGAAATAGGATGAAAATAATATGTCATAGATACATACAAGAAACATAAATACAGCATATGAATATATTAAATCCAATAATAGTATACCTTATATACGGCGTCGGACTTGCGATCAAGTGGTTGCGGGTTCGAACCCCACCCAGTGCACTACCGTCGTGAACCCACTCCTAACACAAGCGTTAAACTTAGCTGGAGGGGTTAACGAAATTACTAGTAATGTGTGACCCACGTTACTAGTAATCCTTTTTTTTCAAAAAAAGAAAATTCTAGAGGAGTAGACAGGGTCGTGTAATAGAAATAGGTAGGATTAGAAATAGGCAATGATGCGGCTAGTTTTCTAGCAGATAAAAATACGGTAAAACCTAAAGCCTTCCAGCAAGTCTGCTCTCGAATAGTCCTCATTAATCCCGCACCAAAAGATCTTTGTAGAGTGATGAAAGGTTGTCTGGCCTGTTGGCCTAGTGGTTAGTGATCCTGACTGCTGAGCCAGAGATCGTGGGTTCGGTTCCTACCCAGAACAAATAATTGTATGATGAGCACGATCATTTCTATTTAGTAACTAGCAGTTCCCGCAGTTCCCGCGCAGCTTCGCTCGCGTGTACATTTTTATATATATTTTGCGCGGAACCCTAATTCTTTTTTTTCCAAAATAAAGGTAACTTAGGCTAAGTTACTCCTTACAACACCAGCCATAAGATTAGCCGGAACAAACAGGCAGACAGACAAAAAAATTACAAACTAATTTTTAGGCATAGGTACCGTGCAAATAACTGTATGAGCTTAAAAAAAACTATCATTTTGACATTACAAACAGACACTTCAAATTTATTCACTTTTATTGAGTATTGATGTAATGATATAAGTATGTTTATCAGCTGTCTGATTACCATAGTACAGGCTCTGCCTAGTTTGGGATCAGAGGGATTTGGGATTTTGTGAGGTGTTTCAAGATATCAATAATATTATTATTATTTAAAAAATCATGCTTTAAATCAGAAGTAAAAGCTAGTCAAACAGTTTTTTCTCCACTCTCTTTCCCATTTTTTCCAGAGTTGTCTACTCATATCACCCTTTCGGGTCACAATCCAACAACATTGGTCGCAATAAAATATCCAAGACAAACTAGAAACGTGACATTCTTGTTATGTTCACGGGCAAGAGAACTGCCACCTTAGTCTATATACAGCACGCAGTTTCTATTACAACAAGGCCATTGCTGAGTACTGGCAGGATGAAAAACTTTACCGAGTTTAAATATTCTCGCTTATTTAAATTTTTATATTTATTTAAGAATAGACGAAAGATATTACAGTGCCCTTTGTGTAAACAAATTAGTGATTCATTTATTGATTAATTTTGACATGGTAACACTTACTAATCACACTAATATTATAAAGGCGAAAGTTTGTGAGTGTATGTGTGTATGTTTGTTACTTCTTCATGCGCAAACGGCTGGACTGATTGCTATAAAACTTGGTATGTACATAGCTGGAGAATTGTATTAACACATAGGCTACTTTTTATCCCGATATTGTGGGGCCCTGCTAGTAACAGAAAAATGCGGGTTTCGGTAACTAATATCAGTACTTTAACACAACACACTACACTGTACAAAAACCTGTCGTGCGTTTAAAAAAAAACAAATGGGTATTTCACTTTGCTGGTGCGCGGGAGTCTCAAAGCGCGCAATGACGGAGCATAAGAAATACATAAAGTATAATTTTTTGTACATTTTCGAAAAATTAGTTAAGGACAACTTATTTTCAACCAAAATAAATGCACAAAACACAGGGTAAGACGGTAAATAATACACCGGAGCGAAGTGTTTACAAGTTGCGTAATCAATGCCTAAATTTCTTCGAAAATATCGAAAATATCTCGTAAATGCTAGGTATAGATAAATTAGACACAGAACAAATTATCGTGCAGGAATAAAAAATAACAAAAACTACTACCTGTAATATTATAGTTTATTTATTACTAAGACAATATATTTTCTAATTTATCGTAAATTCCCGAACTCTGTTCATTTGAGTTGTATTTTTCTGTCTACTAAAGCAGTTATTTTTATTTATGTTTGTAAAAAAAATGGGAAGTAATTTGTTGTTGACTGTACCACACATAGGTCCGGTTGACGGCTCTCCTATAATGATGATTTCCTCTGTGTTGGGATATCCGCTAGTTGCTTGGAGCTAGATGTGAAATCTAGCCTTATATGTGCCTGTTATTAGGTAAGCGTAGGCACTTTTTAATAGAAAATGGTGGAAGTCGGTAATTTGTTTTAATGTTGCCATGTGAATTGGATTAAAAATACTTGTATAGATGGGAGATTTTCACTTTTTAAGTATGTACTGAATTAACATAAGTACTTCATTGAGTGATATTTTATACAAAGACTTTAATAAACAAGCATAGAACCGGCCTTTTTTTTTTTTCGCGTGGAAACCCCCCCGGTTCATCACCTCACCGGAGCTAACGGTGAAGTGGTATGTCGGAATCGAACCGACTAAAACCCCACGGTGTTCCGTCGCAAGTGGGTCTATTGCAAGGGACCCGGGATACCCCAGTAAGGAAGCCTCCGGGAACCAGGCATAGAGCCGGCCTGATTTTAAGCGCATTCTAATCTTAGCTGACCCGCGCAACTTCGTCCGCGTTTCTAAATTTGCCCCGTTTTTTGCAACATTTTTCATTGATGCTCCGCTTCTATTGGTTTTAGCGTGATGTGATTTTTTTACGGTTTAGAGGGCAAACGAGCAGACGGGTCACCTGATGGTAAATGACTACTGCCGCGCATGTGCACCTGCAACTCAAGAGTCACAAGTGCGTTGCCGGCCTTTAAGGTGGGCGTAGGGGAAAATGGAAGAGGGGGAGGGGGAGGAAGGGTTATGCAAGCATTGCTTTACTGCCGTTTTTCTGTGAAGCCGTGGTATCCATCACCATCAACATCATCACATACGTGCAGAAGCTTGGCTCTCCCACGATTAATTCAATACGTCGTGTTGGTGTATGTACTTAAGTATGTTGGTTTATCGCATTCGCACAATTTAAAACTATTCATTTTACCAAAAAAAAAGGTTATCACATACATTTTAGGAATTTTTCTCTAGTTTAATATTTGTTACATAACAATTTTCATGGTAAAATGAGTGCGAAAGGAGATAGTCAAAAAACTGTGTTGTGGCACCCTTTTTCCAATATGGTGGTGCGAGCAAAGATACGAGGAGGCAAAGTAAAAGTTCGAAAAGAGCACATCGAAATTTATAAAATTGGAAAATTTTCACAACTCCCGGAAAACTTTCCAGGTAGGTAGCCTATTTTTGAGCACCAAATGACTGCACTATTAGTTCTCTTGTCATAGGTCACTTGTCATTTTGGCCACGATAGTCAAAATGTATAAAACAAACCTGATTATTAAAAAGCCAGGCAGAATGTGCAAAAGTGTTTTAAACTAAATTGAAGATTTAGTAAAACTATTTAAGACCTTCAATAATGGGCAGGGTACTACACAAATACAAATAAATAAAATTGTGTCTGTTTGTAATGTCAAAATAATAGTTTTATTAAGCTCATACAGTTATTGGCACGATACCTTTGCTTAAAAATCAGTTTTTCTAATTTTTGTCTCTCTGTTTGTTCCGGCTAATCTCCAGAACGGGTAGACCGATTTCTACCGGACTTTCACT
Organism: Euplagia quadripunctaria; assembly: GCA_963859945.1. Taxonomy (NCBI): domain Eukaryota; kingdom Metazoa; phylum Arthropoda; class Insecta; order Lepidoptera; family Erebidae; genus Euplagia; species Euplagia quadripunctaria. The sequence continues at coordinate 1,386,514 of OY982582.1, forward strand.
GGCAGATAGCTGGTATTATAAGGAGTAACTTTTATCTTGGAAAAAGAAAATGAAGCGCGAGTGAAGCCGCGCTGGAAACTAGTCTAGAATACCCTTTATATAAAGAAATTCTGGAATTTGGCAACGACTCTTTCCTTTTGGGATAAACGTTGATGCTACAATACCTTGAACAGCTTTCCAGAAACCGGGTGTTAACCTCGCCAAGTTCAGCCTTCCGTCAAAATACATTCAGACCTTGTTTAGCTCGATGAAAACACATTTTAACCCAGTTCTGTAGCAACACTTACTTATTTGCATTCATATAAATCCATCATAGACGTGCCTAGATCACGCGGTCTAGTACTTTATGGATAGTTTATTCTGCGGTTTAGCTAGAGAAGGGACATTAAAAAATCGATGATACTACTTATATCGATATGTCGTATTGTCGGTTATTAGTGCGGATTCTTACAGCGCCCTCTATAATACATTTACCAGAAAGGAACACAAGCGGTATCTGTCGGCGTTATGCTAAGTGGAGGGGATCAGTGTGCGGAAGGATGAGTTCACTTCACTTTACGTTAAGCCACCCGCCGCGGCGTCGCGTCGATTAGCCCATAAGATTTATTTTATTTAATATTCTTATGTTTTAATTATAACTTTAATAATACTGAAAAAATAAGCAAGTATGCCGAATTAAAAGAAGAAGTTTTAAGAATCTGGCGACAAGAAAATGTTTATGTAGTCCCGATAGTTCTCTCCACAACCGGGGTCATCCCGAACCATCTTCTCCACAGTTTAAAATTAATAGGCTTATCAGAATCCTTATACATCAATTTACAGAAAGCTGTCGTACTAAATACATGTAGAATTGTGAGAAAGTTCATGCAGTTAGACGAAGACACCACATAATACACACCACAATCTGCGTTTACTTGGTTTAGGCCCGTAAATGCAGTTAAAACCAGCCAAACAGCTGAGAAAAAAAAATCAAAAATAATAATAATAATAATAATAATCTTTATTGACATATTGTGGTACAACTTTATAGTAGGATTCTCTGACACCTGCGCTAGTAAAGACTGTGTTGCAGATGTCAGTGTCTTCCCCCCAATGTATTGACAAATAAATTTTATATCAAAGAAGACAAATGAAAAAATATAAAATTAAAATTTTTAGGTAAAAAGTTACAGTTAAAAAAAAAAAAATTTAAATAACATATTTTGCTTGCATGTTTATATGTGTGTTTGAGTTTGTGTGGGGGTGTGTGTGTGTGTGGTGTTTATGTATGTGTGTGTGTGTGTGTGTGTTTGTGATCTGCAGGATATATTACACTTTTAAAAGGCCCTCGACAGTCTCATATTCTACGGATTTTAGCCAGGCAGATAAAACTATTTTAAACTTATTATTATTAAACCTACTTTAACTTCTGAAGTGTTTGTTTAACTTTCAACATACCTACCTACTTTGGAAACTCAATATGTATATTATTCATAAACTGGTCCAAAATTATTATTCCGCTGTCTTTTGTTTACAAAGCAATTACGTGGTTGTCCATTATCCAAACATTAAAAAATCCTAAAACTCAAATGTAAAAGTATATATATTTTTATACCACGTCAGTGGCAAACAAGCATACATCCCGCCTGATGGTAAGCGGTTACCTTACCCAATGAACGCTTGCAACTCCAGATTACTCGCATGCACGTTGCCGACCCGTTTATAACTTGTACACTTCGTTCTTGAAGAACCCCATATTGTAGTAACTTGGGAAAATCTTGCCAAGGAGCCTATTCCCCAATTGGAGCGTTGCAGAGGAAATACTTTTGGAATCGTAAACATGAACCAGGACCGTGAAAATGAGCACCCTGCCGGCGACGAGCGGTGTGGCGGTAGAATACGTTCCTTAATACTAGATCAACGTTTGGACTGACCTGTTGGCCTAGTGGTTAGTGACCCTGACTGCTATGCTATAGGCCGTGGGTTCGATTCCCACCCGAGTCTGATTGTTCTTTGTGTTCGTTGTTTGTATGTTTGTAAAATCCCCCGCGACACAGGAGTAATTCCTAATGCGGGAGTAGTCTTTAAAAAAAGAAAAACGTGGCTAGTATTTAGAAATATAGGTATCGACATATACTACATCACTACGCATCGTTAACCCACTTTACACATCACATACGTTATGTAGGATGAATGTCAAGCGTCACTCTTGATATCAAGAGCTTCCGATGCATGTTGTACATACATTTTATAAAAAAACTCTTTTATGTATGTAGGTAAATTGTATTCGTGATGTTAATGGTTTTTAGAAAGCAATTCACTTGTTCGGAATTGAAATGTTTTCAATATAAATTTAACAATTTTGTTGAGCAAAGCTCCTCTAACGAGAACCCTAGTCACATTAAATAAAGTGACAGAAAGTGTTGACATTTTTACTTGTTCTCTGAATGAGTTCACAAAAGTAAACATGTTTGTTTTAAGTTATAGTAATTAAGGACCACACTGTCACATTAGGGTAAGCCTGTAACGGTAGTGATGTTGAGAATAAATAAATAAATATTGTTTTTGTGATCATCGAACGGTTTGCTTTGCTCATTTGAAACTGCGTGTTGGTACGGCAGCTGGGTTTAATTTTTTTATATTGAACTATACAATACCTACTATAAACATTTATGTTTTTTTGCGCGGAACCCTAATTATTTTTTCAAAATAAAGGTAACCTAAGTTACTCCTTATAACACCAGTGAAAGTCCGGTGGAAATCGGTAAACCCGTTCCGGAGATCCGCCGGAACAAACAAACAGCCAAAAATTGTTGTTTGGTATAAGTACTGTGTACTCAGATATATTTAGTAAAAAGCTGTTATTATGATGTTACAAACAGACACTCTAACTTTATTTATTTGTATGTATGTTTTATATTTATTTATTTTTTAATTTTATCAATTATGAATTATTTATAATTAATTAAAAAACAATTATAACATTGATTTTGATGTAAAGGTGTACTATTTAATACGATAAGGTTGTAAGTAGAGATTGTTGGGAACTTTTGACTCACACCACTTGTGACAGTCTCTGTGGACCAATTTTTATAAAGATATATCAACATCGACACCGCTCGTTATAAATATTGCGAACAAGGTAAACGGATACACCACGTATTACACAAGAATAGAAAAGAAATAGAAATCAACTTTATTGTATACCAACAACAAAAATGTTCTTACAAGGAACACAGAAATCAGGTGAACATTTACAAAGGCGGTCTTATCGCTGAAAGCAATTTCTTCCAGGCAACTTTTATATTAATAAATATATGAAATCATGTTTGGTTTTGGTGTGAAGTGCTACAATGCAAGACTGTATACAAAAAAAAAAGTACGCTGTCATGGGACTGCCGTCAGAAGTGAAAACTTAAAACGACGTGTCGCGTCAACGAAATTTTGAATAAAGGTTTTTGCTATTGAGCACTATAGGCGTTATAAATTTTCACCTTAATTACAATTATGTTTTTGTTTATTTTACCATATGAATTGCGCACGCAATAAGTACTTTATTCAACTAATTATATTTTTAAAGATTAATTAATAAGGAGCTGACAAAACTCAATGTTTAGATTAGCGCCCTCTAGTGGATGAATATATGTATTATTAGCGTGAAGGTCACGAGTTCAGTGCTTTTTCCCCATAGTAAAAGTGCACAACGTGCCTAAAGAAGTTCTCACTTAAAAAAACCTTAATTTATTACATTTTAGGAATTGTATATTACTTTTTCAGAATTATAAACATGCTGCAAACCTTACACACAAACACACGCTGTGTAGGTACCTACATCGATGTTAACACATGAATACGTTTATTACCTATAGCATAGATAACATGATACTATACTAGCAGGTACAGTAGTACCTATAGTTTGTAGAACAGCGGTGAGATTTGAATTTCGAATTTCACTTTTCTTCACAGGTGATTACACTGATCATAAAATTTTATTATTATGGTGTCTATTTATCACCGACTTCTAAAAAGAAGAGGTATCTCTTTTTGTGTCGGTTCTGCAGCGGTTTTATTCAATTCATTTAAAGAACATCTGGTAAAGATTATAAGATTACGTCATTTGGCGTCAATATCGAAAATTATGGCGATTAATGTTGGTTTGTTAGTCCTTGCTCAGAGAATTTGAACAATGTCTAATGAAAAATGAAGGTTATTATGTAGGTATAAGTATCAGAGAATGGTGTGATTATTAATAACTTTAAAAGCAGAAGTACGCGTAGGTATTTATTTACATTGACTTAAAAATACTGTGTGTACCTATCTGTGTTCATTCGTAGATGTACTATGACTACTACAGTGGCGGCCTTAGGGGGTGGCAAGCAGGGCAACCGCCCGGGGCCTCGCTCCCTCGCACAACCACCCACGGAGAAAAATCTCTTTGCTGGCTCAAGTCAAAACTGCTAACTGAAAGTACGTGGGAATTCTGGGTAGAATCGCTAAAGCGGTTAACTATCAACTAAGCGATATATGTGATGCTTTGAAAGATTTAGCGGCAAATAAAACAGATCGTCAATTGGTTAGTGAATACCGTTCCATAGAAAAGTGAAGGAAATTGACATAAAAGTTTTGTCAATTTCCTATGTACAATTTTTTTATTGCATTTTTCATTAAGCATTAGCATTAAAATTAGGTTCAATTCACATAAATTCCTCAAAGGACAATAGGGCCTCGCAAAGATCTATCGCCCGGGGCTTCGCAAAGATCTTTCGCCCGGGGCTTCGCAAAGATCTTTCGCCCGGGGCCTCGCAATGCCTAAAGCCGCCCCTGCGCTTTTACTCTGAATAAATATATTTCATGTAGCTTTTTAAGATCTTAACTTGATTACTTTCTGCCTACACTCCTTATACCATAATAGGGAGGTTAGAATCGTGAAGAGCTGTTAATAAACTACTTCAAAAAGGAGGAGGTTGAGTTAAACTGTTTCTTTTTGTGTGATTGTTACACGGTATCTTCTTCGTTTAATTCTTTTTTTCAATTGAATTGGTTGAAATTTGAAGAAAATATTCCACCTCTAATGGTAGAAAATGAAGTCGTGAAGAATACAGCTTATTACAATGTAAGTGTTTATTATGATTTTAGCACATTGAATCCGGTGTTCTAAACAGATCTCCTATAAAAGAAAATAAAGTATTCTACTTTGGCAATATAGAAGGAGTACCCGCGAATTCTTATTGCCTGGCTTTTTCCCATTGGCTCTGCCTTATTACGTATTGTGAACCAGGCTGAACCATAAGAATGACAATGCTGACATTCGCAATTGTGCGGTGCAACTCGCGACCCACATGATTAAACGAATTGAGCTAACGGGGGTCAAGTTCTTACATCAGTGCAGTGGCAAAAAACCTACTATTCGACTGAAGTTAAGTGTTCCTATTTTCAATTGAAATATTAAAAGTAATAAAAGTTTCAATATAATTAATTTACTAGTTTTTTAAAAGATATTTTGAATGAAATTTCTGGTCAGGTTCCAGGTCGTCTGTGCATCTGGCTGGGGGTCTAATGTACGACCCTAAAATAATTGTCAACAACACACGCTACAACAACACTCTCTACCAAAATCTTAAAGAACTATTGACACAATCTTCTGTTGAAGTAACTGAACGCGTTGTTGGCAAAACATAAAAGATGGCGCTGTTTTAAAATTACTAGCAAGGGGAAACTTGACTGAGAAATTTGTACATTTTGTAGTTTTTATTTCATTAATAAGATGGTATATATTAATTTAAAAAATTGTAAATTAATACTTAATAATACGAAAAGCTGAAAGTATTATTTAACTTATTTTAAATTACATTTTCATGATTGTTGCGCGCAGTACCTATATATTACCCGACCGATACTACATTTTAAACCTGAGCGAAGTCCCATCTTAAAGGCCGGCAACGCACTTGTGATTCCTAAGTTGGAGGTGCCCGTGGGCAACGGTAGTCACTTACCATCAGGTAACGCGTCTGCTCGCTTGTCTCCTATACCATAAAAAATAATTGTCGTTTGCCACGCAGAAGTGATTTTAATTTTTCAGAATATTTCTTTTTAAAGTACTTTTATTTTTTAAAGTTGACGAATTGTGAGAAAAATGTTTTGTAATGTTTGAAAATTGCCATCTAGTGCACACTAGACAAACTTAAGAGAAACTGCTCTTTGAAGTCAATAGCGCCATCTATGTTAAAAAATTTGATTTCACAGAAAGTATTTTCTAATAACTACTCTTTATAGTTCTTATTGTGGTAACTAGATGCCGTAATACTCTTTTTAATTTTTTAAATTAAACTTCAATGAATTAATTTAAAAATAAAGTAGTCCCTATAATCCCATGTGTATTTTTTCAAAGCACAATAATTATGAATTAGCGAATTAAAAACAACGAACGTAAAAAGGGCCTTGAAACACTATGGAGGGCAGGAGAGAAAAGACAAACTATACTTGAGAAACAGCAAAGATATTGTGAGGCGCCTGTTACAGCTTCTTAAATGGCGCAACGTCTGCTTGTCTGAAGAACCCTTGTTGAAAATGCACTCTGAGGCTGACAATCGAGTACGTCTTCTTGTTGTTTGTCTAACTGGAATGAATAAGTCACTTCTAGAATAAAAAGTTATACCTTCAAATATTTCATTTTACAGGAATATTATTATTTACTCTACTCCACTAAGGGCACGTTACCACAGTGTCGTAATGATTAGTCGTTCTATTTAGAGCGTCGTGGCTTGTATTTTTAAATGGAGTCGGCTGTCAGTGGCGTAACAATAGGGTGGCAGAGCGGAAAAAATGCCACAGGTCCAAAAGGCTAAAGGCACTGAACACAGGAAGCATTAGTGCTTGTAATTAGTTACAAATTGTATTAAAAATATTAATTTTGTATATAATCAACATAGGTTATCTAATTTAATAAGCTACACGAGTAAAAATAACGGTCAAGGGCCAGTCAGACTCACACACATCCAATGAATTAGCCACGGCCCTCAGATCACCACAGATGGTGTAGTTACGCCACTGTTGGCTGTCATCCACGACTATGTCAGTCAATGTTTTAGTTTTTAGCAAGTGTGTTGATTTATTTTATTTTTACGCCATCTGTGGATTCTGCGCAATACTATTACTGTAATAATTTGGAGACTAATTATCAGTATGTTAGTAAGCGCAACTTTCATAAATGGCGCAGTTATAATTTAGAGTTTATACAATATATAATATACTTTATTAGATTTTTTTCAACCATCAAATATATATTTATATAGTGAAAAGAATTACGTTCCAACCAGGTGTCTCGAAAACACCTCACGTGTTTTTTTAAATGTATTTTTTGTACAAAAAAGATAAAAATTCATGCATGTTTGGTGTGACAAGTTGCACTTCGTGACCTGCCACGCGCTAATATATGTACTTGATTCCTGCAGGTAAACGGTCTGAGAGTGGCCACAATAAATAATTTTCTGATAATTTATTAGTGAAAGTGTACAATAAAAACAAACGAACCAAACTGTACAAATCTGTAGTGAAAGTTATTTATTGTTTGCAATTAATTCTCTGCGGTATTTTGCACAATAACAATTTGAAAAGATTTGCGTTTCTATTTCCCTGTGTCTAATCTAAATCACTAAATTTTAAAACTTGAAATCTTGTCAAAAACAAAATAATTATTCTAGAAGGTAGGGCTGAGCATATTTCTGCCACTCTATAGGGGAAGCATCAGTAGTGGCCAGCATTACTACCGTGTTGTATATCTGCTGGTTAGAAGCATCGTCTGTACCTACGTTGCAGAGGCAATGGTAGCCATTTCATATCGGCCAGGCGTTCTGCTGGTTTGAGGATTTACCTCCACAGAAAAACTTTATTTAAAGCTATATCAGCTAAATTAGTACTCGACCATTATGTAGCCGAAAGCATATTGGCCGATAGATATAGTCATAGTTAAAATCCCTTGCAAACAAATAACTGAGTATTAGGGGTGGGTATGAGCGCCATAGACAGAAGTTAATCACCTTACTTCGTCCGTAAATGACTGCCTCACCTCTCTTTTGTTGACTCGCGGTTGAATTAAATTCACTGAGCGATAACTAGTCCAATATTTTTTTTATTTTTGTTTTGTTATAGGCTTTTTGAGAACTGTGTGTTTCGAGCAAATATTTTTTTTTCTACCTTTATTAAAACACTAGCCGTCTCCGTAATTTCACCTGCGTTTATGGTCACTGCTCCGCTCCTATTGGTCATAGCGTGCTGTTATATAACCTATAGCCTTCCTCGATAAATGGGCTATCCAGCACTAAAAGAATTTTTCAATTCGAACCAGTAGTTCCTGAGATTAGCGCGTTCAATCAAACAAACTCATTCGATTTATATTAGTATAGATTCTCTCTGTGTGTAAGTATACTGAAATCTTATTATGAAACTTGAAAGTTGGCCGATAAAGCTGATATTTCATAAGAGAGAAGGCTGACACGTACTTTATACAGAGTACAAGTGTACGAAAGAAAATTTAAAATCATATGAAAATAGTGACGTAGGTACATAGCATTAATATTAGTAATAAGAATAAACTTTTGCTGCCAATGACTAGGCTTTAAATTATATATTATATATGCTTCTCTGATAAAATCCCAAGCGACACAAACCCTGGGCTTGAACAAATTTGAAACTGTCGTCAAACTGTCGTTATTGCATGATGAAAAGGCTTGGGATTAAGTTTTTCCAATTTCTTCGCATGTTTATTTTTGACATTCCACTTCAGACTTTCCAGTTAATATGCGTATTTAAAGATAATTAACCCTTGTTCTATATTTACCTCAGAGTTCTCTCAAAGCCCGCCGTAGACCACCGTGGTGTGCTATTGGTTAACCCCTCTCACGCAGAGAGGCAGCCCGTCCCTAACAGTAAGACACAGCAGTGTTGTCTTCATTGACTCGTCATTTTTGCTATCGTTTCACTGACCGCATAATTAGGTCACCGTATAATGAAGCTTCACGCCAATGATGTTATAAGTCAAGTGAAAGATTTTCAATGAAATTGCACAACAAAGAAATACTTATAAAAGAGCCAGTTCTGGTGATGAAAAAGTTAGTCTCAAGTGACAGCAGTGGAATCATTAATTATTTTTTTACACAAGGTTTTTGAAGTGATGACTTCTTATGGGAGGGTAAACCGCTTCGTTACGTAACGCGTTACGGAGCCAATCTGTCTGACTTCCCTTTCTCTCACGCATACGGCAGCGGTAGGCAGTCTCCTCCTCTCTAGAGTTGGTTCTTTTAAACAAATTCAATATTAAATAGATCAACTTAGATTAGTTTTAGGTATCACTTCTGTCGGGCGACCCGAGACGCACACGTTTTTTTTTTTCTATTATAGAACCTCCGCGTCGTAGTATTTGTACATAATGGCCATCACTAAAGTTGGTTTTAAATTAAACTTAGCCTGTTGATTATATGACAAAAACCAAATTATATATGCACTGTTAATGTTTTTTAAGAGTAATCAATATCATCAACCACAGTTAATAAATTGCTAAGCGGTTTTCTACTTTACTTGTTTCTTTTTTAAGAATCTTATTGACTGAATTGGACGTTTGACATTATTCTTGTAGAAGATTATCGACTGTATTGAACTTTTCTTTTTTGAAAAATTACTGCCCATCTTTTGCCCATCAGCCGAATAATATGTTTCATTTCTTTTGTATATATTGGCAAACATTACCTACAAACATTATATTTGTCTTCTCATTTGTTACTGTGTGCAGCTGAGTGAAGACCATCGTGGACTGCTTACATCGTTTAAAGAAGAAAAATCCACAAAGTAAAGTTATACCAAACCTTTATGAAATAACGAATTTGCTTTCCTAGAAATGTTCTACAGTAGTACTTAGGTTTGAAACTCTTTGATAAAAGAATAGAACAACTGTTATAGTGAGAGGTCTATGAATAACTAGCCGTGCCACCAGTTTCACCTGCGTTTATGGTCACTGCTCCGCTCCTATTGGTCGTAGCGTGATGTTATAGAGCCTATAGCCTTCCTCGATGAATGGGCTATCCAACACTAAAATATTTTTCTAATTCTAACCAGTAGTTCCTGGGATTAGCGCGTTCAACCAAACAAACTCTTCAGCTTTAAAATCACTACATATTATAAAACAAAGTCCCCCGCCGCGTCTGCCTGTTCGCGATAAACTGAAAAACTACTGATCGGATTTTCATGCGGTTTTCACCAATAGACAGAGTGATTCATCAGGAAGGTTTAGGTGAATAATTTGTTAGGATTTTTGTGTAAATTGATTGAAATATGTTGATGATTGTTGAAGATGTCTCTGCTACTCGTGCGAAGCCGGGGCGGGTTGCTAGTATTATTATAGATTATAATCTGTGTATGTAATGCTCTAACTCTTACTAAAGTGTATGCGTAGAGAAAGACTAAACCCAGTACAATCCATTTTATTAAGACACGAATGACACGAAAAAGACTGATGCTAGATACGACCGATTCTTAAAAGCTCTGGGTCTCAAAAGGAGGGACTTGCTTTGCTTAACTTGTAAATTCGAAGTCTACATCGTTAATACAACTTTCAGGTTTGGTATAAAACAATAATGTATTTAACGTATTTTGTTTTTTTTTATGGTATAGGCGGCAAACGAGCAGACGGGTCACCTGATGGTAAATGTAGTAGTAGGAGAAGAGGAGGAGGGGGGGAAGATTGGGAAAAGGGAAGAGGTCAAGGACGGGAATAAGGGAGAGGGAAGGGTTAGGGCCTCCGGTAACCTCACTCACGCGGCGAAATGCAATGCAAGCATTGCTTCACTGCCGGTTTTCTGTGAGGCCGTGGTATCGAGCGTAGTCGAGCCGGCCCATACCTGCCGAAGCATGGCTCTCCCACGTTATTAGAACGAAAAAAAAGAAAATGTGTTATTTAATTTCCTTATGGTAATATGAGCTATTGTTTAGTTCCCAACAATATGGAATAATCTCTGGGACGCGTGTTTTTCTGAGGGTTTCTCACACATTTAAATAATGGATACAAAATAAATCCAGACTCCATTTATTTTGGACTAGTATCTACACACTGTGTGTAAATAAATGGTGAATTAACATTTCTCTATTAGGCTAAATACATAGTTAAAATTATTAAAGAATATTTTGTACACCTTAGAGACGGCGGCGCGACGTGTTTCACGTGCACCTCTCTAAATCGGAGGGGGGAAAGGCCCCCGCACCAAATTGTGGGGTCGCCTGTTGTCGAGCAGGTAGATCGATGATAGAACATTCATCATCAGTTGTTACCCCACCAATCGGTCTAAAAAGCTATCACACCAGTCAATAGATGATGCCATCGATCGTTTGGTGTGTTGGCACTCTTAATGTAATAAAACTTGTAGGTTTATTTTTATAAATTACTAATTGAAGTGACAGGATAAAAGACATTGAAATTGTAAACAATTTCTTTCATTGCAAGGACACGCGATCTCAGTTGATTAATAATTATGTCCAATATACGATAGAATAATGTTTATTTTATAGCTTTTGAGATCTTGTAAACATTAAGAATCGCAAATTCCATCAAAATTACCTTTCTCTGAAGAGTTTAAGGACATGCAAGGCTGATGGACCATTTTGAGACGACTTTAAAAAGGAGGAGGGTCTTAATGAGACTCATTTTTGTGTGTTTATATTACGCGATATATTCGCTATTTGTGAACCGATTCCAATAAATCTTCTTTGGTCCCATTTAAATTTGAAGAAAATATTCCACCTTTTAGGGTGGAAAATTAAGGGATGAAGAATACATGACAATTTATCACGATTATGGAGCATTGAAGTCGGTGATACTTTTTGGAAAGTTAATTATTACTGCACCATTTGCTCCCCTTTTAAATCTGTCAATTCATAGCGGTACTTTTCCAGTTCCGCAAGATAAACATGCAAACACTTTAAAATCAAAAGGAGGTATTTAAAAGATCATTATTTTTGGACTGGAGTACCTGAAGGCTGCGACTTTATTCTACAGAATTTGGCAATGGAAACCAATAAAGTTAATGATTTAAAATTCCGCTAGTGCCGCGACAAAAAAAAAATCTTAACGCGGTGGAAATAAAATAATCCATTTTGTAATAAGTGCATCCTGTTAACAGGGCCATTGGACCCCCTCGGGCTGTGGGCCCGGCATTTTGCATGCTCTGCCACCCTATTGTTACGCCACTGTATTAGGTTCTTGGGAATTACGGCGATCACGTATTTAATAGGCATTATTCGATATTTTTTATTATTTGAAAATGTGCGGGTGTATGAAGAACCTTCTACACCATGACAATTCGAGGATTTTGATGTGGGAGAGCCATGCTTCGGCACGTATGGGCTAGCTCGACCGGAGTGAAGACCACCACGGCCTCACAGAAAACCGGCAGTGAAGCAATGCTTGCATTGCTTTTCGCCGAGTGAGTGAGGTTACCGGAGGTACTAACCTTTCCCTCTCCCCCTCTTCTCCCCCTACTCGCACTATCCCTCTTCCCCCCTTCTTCCCCTTCCCCTACTCCATCCTTAAAGGCCGGCAACGCACTTGTGACTCTTGAATTGCAGGTGCCCATGCGCGGCAGTAGTAGCTTACCATCAGGTGACCCGTCTGCTCGTTTGCCCCCAGTATCCCATAAAAAAAAACGGAGGGCGTGCGTGCATCACTGAGCCAATTAGCCTGTAACCGTGGTCAGTGTAAACTGGTCGACACGTCAGGCAATTAATCAAAGGTTTGTAATACCTATTAAATAGGTGATCGCGTTACCAGACAACATAATTAAAATATCCTTCCACCGTCACATATAGTACAAGATTAGGGTTGCCACCTTTTTTTTTGCTCAAATAAAGTACATTGGTTTTTAAAGGTAGCTAAAAAGTACATTGTGTCAAAATAAAGTACTATTTATTTTACTTTTTTTACTTTATTATAAATATATTTGCGTCACTTTTGGCAAAGAATTATTCCTGCTAAAAATCTGCACACTTTCTTTACAGTCTACATTTAAGTTAAAATAAATGAATAATATTTTTTTTAATTACTTATTTATTTTAATCAACAGATGCAATTTTGAATCCATCTTACACCCAATCTTTTTTTATGCTTCATGTAAAATAAATCCTAGAGAAATCAAATCACACGAAATAAAGTACTTTTGCGTACTTTATTGTTGTCATAAAGTATAGAGTACAATTACTCGAAATAACGTACAATACTTTATAATAAAGTACGGGTGGCAACCCTAAGTATAACGGACATAATTATTACTTTAGTATAATAAATTGCTTTAAAATGGCAGTTATAACTAACACTAACAATTACTAATGTTTATTTCATTGTCAACGCTCCGAATGAGTTACCTATAGCTATAAAACATCTTAGGTTATAGCGTACTGTTGTATACCGTCTTGGATTATACTAGTAGTATTCATAATTAGCTGCACCCCGTGGTTTTACCCGCATAAATTCCAATGCAGTGATAATATCGGGATAAAAAGTAGCCTATGTGTTAATCCAAGTCTCCAGCTACCTACATACCAAGTTTCATCGCAATCGGTACAGTAGTTTTTGTGTGAAAGAGGAACAAACATCCATACATCCTCACAAACTTTCACGTTCATAATATTAGTAGGATAACTAAAGTTACCTGCCACGTCGGTGTCAGGCCATTATCACTGACTAAGCAGATCGCTTCGTCTCTTGAAAAAGGGAGCCTCTATCAGCATCCCCGAAATGCAATCGTGAATATATTATGAACTGTGTGTATTAACCGTTAGTATATTAAGTTTATGGTATTAACTAATATTATAAATACGAAAGCGAATTTGTTTGTTTGCTACGCTTTCAAGGCTGAACTACTGAACCGATCATAATGAAAATTTTAATATACGTTGTCAGAGGTATCGAAAAGGACATAGAGTAAATATATTTTACTAACAGCTCCCCGCGGTTTCACCCGCCTAAGTCCCGATCCCGATGGAATATCGGGATAAAAAGTATGCGTTAATCCAGGTCTCCAGCTATCTACATACCAAGTTTCAACGCAATCGGTTCAGTGGTTGTTGCGTGAAAGAGTAACAAACATCCATCCATACAAACTTTCATATTTAAAATATTAGTGGGATGCAGAAAAAAGGAACGTTCCCGAGAGATAGACAGTATAATAGTCTTTAATTAAACACTATAATCTTTCTAAGAAAACAAGGACGTCGAATGAGAAATTAATTTTACAAATCGGGCTCCCCGAATTTGAGATTTGTGTGTTCAATTAAACATACACTTAGGCGTTATAGTACAAGTATTATCATCTACGTTACTACAAACCCGAAGACAGATGTGTTATTTTATTTTATTTTTAACAATTGAAAATGAAACCTTTTCCTTCACAGTAAGTTACATTGTTATATGAAGTAAAATATATTTTGTGAATGTTTAATTTACTGTTAAATTCTAAGCCTATTTTAGTTAAGTAGACCTCAAGTTTGTTTACTTAAGTAAGCTTTATGTACTCGTAAATATTTATATTTAGGCAAAGGTATCAAATGCTTATATTGAACTACCTTCGTGAATGCACAAACGTTTAAAACAATAAAAAGGTTAAAATATGTAATAACTTGTTCAAAAAACTGAATGATGGCCTTGAATGTTGGTCTAGTGGTTAATGCTTCCGACTGCCGAGGAAGAGGTCGTGTGTTCGATAAATGAAACGTGAAATAATTGTGTGATGAGTATGACGATTTCTTCTGTGTCTGGCTGTAATTTATCTTTAATATGTATTGCAGGCTCTTATTATGAAGGCTCTTATATCAATAATAACTGGAGTGTAGTGCATGACGTAGATCGTGACCTAGGTTGTGACGTATAATGTTATAAAACGGAAGTTCATAAATTCCTAGCATTCCTTTAAGTGAAAAATATTGTGATGTCATACATACGTAACATACTACGTATGATAACCTAGATTAATTCCTATATAAGCTCTTGTATTCCATCAGAAAATATAGTAATAGTTATTCTACAGTTCTAACAAGAAGTTGTTTCATTTTAATTAGAGATAAGCTCCACGTACTTCATGGCGATCCTGCCAGGATCGCCACGTACTTCATGGCGACCCTGTTCCGTTTTAAAACATTACACGTCACGACCTACGTCACGATCTACGTCATGCACTACAGGAGGCACCTCACACACGGCCGTCTGATCCCAAACTAGGCAGAGCCTTTATTATGGTAATCAGACATACTGCTGATAAACATACTTATTTATTTCTAAATACATACATATTATAGATAAATCACACCCAGACACAAAACAAATGATCGTGCTCATCACACAATTATTTTTCTTGGGTGGGTATCAAACCCACTACCTCTGGCTCCACCAACAGGCTAGTTAAACAGTTAAATTGGAAGAAACTAGCAACACCTTCCACGAGTGCTTCGGAGAATGTGTTCTCTTACAAAACATTACAGGAAACCCTACCTTCCTTTAAATACAAGAAATAATACGCAGCTTCACATTAATTTTGTCTGACGTCTGCCTGTTTATAACATCAACTCCTGAAAATAGCTGTAGAGATTACAATAAACAAACACACGGTAATCATCTTAACTTTTAAAGAAAAGTTGATAAACTTTTCAACAAATTTTGTACTTAACAATAAAATAACAAAACATTTATTTGCAAAATAATAATTTAATACCAATAAATGTAACAATAAATAAATTTCTTAAATAAAATCGTTGTCTCCTTACTCCCTGTCCTCATACCCTATCCATCCCCTGTAGGGTAACGGTGTGACGTCTCTCTTCCGTCTGTGGTGACCATGATGACCGGCGTAAATTACCTGGTGATCATCGTGACCATCATGGGAAGTGAGTTTCTTGACCCCCACGACGGCTGATAACATCAGGGCGAGGGCTGCTACACCCAGGGCCTGAAAAAAGTTGACTCATTGATTTCCGTGGCACTGTTTCTCTAAAACTAAGTTATTGTTGGCCATCATCCTACTTCCTACTAATATTATAAACGTGAAAGTTTGTGAGAATGTATGGATGTGTGGATGTTTGTTGCTCTTTCACGCAAAAACTACTGAACCGATTACGTTTAAACTTGGTATGTAGATAGCTGGAGACATGAATTAACACATAGGCTACTTTTTATCCCGATACTCCCCTCTTATCGGGACTTACGCGGGTGAAACCACGGGGCGCAGCTAGTTAAAAATAATTCATAGTTTTAAAAAAATACACTTTAATTACAAACCAAATTAAACAATTAAAAAGAGTTCCATTATCTACCTCCTGGCTTCATCAAGCAAACAACGAACCATATGAACCCAAATTCGAAGGGTTTACTAGTAGCTACTGAAGCAATCCACTATGCACCTCCTGGCTCTTTCATCAGATCAGCTCCAAGATGCCAAATTATAGTAATGACATCCAAACTACATATACATACAGAGTTTCATTTCGATACGACAATTAAAAGTAGGTTAAATTTGACTTTCAAGATTTGTTTAAATAGGTAGTGAAGCTAAGAAACGCATATTAAAAATATGAAATAATCATAATAATTATATTCTGAGACATAATTTGCAATAAGTGCAAAATTGCAATAAGTTACGTAAGTATGGGTCTATACAGCGCTGTGTAACACAGCTTATTGCAATTTTGTCTTCATGATGTTACAGAAAGGTGTAGTGGTTTTGGAGCGTTATGTGTAGCCGACAAATAATTGATTAAGCTTGAAAAAAATATAGTTTGGAAAATGCTTTTCCTAGTTTTGATGCCCATTTCACCAATTTTCATGTTAATTTAAATGATTGTGTTTTTTATTTTTATGCAGACATTTTCAGAAAAAGCTGGACATTCCATCAACATCATGTTAGCTCTCTCACATATTAATAGCTTTTTCGGTAAATTTTCAAGTTTAATATTTCGATTTCCAAACAAATTTTTTTGTATTCAAAACACGAATTTTCATAAAATATGACATACCTATGTGTAGCACAGTAAAAAATACAGTTTTTAAAATAAGTATATACAATATAAATAATACATTGAAACCCCAAGCCTAACACGGATATACCATACAATTACTAACTAACTGAACTTGAATCGAACTGAATACCTGTCGTTGCAATAAAATGCTCGACCGTCACGGATCATAGACAGATCTGTAATTATTTTATACTTCATAAACACACTAAAATATATGTGAACGAGAGTAATCAACTTAGTGTTATAAGCCAAGGAATACATATATGTATCTACACTTCACGTGACATATAAAATAATCCAATTAGTGACCGAAATAACATAAAAATGTAATTAACTAATAAAGATATGTGTTAATGTTCGTTATTATAACTTATGTCTTTACGACGTACTTAAGTTGTAACGTGAGGAATTATAGTAATTAGGTAGATGGACAATATAATAACTTAGTTACAAGATCACGACTGTTTCGTGTTATAAAACCGAAATACTTTTAAGAAATAACCTTAAAATGTTCGACGCACGACTAGTTCAGCCCCTTTACAGAAACATCTTTTCATCTCTTCATCCTATTTCATAAAACGTATCGAAGGAACTGATTTAAAAGTGTTGCTGCATTTGAAATATTATCGACTGCCGAGATAGTTGACAATGACCACAGCCGCTGTCGCGTGCTGTTAGATACATCAACGAAATTTTGATTTTTGATCAGACCCTAGACATATTCATATGTTCTGAATATCTGTTTACGAAGGCAGCAGGGCGTTACCTCGAGACACTGACGATTCCTAGTTCTGTTACCTAGCTAATGTACCTATTTGCAACCCAGCTACTTATATTGTTTCACAATGTACCTCATTATTTTATTACCTACCAAAGTTGTTATAGACATTACTAAGTACTTATATACTATTGTGTAAGGATTATCTGTAAACAATATGTACTTTTCTGTAAATAAATAAATAAATAAAAATGACGGACGATGATATTATCGTGACAACATTGTTGCTTGTCACTGTCGCCTGTCGCAGCGGCTTGCTTGTAATCGCTTAGCTCATTTCACGTCTACAGATCTTGGCGCCGTCATTATCATCTGTCTACCTTTGACCCAATTTTATTTATCCATTTCACTCTATCATTCGTTATTTCACTGCTACTCCCTTTCTAGCCATACCTTCATTTACACAGTCTACCCACCTTTTCTTTAATCAATGTTAATAACCGTATCAGAGTTACCAGGATGATTAGGTTCTTAAATCTCGGTTTTGATATTATTCATCATCCACAATTCCTGTACTTGACTATCGGGTCCAAGACTCCATGGTCAACAGTATGTTATCTTGAATATAAATTTAATCAAAGAGTGCCATCTATCGAAATACAAACTACTCTTTTTAAAAAGGATAGCAGATCAATTGCTTAATCTGCCTTCTTTTTAAAAAGACTTAAATACATTATAAGTGTTATTGTAACATTTGCCATAACCTGAAATAAGTTTCCGCACATAAAGGTTACTTTCCACTGAAATCCTAAATTCGAATGAAAAACCCCCGTTATGCATATAACTGTTTCCAATTAAAACCCAATTGAGTACCAATCATAAATTCAGCCAACATTCAACACTTCCTCGTACACATGGCGTGTGGTATCTGGCACACGTATCAAACAATTTTCCTCGTCACGCTCGCGAATGGCCTCTTTATCCGATGTAATTACACGCTTTTTCTAATTAAACATTATAGTACAATTATCTTGTGCCTTTATGACTTCCCGAGGGAATTGAAAGGGGCTAAAGAGTGTTTTATCATAAGAATTATCATGGATATTATCATTAGAATTTTTGCTTTTTTCGCTCAGGATTTATGTGTCGGTGGTAAGCCTATAATCTTACACTCTCTTGTCTTCGTAGCACTCTTAATGACGCGTGTTACTGATTCGCTTCTCCTTCTTCTTCTCTAGGTGGTCTTGGATCTTTCGACTATTCTAATCAACTGGAAGATTCTAGCATTCTAGTCATTTAGGTGTGGTCTATTACAGGATAATCTACAACTCTGGTTAGGCTGGTCTTATCTGAGTAGACATTTGCTGAGCCTTCAATAGGGGCTTTTGTGCCCTTCAGTTCAGTACACTCAAATGAAAAGGCAAAAGCTGTGAAATTTACATATTTTTTTCTCACACTTACGCAGTTCCATTCACAGATCAGTCAAGCAACTTCGAATGCAGTACTTTTACCTTAAGTATAACTTCCTTTCTACAATATTTAAACTAATTTCCATCTGTCTGAAATTGTAGGTTATGTTTCATAACACAAGCTACAACAGCTCATTTCAAACGTTTGCCTTCTGTTCCTTACCTTCATAGTGAGGAGTCCAACACCTCCGAGGCCCATAGCACCCATCGCTTTCGCGAACATCATACCGATGATCGCCACTCCGCCACCGCCGCCGCCTTTGCCTCTACCAGTAGCTGAAAAAAGAAAAGCACAAAATTAATATTTTTCTTTTGCTTTATTTTAATCACTTGTATGGGAGTAAATCTAAATTAAATATAGAAGTGATTCTGTTTGTCTATTTAATGTTTCGTTATGACTATTTCTTAAGTGTTTGGATTCTAGAAAAGGGCATAAGTTACTTGCCGAAATAAAAGCCAAAGAGAAGGTGGAAAGTGAACGAAAGAGAATCAGAACTAGGACTTCTTGGCAATAGCCAGTTCGATTTATCCTCGTAAGCTATATCCCGTTCCTTCAATTGTCTTCCTTTCTTAATCACCTTTCCCTTTGAATATACTCCTAATTTTTTCATCTTTAATTACCTGTGCCTGGTTGTCACGTAATAGATATACCTTCCCCTATTACCCCACTGAGACCAAATTATAGTAAAATTTGGGTGTTTAATAGGCCTCTGCCTACCCGTCAGGGATAGAGGCGTGTGTGTATGTATGTATTAATATGATCATAACCCGAAACTGTATTATGGTTCACTCAAAAAACCTCTATTCTTTGACTTTTCGGACGAACAAAGAGGCAAACATACTATTCAATGGACTCCTCTAAATACAGAGACACACACTTTTTTTATGGGATAGGTGGCAAACGCGCAGACGGGTCACCTGATGGTAAGTGACTACCGCCGCCCATGGTCACTTACAGCTTAAGAGTCACAAGTGCGTTGCCAATGTTTCATATAGTAATAATATATTATAATCATTATAATAATATTAATACATTTTAATTTAATAAAAAATGTCAAGTTTGGAAATAAGGTATTTACGGTACCTTATTTTCACGGGAGAGTATAAAGTATATTTATAAAAAACAATTAGCGCCCCACGGTTTCACCCGCGTAAATACCGAGACTGTTCGAATATCGGGATAAGAAGTAGCCTTTGTGTTAATTCGAGTTCTCCAGCCATTTACATACCAAGTTTCATCGCAATCGGTTCAGTAGTTTTTGAGTGAAAGAATAACAAACATCCATACATAATCACAAACTTTGACGTTTATAATATTAGTTGGATATGTTATTTTAAAGCATGGTTGGCAACCCTAGACATAATATAAATGCTTATTTTACACTAAAGGGAAAACATTTCGTTATGAAAATCTATTGATAAATGTACGTGGAGTAACACTTTCACCTTTATTTTCTTTCTTCCAAATTTATTCCCAAAGATAAAAAACCAAGAGTATGAAGTGATATTAGATGGAGCCAGCCTTTCGTCAATAACGGAAATTGCGTTCTACCGGAAATTCGGGACCATACTATAAGAAACTAGTTATGTTTTCCTGTTTTTCATATTGTCATAACCTTTCTTAAATATATTTTTTTTTACCTACTTAAAAAAGGAGGTTCTCAATTTGAATGTTTATATATTTTTTTTGTATGTTCGGGCATAAAACTCCGTCATATTTTAATAGACGGATTTGCAAAATCCTTTTTTTTTTGTTTAAAAGAGGTTTATGCCGAAATGGTTCGGTTCGGTCGTTGGTTGGTTTAAATTTCGTAAAGATCTGATAATGAGTTTAACTTTATCATGATTAAGGCGTTTCGAAGTCGGTTATTTACTTTTTTTTAAGTTAATTATGGAAGATAGCTAACTTTATTACAAATCGTCTTTGGGTTAATAAAAAAGCAGTATATTGTACACCAGATATATAATTCTTTAAAAAAAAAGACTTAAAAAAAAACTATTCCATAAAATACATATGGTTTTCTCATGGATGCCACTGTCAGAACTGGACCAACCCAGTCAAAGGTTCTGAGGTAACAAACATAAAAAAATAAATAGAAAGATACGAATTGAGAACCTCCTCCTTTTTTGAAGTCGGTTAAAAATACATTACAGTTAATTATAGTTAAGTATAATTATATAACTTTAATAATTTTTACAATTGACTGCCTTTCCGCCTAAAGGACAGGAATAATTGGGCCCTTATTGGTGTATCAAGTTAAAATATGAAGTGACATAGCATATACCTACAAGTGTCAAACTACATACTTATGAACAGGTCATAAAAGGGTGGAGAGGCTTTATCACAAGGTAATAAAGTTCAAAATTAATCGCTGCGGAAATACACTAGAAGAATTAATTCTTTAGAACGAAATCTAACGTACGCCTTGATTGGGCTTACGTTAGAATTTAAAAATATGTTCATAAGTAGTTGTAGCGATGCCGCTATAGGTGACAGTAAACCACTTTAGAGTGTAAGAGCACCGCAACGTCACACTGGACATAAGTATTTTCCTTACTTTGTGAGCGATCCTTTTAATGATAGTAAATTTTTGGTGTCTATCTACTTTTGTGATGCTTATGTATCCGACACAAGCATAAGAAACAATCGACGCCTCTTCTTTTTTTATGGTATAGGGGGCAAATGAGCAGACGGGTCACATGATGGTAAATGATTACCGGTGCCCATGGGCACCTGCAATTTATGAGTCACAAGTGCGTTGCTGGCCTTTAAGGTGAGAGTAGGTGAAGAGGGAAGGGTTAGGGACTTCGGTAATCTCACTCACGCGGAGTTAAACAATGCAAGCATTACTTCACTGCCGGTTTTCTGTGAGGCCATGGTATCACTCCGGTCGAGCCGGCCCATACGTACCGAAGCATGGCTCTCCCACGATTAAAGAAACTTCACTTTTAGGATTTACATAATTAATTTGCTTGTCGTAGTAATGATTTCTATTTTATGGTGCGTATAGCGGGTAAACGAGCAGACGGGTCACTTGATGGTAAGTTACTACCGTCGCCGCCGTCGCCCATGGGCACCTGCAACTCAAGAGTCACAAGTGCGTTGCCGGTCTTTGATCTGGGTGTACGCTTGTTTTTTTAAGATTTGAAGGTCGTAACGCTCCGGAAATACCGCAGGCGACAATTTGTTCCAGAGATTGGTTGTGCGAGGCAAAAAGTTATTACAATGGCAAATTACAGTTAATAGGTGAGGCGGATCCGAATTGATTAGAGATTTCTAATCTATATTTATATTTTATTTATACGTGAATTTTTTATTTTTTGTGGGCAATTTTATGAAAACTTTACAATTCTAATCAAGAAACGTGTCTGTTCGCGATAAACTAAAAAACTACTGAACGAATTTTCGTTCGGTTTTCACCAATAGATAGAGCAATTGATGAAAAAGGTTAAGGTATATCATTTGTTAAGGTTTTAAGATGTCTCTACTACCCGTACGAAGCCGGGCCTAGTTTGTTTTATAATTTTGAGTTGAGCCCCTGTTGGCAAATTTAGCGTCTAGCGTCGAGTAGTGGTGATATTCTTTTATCTCTTTTATTGGTCGGTCGGTATTGAGATAAGGAATTCGATGGTGTGCATCATGTGAAATTTTAGATCCATTTAGATCTAGATCTGCGATATATGAACACATATTTTTGTAACACCTTGAATATAAAGATAATGATTTATACATTGCTCTGATTATCTTGAGGTTTTGAGGACCAGATAAATAAAGAATTTCTAAGGTATAGCCAAACAAAGGCAAATAAATTATAACGCTGCGTAGGGGTAATCTAATTTAATATTAGAAATATGAAACTTATTTTGTTTATTTTTTTGTAACGTAATCACGCCTGAACTGCTCAACCGATCATGATGAAATTATGCACGCATGTTATATAAGGTACGGAGAAGGACATGAGTACCCCATCCAGAAAAATGACAGTTTTCATGGGTACCTGAATTGATTGACAACATTACTAACTTCACGCGAGCGATGCCGCAGGTGGAAAGTAAGTGCCGCGCCTTTTCCCAACTAAGTTGGGGTCGGCTTTCAGTCTGACTACGATACGGCCGAACTTCGATATTTTATGTGAAGCGACTGCCATCAGACCTCCACAAACAAAGTACTAGGCGATATCGAAGTTCTGTAGTTAGACCAGGTTGTCGGACTTTTTAGAGCTCCAACTACCCGTAACTAATGCCACAGATGTTCGTGATACAACCGGGACCGACGACTGAACGTGCTCTCCGAGGCACTAGGAAATCTAGAAAATAAATAATACTAAATAATCACTCAGAAAACTACTATTTGATTTCAAAATATAAAACTCGTTTACGCTTGGATTAAATTCGATTAAGCTTTCAAATAAAATGGAACAGAAAATTTTGTCAAATAAATTTCATGGAAATTTGAACTTTTTATCTAAACGAACAAAACAAACATAAATATTTCATGCAAATAACCACATTCATTCTTTGGTTACGGTTATCTGCATTTTAATCATTCTCCATTGAAATTGCAAACACAATTTATTTATTTAAATGTGACTAGCAACCTGCCCCGCCTTCGCACAGGTAGCAAAGCATATATTGATTTTTTTCCGATATTTCAGCCATTTCACACAAAACCTTAATAAATTATACACTTAAACCTTTCTCATGAATTACTCCGTCTATTAGTGAAAACCGTATGAAAATACGTGCGGTAATTATTGAGTTTATCGCGAACAGACAGACGCGGTGGGGGACTTTGTTTTATAATATGTAGTGATATACTATCTTTATGCCGCTGATTTATCTGCGATAAATTTATATTAAATATCTGCATCTCTTGAAAACATATAAATTTTAATAATTCCATATCTAATTACATGGTAAAGTTTAAACAGTAAATACATTAGCATGTTGAATACAACATGTTTACTCATACCGTACAATGAAAAGTTATAAGATTACGCTTCAATTTGACAGAAGTTTGTAGTCACGAAATAAATTATTTCTTTAATACACGAATTGTTCATAAAACATAACATAATTATCTATCGACATAGTATCGAAATCATAAAATTTATAAAAGTAAAAAATAATAATTGGTATCTATTGAATGTATTGAGAACACTATCGAAAAGAAAAAAATTAAATATATATCACAACAAAATTCATAAAATGAATATTACAGAAACTTAACAAATCTTGATCATTTTAATATGTATATTTAACTAACTTCTGCCCTCGGCTTCACTTCACTTTACTTTTTTCTGGATTAATTGAAACTCATGTCCGTTTATTCCTGACATATCTGCAAAATTTCATCATGATCGGTTGAGTAGTTAAAGCGCATAAGCGTAACAAACAAACCTACATTCATATTTATATATTAAATTATATATAAATAATAAATTTTATAGTCATTTACCTCCACGGGTACAGGAGTTGCCCATACTCAAATTTAAAAAACAAGTTTTTCGTTGGCTATGTGACAATTCTTTTTACTCTGTCGAAGAATACTTAAAGAATAGGTAAATTGTATTGTATTGTTTGTAATGTCCTTGCGTTTTATAATAAGTTAATTAATTTAGATATAAGTGTTGAATATTGTATGCCATAAATAGAAATGGTAAATGTGCATGAACCAAAACTTAACAAAATACCTGTTATTCACCACATTTTTACAATAAAGATTTATGATTTATTTATGATTATGAGTTATAATATTACTTTGGATCTTTAAGATTAAATACCGTATGATGTCTAGAAGCAAAAAGAAATAAGAATCAGCTTTTATGACAATGCTTTGCAATAGGTTTTATACTTACACAAAAAACAGATACCTACTCAAAGATAAAACCAAAAAATCATCACTCACCTGCATTTTCCTTATAACTGCTATCCACTAACTTCAAAGAATCAGCCAAGTATTGCGTCACACGTTCCTTCTCAATCAAATTGGGCAACCTCACATGCAACTCGTGCCCTTCCAGAAACTTCGCCATACGAGTCAAAGCCGAATTGTCACCAAAAGATCTGCTTTCATCTTCTATAGAATTTGTTTCTATCTTCACTAGTTTAACACCTTCAGCCAAGTCTATATCACCGTCCAGTAATGAACCAATGGTAACACCACACAAAGTAATCAATATCGTAAGTTTCCGAAACATTTTGGATGGTGCCGTTTCGCGCAATAAGCCAGAAAGGGAGCTATGGAGGCTTTTATAGTTGCTTTCCAAAAATAAATAAATAATCAAACAATTTCCTAGCCGCTGTCTCTCGGTGCGGTAAAAAAAGTGAGGCGGATTCTGCAATGTCTATTAAGAGAACGGTTGGAGCGTTTATCTGTTTGTAAACGTAGATAGTGAAGCCGTGGAGTAGTTTTTCAATTCAATTGGTAAGTAACAGTAATAATTCATTGTTACTGTTAAGTCTTTCATCTTTTGTACAATCAAGGCACATTTCAGTCAACTAATATCTATCTACGTCTTGTAAATGACATGTTTCTTATTACATCTCCCATAAAACTAGGTAGAAACAGGAATGAAGCAAGACAAGGGGAGGATAATCCAAACAGACTAGGTGACCATACCTACAGCTGCTGTCGAGACGTTGTATATATTATAATCAACGGAAAACAAAATTCAGTTCGGCTTATCTTTGCTAAATGGTGCTGACGTACGTATTTTTGCTTCATATGGATGTCACCACAGGTACATTGAGAAATTACATGCTCTTAAATGTTCATATTTTTTTCATTTTCACAACCAAAGTCGTACGACAAAGCTAGTTAAATAAATTGCACAGTCTGTTTATCATTCTAATTCCACTATTATGATGTCTTTCGTAGTGTTAAATTGTTATAGTAGAATTATATTCCGGCACCTCCGTCACATGTGACAGCTTGATACTGAGATTATGAGGTCTGACAATTATCTTGCTCTGAATTGTGGGGTTGGAACGGAGTGGATTGTTTTAGAAATGAATTATTTTGACAAGACAGCAGTCATTCTATATACGGACGAATGTTGGGCGAGTGAGATGGCGCTAATACGATATCTGGCATTGCCAAATGAAGTTATGTGACCGTTTTATTTCTATAAATATGTTCACAAACTAGCACACAGCCCACTTGATGATACCTACCAGTGGTATTACTAATATGTTGCCAATCCTATAAGTAGCAACCCCATGAGTACATCGCCAAAGCCTCACGAGAGAACCTTATAAAAGCTCTGGCAACCCTATTCACCAGCAAAGCAATATTTCCACAGTAACCTTTATAATTGCGATCTCTTCTTTGTTCGGGATCAGACGGCCGTGTGTGAGGTTTCTCAAGTTATTATTCCTTTATTTAGCATATTGAGCTTTCGGGAGCTTGAAAACCAAAAGACTTTAATGCCTTAGGACTGAGACTTAAATTTAAGCCTATTTATAAATGAACTAGACCTTTACGCATATATTTTAGGCTGAATCGTTCAGATCAATTTAGAACGGTTCCAGTCCACCAGAGCACAAATGACGCCCCTTCGTAGAAAGTGTCTGTAGATAAAATTATCGCTTACTGATAGGAAGGTCGTATTTCTTTAAAACCTAAGTTGTTGTGTGTTATGTGAGTTACGTAATATAGCTTTGTTGACCTTTTAACACTAGAAATAGGCCTTTTTTAACATAATGTGTGTATGAAATTGGGGTCTTATTAGTTAAATATTACTGTATCATAATGTAATTTCAATTAAAAATAGGCCGGTTAATAATATTACTTACACATTTATTAAAAAACTAAACATTTTTTTTTACATAAAGGAGAATGCGATAAGTTAGCGGTTCAGCGGTAATCGGTAGGGTTCTCTTGTAGAGTTCATGGCGTAGATTTAAAACCACAAGTACACTCCTCAGAATCAGTTTTATTTTTTTCCTTCATCTGAGAGACTGAACCAGCGGTCCCGTTTGGAAGGTCCGAACCAGTCAATGGTTTCCAAAAGTGTGCGCCTTAATTCTGTGCATCTGTTCGGACTCAAAACATAACCGTCGCTCCTCCAAACCATTCTATCCACGTGAGTCGTAACGTCACGGTGTACTCTCGCCTCCGTACCATAAAATTATTTGAGCGTCTGTTTATTCGCTAAATTGTCGTACTCGCCGTCATTTATATAAGTAATATTGTTAATCTTCTTTGTCACATCTCTAGACTTTAATTTACATAGCATATATTAGATACATTTTGAACACAATACAACCAAATAAATAACCCTAGTTGGTAATAACTTGCCACCTATCTTCCTATTGAAAACACAGTCAAAATGAATCAACATTTTCTGAGAATAACCCTGTCAAGAGACAAAGCATTGAAACCATTCACAAATAAAATAAAACAATAAGTTCTACTTACACACAGACGCTGGGAGCTACTAGATGTGGCTGGTGAATGTATTTTGAAATTTTTACGTAATACGAGGATCACATTGTTAAACTGCTCAACACTCACCGTGTGTAGAATGTGAGTTCGTTCGTGTTTTTTTTTATTGTGTAAAGGAACAGGCGTTTGTCTTTTTTTTTTTAAAGAGGACTCCCGCTTTAGGAATTAATTACTCCTGTGTCGCGGGGGACTTTACAAACATACAAACAACGGACACAAAGAACACCCAGACTCGGGTGGGAATCGAACCCACGACTGACACTAACCACTAGGCCAACAGGCCAGTCAACTTCTTCAGTCAAAGTCTTCCAACTCACCGATGGAAAGTGATGATGAAGACGAAGAAGAAAGAGAAACCTATTCACTCTACACAAGAACGTTCCAAGATTATAATTGTCTGGAAAAATAGACGCAAGCAGTTCATACATGCCGCGTTCCAATAAACAAAAAATGATTCGTTTTGCTTACGGACGGTAAAATTTTCATTGAAAATTCAATGAAATTTTACCGTCCGTAAGCAAAACGAATCGTTTCTTGTTTATTGGAACGCGGCATTAGTGTATAAGTTTGTTAAGCTAGACTTAACTACTCAATAGACCTTCGTGAAATTTTGTTTACACATTATTAGAGGCATAGAAAAGGACATAGGTTGCCTTCCTCCATGAAAAAATACTTTTGATGGACAAATACGATTTGATTGACAAAGCCTTTCAACAAAACCTAAATTACCCATGAACATTAAGCATCTTATTCGATTATTTTGACATACATTGGAAATCAATATGAAAGTAACAAAGACGGACTAAAATGTCATTAGTTGGCTGCTTACATTTCATGGCCAAGTGAAATCTTCATCACATCTATTAGTTCAATATCTTGGATGTCGACAGTGAAATAAAATTGACGATTTTCGCCGGAAGCAATATGGATTTTCTTTTATTTTATATCGCGGCGAGAGTGGAAGTTTTGTAGTAACCTATAGGCACATATAGTTATTCTGATAAAACAAGGTCTTTGCATTTTATTTTTAATTTTAAAAGAGACCTTGGATTACAAAAGAGTCGGTCATCACTGTTGGCATAGAATCGAATCTCTCTTAGTACCTACAGTAATTTCTTCGTGATGAACTACGCGACGAGTCACTTTAATTAAGTTCAAAGAGGAATACTTTACTGAGTGTGGCATCAATACAATCATTCACTACCGACAAAAACCACTCCCAGGAAAGCAATTTAGTTCACTGACCACTCTAAGTTGTGTGGTTTTAAATTGCGTAATGAAAGTGTTGGTCATGCTTGATGAAGTCATTAAAAAATATAAAATAAAATAATAATGTTTTTATTGGTTTAAAAAAATATTAATATTTACAACAACTTATTTTAAAATATTTGATTTACAATATTTGTCTAATATTATCTAGTATCTGTTGCAGACCTAAGCTTTTACTTTTTTTTTTAAGATAACTCCCGCATTAGGAATATTTCTGTGTCGCGGGAGCTTCACAAACAGAACACACACAAATTTTTATCCCGTGTGGGATTTGAACCCGGGTAGTGGCAAGGCGACGAATAATATTCTTAAATTAATAGACTTTTTTTTTAAGACAACTCCCGCATTAGGAATTACTCTTGTGTCCTGGGGGACTTTACAAACATACAAACAACGGACACAAAAAAGTCAGACGTTTAAATACTCTATATAAGCATCAACAGATGTATCGTAAAGATAAAATGAAGAAACTTAAATTGGAGAAAATAAAATTTTAACACTTGAATGAACAACTGTTTTCGTGTGGTGAAATTAACCGGCGGCCACAGATCCGAAATTATGATAAAAAGTGGTTAAGTTTATGTTGTATCAAGCACAACGAAAGGGTTTCGTGTCGGGGAAAAACTTTCTTATTATTATTTAATTATTTTTTTTATATTATATGGGGCAAACGAGCCGACGGGTCACCTGATGGTAAGTGACTACCGTCGCCCATGGACACCTGCAGCTCAAGAGTCACAAGTGCGTTGCCGTACGCTTTTTTCTTGAAGGTTTGAAGGTCGTATCGGTTCGGAAATACCGCAGGCGACAATTTGTTCCAGAGATTGGTTGTGCGAGGTAAAAAAATTCTGGAGAACCGCACAGTGGTGGATTGCCAATTATCCAGGTGATGGGGATGAAAGTTTTGACGCGTTAAACGATGGCGAAACGTTGCGGCCGGAAATAATTATTAGAAATTAAAAATATAAATATATTTTCTAACACAAGAAATTCAAGATTATTATTTACATAGTTTATAATTTTACAGCACTATCAGAAAAACTATCTACTTTTCTATTATCTCTACGGACGAAGGAACGCACGGATAGTCATAATTATAAGGGCTCCTTCTTGTCATTTGGCTAAAGAACCATAACAAAATCGTAAACATATGTATTTTAAACAAATTATTACACAATTTACACATGTAGACCCAAACTAAGCCGAGCTTGCACCATAGGTTCCACAACACGAATGACCATACTTAGATACTGCGTGGAGTTTAGAAAAATGTTTTGTCTTGTTCCCGGTAATAGAGGCTAGCATAATGCCACGTCATGTCGTCTTGGTTTGGCCCAGCCTAAGTCCCGGTAATACGGGCTACCCTAAAGCCTTTTGTACACACACGGTTTTTCGCCGTAAAAATTTACGGTTTATTCGCCGTGTGTAAGCACGATCGTCAGTGTTGTATGGATCACTGCGGAAGCTTGTTGACGTACGGCGGTGGCGCTATGGCACGATACCGTCGCCGTATTCGCCATGTCTGCCCCTCGAGCCTTGATTTTCATCAATGTCGTATCGCAGTCTATGCGAGTGTGTCGACGGCGCTGGATGTTTTTACGGCTGCAATTGTTTTCGAGACAGTTTACATACACTGACTTTGATTTACGAGTAAAGAGTAAAATGAACATAAATCAAGAATTACTAATTACATTAATTCAAGAAAGGCCTATAATATGGGATAAGACTATTGATGATTATAAAAATAAGCGGCTTAGGTATTATTCCTAATCTAACGCCTAAGCAACGACAATCTTTTTCTTATGAGGATTTATGACGCTTGGTCAGAAAAAACGTAACTAAGCCGTACTGCCTATTATCTTGACCGGTTGTTTTGCCGTGTCATATATAAGCTTGCACGGTTTCTTAACCGTACGGCGCGGGCGTGTCAGCCGTTAAGAAACCGCACCGTGAACAAGAGGCCTAATACCGTCTGTTTCGGCTAGCCCCTATTATTATTATTATTAGGACCAACGAACAGAGGCGATGAAGTGTTAGTGTGTACACTTCTGACAATAGTGTCAATGACTGTAGCCGTCAGTTTGTACATGCGTGTGTTCATAGTGTGTTTATATGTACAATGTACGTACACATTTCAACATGTTTCCGTTCCTTTCATTATTTTATTTTTTTTATTTTATTTTTCCCTCCGAAATGATAGTAATATACCAAAAAGCGTCAACCACACGGACAACTGTGCATTTAATTCATATAAATAGCCATATCAGTTAATCCACATGAGGGTATTAATTAATATTGTTAGTGACTCATGCGAAATAACTTTATTTCATGATTATTAATTTCATCACGTATTTATATTTTGACCTACTTCTTCAATTTACAATTCGGGTCAGTAGTCCATATTTATTTATTTAAGTAGGTATATTATTAACCCAATATTAAGTCTAGTTATATTCAAATATTGTTTATTAGCCATTCAATATATGTATAATCTAAAACAAAACAATTCTATAGTATTTGAGATCTGCAGGATAGCCGATATACAGAATTAAGAAGGCCTCGTGTGTTGCTAAGCTTACGATGCTGAAGTTAGCGACTTATTCGGAGCGGCCAATTCGCAAAAAGCAGAAATGCTTAGTCTTAAAAATTTAATAAAAGAAACGTCTAAAAAATTTAATAATAATATTTAAACAGTTTAAAGTACTATAATAAAAGTGTAAGAGCCGTTTAACAACCGAACACACACCTTTCTAAAAAAAAATTATGAACAATTTGACAAATTTTTCACATCAATAATAATCATCAAAACTAGACGAAGATCGCAGTCGATAGTATCGAGGACAAAACTTTTATGATTAAGAAAAAAAAAATAACGGGCTTAGTTTTAAAAC
This sequence comes from Euplagia quadripunctaria, assembly GCA_963859945.1. Classification (NCBI taxonomy): domain Eukaryota; kingdom Metazoa; phylum Arthropoda; class Insecta; order Lepidoptera; family Erebidae; genus Euplagia; species Euplagia quadripunctaria. Next base: position 1,418,332 of record OY982582.1, read on the forward strand.
GCGTAAAATAATCAGTTTGGAAGGTCCTCATCTGCTGAAACTTTGCACAACAACAACAATTAATAAAGTCATCAATAGGTACCTGACAAAATTTCGTAGATTGAACATCTTTAGTTTTTATGATATACTAATTTTACTGTGAAGTCAGCGCACTTATCGATGTGAAAAATTTGTTTATTTGTTAACATTTTTTATTATTTAGAAAGGTGTTCAGTTGTTATACGGCTCTTACACTTTTATAATAGTACATTAATCTGTTTAAATAAATTGTAGCTATTTTTAGACGTTTTGTTATTGAATTTTTAAGTTTGAGAACCTCTTTATGCGAATCGGCCGCCCTGAATAAGTCGCTAATTTCAGCATCGTGCTAAGCTTTTCATTCTACATAATAAAACTATAGCTATTAAACAACATTGAAATAGTCTCAATGGCTTATGGAATTTGTATGGACTTTAAAAAGCAAGAGGTTCTCATTGCAACTGATTTTGTAACTAAGATGCTGCTAATACTGTAAAATCTGTAAGTGCATAGTTTAAACTTCTGCGTAGTTTAACGTTCTGAATGCTTGTTGGTTACCTTAGTGGTACATAACAAAGTAACTAAAAATGAAACTCAATTTATTTTGTCAGTAAATGACTGGGTATGAGGAGTATAAAAACACGATGATGATTATCAGCTAAATCTCGTAAGGTTTACTTCTCCTGTCAGTTTGAGCTGGTCGCCAGCCCATTGGAGATTAACCATCGTAGTTACTGGCCGTTGCACGTAGTCTTTTCTCGTTTGCTATTATATAATATCTTACTTACTTATGTTTGGCGAAGTCAAAGTAATAAGTAATTCTTAGTATACTTTTTTTTTATGGTGTAGGGGGCAAACGAGCAGACGGGTTACCTGATGGTAAATGACTACCACCGCTCATGGGCACCTGCAACTCAGGAGACACAAGTGCGTTGCCGGCCTTTAAGGTGGGAGTAGGGGAGGAGTGAAAGAGGGAGAGGAGAGAGGGAGGGAAGGGTTAGGGCCTCCGGTAACCGCACTTACTCGGCGAAAAGCAATACAAACAATGCTTCACTGCCGGTTTTCTGTGAGGCCTTGGTATCACTCCGGTTGAGCCGGCCCATACATGCCGAAGCATGGCTCTCACAAAATAATGTGAATCGTTAATTTGACATGAGGTTTTGTCAAGTTAGACACGTTAAAATGCGAAATGTCAACATGTTTCCAAAGTCGATTTCTCCAAAATTTATGTATTTTTTAAACTGTAATTTTTTTTCATATGAATTCCTAATGCGTATAAAAAAAAAAAACATGCATGTCGACATGTCAATGTGTTCACGCCAGCCACGGTTATTATACTGAATATACAAGATAGAATTGAGAGCATAATAACGAAAGCAGGCTAACAAACACTTATCTCAATTTAATATCTTTCTCAATGTTCAAAGTTTTCAAGTAGGCTTCTGAACAATACTGTTCAATATTCTGAACGAGGTTATTATACTACAAAGAAAATCAATTACACCTTGCCTAAGTACAAATTTACTTCAAGGAGATTTCCTTTTTATATATTATATCAAACTTGGTGTTAATTTTTCAATGACTGGAATGTCAAAGGCTGCTGAATAGCCTCGAACTTTTTTGGGTATGAAATGCACTTGACATCAAAGTCATCTCATTTCAGCTCTTGAATGTTTGTTTAATATTTTTTTTCATGTGATAGGGGGCAAACGAGTAGACGGGAGCAGACGGGTCACCTGATGGTAATTGACTATCACCACCCATGGGCACTTGTAACTCGAGAGGCACAAGTGCGTTGCTGGCCTTTAAGGTGAGAGTAGGAGAAGTGGGGGGTGAGAGAGGAGGAGTGGGGGGAAGAAAGGGGAAGAGGGGGAGAGGGAACGGTTAGGGCCTCCGGTAAACTTACTCGCTTGGTGAAGCACAATGCAAGCATTGCTTCACTGCCGGTTATCTGTGAGGCCGTGGTATCACTCCGGTCGAGCCGGCCCATACGTGCCGATATTTTGCTATCCCACAGTTAACTCAGCTCTACAACAGGTACAGCTTACTTCTTTGAACTGATATTCTGTAACCAGGTTTTTGAACTATTCTGTTTCTCTATGGACCTCCTGGGAAACATAGAGAGCCCTAACAGTGAGGTAATATAAATCACTGAAGAGTAAAGGAGATAGATGTTCTTAACCCATAATCTGAATTTAACAGACTATCTTGGCAGTGCGTCGAACAACAATCCAGTAAAACAATTCTATAAACAGTAAAGAACAAATTATTTTTCAACAATGAACAAATTATTTTAAAATATAACAAATTAGGGAGACGGATCGAGTAGTCAGCGTAGTATCAAAAATAACTTCCCTTCGGAATTCTAGTATTAAATTATTGTTACATTCTATAGTAAAATTGTTATCAACAATATATCAAGTAAGTTTTTCTTTATAACGCGAGGAAAACTCCATCATCTTATCCTCATAAGGTAATTTATCGTTGTGCATAAAAAAACTAGCTTCATAACTTTTCAAAACTTTTCAATTTTATTCTCAAATAGAAAGTAAATCACTATTCAATGACAAAGAGTAAGTAAAGAGATATAATGTTATATAATCGTGCAATAAAAAAAAATTTCTGCATCCTCGAGGGTAAGGTACATATTATTAATATTACTCCCATCAGTTAAATATATCACAGTGCTTAAAAACTCCTCAATATTGCTGTTACAGATCTGTAACAACTTTCGCTGTTAACAAATAAAAGAAATAAACGACAATGTTGCCATTGTATCGTTGAAAAAAATTAAAAAGATTGGAAATTAAACTCTTTTAGGCTTTCTATGCGCTCGAGTCGATGCTACTTTCACTGTTCACGCGCAATTGGTTGTTGTATCTTTCTCTTTTTTGCCTATGACGCTCATGATTTGTTGTCTCTTTTTGACGGTTTTTTTCTAATACACATTTTCTTCTTTTGACATTGTTTTTCTTTGCTCATTCGACATCCGTTTTTTCTAGAATATAAATCAGAATACATATATGTGTTTCGTTTTGTAGTTAGTGATATATTTTTAAGTGACTACAAATATTTTATCAAAGATATTGTGTAACGGTTTGAGTGATTACTTAATAAGTTTTTTGTTGCAATAACGTCATAGAAACTTAATAGAATTATTATATTTGTGTTTTCTTTTCACTTGACGATGACTATTCGTATTTATTTATTGTCCTTAAAAATGATGATAATAGCCAAGGATAGCCAACTTTTAAACTTTCGCGTTCCATTATATACTTAATTATGTATTTATACGGGAATTAACGCGATCACGAAATAGGTATTACATACCTCTGAATTGCCTGACGTTTCGACCAGGTTGCACTGGTCGTGGTCACATTGTCCGTCTCCATTGTAGGACCCGTCTGCTCAAACGGCCATCGGTCTTCCGGCATACGTGGAAAGCCCATTGCCACTTCCTATCGTATTGAATATGTAAATCACATCGCAAGCTTACTTAAGTAATTTAACCTGACCTAATATTAATTTTATAAAAGTATAATTATTATTCGGAACATCTTAATTAGATTTACCCACGTTTAAGGGAGTCATTCACAAGAAGGGGAAAGCTAATTAAATCTCCATCAATTTCCGTTAGGGAGGAGTGCGATACAAGGTTTTGTACTCGGATCTACTTTATTCATTATATACACATCCGATGTCACAAAATATACTAATAATAATATTCTAGAGGACACACAGCGCTTTCTAGACTGAAACTAAGCATAGCTTATACTACGGGTTCTTAGGCATAAACATTGTACTTAGATAAATTTTTGAAGTGAAAACTTCTTTAGTCACATTGTGCACTTTTGGTATAAGGGAAAAGCAGGGGAACAGCACTAAGACCACAGTATTAATTTATGATCTCCCGTAAGATGCACGTACCACAATCCCGTGAAAAAAGCTTCTTGATAGAGCCATACGAGTACAAGCATGCAAGAGAGTGCTACAGTATTCGCTATCACTACGCCACAAAGGTCGTCATGTTGTTAAGTCATAGAAGAATCACGTGTTCATCTTTTTGTGGTTGACACTATGTTGTAGTTTTTAATGAGGTACCGATTATTGTTTTTTAATCAATCACGATTGTCATTATCTACCTAAGGTGTCTAATACACGCTCATGCACAAGTCATTCAATTCCAAAAGTCTTGACTGATGGTTTCATGATGTAAAAATTTAAAATCCAGATTTTGGGCAATCAGTATCATGCAACCGTCAGTCACTGAATCAGACGATAAGTGATCCGTTAGTCGCAACAGCAAAACCTGTAGGCGTAATGGACGCCTATGCGGTGAGATAGAAATGGTCTAGCTCTCAATCCTTTAAAGAGCTTTTTATACATGTCTTACTAATATTATAAAGGTGAAAGGTTGTGAGGGTGGATGGATAGATGAATGAATAGATGGATGTTTGTTACTCTTTCACGCAAAAATGGTGAAACGGATCTGGATGAGATTATCTGGAATAGCACACAAAATGTACGTTTTGCTAGGGATAGATTTCACCAAAATTTCCATGCGAATAAAGTCTGGGACTGAAAATCGTATATAGTAAGTAACAAGATAGAGTTGGGATACTAAATAACTCAGTTAATAAATATTTAACTAACATCCGGTATCAAGTAACGATACATCGCATATGTCCAAACGTAACGCAAACCAATGTAACTTCTTGTATAACAAATAATAGCCGGCAAAACGGAAATGTTTATCAATTCTAAGAACCGCAAATCTACGTTTATAACGTTTCCTTTTACCTATTCATAAACGTAACGGTCGAGGGCTCGGAATTGCCTGCAACAGACATTTCGAGGTACAGACACAGAATGCATAATAGTACAGGTACAGAAGTCTCACTCCATCTAATCATTTAAACAAAAAGCGACTTTTGTTCTGACACAATAAAGTCGCAATTTAGGTCGCCGTAGTGTATACAAGATTATACTACAATGTATAAAAAAGTACAAAACACAATATGATACCTATACCTATATTTTTTAAAGTTTACGAAAGGAGAAATTTACCAGGAAGCAGTCATTAACTAAAAAGGCGCGTAAGCCACAGATGTTATAAAATTCTGAATCCGGGTCACCGGAAGGTATTTTACATATTTTACTAAATACGGTTGAAATTAGCGTTGGTTGGCTGAAATGTTGGTATTATGAGCTCAGATTCAGGCTTACAAGTACATTCTAAATTTAATTTAATATTGCATACTAAGCTTTTATTTGTATAAATATAGTTTAATAGTTTCTGAAGGGTTGTTTATGTCATCTACACATCTAGGACGTACAGGTGTGGTGTACTGAAGTGTGGTTAATGGTTTTTAAGTTTTAAAAAAATATTTTAGTCCGTTTGCTATGTGACTTTAGTGCTCTTTTAAACATACCAATAAAAGGTTAATATCGCTGAATTATGACTTTTCTTACTACTTATAAATTACTAATTTCTGTTTGAGTTTTCTTATTTTCATGTTTTTCCATCACTTACTATTGAAGCAATTATGGACTAAGTAAGTCGAATAACTAAAAAAAAATAGATACGGTCGAATTGAAAACCTCCTTTTCTTCTCGTCGGTTAAAAAAGAGTTTCGTCTTTTTCAGAATACGCAACATCATTTGACAGAACCAAACTAAATCTTTGAATTTTCAATTTATTATATATTTATATATATATACTTTTGAATTTATTTATATAACTGTATAGTTATATAAATAATTTATTTTACCCTTATTAGTGCAAACAAGTTTTAATTTTATAAATCCATTTACAAAATTTCGTGTCTTTACCGTTCGCCGTTGAGGAGTTCCACTATCCACCTCCTGACTCCATCATCAGATCAGCTCGATAGTACCAGATTATTGCATTGTTACTAAACTTACATAAGTTTGCAAAATTTCAGCTCAATCGGAAACTGGGAAGTGGGTCAAAATTGACTTCTAAGATTTCATTACATTGTTAGTTAGTTAGTTTTTCCTCGATTTCCTTCAGATTCCATCATCAGATCCTGACTTGATGATAATGAGACCACCTCGGCAGTATACCCTTTCGAACTAAAATATATTTTTTTTAATCCGTTCACAATTAGTTAAAATATCGATGAACATACACAAAAAAAATATACACAGACGTACATAGAACTTCCTCCTTTTTGGAAGTCGGTTAAAAAATGAATTGCGTCAATTACTGAATTTATGTCTGCATTGAAAATTTTAAACACATTCCGTTTATTGTAACTTCTCTAAAAATGGCGATGCTCTAAATATAAAATAAAACGATAAAAAATAAAGAGTAGTAGGTACTCTGTTCAGTTTCCTGGCGATAACGGAAATCATGGCATCGGTTGAGCGAGGTGCAGTTACAAGTGCACCAGTGACGTGCTACATATCGACCGTTACTGACAAAGATTATTTTAGCAGAATGGACATTTATTCAAACGTAGTCACAATGCATGATGTATAAAAAAATGCAGGTGCTTATTTAAAACAATTTGGAAAGGTTTTAAAATTTACTTTATAACGCTGTACTTCCCAAGTTGAGAGGCTTCTGTGTTCTACCTTCTTAACGTGAGTGATTTATTCCTTATTTATTAAATACTAGCAACCCGCCCTGGCTTCGCACGGGTACAAATTATACACCTAAACCTTCCTCATGAATCATTCTGTCTATTAGTGAAAACCGCATGCAAATCCGTTTAGTAGTTTTTCAGTTTATCGCGGACAGACAGACAGACGCGACGGGGGACTTTGTTTTGTAATATGTAGTGATGATGAATTCATTTCATTAATTTATTTAGGCTTACATCGTTTTAGTTTGTGTAGTGAGGATGAACTCATTTTCTTAAGCGCCATAAAGATTGTTCTCTTTTTCATAACTCATTTTAAATAGGACAAGGCGAAATAAATTATTTTAACAACATATTTTCAACAAATAGTTAAAATCCATAGGCCCAGGTAATTTTCTGTTCAAAGTAATAACTCTTCTACACAAATAGTCTATGTTTATAGGAAATAAATTAATATGTGCATTAGTTAGTTCTGTGCGTGTGTTGATTTTATTCCTATAACTCATAAATACAACTTCCTGATGTAAAGAAGGTTGTCATTCATACCAATTACATAACCAAGTCGACATTTCAGTTCCGATTAAATAAAGTTCTATAATTAGAATCTAAAAAAAATACTTGACGAGGTGGTTTGGAAACGTAGAAAGAATAAGAGCGGAACGAATGACAAAACAAGTATATGGAGAACGTTAGTCCGGTAGGGGTCAACCACGCACACCTTGTGTTGATCCCTACGCTGGTCAAATTGGTAATGTTTTGAAGAAAGGAAAAGTCTGAAGTCTCTACCCGAAACGGGGAACGACAGCGGGTGATTTAGAAAGGTCTAATGATGTTAGAGGAAGCTCGTGAGGTATGTGAAGCTAGTGGCGGGCTGTTGTGTCTGCTTACCCCGAAGGTTGAAAGGCGTGAGTTTATGTTCTACTGTAACTAGTATGGGTCGGCTCAACCGGAGTGATACCACGACCTTAAAGAAAACCGGCAGTGAAGCAATAATTGTATTGCTTTTCGCCGAGTGAGTGAGTTTACCAGAGGCCCTAGCCCTTCCTTCACCCCCTTTCCCCTCCTCTCCCCCTCATTCCACCTTAAAGGCCGGCAACGCATGTGTATCTCTTGAGATGCAGGTGCCCATGGGTGGCGGTAGTTATTTACCATCAGGTGACCCGTCTGCTCGTTTGTCTCCTATACCATAAAAAAATCTTTATTAAGAAGTTACATTTCTTTCTTGCAACACCAGAAGGTTGAAGATCGATTGCGAGGATCCCCCGACTGGAGAAGCAACACTCTTTAAAAGACCGCTGGTAAAGTGACAAAGCACTATTAAGCGGGGTTGCATTTCTACTTAATATATCAGGGTCGCAAGAGCTCTTTTGGGAGGGGAGAGGAATTTGGTAGGTATTGCTGTAATCGCTTAATATCATTTATTGCATTAAGAAGGGGAAGGGCGGCAAGTGATTATATTAAAGCTTTTAATTTTGCCAACCTTTCTCCCCTATCACAAACTTCTAGCGAGCCTACATACTGGCAGTGACATGGTACACAGCAATTATATTAAGCGTGTACGAATAGCTATCAGTTATATAATACACAATTGTTATAAATATACTTTAGATATCGGTATAAATTCTTATAAAGTTCGCACGTGTCATGTAACATGAACCTAATCACAGAGAGAGCTTTTACTCTGATTGCCATCGATCCATAGTTCTCGTGCTACACCTTTTACTCTATTTATAAATTACTAGCAAATTCCCGCGACTTCTTCTGCCTAAAAGTGATATAGATATGATGAATTGTTTATATCCCTGAACTGCAGAAACGATTGGTGTACCATACAAAGTGTCATTATCTATTTCACTCCTTACGAGTTTTAATTTGGCGAACAAAAGGGGCCTACGTCCTTCTCCAAGACCCCCCTACAGCTATACTGAATCATAATTAATTTTTGGTTTAGCGATTTAGGCCTGAAAACTAAACAGACAGACAGAGTTACTTTCACATTTATAATATTAGTATGAATGAGCTACGGAACGTCACATTAGACGTGCACATTCCCTATTTAGTGGCCCCTCGTCATTAGTAGTATATTTTTAGTACAACTGAACCAGGGCTACAGTAGTACAGTATTTTATGGCGATGAAATATTGACGATTATATCTAAGTGGTAAAACTTGTTTCAGATCTTGCTTCGGATTGTTTTTGTGTCGAAAATATCGGAAACCAATTGCAGATAGTTTATCGGTACATGTAACAGATACATCTTTCAGATACGACAAGAACATAGTGATTGAACACAATGTGACATAATAAACATGCAAATAATGCGGATGAGGCTTTAGATGCATCAGTCACTCAGTGTTTGAAATTTTACGTCATGGTGAAAAACCAAACAGTTAAACACAGCTTTAGCGTGGCAGAGAAGTAAACTTTACTTCGCTCGTAAAATGACATTTATTAAATGGTCTCCACTTTGATTCTTGGCTCATAAATTGCTTTGAGTGGCATATTGGTGATTTGTAAGTTATTTTAAACATTTGCAATTGTTTGATTGAGGGGAAATCTCACATTTTCAACTATCGATAAGTGTTTTATTATTTTTTTTTAAATTAAATATGTACGGTTTTACTCACGTGTTTTTTTTCTTGTATGCTTAGCACCCTCGTGTCAGGATGCTTCACTCCTTGAGAAAGATCGGGTCAGAAACTAGGCTGGTATCCCGAAATAAATATAATTAAACCGTGTCTTTAATACACATGAATACCACTCACGAAAGATTTCATTCTAATGTTTTATTTTTTTCTTGTAAGTTTTTTTTTCATATTAGCTACAACATGAAAAAAAAATCTAAGTAAATATTTTAGAATCTTTTCAATTTCTTGAGTTTATTGTCTGTTGTTTGTTTACATATACTTAGTGAGTGGTACAATTGATTATGTCATTACTTTTAAGTACTTTTTTAAAAAATATGTCTGCCCATAGATTGAATTATGGAAAACTATTCAGACATATCCAATAAATCTTGAAAAAAATGATGACTTAGCCAATTACAAAGGACGATCATAAATGTTGCGAATAAATAGTAGTAGTAATAGCAATCGGAATAGTTTTATTTTTAGTTGGCAACTCACCGTCTATATCTATCCCGTGAGTAGCTGTGTTGTTGCTTAATCCAAAATTTGATGATGAATTGGCCCCCCTTGGACCGACAAAAAAAATTTGCCCCCACCACTCTTGGTCTGGCAAAAAAAATGTTTTACCCCCTCCTGGGCCTAAAACGATGATGGTTTTCAAATTGTAAGCATTAACAATCTGAATCAGGTAGTCTCAGAGGCATTGTCACACCATTTACACCAGGTAAGTTTTTCGTTCTCTTGAAAATGCCCAAGGGTATTTTGACATTATGTCAACGCGTTATTACATGACCAATACCGTTCGAAGATTTCATTGCAGAACTGGTACACAACCCGAATGCATTACTAATTTTTTACAGCATTACCATGGGCTATTTACTGCTAAACGCGATTGTCGTCAAACTAAGATATTTCCAGAACAGTGTATTAAATGAAAACTATGTACTCGTAATCTTCAATTACAAAACATTTTTACAATAGTTTTTAACGGAACCATACCGTGATGCAGGATTTCGCTACAACGCCATCTATTGGCCAAAATAGTAAATTTTGTAGTACATTCGTACTACAAAATTTGTTATTTTGGACAATTGCTGTCATGTTTACGCATACAAAAACATATTATATTTTTTGTACAGGAAGCGAATAGGAATTTATACATAACTTACAAATCAAACTGTGAGTCACCTTAATCATTTTAAACAAAGTACACGCGTTTTCTGCGGTAATTGTTTGCGATGTACACGAACGGTTAAGAAATTAATCACTTTCTATTACTGCTCTAGCTATTTATCTTTATGTTGACGATATAGTCACTTTCAATTGTTGACAGATGTCGTGATCAAAAGTGTGATTCCTGGGATCATGATATCATCATCAATACAAATAAACAAAATCGTAGTGTCTGTTTGTAAAGTCAAAATATTAGTTTTTTTAGCTCATACAGTTATTTACACGATACATATGCCTAAAATCAGTTATTAAATTTTTGTCTGTCTGTTTGTTACGTCTAATCTCCGGAACGGGTGGACCCATTTCCACAGAACTTTCACTGGCAGATAGTTGGTATTATAAGGAGTAACTTAGGCTACTTTTATTTTGGAAGAATAATTAGGGTTGTACGTGGCGTGGGGTATACTGAAAGTTTTGCGTAACTCATTAATAAAACAATTAACATGTAAAGTAATATATTTACTGCTTTTCGAAGTATTCTCCATTATATTTTAAACACTTTTTGAATCTGTCAAACCATTTTTGAAAACATGATGACCATTGGTCTAAGGGCAAGTTTTTCACATGCTGGTTGAAAGCTATCACGGCCTCTTCCGGCGGTAAATGTCATACATCTCATCAAATCTTTAATTTCATGGAAAAAAAGAAATCGCATGATGCCAGGTCTGAACTATGTGCGGGAGGGGTCACTAGCTCTATCTTTTCAGAAGCCAAAAATGGCTGTCTTGTTCGCGATGTGCGCCGAAGCATTCTCATGGTGCAATAGGATGCGACTTCTTAGTCGTTTTCCCCTAACATTTTCAAAGATACTCTGCAAACAAATGGTGGTGTACCACTCAGCATTAACTGTTTTTTTGTTCTTCAAGTGGGATCGTGCAGACAGGACCCGTGCAGGAGAAAAAAAAACGAAATTATTATTTTCCCTACATTTCTCGCCTGCCTCAATTTTGTTTGCTGTCACCTTCGAACACCCATTCAGAAGACTGTTGCTATCTTTCCGGCATATAACAGGATATCCATTCATCTTCTGTCACAATGTCATACACAGCATTTGACCGGCCGTGATAGTCCTTTAACAACATTTTTTTACACCAATCAAAACGAGTCCGTTTTTGTTCTGGCGTGAGTTCATGAGGAATCCAGCGGCAACAAAGTTTTCTAACTTTTAAATGTTGATGTAAGATTTTTTGAATTTGGCTCATAAATATCTCCAAATGTCCTCGAATCTCCTCACAGGTGATTAGTCGTTTTTTTTTAATTAGTTGCCTGAGAGTAGCCACATTTTCCTCAGTGATCACAATTGAGGGTCGACCTTCACGAATTTCATCGTTGAGAAAAAACACGGCCACGATCACCAAATTCTGCGTACCAACACCTTACGGTGCTCAAATGACGTGTTTCCCTCCCAAAAGCATTTTGAAGACGAGCAGTACAGTCTTGCGGAGTCAGTAAACTTTGAAAATCATAAAAAATTCATCGTGCTAAATTCTTTTCGCGTTAATTCCATTTTTGCTACGAACGACGAACTTTAACTTGTGATAAAAAACAATTGACACGTGATTTCCCGCCATTTTTTTTAAATAGGGAATTGCTGGTATATCATAGACGATGAACCGGCCTAAGATATCCCAAAGCAGAGAATAATAAGAAATGTTCTATTGCCGTTCAGTAAGCCGAGCCTGACTGAAGTGACTACCTACCTGGTATTTTATTATTTGTTATTATCTATAGTATAAGGAATCCCACTGAAACACTGGTATCGCATTTGATTACGTAACTTTTCGATTAACTGACAGTCCTCCATAGAGTAAAATAAGTAAAAATGTACTGAAAAGTAAAATACTAACTGACAGTTGTCAGCTTGTTCATCGGTTAATGACGTATTGGATCTGGTTCGCGTTTGCAGTCACGTGATAATAGTTAGTATTTTAGCTATTTTCAATCTATTTAAAAAAAAAAAATGTTGTTTAAGGTTTTAAAATATCAGAATTAAGCATTTAGTTACAAAGTAACATTACACGGATAACGCCGAAATAACAGAATGAATGATTGCAGGTTGAACCCCACCGAGTGCACTACAGACGATAATTTTAGTTATACCAAAAGACACTAATATGCCTAGTACGCCATAGTTAGTAGTTTCGCGAGGTGAAGTTTGCGGGCGGCGGAGGGAGATGCTCCCGCCCCTCACCTCAGGCCCCGACTGCATTCAACTCGCGCGCGGTCTATACTTGCGTGCTTCAAGCACAATAAAAAATTACCCTAGCAACTATTTGCTAAAACCAAATTTATCATTGTCAATAGAAGATATCTTTGACAGTCCAATATAGGTTGATTTAAAAACGACAACTATCCATTGTTCCGGTTAAAATGTACAGTGATGTTTTTTCTAAGCAATCTTTTACAAATTGCGTGCAGTAATATAACGATTAAACAAAGTTTCATTTGTTGGTAGCGATAGAATATCAGTTTTATATTTTTATTGTTTTTTTTTATAAAGTATTTGGCAAAGGGGTGGTAGGAGAAAAAGCCAGAAGCTATCTTCATTTGGCTATAAATATGTTAACATCAACTGTTTTAAATTATTTTTCCCTTCAATAAAATCTAGTCAATATTATCACTATGACTGTATAAGCGTTCCCTAGTAAAATAATAATGATTTAATAAAGGAAATAATAATATATTTCACAGCGCTATTTAGACCCAAACTAAGCATACATAATAACGAACAGATAAACATAGATAATTTTTTTTTGTAAATACATATACATTATATATAGAAACACCCAGACCAACGCTATTTGCGTTGTTATTCATGCATGAATATGTATAATTGCGTACAAATATTTGAACCCGCGACGATGCAATCGAAAGCTCTACCGTCGTATCATGTCTGGTACATAGGTCGTCGATCCGTCGAATATCCTAATAAAATGTGAAGATGTATGAAATTAGCATGTTTAGCAATTAAAAATTGAAACATATTTTCATCTATACCTGCTAGGTATACCTATCTAGGTATACCTGGTCATTTTATTATGAAACATTGACAATCCTGACTATACTGACTTAATAATTATTATGAATGCAAAAATGAGTTTGTCTGCTACGTTTTCATGCCTTAGATTCTCAACCAACCATCCTGAAATTTTTAATATACATTGTCAGAGGTACAGCAAAAAACATTGGCATAAACGTTAGTGAAGATGCGTTGAAACTAAAAAAATCGTGTATATTTCACCAAAATCAATCAATCAATCAGCCTATCATAGGACTATTATAGGCTGATTGATTGATTGACTGTTGGATACTGCTGGACTCAAGCCTCTCCCAATACGCGCCACAACACCCGGTCCTCCACCTTCCGCAAAATTCTGAGGCCAAAATTATTCGAGTATCAATGTTACGGATTTCAACTTATTTAACAATTAGAAAAGTTATACCGCCTCTAATGATATGCATAATTAGTCAAACTGCCAACTTTATGAATCGTACCAGATGGCGGTTTACTAATCCTGGCATCTAATTAATTTATATTTGACAAAGACATTATCTTCGTCTTGGGATTTTAATAGACTGTGTATTAACGGTTTTTAAATTTAACAAATAGCAGATGATGTTTCAAGTCAGTAGGGAGTTTTATATGTAATGCCTCCATGGAGAAATTTACTAAAAGATTTTCTAGTTCACTAAATATAATATGTTATTATTGTTGAAGTCTGGGCTATACACAGGCTTAGCGTATTGGTACCTACACCATTGAATTTCTTTCATACGAAAATTCAATCTGACGAATAAACATCTATGATTTATAATGTAAAGAATATAGGAAGATGTATAAAGTGAGCTTTATTGTAATAAAGTGTTTTTTTAACTGTGGCCATAAATGGGCTACATTGCTAGTACACAAAAAATTGATTCTATGGCGATAAATTATTATGAATCAAAATTATTTCAGTTTAGTATTTGAGTTCCATTTTTAGGATGTGAAAAGTGAAATGGGTTTCACCTTGTAGGGGAATCTTATACATGGGGAGGGAACACAGTTAAAACTCAGGCTCAGGTATAAGCAAGCCGGAACCTCCCTCAGCCCTCGAAAAACCTGTCTTGATTGACTTGACTCTGCATGTCGACTGTCATGAGTATTCACTGGAGTAGTAACTTTACGTGTTCAAGGTGTGATAGAGATAAATGTGATATTTCGTAGTTGATTACCGACTGACATAACCTTGCTGATCACCTGATCGATGGACTCACTTACCTTTCCTCAAAGGGCCGTTATTTATTTAATAATTGCTTTTAATTTCTTAGTACCTATTACAAAACGGCTTTTAAATTTGGTTAGTTTACTAACTAAGCAAATTTGAAAACTTTTTGTTCTAAGCATAAGTAATCAACGTATTCCTAAGGCTTCTTATATACGAAAATTTATAAAAAATATTTTGTATTTTTCATTTCCATATTATATTGGGGGTAATGATTTATTTGCGATCGCTACATTTGAAAGTAAAATATTGATTCACTGTACCTATTGGCAAAGCGAAACGAATATTTTTTTTGTGTATATCAAACAGTAGACGATAAAGCACCTTAAACGTACGGATCACGGAAAATATTTGAACAAAAATTAATACAGTTGAAAGAAAAGTGGTGTACGGCAACATACACATGCAAGTAAAGAACTCAATGAAAAAAATAATGCACACGCTGTCTGCTGTGGTCAGTGCAGCGTGACGTAGGATAAAAATGATCAGGCAGCCATACAGGGACTCATTAACCAAGTGGCCATCGATGTTGATGGTACGGAAAAGCGTGACCTACAAATGGATTGGTGAATGCCTGTGACACAGTGTTAGTGAAAGACATTGGTGAAAATGAATCCCCTTATCATTTTTGTTGCTTTAATGCTGATGAGGGATGCTAGGGCGATAGTTGAATTGGACTGTAGTGATAATGCTACGTGTATCGATAGTATGGCGAAAGAGATAATCAAAAGTGTCAGGCAACAAAGAACTGTGAAGGTGTTTAATGTGCTGACAATCGAGCCACTGAAGACGAGACAAGCGAGGATGGCAAGATCGATGGATTCTTGGCTGGAGACATTCTTGGACGGTAACGCGTTCAGCTTTGACTGGAATGACTACACCTTCAGAGTGTCACAAGCTGATGATAGCAATGCCTTAGATTTAGAAATTTATCAAGCAAGAACTGCTAAAGGTAAGGACAAAACCAATGCCTTTTACTAATAGTACATTATTTTTATTTATATCTTCGTCTAATTATAATAACATTTAAAAAAAATATATTTTTAAATCCAGCCACGAAGACATTCTTTTGCAATTAAAAAAAAATCTTTGAAAAGTAATGCTCCATATTTGTAAGATATGTTTCACATACTACGTATATTAAAAGAAAGTTAGGAGCATAGATAATGAGTTATCATTATCAAATGCTCACGATCAAATTAATGTTCAGTGTGTTAATTGTATGTGCACGCTTTGTTGGGCTTAGCGGACCATTACCGTATAAGCCCAGGCATGCATTTTCGCACGCGGTTCTAATTAAATTAGTGGATGAATTTCTAATATTAACTATCTAGAGTATTTCATATACATATTTAGTTAACTCTTTGTGCAATACAATTTCAGCGTAGGTAAAGGCTCTGCAAGTAAGGAATTCTATTCTTATAAAAATTTGCAAATACTTTTAATCGTTCGTTTAAACTACTACGTTCAAATCCATGACCTGTGATCACACCAGATTTTTGGAGAAAATTTTAAAATTATTTGTTTTTAAAATAGCTGGCATGTACTCTAATAATATATTAGGCTCATTTTGAATTTACTAAACTTAAATCAGGACTGAATCGCTGTAACCTTAATGTTTATTATTACTCCGATTATGATCTTAAAATTTAGTAAGTTATGACATCCTACGTATTTTTTTTTGTTTGGTATTTAGATAATTAATTGTATTTGTTATTTTGTTATTAATTTCTTTATTCGAGCATGAAATATATCTAGTTTCCTCCTTTTAGTTACTCCACATTTAACATTCTGATAATCAAGTTGATCATCTTCCGTTATTAGAAGTTCTGTGTGTAACAACTACAGCTTTAGTGATTTATTTTCTGTCTCACTTATAAACACCAATTATCTATATCTACGATGTTGTGCAGTAATTATCATTGTGAAATCATGTCCCGACTTTCGTTCTAAAGAATTTTCAGCAACGTTGTTTTAGACATCGTTCATTAGTGTAGCAATGAATTATTAATAGAATTTATTGTTCTGTGTTTCGGTGTAAGACTTTTAATTAGTATGTAAGTGCGGTCTGAATACTTCAAATTTAAGATTTAGTATTTTTTCTTTCTGGGCACGATGAAACAAAACCAAACGATGGCTACTTATTTGCCTTTTGAATACTTTTAAAATGAAATTCTACTACTATGTGCTATATGCACAGAGCATAATGAACAGAAAAACGATGAATACGAAAAGTTCTCGAATGGAGACCACAGACCGAAAGTGCAGCGGAGGACGACAATCAACAAGGTGGACAAAAGACCTTGTAAAGATCACAGGTCGACGGTGGATGCACGTCGCTTCCAATCGGTCTTCTCGGAAGTTAATGAAGAAGGCAGTGGACGTCCTGTGGCTCATAAGACGATGATGAATATAACAATAAGATTAAAAAATACTTTTAATTATTTTGTCAGGACTTTATTTTTACATGAATAAAGAACCTTACCTTCTGATAAGTTTATATTTACATGGTCGCTTGCAAGGTATCACTCAAAGTATTGCAACATGCGAACATTGTAAAAATAATTTCATCATTACTATAAAGTCTTACTTAATAGTCTGTAGGGACAGCGATGACAGAATTTTTTTTTACAATTAGAACCTTCAGCGTTTTACGTTATTCACGGTGTCTAAAATACGACCCTAAAATATGTCTACACCATTCTGTAACACCCTGTTCATTCCAACATTCAGCACTCCTCTACCATCTTAACTTCGCAAAATTTCATACTCCTCAATAAAAAGAAAAAAAGGTTTTAAACCATGGAGTATGCGTCTGTTCCTTTTATAAAGTATCAGGACAAATCCTCAATGATGATGTGATAGTAGACCCTAACCTATTTTTTAGAACGTAACTCATTATCACAATTACTAGAACACAAAGAAACAAAGGAAGTAAATTTAGTTACTAATATTTCAGTATAATATTCAAATTTAATTTGTCCACAAAACAGATCGCAGAAAAATGCTTAGATCTTATTGCCACTTGCAAATATTCTGCCTCCTTCTACGTATTGAAGATATCTCGTAATTTAATTACTTTCTTAATTTGCATATTTATTATAATTTTATTCCAATAGAATTGATATTGGTTTTGAAATAGCAAGAAAAAATAATTTCGCTTTGTTTGTAACGATACTAAAAGCATAATTCGTATCTAATGGAGATTGCTTGGTGGTCGATCTCTAATGGATACCAAGAAATGGTATTTTTAAAATCCACTTTTAGTACCTTCATATTACCGATAAAATTTTTATATCTTCATTTTTAAACTAATATGTTCAAGAGGATTTAGCGAATCCTGTCAGTAGTACTCTTGAGTTAATGTAGATCTTTTGAAAAAGGCTACTAAAGGGTTTGCACAAATTAAAGTGGATTTTTGCCAGAATACATAGGGATTAGTGGAATTTCATTCATATCATATCATATCCATTTTAATACAACGGTAGTTATTAGATTGGGTTTCTTGAGGGTGGAGCTAATTCTCCAATGGAGAGCATCTGATTCGAGAAATAATCTGTTGTAAGATCTACAACTAAGCGGCCCGACCGCTGCAATTTTTTTTGTATTTTTCCTGTATGTTTGTGACTAGTTTATGGAATTTTTACAGAATAATACCCCTTATTCTTTTTATTACATGTAATTTGCTTTTGCCGAAATTATCCTGTCGCTATTACAGTCGTAGGGTATAACATAAAACATTCCCAATTATATATAATGATGCAAATGTGATATTTTCATTCCATTCTTTTTTTTAAATAACTCAAGGTTATATTGGCTTTTAGTACACAACTCGGTATAAATGATGAAAGTAAGCAAAATAAGTCTTCTACTTAAGTACGTTTGTAGAATTTGAGGTTAGTTGACGGTATGTATTATTTATTATGATATTTAAATAAACTTTATTTAACTAGATAAAAGTATAACTTCTTACGTGCTTACATAAGTACACACACGCTTTTTTTAATATTTTTTTTTTTTGTGTTTTAGTTCCTTAATGGTTTATAACATTAAAATCTCGTATGTACTCCGTATTCTATGTGGTTATCCATCATAGTCAGACTGCTCAACCTCGTTTTAAACATTCACGTATGAATAATCCCTAATGATTCAGTTACTCATATTTACATTAAACATGAAACACTGAATAGCTTTGGGTTTATTACAAGGCTGTTTCACTCTAAATGTGTGCTTCAAACTGATAAATTTGATAAACGAGTTGTGTAGTTAATGACATGAACTTGTAGGACTATCTAAATCAATTTGTACAAGCTTAAGGCGTAATTCTCCATCTTCTTATTTTTTTTATACAAACACTCTCTATTTTAAAGTAATATTTATTTTTTTGAGAATTAAGAAAGGAATGCTGCTATGGTTTGAGCATGTTGAAAGGAGGGATAAAGAGCGAATGTCAAAAGTAATTTATAAGGCTCCTGTGAGTGGGCGAGTCCTTGAAAAACGAATACTGTTCAGATCGCCGATATACTAAAGAAAGGCCAAGTTAAGAGCGTCCGTAACCGGCAAGCGTGTATGAATGGTCTGATGAATGTGAAGGAGACGTGACTTGTAAATCAGGATTATGGCAAATGGGACTCTATCATCTCTAACAACCCCGGGTAATAAGGTTTCAGAATATGTATGAAATATTGTTTTAATTTGTTTCATCTCTAGGAATATTGAGGAGGAGTTTTGAAATGTTTATTTATGTGCTTTGGCCTCATACATCGCCACGGTATTTGCGCTAAAAAACAAATTTACAAAGCCATATACGTCGTGAGGTACTATCGCGCGAGCAAAACCTGAGAGTAATAATAAACGCTCTTGATTTTATGCCGCAAATACATTTCTGAATGACTAAGAATAATTTATGAATCTTACACAAAACAGTAAATTTGTTTGCTACTGAATGTAATTCGACCTCAATAGAAACCCAAATTCTCTTGATTGCTAGGTTCTTAACCTTACTCTGACATTGCTGAATTAATTCATCGTTCATTCACCGATTGACTCGAATCATTACTGCGTCTAAGTTTACTTAACGTTCTAAATTAAAGTTTGGCACGTTAAAGGCTTTGCAAAACATATTTCCAAACCTCAATCAACACACATGATCACTGCAATATTTTTTTTTAAATCGTATATGAAATGTAATTTAGAATGTTCAAGTAAAATAAATTCTTGACATTCTCGTGGTGTACTTGGATAATTGTTATGACCATACCTCTTTCCATTATCTTAGGCGGAATCATCACTGCTTTTGGCTGAGGTTTCGCTGAGGCAGAACAGTAGGACCAAGGTTTGATCTGTCATTATTAGACGGTAGAGCGAAGAAACCATTAGGGATCATCTGCTTTGAATTCAACACACACTTGCTGGAAATGACGTCAGTTTAAGTCAATTAGTGACACCGGCATGAACCTGGACTACTAAAATAATCCAGTTATAAGTAAAGCACAGTATAAAAACCTAGACAGTCTGTTTTTATGTACTAAGATGGTTTATGATGTGCCCGTGATGTTCCTAATATTGTTGTAAACCTTAAAGTAATATGTAAAAACCATTTTTATCACTATCGTGAAGTTGGTAACTTTTATTGAAAAACTAAAATGTTGACTAGCTAACTTCAGCGTGTCGGTTTTTCGTGACGGTGTGCGCGCGCATCGTAAAAATTTACTCTCATCATTTTTCCATAACGCGCCAAAAGAAGTATAACTTCAAAAATAAACTTGTTAGCATAACTAAACTCTTACATTAATGTAAAACCCTGAAATATATTTGTTAATATCCGTACAAAGGTTGTCTGGAAGAGATCGCCGTGAGCGATAAGACCGCCAATTGTTATACCTGAATGTCTACATTATTTTTGGATTGTATCTCACTTAAAAGGTGTACAATAAAGAGATAAATAAATAAATACTAAAAATAATTTTGCGTCGGCGCCAAACAACCAACCAAGCCAATAAATTACGACGACGACGTGTCCCTTTGCGGCCATGTTTTTGAATTCCACTTTCCCTTGACTGGTTTCTGTCTACGTCATCATCTTCTAGTGTGGTATTTAGAACTGCATATCTGCCAAGTTTCAACAAAATCGGTACAGTATGTGAACAATCATTCATTTTCCATTTTACTACCCTTCTTTTTAAATTTAAACGGAAACAACGTCGAAATAAAAGCTATCGAAAAAAGGAATTATCGGAATCGGACTACCCTGTAAAACGTTATGCGTGGTCGGTAAAAAAATACGTGTTTACTAGAGAACCTCCTTCGTTTTTTTCGGTTAAAAATCAATGTTTATTTTGTAATAAAATAGCAAGTGCCTTGGAGAAAAACATTTCTATGCCCGATAAAAAAAATCATATTGGCGAATAAAGCCATTCCTAGTAATTAGTAATTGTATAAAATATATATAAGGCTATGACCGTGGGGCGTTATATGTATCCCAAAATTTATTTTCACTCGTATCATATACGGTGCATTTCATCAATTCCCTTTGGAAAAGTTTATCGTAATTTGTTGGTTTCATTCGAACAGGCTGGGAATACTTAATTTTCTTTATTTGGTTATGTATTATCACTATAATCTTTTAATACTTTGGCTACTATTCTTTTTAATACACGAGTATGTCTTAAGATGCTCTGAATAGTAAGTACCATGAACAAAACACTACTACGGTAGTGTTTTGGCTTAACTAAGAATTAAGTGATTTCCCTTACAACGCTTTTGGATATATTATAAAGTGAGATGAGATAGGTAGAAGAATTACAGACTCATTACAGTGAGTCAATGCTGAGCGGTGACCAATTTCAATAAGTGACGTGCAAGTGCGTGCAAGGCACACACTCTATTTTGTTTTTTGTCACTCTATTTTGTTTTTTTACTTTATTTTTATTTCTTTTTTTTTATGTTTTATCACTTTAAGTACTGTAAGCACTAACGTCACTTACGAAATAAACACTTTTTCTTTCTATTATTTCATTGATGAAAGCTTGGACGTCATCGGTCACTTTGAGTGGAAACTAATAACATTATGTGGTTTATAAATTAATATTTCATTTAAAAATTATAATCTTAACTATTATAATATTATAAATGCGAAGCGTCTGTTTGTCTGTTGTGATTTTATGCCTAAACTTCTCAACCAATCATCATGAAATATTGCATACTCGTTGCCAGAGAAGGACACAGACTACCTTTCATGCAGGACTAAGTACTGTTCCCAAGAGACATACAAAACAGCTTTTACACGAGGGAAGTCCCGGTAATAAGCTAGTACTACTATTAATGCAAAATTGAGTTTGTTTGTTATGCTTTCGTGTTGTCACTACTCAACCAATCATCATGAAGTTATGAATATAGAGGAAGGTGAAGAAAAAAAGAAAAAAAAGATTTATTTTGGCGCACAGACTCAAATTTTCACACGAAAACAATAAAACGAAAAATAAAGAAATAAAATATACAAACCAAAACAAAACACAAAAAAGAACAAATAAAATAAAAATAAAACTTGGGAGTATATTACTTCTACTCACTGGCAACACCACATCTTCCGCCTGACCAAGCCGAAAGTGGAAAGTAAGTTTATATCTGATATTTAGAGAACTATTTTAATGCTATTTGTAAACACCCAGACAAATTCTAGAGGCCAAAAATGTCCCAGATCCATTTATAAGCGCCCGCGCTCATACTCTTAGCGATATTTTACATAAGTGTGGGGGATTTTCGGTATACCATAAAAGTCAAGACTCAGATTATAAGTAAACTTACTTTATTTTTATAAACTTTAAAGTATCAGGTGTAGATAACTTTTATATACATATAGATCAGCACTCAGAACTTAAGAAAAGTGACCAATTTGTGTAACTTTAGCACCTGGCATCTGAACTGATTGGCCGCTAGTCCAAGCTAGAAGGTTTGCATACCTTCAGAGTCTCTACTAATACTGCTCCGTACGACACATTTTGTTCGTCAATAAACATCTAGTTAAGGTGTGCCCTGGGATCTAGGTCTAATAGACATGGTCAGGGGTACTGAAAAGAACACAGGGTGCCTTTCGTCCAGGATTATTTTCGAGCAATACTTGAATCCGTTGACATTATTTTTTGTTTTTTTTTTATTGACGAGGTGGAAGATCCTCCATGGATGTCCTCCGCCCTTGGGGAGGCAAAGGGGTCTGTCGGACTCTCACTGACTAAAAACCACCCGGCGTTCCGCTACTTGCATTCCTCCGCCAACCCCGACAGGCATTGACCCGTCTCACCCTAGACGGGTCCCGTCACCCGGTGCGACTATCACCCGTTGTTCGCACTTTTCTGAGAGCGCGTGTGGATCACTGCGCGCTGCCTTTCGGGCCTGTATCTGTTTGGACGACGACTTCCCCAAAAGTTCGCCGCTAGCAGGCCGCTTTCTAAGCTGGCCGGAGATTATTAAACGCCCTCCGGCGCCTGGTGCGGCTGGCAGAGAGAATCGTACTCCGCTCTCTCTCCCGTTCCGCCGCCTCCTTTGCGGACATCACCTCCTCGCAGAAGGAGATCCATTGACAAAATCAACATTAACGAATGCGAAGCCGCCTGACCTTTATCCGCCTTTATCCTTACAATAAAAGCTAATAATGAACCCTTGAAATTTTCAGATTTTTTTTCTCTTTGTAGCAAAGATTTATTCCTTGTTACAAATATGATATGATATCAATCAACCAACATCAAACGTCCGGTTTGAATTCTGCACAATGTTCATGTTACATTGGATGTCAAATAAAATAGACTTATTATTTATGAAACAAGGTTAGGTACTTGTGTCCCTTTTATGTCTTGTTTGTGTCCCTTTTATGTCTCTTTTACGTCGGAACCGACGTAAAGGTCTGCCTTCAGAAGTATAAGCTTTTGAAACTTTAAAGAATAATATATATAAATTTCAAGTTTCCTAAAATACTATTATTTTTTTTTTTTAAATTTTCAAATTGTCTGCCACCAATTTAGAACCGTGATAATCGTCTACCGTTTTTTTTTTAAATAGCTTTGATATTATATTTTGACATTAAACGGCAGCTTTTCTAAAATATTTTTTAGTTCACCTGTCGCACCTGAGTGTAGCTGAGGCCACCGCAACCGCGCTTAGCTAGCCTCCACCTCACGGTTGGTAGGTATAACAGACTCACTGAGGAAATTTTAGGCTGTTCAGTACATGTCCTCGTAGCGTCGATTAAGCTACCCCATATTTTTTCCTTATAAATTTTAGGAGGCAGTGACTTCACTATTGAAGACTAGCTGGTACCGATATTGCTGCATAGAATTACTAAGCTTCGAGTAGCCTATCTTTCATTCTCTATTTTATTCCTTTCAAAGTTCATTTTCGTGGCAAAAAGTAGCCTATGCCCCTACAAGATCCCGTCAACCTCTTACAAAAATGTATCAAAATTGATTTAGGGGTTTAGGCGTGAAAATGTGACACACAGAGTTACTTTTGCATTTATAATATTAGCGCATATTGTACCTAAGTCCATAATACATACGGCTGAAAGCCTATACTCAATTAAATATTACGAAATTCCACATGCTGAACTGAATATGAACTCATAATGCTACTGATATATTTTTTGGTACTTATATATTATGAACATAACAGTTTCCAAATAAACTTTACGAGTTCAGAAAACAGCTGGTAATAATAAGCCATATTACAGTACAACATATAGGTTACTGTTATTCAGAGACGCAATATACGAAAAGTACACCATTTCAAAATAGCATAAAGCATAAAATGAGAGCTCAATGTTCACTGTAAAAATGAAAGCAACGCAAACCCCAAACACTATTTTCATAAGGTGTAAAAACTTTGGGATTTTACGTGCAAAGAGTCGTTATACTCAATATACGTAGCAGATTTTTGCTGTTTTGCCAGCTAAGCGCTGAGTCCATAAAGTTTGCACTAAACAATTGCTTTAAAAACAGATTCTGGATATTTTAGAGACTTTTACACTTTATAAAACTAACTATACTATGTAAACTACAACTTTATAAGGCGCAGGTTCGGCCGCATATGGAATATATAATATAAAAGAAAAATGAGCCCAAACTTGAGGGGTTTACAAATAACCACTGAAGAGTTCCATTATCCACCTCCCGGCTCCATCATGCCAAATTAAAATCTTGTCATTCAAACCACATACCTACAAAGTTTCATTTCTATTTAAAAAATTTGAAGTTGATTAAGATTTACTACCAAGATTTTTTTTAAATAATTTTTTTACAGTGAAGCTAATAAACGCGGGTTAAAAAGATCTATTTAAATAAATGTAAAAAAATCACCTATTCAATGCTCTATTTTTTTCTATTTATAATAACAAAGGGTACATTGTTTCCTTAGTTAATTAGTTAGTAGATTAGATTTCCCTATCCACACAATAAATAACACACACGTATTATTTCTATTTCAATACTAACTGTGTATTAGCATATGTTCCCTGAACATACTTGGGGCTTGCTTGCTTTCATAGCGATGATACAAGTACATAATTAACAGTACCAGTTGGTAATTAGTTATGGAAAGTGACGATTTGTTGTAGGTAGGTGGTAGTTTATTGTTTGCGACTACATATACAAGCAATGAGAAAAGTATCGTAGAGCTGGAGAATTGTGTTAAAGAAAGCGCTTTTATTAGTAATGATGTGGAAACATTCACATACAACAATACAGAGTTCAGGGCCATCTAGTGAAGATAAGCGGAACTACATAGTAACTACTGATACTGTATCGCGCGATTAAAGTTCTCTTGCCGAATCAGTACTTATAAAACTTCCCAACATCAACCATTGGACCCGCCCGATTTAATTACTTAGCCTGGTAGTCTGGCTCCTTTTGTGTTGAACGGACATAACACCTGTGGACAGGGAACTGTAGAGAGTGTCTTTCCTGCTCGAAACAAGAGGTACCAAGCGTCATCCTAAATATCGGAGAAATGTCGCGTTGATTATCCACTTGAGTTTAAATACTACATAGCTATCAGATATCTCTTAATCAAAGATTAATAAAATTGTTTACGTAACATATTTTTAACATATCGTTCCCTGAACTCTATAAATTAGTTTTAACAAATAAAAGAAAATTATACCATGTTGTGAAACATGCTGTGCCACAAACAGAAGTGAGTGACGAAATGATATCTGACAGGAAGGTTTTTGCCGGTAAACATATACAACATACAAATGTTAGCTTTTGAGTGAAGCAGAGTCAAAGATTGCATGAACTTCTTGGTTAAGGATCACTAGGTTGGTTTGTTGCTTGTTTCAGGACGAAAATCCCAGCGCCAGTAAACAAGACAGTTACAAAGAATTTTCCCTTCAGCTCGTTGTTTTAAATTTATTAAGGTCAAAGGTCATTGAAAGAGATACCTGGTTTTTTTTGTTGCAAGGAATATACGACACTTGGTATTTGAGCTGTTAACAGTCCTCTGACAGTCTATGATCAACGTAGAGAACTGATTTTAACCAGATTTAGAGCGAATGCTCGAAAATCGAAGTTTTTACTAACCCCAGTCCGGATCCTGCTACTGCATTAGTTTAGACTATTCTTAGTGTCACTGTTTTTTTTAGATAGATTATTTTTGACTATCTCCTAAGTATCTACCTGACTTTCCTTACTTTATGTATACCTATTTTATGTTTCTAAAAGATGTAGTTACACACAGATTACTAGTAATGTGTGACCCACGTTACTAGTAATTTACTATTAAAGAAAAAAAAAAGCAAATAATAAAAAAATAATTAAGGTAAACCAGTGTAAAAAGTAAACAACAAAGTGCGCCAAAATTACGATCATTTTATTTACTGGATGTGATGTTCCTGTAAAAAAAAATATGGTAGGGAATTTAAAAAGAATTAAGAATCGTTTTGCCAGGCAAAACAATTATACCTGGTGGGTCGCTCAACAGTTGCCACTGGAGAGTTGTTTATACATATAAGTACTAATCATAATGAGAATATTAATATCGCAATTTAGGATCTTTGTTTTTGCCTAAATGTTTATATCACTTCGATGTTTTAGCTGTACGTAACACTGTCACTCTACACAAAAACAACAAATCTGGAGTCTTTTCTCCCGGTGTAATCTATTGAACAAATACATCAATGGATTTTATTGGCCTCTGTGTTTCGCTGGAATCCGATAATGGGTTGTTTATATCTAAAGCTCTACTTTAATCCTTTAAGATATAATTTATTTGAGATAGCTTTATACAGATAAATATTTTGATGTAGCTTTTCTGTTGAATTTTGTGACAAAGACTGTCAGGACTGACTGTTGGAGTTTTCCCAATTTTTTTTAAGTATCATCGACCCATATTGCTGTAGGTTTTTCCACACTAATTAACTTACTCGTTGTGTCTATTCCGTTAATTTTTTTTTTCTCTTAGTATCACATCATCTAGCTTATATAAACGGATAATTAATTTTTGACCATTTTATTCGTATGTTCGTATTTTCAACCCATTATTAATACCCGAATATTTTAGCTATCAGTGTTGCTTATTTAGCAATACTAAAGACTACTACTTATATTTGCTCTGCAGTAAAAATTATTTGTTGAGAAATTATAAGTAGATGTATGTTTTATTTACCACTAATGTTGAATTTTATACCACTTGGAGTTATAACCTGAAAGATGAGACAGATCCTTTTAAATTTATGAGTAGTTAGATGCAAGTCGGGAACGTGAAGGTGTTTGAATACAAACACCTGTGGTAATAACCACAGTGATATACGTGTAGGGTGTGTTTTATACATGTTTTACTGGAAATAAACTAAAAAGCATTTTATTTGTTAATGTGTTTCAATAAAAAATTTCATCCTGCAATCTAACTTGCTTGATTTTTAGTTCTATATTGCCGTATGCATACGATGCATATATAAATATCTTAGAATAAACACTTTTGTTAGTGTTATTCATAATTATGAAAGATTAAGTAGCTTTCGTACGAGGTTTATCTTTTCTTCACGATAAAGTGGGCAAACGAACAGATGGGTCACCTGATGGTAAATGACTACCACCGCCCATGGGCACCTCCAACTTAAGAGTCACAAGTGCATTTTCGGCCTTTAAGGTGGGAGTAGGGGGAGGAGGGAAGAGAGGGAGAGGGAAGGGTTAGGGCCTCCGGTAACCTCACTCACGCGGCGAAAAGCAATGCAATCACTGCTTCACTATCGGTTCTCTGTAAGACCGTGGTATCACTTGCATAAAAGTTCGAACACAGAACAGTGTTTTTTTCGAGGTAAAAGGTACCCTATGCCCTTTTTTGTACCCCTGACAACATGTATGCAATTTCAAGCTGATCAGTTTAGTAGTTGAGACGTGAAAGCGTGACAAACAAATAAACATACATTCGCATTTTTACCCGTGCTGTTGAATGATCACATCTAGCTTCCGTCTAACACTATTTAATATGGCAAAAGCTCAAATGAAAGAGCTAGTTCCAGCGAGTATTCTTAGTAAAACTAACCTCAATTAGAACGAGATATAGAGAAAGAAAGCTATGAAAACCATGGAAATGTGTACGGCGAAATTGCGTTTGAGTACGACTTGAAAAGGGTGAAAATTAGGTGATTTTCAATGCTTGATGATA
This sequence comes from Euplagia quadripunctaria, assembly GCA_963859945.1. Taxonomy (NCBI): domain Eukaryota; kingdom Metazoa; phylum Arthropoda; class Insecta; order Lepidoptera; family Erebidae; genus Euplagia; species Euplagia quadripunctaria. The sequence goes on from OY982582.1 coordinate 1,446,736, forward strand.
AAAATTGAACGGACTCGAAATAGTTTTTTTTTTATGTTTTGATAGAATACATATGTCAGACACTACACTGTGTGGCGCCTGACATCGACGAGGCAGGTCGTTTCACATTTTACGAAAAGGCCCCCGTTGGGGTACGAAACTAGTCGGGCATACCCTAAATAGTCACGTGAATAAAACCGTTTATCTTTAATAAGTACTTCCTGTCCCGTCCTTAATCTTGGACAATATTAAAAACTGTAATAAAAAAGCAAAATAAACACAGAGTTTTATTTTCTTTTTTGTGTTTTGTCATTTATGTTCGAAACTTACATTTATTTACTTCTCTTTTCAGATGTTTCGGATCCGAATGGGAAGAAGTCCAGCAGTAAAAACGAGGAAGAGAAAGAAGAAGACAAAACATCCAAACGCCCGGGTCATAGAATACGTAAGTACCAATTTGTTGTTTGTTTTTCATGGACTGACGTGATCTTCCGTACATGGCTTGTTTTGGGGCCAGCACAATTTCTTAAGATCAATCAATTTATTTGATGATGATGGAAATAGGTCGAGCATTTTTTTATTTTTGTGTAGATGGGGCATCTACATAAACACTTAAAAATACATACACATAAATTAGAATGTATAAAATACTCCTGCTCAAATCAAAGCCTAAACAAAAGAAGTCAGAGGATTTTTTCCACAGGAACTGTTACTTTTTGGATTCTGATAGATCCTTAGCGATTCTCATTTTCCATTTTTTTGTTAATTCTAACCCCCATGAATCTCACAATTTGATTTAAACGAGATTGAATAGAATGTAATACATAGATATAACGGCATCCATTTAAGATGTATAATTATGTACTTACAAGTAAACGCGTTAATGGAGCGAACTGAAATTCAAGAATCCTTTGAACACAAAATGTAATACAGACGCTGTATTTTGAACGCAGATCTTTACAATTATGAATGGGTATATTATACGCAAGAGGAGCGTATTAATTAGCCTCATTTATAGAAGCCTTTCAATATAATTCAAGGATATTTGTCACATTCTGATGTTGTATGAGTGGAGCAAGGTTTCAGTATGGGATAATAACGTGGTACATTATAATGATAAATATGCTGGCAGTGTTCCCAGAAGGCTGGCAGCATTGCCACGTTGAATGGCAATGCTAATTCTCTGTTCAAGAAAAAGGCTCACCTTCTGGTCACGAGAAGTGTCGATCAGTCGCTTAGCTAATTCTTTATAAACGGAACGAGCACTCGGACCCCAAGATCCTAGCGTTTCGACCCCAAACGGCTCAAAAACATAGTTACCAATTAAATTATTGTATTTACGCTATTTGAGGCTTTCTGCTGATGCAGCAGCAGCGCCAGCACAACCAGCTGTACTTGGAAGATGTGATGGCGCGAGGGTGTCAACGCAGGTTGCGTCCCACACCAAAGGCCTACCCATCTTCCATGGCAGTAACGACATACTAATGATTATAATAAACATATATTCGTACACTATTTCTGTGATAAATTTAGGATATAACAAGATAAAACTGCTTTAGAATTCGTTCAGTGTTTGTCAAGTTTAGGATAAACTTATTCAACATAAAAAGAAAAGAATAATTTTGATTCGTTTTGTGCATTGCATATATACATAATGTATAGGTTTATCATTATATTATTTCGTAATCTGTGTTAATCGCATCGCAGGCAATCAATTGGGCAATATATAAAATATGTTTATAATTAGTAGTTACTATAGATCACCCGGTGGTCGAATTTCGATCGTAATTCATAAAGTTTTAATTTTTTAGTTTATTGAATTGGGCACTATAATTTGAACTGTCATTTTCTTTCTTTCCTTGTGACTTTCCGTACCATGATAGATCAACATATATATTGGACGCGTGTAGATTGATGAAGCCGTTTCCATGTACCTATTTAAAAAAAATGTAACATGTTCTTAGCTTTAGCTTAGCTTTAAGTATTCCACGTTTCTCTGTTCCCGATTTTCTATAATAATGCGTATAAAGAATTCTCTGCATATATTAATATATACAGATTTTATAAACAGTACATTAAGTAGTAGTAGCAATTGTGTTACCAAAAAAGAGCAGGACTCGCCTGATAGTAAAAAGTGACTTTTAAAATTGAGCTCGGCTACTTTATTAACCAGTCATGTAGCTTGAGTCATGTAGCTTTGTAGTCATGTAGTAATATCAACACACACGGCCGTCTGATCCCAAACTAGGCTGAGCCTGTACTATGGTAACCAGACTGCTGATAAACATACTTATATATTTCTAAACACACACATATTGTAGATAAATTAGATACAGAACAAATGGTTGTGATCATCACAATTATTTATCCTGGGTGGGAAATCGAACCCACGAACTCTGGTTGAGCAGTCAGGATCACTAGCTACCAACAGACCCGTGTAGCTTGAGTCATGTACCGCATACTCGTTCTTCCTTTTCTTCACTTTCCTTTTATAATCTTCAGGAGGTCTTCACCACGTACAATATTCAATATAATTATCAGTCTTCGGATTCTATTCTTAGAATTAAAAAAAATTATAAATCTTCCTCCAGCATCACATTTCGAACGATTCCAGCGCTCTTCTATTTCTTTGAATTTTCCAAAAGTCACATGTCGTAACCATATAACTCTTTGTCTCTTAAGGGGGTAAGGGGTTGTTTGTTAAGTTGGTAAATTCAATTACACGTACGTATTACGTACAGAGTTTTGTTAGAAAATATTTTCTTTTTTGTTTCATTTCATACCAATTTTGTAAGTAGAAAATATTTTGAGAACTCATTAAAATAACGAAAGTATTAGACGATAGCTGCAAGTAAAATATTTGTATATGTTGTCATTTTTTAATTATAATTGCAATATTTGACTTACAAAAAACCACACTCTCAATACGTGTTTCACAAACAAAAGTAAAAAAAATAGTTAAACTGATTTATTTGTCAGCGATATACAAACTACTTTTTCATTCCCGTAATGACACCAATTACAGAACAGAAAAAAGAAGCAAAGAAATCTAGTCATACGGCTTCAGATTTATTGAGTTTCTAATATGGCGTGTAGATACTGCATGCAGGTATTTTAATGAAACCATTTTACTTTTCCCTGAAACGATTTTTATACTTTGGTATGTCATGATTTTTCTGCTTCGAATACTGATTGACACCCACTTTCTTGTGTGAAATTATACCAATGAATTCAATATTCATAATATCCGTTTAAGCGTGCCTTCATGCGCAAAGTCGCGTGAAAGAATTTTCTTATACGTCTATCTTTTTTTTAGCTGCATACATTGCCGGCGGTGGTAGATATATAAATGGTCACGCAACTTGAACCTAGGAAAGTGGATATTTTGACAATAATAATAGTTGCGTTGTCTATAAGCGCTGATTTAGTTATAAATTAAAATAGATTAGAGATAATTATGAAATATAATAATTTAATCATGTGATTTACAAAGTGCATGAGAGCTTAGATTTCTTTACAAAAAAATACATTATTTAATAAACGGGAATTAACGCGATCAATAGGTTTTCTATATTTCGACCAGGTTGCTTTAGCCGTGGTCACAGGCTGACTGACTCAGTGGTGCACGCCCTTCGTCGTTGAGTCCGTGAGGAAGAAGGTTCTTCGTCAACCCACACATTTACGACATTTTTGATATTTTCGTTTCGCCATGTACCGTCACATACCACACTAACAACAGATAAACACCAGAATAGTGACATATTCTGGTATTTATCTGGCTGCGTATTATGGAACGCGAAAGTTTAAGAGTTAGAACAGAAAATAAAGTTTTCTGTAAGCTATTATATAACAAATATCCATCAAATACAATGATTATAAACTTAAAAACATACATAAAACACGCCATTCATAATATGTTTGTTCGTGGGAGAGCCATGCTTCGGCACGTATGGGCCGGCTCGACCGGAGTGATACCACGGCCTTACAGAAAACCGGCAGCGAAGCAATGTTTGTATTGCTTTTCACCGCGTAAGTGAGGTTACCGGAGGCCCTAACCCTTCATTCTCCCCCCCTCTCCCCTATTCCCGCCCTTCCCCTCTCTCCCCCCTCTTCCTACTCCCACCCTAAAGGGCGGCAACGGACTTGTGACTCTTGAGTTGCAGGTGCCCATGAGCGGTGGTAGTCATTTATAATCAGGTGACCCGTCTGCTCGTTTGCCCCCTATACCATAAAAAGAAAAATATACTTTTTATACCCAACCGCCGAAAGAATATCTATGAACTTAATAAACTACCAAAGAATATACGTCGGGGGCTGCCATCTCTATTGCAAATTTCAATTAAAATGAAGAGAATGTAACGCCGGATGCGTTACATTATGTCGTCGTAAAACATCTTCAATAATTATATTCACGTTACTATAAAACTGCAAAACTTTAGTTCATTTAATGGCAGCCCCGGCGGATATTCTTTGGTTGTTTATTAAGTTCATAGGTAATATATTATTTATTATTGCCACATCTAAGTATATCTTCGAGAAACAAATAGGGACGTTAGACAGTTCTATGAAAATTGATACTCCATTGTTTATATGACCGACTTCGCTTTTACGTTTATTGTCTTTCGTTACATAATTTGGTTAAGTCGGGGTTTTTAAATTATTTTTTCCTTTTTCGTTTAAGTTTTTCAAAATTTTTTATTTTGCTTTTTGTGTAAATTGGTTGAAATATGATGATGATTGTTGAAGATGTCTCTACTACCCATGCGAAGTTATTAATAAATCAACAGACAAGTTAAAAATGTATTTCGTTACCTAAAACAAGCTTCAGAAACAATAATGGGGTGTATATAAATTCTAAACGACTGGTTGTAAATCACTAGTGCTCTGGTCAAATTTCATAAAATCTCTGGAATAAACTGAAGCTTATTTGACAAAAAACTTAATTAATTGCCAGTAGAATTTACATTTTCCTTGTGTTTTCTTACATTGTTTAAAGTTTACTTGATTTTTATTGTATTCTCTCCTTCTTTATTTCTTCTTGTGAGTATATAGGTGTACCTTTTGTAGTTTACGCATAAATATCCTACTTGATTGAACAGTAAGCCAAAAGCTCCTGAGCCACATGTACCATGTGACTAAAAAAATTCTTGGCTAGCTTTTTGGTAAATTTCTTATAAATCATGTAAGATTATTGCCGCAACAACAAAAGTGATACGTGAGATAAAAAAACTAAGTAAGTAGGAGATGCAAGAGAGTTGAGAATGTTGAAAAGAGTGCTAATCGCTCACACATTATTACTTTTCTCCTTATACAATAAAACCAATAAAATGTTTTGGCTCCATTTAATACGGTTGAGCTTGTCGATGGCTGCACGTGGCGTCATGCTCGTGAACGAGTGCCATTTGTCGGGGCTGATTATCTCCGGACTGCTATTAATTAAACATAGTAGTTCTTTTTACGTGATGGTTTATATTTTAGAAGAATATGTTACATTGTTCTCGCATTTAATTTGCGCTCAAGCAATGTAACAAAAAATATGTAAAAAATCTTGTTGAAAAAGAGTGTCCTTGGAGTACCTATCTCGCCTGGTTTTGTCCATAGGATCTACGTATAGGAACAGGCAACAAGGCCTTCTCTTGACAATTCAAAAATACCCATAACTATCGGTATTTTTGAAATGTCCGGAGTAATAGTCAGTACCGTTTATTTCAACTAAACAAAGTTGAAATAAATTAATAGTTATAAATAGTTGAAATAAATATTATTTTAGTTTGTTTTTGTTTATAAATGGATGAAAAAACAAATTACAAAATTTGTATTTTATCACTTAATTTATTAGGACAAGCTCTCCCTCCCGCATATCGTGCCGAGTCTATCTGTAAATAAAATCAGCGCATTTTTCAACGAAGTAGATCTATGTAAAACCATGTTAAACCAGTACCAATAATGTAGTACATACCTTTGTTGCTACATAATCAAGAGAATTGTGTAGGAGCGGGAGATAAGGTTGTCAACTCACAAGTGATACTGTTGTAACTATATAACCACTTATATGGCAACAGCCTTACTAGACCGTATGCTTAATTGCCAAATAAATTATTTAAAAAATTATATATCTGAGTTAAAAGTACCTTCTGAAATAGAAAACTTATTATTTGAAATATAAAATTCTTCCCAAGTATAATACAAATAAATCGTATCTAATTCTATCTTTAACTTCTCACATTTTTATATTCAAAAGAAAGAATTTACAACGCCATAAATTAGAGCTCATACAGCGAAACGATTCTCCGAAAATTCGAATGAAACTGGCACTTGAATGATGTCATAAATTTTCAAATTGGCGAATTATTGCTTTATAGCCATCGATAGGAATTTGTATGTGTTTACGAATGAATGAATATTGCCGTAATCGTTTTTTGCTACTTTTACAATTTTCGATTGAAATAGCTGGTCGAATGCTATTCGTTTGAAAAAAAAAACTATTTTGTAAAATTTAACGTCATTATAATAAGAATAGGGTTAAAAAACTGTAACCCGACTACGAAAAACGCGGTACGTAGCGCAGTCCTACTCATGCTTGTTTGTTAACAATTGAAACATATTTATTTACTTAGACAATATGATATTTTTACACGTTTGTAATTTGCTCGTCAAGACCTTACTTTTGAACCAAACATGTCATGAACATCTCAATTAGTAATAAATAACTCGTCAATTTTAGATGAGGATGAGGGAGTACTTCATTTTACCTCGTGAGGTACCTACTCACGAGGTACACCTCATTTGAGGTGAGGAGTGGGTACCTCAAATGAGGCTCCTCATGAGTGAGGAAAGCATCAAGTTAATTGTCACTTTTGACGTCCACCATATTAAATTTAGTTAGAATTTATATAACCTATGTCACTTGGACTATTATTATGAATATATCAATACTACATTCATCAACATCGGTTTAGTATAATTGTGTATTTATACGGGAAGTAACGTGATCACGAAAAGGTTTTATATACCTCTGAATTGCCTGACGTTTCGACCAGGTTGCACTGGCCGTGGTCACAGGCTGACTGGCTCAGCGGTGCACGCCCTCCGTTGTCGAGATCGTGAGGTAGAAGGTTCTTCATCCCGTATAAATACATAATTATATAATGGAACGCGAAAGTTTAAAAGTTAGTATCGGTTCAATAGTTTAGGCGCTACAGTGGAACGAACACACGCAAATAAAAATATACTATCCTGCTAAAATCATAACAGTTCATTTTGGCTTTGCTGTAGTCGGGTAACAAGAAATATGTAAGGTAGGACAAATATTAGTGTAAAAAATATATTGCAGAGATGCAGTTTAAAAAAAAGATTTTTTATTGGGTAAGAATTACTTATATTTAGGTAAGAATAAATTTATCTATATTGAAAATAGCACACTTAAATCAGGATGGGTTAGGATTCGTGAAAGTTGAAAGTTGTAACGATTCTTTGAAAGTTTGAACGATATCGGCACATAAATGGTGTCACAACTGTTCAAATTTGCGAGTTATTACTTTACCAGCAGCGGTTTCACCCGCATAAGTCCCGATCCCGTGGGAATGTCGGGATAAAAAGCCTATGCGTTAATCCAGGTCTCCAACTATCTACATACCAAGTTTCATCGTAATCGGTTGAGTGATTTTTGCGTGAAAGAGTAACAAACATCCATACATCCATCCATCCATCCATCCAAACTTTCACATTTATAATATTAGTGGGAGAGCCGTCGAATGAATGAATCTATACTATATTATAAAGCTGAAGAGTTTGTTTGGTTGAACGCGCTAATCTCAAGAACTACTAATTCGAATAGAAAAATTATTTTAGTGTTGGGTAGCCCATTTATTGAGGAAGACTATAGGCTATATAACATCACGCTACAACTAATAGGAGAGGAGCATCAATTAAAAATGTTGCATAAACGGGGAAAATTTACAAACGCGGATGAAGGAGCGCGGGTCAGAGGGGGGGGGGGAAGAGTGGGAAGAGGGGGGAGAGGGGAAGGACGGGAATAAGGGAGAGGGAAGGGTTAGGGCCTCCGGTAACCTCACTCACGCAGTGAAATGCAATGTATAAGTATATAAATGATGGAAATCATTCGTTAAATAGTTTAGAGGAGAGAAACCATTCACCCTTGGTTTGTAAATAGACTTAAATAAACCTCAACAAAAAACCCTTTCATATTGTTAAAGCAGCATATACTTGACAGCGAAGCTCCTACAATAAAATCGATTACCAATAAATAATGTTCACAGCAAACATTCATATTTCATCGTTTTATAAGGAGTTACTCAGAAGGATATAAATTTTATTCAATCCTCGTAAATATATGAATAAAGCGAGAAATTGAGGATAATATTTTGAAGGGTTGGATGGGCTCAATATGGCCATGTACACACATTAATACACTTTTGTATATTTTGTTAAGTATGCTCTTGCCAGGTAAGGCTACGATCCTGTATTGGGTTCCTATTTTATGATATTCTATTTTAAGATTTTACTATAGATCTTGGTATGACGTTTGTTATCCATTATGTTGTCAGTGCGTCAAGAAATTTAATACTTTCTTATAGATGATCACGGCGACTGCCTTGACTGCCTTGTTTGTACAAGAAAATAATACAGTGTTAAAAAAATAACATATACCTACAGTATTTTTCAAAAACCAATTGCCTATTACAACTTAGATTAGAATACAATCACGGCAACTAACTGGTGGCAACGTGTAAATTTATTAGGGGTGGAATAGATTCACCTGATCTTCTTACCGAATTGTTCATCCCCAACAACTATTGTTGCAGCAGAAAGCACAAGTTGTTTGCTTTGCAATGGCAAAGCAAACAACTTGTGCTCTAGCAACGGTACTACAAAATGTTGTAGTACCGTTGCTAGAGCGAATTCGCCAGTACTACAAAAGCTCACTGCACTTAACGGTCTCCTGGATTTGGACTCAATTATTAATTTATTTGCGGATGGATGGGCGTTGATTTTGTTTGCATGTTTCAAATTCAGTGTTTAGTTTGTATTATTGGCCAACAGCCGTTCTAAATAAACTAAAATAAATATATAAATCAAGACACTTCATAATATATTCATAAAATTGAGGATTTATTATTATTTTAACAGAGTAAATATTGTTTTCGTGTTACAAGATTTCGTAGAATTTAAGTACCTATTAAAATTATAGCTTAGCCCAAAACTAAAGATACATTACATCTCTCGCTCGCCTGGCAGATTAGAAATAGTAGCTACTTGCTATTACTTAAGATTTCCGAGAACTTTAGCTCCAGAGGAAAATTCTAATCCTGATGTAATATTTAGAAATGAAAACATTTGCGAAGATGTTTGTTATTCAAACACAGTTTAAACGCTAAACCAGGTTGCATCTTCGATTAAAACATTACTATGATTATATTTTAAATATAAATAGATACATTTGAATATTATTAATAAATAGGAAAAGAAAACAAAGACAATACGGTTTCCGTCAGGGTCGCTCAACTGGTGATCTTCTCGTATACCTACTCGTAACTCACTGGTGGACACTGGAGATCGAGACCAAGGGGAAGGCGTTGGTTAGTTAGTTAGTTTGGACATAACGAAGGCCTTCGATCGGGTCTGGCACAAAGCGCCTCTCTCGAAGTTTCTTTCCTATGGGCTTCCTGAGAAACTGTGCAACTTGATCAGCAGTTTTCTTGCAGACAGAAGCATCAAGGTCGTAGTCGATGGTGCATGCTCCGACTCTAAGTCTGTTAATGCTGGTGTCCCACAAGGCTGTGTGCTATCACCCATGCTGTTTCATCTGCATATCAATGAAATGCTGCAAATCAGCAGCATTAATTGCAATGAAGATGATAGCATGAGTGATGCCTTTTATACTGGTCGCGCCAACATTTATTGGGAAAACATCACCTAGAGCCGATCCAAATTTGTGTCTGAAATCGAAGCTTCCTTGGAAGGAGTTCCATATTAGGGTAGACTTAATCTAGTCCAATTTAACCCAACGAAGATACAGGTTTGCGCGTTCACCTTCAAAAAGATACCGTTTGTCGTATTACCTCGCCTTGAGAGCACTTCCTTAACTGCCGCAGCCAGCATCGGAATACTTGGCGTCGATATATCGAGGGAAGTCCAGTTTCGCAGTTACTCAGAGAATGAGGCCAAATTAGCCTGACAGTCCATTTAAACATGATTTTTTAAGTGTGGAAACCCCCTCAGATACCTCACTGAGCACATGGCGAAGGTATATTGGTATCTGTATAATGTAGATTTACATTAATTTATATGAAAACATATGTGTATGTAGGATGTTAGTGAAACGATCCCGAAAACGGAGATAGACGATAGTACTAAGGTACCTTTGATGATGGGTTAGAAAAAAATCGATCCTGATGAAACACTTGAAAACGAAGCCAGGAGTTTTCGGGAGCGTTTCACTAACACTCTGTATATTATTCTGAATAATTGAATTATTTAGAATAGACAAGTAATAAACTTTATTGTACACCAGTAAATATTGCATAAAGTAAGTTCACAAAAATTGTTATGTACAAAGGGAGATAATATTTTCAATCAAATATAAACTGGAACTCCTCTTGCCACATATAAAAACTTTTTCCATCCAATGGTTGCCTGGAAGATACCGCAAAACGCGATAAGGTCGCCAATTGTACAAGGTTTATAGTTTGTAACATTATATATATATCCATTTTTGTATAATTACGTATGTTTTGTACAATAAAGAGTTTATCTATCTATCTATCTATATATAAGTGAGGTAAAAATTATATGTTTTGAAATATTAATTTCATACTATTAACTGTTTCAAATTCAACAACATATTGTTTATATTTGATATATTTTATGGTCATAGATCTGACTGTAGAACATGTACGTGGATAATTCCCATAACTTAATTGGATTATTGACATCAACAAGTAATAGTTTTAGATAGTCAATCATAATACGATCGGCTTTCAGATTTTTTAGAGACAGTTTAAATTTTAGATACTTCCTACAACTTAATTATTAATAGCAAACGATATTTCTTGGACTATACTCAACATTTAACATATATCTTCTATTAGGCTAAGCTTAAGGCTCTTCGGATTATATTTACTGGGGAGATTTTAGAAAATATTGGATTTCCGAACAATGACATTTTGATTATTTAAAAAGAGTTATGATAATACGTAAAAAGATGGCTTTACATAGTACCCACAGCATAAAATGAAGAATGCCCAATATTTCACTAATCCTTGGAGTTACGTATTTTAAATAGGTGTCCTTTGTAGGGATAAATTTCATATTTCTTCTTCTACCACTTTGGTGGTCAGTCAGCTAGACTTGGTAAGATAGAGCTTCAATTTAAAGCCTAATTAATGATTATTTGTAACGCATTGTTCATCTTCACAAGAGCGGTTTAAGGTGGGTATTTGCTTCCTAACTCTTTTATTTCTACTACTTAAAATAGATATATAGTCCAAAGGACAAATTCGTAAGACTTAAATATTGTGATGTATATTTTATAAATATTACTTATAATATAAGTGGTGATGCTGATTTGATAGTTGCCATTTAAAACTATTTACATACATTTAGTCGTCTTAACATGCTGATATCTTAACATTGCTCGAATAGCGCAATGGTTCAAGTGATCACTTCTACGACGCGTTGAGTCCTGGGGACAAATATGTGTCTGATCCACAAATAGTCAGTCCGAAGTATTAGTATAGTCCGGGTATTTGTTGTTGTTATTTGAATGTTTGTAAAGTCCCCCGTGTGAGTGTGTACGGGAGTTATCAATTAAAAAATAAAATTGTTACGATGACTGACGAATGACGACGTTGTGAACATATACTATTATGTGTATATACGAGAACTAACGCGATCACGTAATAGGTATTACATACCTTTAAATTTCCTGACGTTTGCGTTGAGTTAGTGCAACCAGGTCGAAACGTCAAACTTTCGCGTTCCTTAATATAGTTATGTATATACATAACTATATCAAGGAACGCGAAAGTTTAAACTTTGTTAACATAAACTCGGGAATAATATTCATCTCAGAAGATCACTATAATTTATCATCTCTTTAACGAAACCAACACTACATGAATATATTAGTTTTGAAATATCGCCTTATGCTTATGTCGTAACTGAGCTTGCCAAGAAAATTATATAGAGACCAACAGTGTTCGTTTCATCTAGTTGGTGTACTAAACTACGCTCTGCATAAATTACTCTAGATATGTAGAACTTTTGACACCCGATTATAAAGCGATAAAAACATTTTATTACGTAATAATTGTCTATGCGTTGATCATTTTGAAACCTTATAATTTATATATAAGAGTATCGAACTTCCATCTTGATATAAAAGAATAATAATAAACCATGTAACAATACAATTTAATGGAATAATTACGATACTGTTAAAAATATAAAACATTAAATAGATAATTTTAATTTCTTTGAGACTTTTAGCTTTAATCATATTAGTCTTGTCTGAATACATATAAGTCAAAGTAATTTAGTCCCGAATCACTACAACGGCAAAGATGAACAAAGACCGCTTTAATTAGTTTCAGGAGAATTTGGTTAATACGAGGGCTACACTGAAAATTTCGGGAATCAAGGAAGTGACAGAACATTACTATTTAAAAATGTATTTATTGCTTTTCGAAGTATTACGATGGAACCAATCATTGAAGCAACCATTCCATTCGGAAGTTGGGGTCTCCAAAATGGCCGTTTTTTAGGCATCCACAGCTTCTTCAGGTGATGAAAATCTCTGACCACGCAATTTATTCTTTATTTTAGGGAAAGTATAGAAATCATTAGGGCTTAAGTCGGGACTGTACGGCGGATGGTCTAATAATTCTATGTTTTCTTGCTCTAAAAACTCTTTTGTTCTGTGCGCGGTGTGAGAACTCGCATTGTTGTGATGGAGGATGATGCGGCGGTTGCAGTTCTCTTTACGGAGTTCGGAAACGACCTGTGGCAAACAAATGCTAGCATACCATTCTGCACTAACCGTTCTTTGTCCCTCAAGAGGAATAGTAGCAACATGGCCGGTTTTAGAGACAAACATGGCCACCATTTTTTTTGCAACACTCCGTGAACGAACAATTTTAGTTGGCTTTAACTCATTTTCGAACACCCAAACTCGTGACTGGTTTTTTGTTTCGGGTTCGTACGCGTATATCCAGGATTCGTTACCTGATACAATGTTGTATACAGCATTTGAGGATCCTGCGTGGAATCTTTCGAGAGCACCAAGTAACGCGAGCTGCTTTTTGCTCTTCACAGAGCAAATGCGGTATCCATCGGGAAAACAACTTTATTACACCTAATTGTTCATGCAAGATTATTTGTATTTGACTCATGCCAATGTCTAAATTTTGCCTGAATTTCGCGGTATGTCACATGTCGATCTTCCTCAATCAGCTTGCGCACAGCATCAACGTTTTCTTGGGTGACTGCAGTTTTTGGACGACCTTGACGGGGATCATCACTGAGCTTGACACGTCCACGAAATTCAGCAAACCAGCGATAAATTGTGGTTTTGGATGGGGCTTCATCACCAAATGCAGAAAGCATCCGGTCAACACACTGATTTTGTTTTAAACCGCTTCGAAAGTCATAATAAATCATCGCCCTTGAATTTTCTCGAGTCAATTCCATTTTCTCAACGACTAAACAAGTTTGAGAAGACCTTGTGAGAAGACCGATAATCTTTTTTTAAATAAATAAATGGTATTCGATTTTTAAAACCAAGGAGTTTTCATTAAAAAATATTTTAATAGGATAGGAAGAGTGGAAATATTCCATTCCCGATACTTTTAGCGCAGCCTATGTATATATAACTTACCTCAAAATGGTGAACCCACAAAAAAAAACTGAATTTTGAACAAAGAAGTATCAATTAAGATTAAAGCGTACCGTTAATATTTATTTGTTATTAGTTTTAGCCTTCATGATCCCACTAAATACTCTTTTTTTTCACTCTTTATTCAAGAAAAGGATCTCTATTCGGAGTCAAGCTTGTTTCAACAGATTTGCCTGGGTTTTCCATGTTGCATTTTGAGGGGCGTATTAATTGTATTTTTGTCGAACACTTCCTCTAGCATCGGTCAACGTGTACAGCACAAACACGCTTCAGTTCCATTAAGATCTCCTATTTATATAGAAAAGTGTACCTCTACCTGATCGAATATTATTGTCAATGAATAAAAACCTTGAATTTTGACATAAGATGCCCAATTACCATTAAAACTACGAGTTCATAGTATTCATTTATAATTTAATTTGCAGTATTATATTTAAAGTTACGAACCCAATCTTTTGTTTATGGTAATAGGTATTGAAGATGAATTGAGATTGGCTTCTCGTTAATACCGTGTATTTTAATGCGCTAGTTCTTTTGGTTTGATGAAAAAATTTGATATTAAAAATTGGTAGGCATGTTGCTCTGAGCGTAGACAATCTTGCCTTGAAAAACTTACGCAGTGAGAAAGAAACTTGTTTCATTTTAACTTAGAAAGACACCAGCTATTTTATTTTTCTTTGTTTGTTCTTGGGTTACTGTTTTACATAACTTATAAACTTAGTCAAAACTACTTGACTTACTGGACATCTCTTCTTTTATCAGTTTTTTTTATTTGATTTTTTTTTATTTTAGCCATTGTTTGAAACAACTTTCTGTTATTTCTTCAAATTATCATTTTTATATTGGTTATTATTTCACTATCTTCTTTATACGCTACAGTTAGGAAAATGTACAAATTCATAAAAGGCTCTTGCGCTACAACAAATGAGAAAGTAATCAATTTATTTATGAATATATTTTCTCTTGTTCGGACGACAAAATTTTTGGCTAATGGCTGACATGGTGGCGCGATGTGTTTATTATGTGCGATTCTTTATTTTCTATTCTTTTAATTCAATTACGCCATTTCTTCAATTCAATTCTTTATTTTACATTCCAAAACTCTAAGCCGAAGGCGCCCCCCGTACCTACTTCACAGTGTGGCCTGCGGATCAAGAGGTACGCGCACGTAAACCAAGGTTCGCAGGGTTCTCGGTGGCTTCGTTCCTAATGTGTCCTGGGTTGCTTGTAATTGACCCACTAGTGACGTAATACCGTGTGGTTGTAGCCAGTTCAATTCCGACATACCACTTCACCGCACCGCACCGTTTGCACCGGTGCATTAACCCGAGGATGTATCCACACGAAAAAAAATCTAATGGAATGCGTTAAGCGACTTTCGTTACTGAAATAGGTATAACGTTTTTATGCCTTTAATCTTGAATTATATTGGTTATTAACAGAGTTCATTTCAGTTAACGATCTTTGATAGGAAGCATCAATCAAATAAATTTATTTATGAGAGTATTATAGGATTTATCTAAAAATGTCATAATTATGTCAAATGGAACTGACTTCTTGCAAAGATAAATGTCTAGAGACCAATCCAGATTCGAAAACTGTACAATGTTAACCGTCGTTTAATAGTTTGAAACAAAAAGCAATAATTAAATTTTCAATACAATACTAGCGCGCAAAACTCGCGTTGTTGTACATTTTGATAATCAATTCAAGTTGTCACTCGGGAACGGTACTTTTTTCTCAATTAAAGTTTCATGATCGGTTGAGCAGTTAAGGCGTGAAAGAGTAACAAACAAACAAAAATACACACATTTACATTTATAAAATTAGTACGAATATTATAACCGGTGGTAAAATACTCATATTATCAATTTCAGGTCGAAAACACAAGAAGAAGGTGATGCAAATGATCATCCCGTTGCTTTTTGGCATGAAATCTGCAGGAGTGGTAATGTTCGCGATGGCTGTAGTTACCGTGCTGACCCTCAAGGCATTCTTCGCAAGCAAACTGGCTTTGTTTGTCACCGCCGGCATAGCCATGAAAAAGTTATATGAGACGTATGGAACCGGGTAAGTTACCAAACTGGGCTTCGAAAATATTTATTGTAATTAGAGAATTTTGCATACCAAGGAGAGCACAAAGTACAACTGGCTAAGCTATGGTATTTGTTTTATTAATCAGCTTGTGCAGCCACGTGTAACACTAGATTAACTTATAGCCAATGATGAAAATTCAAACTTAGAACCAAAATATTTTCGTTCGGAAATGTGCTACAAGTCATTACACGTGGAACGTTAAACGTGGGTGAAACTCATAATATATAAAAATTCTAAATTGACTAAAGTAGCTTGAGTCCTCGTCTGATTTATGAGCGTCATCTTGCCATACAAAAGCTTATTAGACGTTATTCTGAAATCATTGCTTTGATATCATTTCCTTAATTTTTTGCTCTTGTTATTTATATCAACAAAAGTTGAGAAGGCTCTACTTGAAGAGAGTACAATTTTAGTTCACGTTCATGTCGGTAGCTATAAAATAAAGACAATATATCACGTAGATCTCTGTGTGAGTTTTGAATGATGTCCGCAAAGGAATTCTTATTAACAGTCTTAACAAAACGGTGTACTTTTGTTTCCATAGTGTTAATGAGTTTGAGAGTTAATATCCTTTGTCGTACTTCTAATGTTTTTGGTTATCATCAAACTGAATGCTGCTGATACACAAAATAAATAGTTCTCTGCAAAAGGCAATGCAAGCTGCTTTAGCTTACGTGGTATCATTCGTACTTCACTTTGCTTCTCTCAAGTAGTAAGTCAATTTGAGCCTTAGGTTCGAAGACAAAAGTATTATTTAGAATACTTTTGCAAGAATATACAGTTATACAATGATTTCAGAATAGCTTTGCATCGAAACAAAATAATGCCAATAGCTTAAACATAAAGATACCTAAATGACATCGATGGCTTATAAGAAAAAAGTTCTTATGTTTATGGCTTAGGAACTCTTTTATTTCTAATAGCCAGTTTTCAGCAGAGAGGATTTCCTTATAACTGCCGATGTCACTTCGGACATTTATATTTTTAACTTTCACACAATTTGTATTCCAAACTCAAATTGAATTTATTTTACGGATCATTACGCAATTTCTATTTCAATGGTTGTCTGTTCGATCGAATGACTTATTTCAATGTAAGCGTTAAGAATCCAGAAAATATATTTAATTTCACTTGTATTGCAAAAATAGACTTTATAAAAGAATTATTGTTCATACATTCCACTGAGCATGACGAAAAAGACTGACGGTTAATGACACGCACGTAACTGAATCAGTACTCGAAGTAAATTTCACTCTTCCTGTTTATGAGTGACTAATTTTTAGCCTGTTTTCTATTCCATATCGGTACTTTTGTTTTTTTAATTTTTTGACCACTTAATTTTAATGGGGGCTACTATCGTGCATCCTGTCAGATTGTTGTATAAAACTGTTTGACCGGTTAGGTAGTAGTAGTTGACAAATCTAATCATAAAAATCATGGAATGAAAACTATTATTTTTCATCAGGCATGTAAGGAATTCAAAATTTTATTAAAAAGTAGTGTACTACAACACATATACTCATTGTACATGTATAAAACACTGTTGTATTTATTATTCCGTAATATAGGTAATACGTGTTTTAATGTACATATAGCAACTACATGTGACAGTATATTTTCTCTTAGAAATGATATACCTCTTTCTAATTTGTGGCTAATTCAATACGAGCGTCGCACGTAGGTGGTTTCAAACAAACCTCCATTGGCGAAATTACGTGCAAATACTTACAAAGATTATATTCCCGAGAAATTCTTTCATATTTTGTTATTGAATACAACCACATGGTAGTTAATTAATTAGACATAGGTAGTCAATACACCTAAACACACTTCCACACTATACACAAAGAATGCCATGTCAAAAACTTATTCATTTATTGAAGTAAAACGATCTTTTATTTCAAAAGTTTTAATATATCAGACAAAGAGGATAATTTAACAACTTTCATATTATTTTCTACTTCCATTACCCACATTAAAATATTTCCAGAAAGCGTGTGATATGATTGGATATTTTTTATGTTAAAAAATCCTGATATTTCAAGAACTGAATAAAACCTAATATCAGATAGACATTTATCATTTCGCTATTCAGACTTAGGCTGGAGTTGCACTGGCAACCATATTTTAAAACTATTATTTTAAGATCGTACAGTAGAAATAGCTTGAGTCAACCATATTTTTAAAATTCAATTCAATTCTATCAACCTCTTGTGTAGTGCTAGCAACAGGCTTCTCCCAACCTGCGCCTTAGCACCCGGTCCTCCGCATTCCGCATCCAGTCTATCCCAGCTACCTTCTTTAGGTCATCAGTATATCTGGCTGTAGGATTTCCCACCTTCCATTAATCGAATGGCGGTCTCTGCTCAAGAACACTTTTGCTCAAACTTAATTCCTATTTTAATCAGTATAAATGACAAATATAATGATGAGTTGGTCGTCGACAAATCTTCGAAATAATTTACTCTCAAAGAGAGCAGCTATCTAATTCACAAAGGTATGTATATATATATGGTAACCTTTGTGAATGAGATAGCTGTATAAACAGAATTGCAATTCTATTTCGATGAGAATCGTGTCAGAATTGAGAGCGTAAGTCACGCCCCTGATACTAATAATCATGAAACTTTTGTTTGTGCTGTTAATTTAAACATATCCATAGTATACTTTAAAGACTACGTAATTTACTTTGTGGAATTGCAAATAAATAATACTAACTACTGAGCACTCGTGTGAAAATTTATCACATGATTTGAAATACATAGATATAACTGTCGTGTGTAACTGTGTGTGTAACATAACCGAACTCCACATGCCTCAACTTTTACATTACAGTGGCGTAGCAGTTGTCAGTACTCATTGAAATAGCATGTGCAAGTAACAACATCTAGAATGTTAACTGTAGAGTTACTTATTAAATTCAAACTTCCAAGTTCTTGGGTACAATTTATTCCATTAATATGTATATGTCACCGTAAGATTGTGAACATCGTTAATTTATAAACTATCTCGCGATATTGTAAACTGACGAAAAATTATGAATTGCACCCACCATTTACAATTTGACGTATTATTTATCGATCGAACTGATCTCTAACCGGCACGTGGTTGAACGTAAATTGTCCCGAGCTGCCATATTAGGTTAGGTTCTTTCGATTTTTATTTTGTTATTACATGTGACATACTTATTAATCTAAATAATAAGTGACATACCTGATATAAAATAATTAATTGTGATTTTTTTTTACCCAACAACACCTATGTTTGTTTCCTAACTATATGGATACAAAACGAGTTACCACCACGACCGGCCAATCAGGGACGCAGTATACAATTTTACAGGTAATAAAACTGAAAAGATTATGAACCCTGCAAGTTCCTTCACAATTTGACATTGATAGATAATAAACTATCGAGAAATCACACGTTAAATGGTAAATGATTAGGTGCAGTTCATAATATTTCGTCACCTTATAATATACCGAGACTGTTATCATTATTATTGTTGTAAGTGCCACCTCGACCATTTCTAGTCTTTTGTAGCGCACTTTTTGCTTTACAGTTCACTGCTCAGACTTTTGGCTTCTAGAAACCTCCAGATCCTTTCAGCAGTGATTGTTTGCCGAGACTGTTTATGAAGTCACGATTTTCACAATCTTACGGTGACATATACATAATCAAGTTATATGTCTTCACCTTGCCTTACCTTGAAATAACCTAATGGAAATATGAAATGAAATATAGATACAGGGTATTTTAATTACCTATTTATCTTTTGCAGAAGTAAATACAAATTTTCAAATAAGGTTCACACATCAATAATATTCTTATCTATCCCTCCAGCTACTGTTTGTGTTAAGAGTGTGTAACCCACGTCGGTAGCATAATGGATCTGCATCTGTTTTTCCATATTTTTTATGCCGGTAACAAACTCCTGATACTTTTCATTTACTAAACTGGTCAAATGCACCATACCTTACACTTCAATTACCTTTTTAGTAGTGAAAGAACTATGTCTACCTGTCCTGTTCTAATATATTGAACGATTGCTTTATAGTGGAACATACTTCGTGTATTGTATATAGTATGTACTGTTGATGTAATCGATGATCAACGCGAAAGTTTAAAAATTGCTTTCTGACAAAAAGACAAGTTTTAATTATATTATTGGTATTATAAAAATAACATTAAGCCATTTTTTTGGCCTAACAAAATAATATAAATGAGCTATACCTTTTATATTAATTAAAAAATATATTATTTAAAATAAATGTATGTACATGTGTACACATATTTTAAATTCTATATTTTTTGTACAGTTAGACTAATGACTGACTAGTGTCTTTAACGTTATCACTCTTTGTAATCTAATATATAAAAATCTCGTGCCACGGTTAGGGTTGCCACCCGTACTATAATATAGTATCGTACTATATTTTGATCAATTGTACTATATATTGTAGAACAATAGTCTAGTACGAAAAATACTATATTTTTATTGCTAACTCAACTGTCGCTATTTTAATTGTAACTGGAACACACTGGAACTGTTTGTAACGCTTTCACGCCTTATCTACTAAACCGATCATCATGAAGTTTTGGTTACACATTGTCAATGGTACAGAAAAAGACATAGGGTACCTAGCGCCTACCATCCAGAAAAAAAAATTTTTAGACAACCATCCGGTTTGATAAAATCTACAATAACGCGAAAGAAGTCTTGGGTAAAAGATAGGAACGATAAATGTGAAGGTGCTATATTTTTTTCCTAAATTTTCTAAAAGTACTATATTTTTTTTGCAAGTTTAAATAAAATACTATATTTTTCCCAAAAAAAGGTGGCAACCCTTGTCACAGTGTTTGTGGTCGAACTTCTCCAAAACGGCTCGACCGATTTTAATGATGTTTTTTGTATATTTGGTAGGTAAAAAAAAGGTATAAGAATAAGTCGTAAAGTATTTTTCACCCCCCTGCCCCCACCCCCCATTTTTTAATAGTTAAAAAAAAAGGCATTGCATCTCATGCCGGGTGCAGCTGGTCTCTGTATATTATACTCAATATTTAAAACTCAAAGCCATTAGTCAGTTTATCATTTCATATCTAACTAGTGGCTTTGCGGTTTACTCTTTACATATTGACGTAGTAGTATGTTGTAGATTTGTACAGACTCGATAAGACATTGACGGTGACATTATATTATATATATGACGAATGTATTGTGTATAAGTTCGTCATGTATTCCCAAAAAGATGAAAAAGTGATACCATTGTAAATATTATTTTATGAATACGATATTATACAATTACGATAAAAAATTAAAATGACCAAGAGAAATATTAATTTTTTTTCGAAATACCTGCGTTTAAAACTGACCTACCTGAGACTGTTGAAAGTTTTTAATTATTACTTCGGACTTACAATTGTACAATAGTTAGAGCTTGGCGAGAAGGAGATAAGAGTAGAATAAGTAAAAAAATAATAATCACAAGTCAGAATTAGTAATAGACAGAGTTTAATCAACAATACCTAAACTCAACATCATTTATTCATCACATCAAAATGACCCAAAAACCTCACAGAATTGAAGATGCTGACTCTACTGACATGACTTGACGTGAATGACAAGAGGACGAATATGTGTACGAGTACATGACTAGACTAAATATTGCAGATATATTTGATCTAGGACACAAATCTTCCTTAAATCCTTAACGTTAAAAATTATCTATTGCAGCGTCGGTTTACAAAACCATCCATATCTTTACTCGCAATATCCGATCGATTTTCCGAGCGCCTCCTCGCACGCATACTCCGTAAGCGGAGTGAGCCCACAATTCGCGTCACCGGAGATGTATAGCCCTACGGCAATGGGTGCACAAGCCAACGAAATAATGCACCAAAGCGACGTGACCGCTCAGCAGTCGCAACAGGCGCCTACCTTACTTATAAACTCAACAAGAGCAGCAGAGAGATGGGACGGTAAGTCGAAACTGCTAAAATTTTTCGAACCATTAATCGATGGTGTCAGGAACATTTTAGATCCAATTGCCAACGTTTTCTACGGTGCCATTCCGGCCACAGTCCGAGGACTCAACTCCGATGTTTCAACAACAAAGAGCGTCGATCCAGATTTTGATCTGGATGAATTAGAAATAGTTAAAAAACCAAGACAGGTTCTAGTACCTCAACCTAGAAACATTGCTCAGAGGAAAATGAACTTCAGGAAAAATCGGTATAGGCCAAAAAAGTATGCCGAGTTAAAAATAAGTTTAGATAGATTGAAAAACAATAAAGATTTGCACGATTATATAAAAACGAAAAAATACAAATATAACTATCCTAATACATATTTTTACCCCAGAGTTAAACATTTTGTAAATCCAAACAATTTTTTTAAACCTAATAGTAGTACTAGTAGACTTATACCGTACATGAGAGATGCTTCAAATATTATCACTACGACAGTTACGCCAATAATAACTACGGATACTGAATGGAAACCCATGGTTTCTTTTAATCATACAATTCCCAAAAATATTATGAAGAAAAGGAAAAGAAACTTTCGTAAGAGACACAATAAAAAGAGACGCAATAGACCCAAGAGAAGCACTGATTTGAATATCAGTTTCAGCAATGAAAGCGCAAGGTCTCTTCAAAAAACACCGAGTACCGGTAGATTTTTTACAGGTTTTCTTGACTTTATACTGAAAGAAAATCCAGTTAGTAATTTTTTTGGACATTCAACTAAAAGCACTAATTCTAAAATCGATAGTGCATTGAATTCCGATGCCCCAGGCTATTATAGTATTGCTTATAATATTTTAATGATGAGTATAGATGTTGTAGAAGGGCTTTTTGAGATTAATGAAGCCATTACATACCGTTATAAAAGTACAAACAGAAGAAACACAAAGAAGAAAAAATCTGAAGTAAAAAAAGTCGCAAACTGTACGCAAATCAGTAATAAAGTAGATAGGAAAATTAGAGGATAACATATCATGAAATACACAATAACAGAGACAAGAAGTAGTATTGCATTTATTTTTTGTAATAAATTGTACTTTTAAGATTGGTGGTGGTTTTTTCAAAATGTATTATAGTTGTGAAGAACAGATGTTTAGATTTAAAGGGTTTTTTTTTTGTAAATATCAATGATAATTTATTTATGCTAACGGAATTTAGCTCGACCAAAATTAAACTGCTTTGCGAGATACATCTATTTGATGTATTGAAATATAATTGTTTATTTAACTCTCGAGCCATTTTCAGTTTCACGCTCAGTTTCTGAGTAATATAATAAATGATATTAATTTTCCAGAAACTGAGTTTTATACTTTACAAATATGATTTGAATTGATATTTACATTGCAATATAAAATAAAATAATCATTGTGTTATAGGATTCCGGAGACGTCCAATGTTTTATGGACAATCGCGCGGTACTTCAGAATCCTTTTCGGCATTCCGGCGCCGCCATTGAATCCTGACCAGACTATGACCATGCCCATGTTTGTCATGCCACAGATGTATACTTCCCCAATCACCATGCCGCCGTCTCCATAAACAAAATTGGCCAAAGGATCAAGTGGTGCTTTATAAAGCCAAGCTAAATGCCAGCTGCCACGTACCTTGATCCCGGTTGTTGTGATAATCGTGGCAGTCTGGCATTTAGCTTAATGTGAATGGCAATGTTTTAACTTCGTGGACAGTTAAATCTTTTTTTTTGGCTTTCACTTGACAAGTATCCAGAATTTAAGACATTGCACCTCCCACCTCTAAGACTGATTACTTTTTGAAATGCGCGAGCTCGTCGACTTTATTTTAGTTTTCGAATTTAACGTAATTTATTTTATAAGTTTAAGACTTATTTATTCGACACTTAGTTAATAAAATATTGTAAGCGAAGCAATGTGTTTTATTTTACCCTAAAACTTTTTTTAAAATAATCTCCATAATAATGAAAATCAGTCAATATAACTGTTAAACCAAGGTGGCGCATCGCAAGACTGCTGTTTGAGAAATTATTTTCTTCCAAGCAACCCGCCCCGGCTTCGCACGGGTAGCAGAGACATCTTCAAAAATCATCATTATATTTCAACCAATTTACACAAAACCTTAACAAATTTTATAATATGCCTACACCTTCCTCATGAATCAATCTATATATTGATGAAAACTGCATGAAAATCCGTTCAGTAGTTTTTTGAGTTTATCGCGAACAGACAGACAGATAGACGCGGCGGGGGACTTTGTTTTATAATATCTAGTGATTCAACTTACTTTACAAACAAGCATGACATAGGATTGTTGACACGTAAGTGACACCACTAATGTTGATAGTGTTTATAAGCAATTACCATTGTCTATTCGCTTAATATCAGATCGAGCATGAGCTTCTTTTGCAACTTTGTCATTGAAAGAATATTATAAATACTTAATTAATAATTAATTAAAGGGACTGTACCCATTGCATTAATTAAGTTACCCAAGTAACAACATGTAATGTCGGATTCCTTGCTCAATAGCGATTTCTAACATTAGACTTTGTAACAGTGTTAAAATAGTTGTTTAAACTGGAACCCATTTTACATTTTAGTTCAGGTGTAAATGGATTTCTACTATTAAACTGAAATCGTGTATCCAAAACTTAGTACATATCATGGGAGTAGTTTCTTTACAAATTCGGAGTCTTCTACCTCGTTCACGGATTTCAATTATTCAGAGTAGAGAGAAATCAATCATATTCATCGCACGTTACCAGAGAGGACCTCACACATTTTACAGAACATTTCAATGTAATTAAAAACTGTTGCACGTCTCGCTGTATTTTATTTCTCTTCATATCAAATGTATTGAATTACGCTATGGAACGGGTTCAGTAAACCCTAAATTTTAAAATAAAGTTTTTAATAATATTATGCCTATAACTATTGTCAAACGGTGATGCCAGCTGGTGTTCCTGTCCTTGTATCCTCTCCAGTTACAGGAAATACAGGACGTTTGGTTCGGTCTCAGTCCCGTTCGCTATCCGAGACTTGCGGTATCCCTTACCCTATGTTCCTCCCCGTACACATTTTTCTCTATAAAAATTTACCTTCCTTCTTTCCTGTCTTAAAACGACTACATCCCCAGGAAGGGTTGGCTTCTATCAGGCGGCCGGTCATAAAAAAAACCACCCAAAAACCCTTTGCAATATTATACATTGCGCCAACCCTAATTAAATTGGGAAAAGGGCAGAAAGATGATGGTGATGACCTATTGTCAAATGGCATGAAGTTGTCTGAAAGTGGTAGAATACATAAGATGACTATAGCAGCTCTACTGGGTAAGAACCTTTACCCTAAAAATACGGCTGGAAAGCGCTACTATGACAGGGAAGCGCAGTGTATAGTAGGTTTCTCTGTTGATAAATAAGGCTTTAGAGATCAAAGGAAAAGTAGAGAGCAATGACAACACACAAGTGACACCCAGCTGTTTATGTGTACATGGAAATTGGTAAGAAAGTTGGAATCATAAGGGAAGAAATAAAAACAGTCAGTCGTAGGACTACACGTCAGAAGTGAAAACATAACTTGACAATGTATTTGCATATACATACACACACACACATCTGTATATTAAATAAAAAGTAGGTAATAACATATCTAAATGTATACATAGGGTACACTGGAAGTTCTGCGCTCCTGGCCGCTCATAAATGTGTAAGAAACTCGGCTCCGTCTTACGAATTTTCGATCAGGTCACGTGTCCTGACGCGAGTTTAACATTTTTTTCCCATTCCAAAAAGTGCACAACGCTGCTAAAGCAGTTTTCACTTAAAAAAAAATATTTTGAAAGAAATACTTAATTAATTGTTTACGTTGCTGTTTTGTCCTTCGTAATTGGGTCTAATCTCACTCGCATTAGCAAAGCTGTGCTTCCTTTATACCAGGATCAACAACAGTGACAATAAGAAAACACTGAGCTTGTTTTTAGCTTACGTATAATTTGCCTTAATTTAATAATTAATTTCTAATGACTAGAATTATTAAACAGTCTCCTCCAGGTATTTCTCAAGCTGTCCCAGTTGTGGTATAACTTCGAGTCAGCGAATACTTGATATATTACCTCTTTATTCTGTAAAAAAAAACCATTCATAAATATTTGCTTCTCTAAGCGAAATAAAAACTTTTTAACAAAAAATGAAACCAACGAAAGAAGAAAAGAACTGAAAAACGAAAAATAATACCTATTAAAAAATAAAGTTGTTAGCATGACTAAACTCTTACACTAATGCAAATACCTAAAAAACGTGTGTGTGTACTTATGTGCGCACGTATGAAGTTATACTTCTTAGGCGTAACAAGATTAAAATCTTTCTAAAAATTTTATCCTTCGCGTTATATTATTTCCACCACTATATATTATTTGAAAAAATATATAGTTATGCATATTTATAAATATATCTATATATTAATACGTGAAGCGAAAACTTTGGATCCCTTTTTACGAAAATTGGGCGGACGGAGGAGTATGAAATTTCGCACACTTATAATTTATACAGAGAAGTGACGAATGCTAAAATTTTTTAACAATTTTTGCTACAAAGTTAAAAAAAAAATGCAAAAACGGGTACATACAGCTATGAGTGTCCAGTATATATTTTGACCTGTCATGGTACAAAAGTCTATACAATGACAGGTCAAGTAATATTGGCCAATGAAATAAACCATGGTCGAAATTCGACCACCACGGGATATCTAGTATATATTATTCGGACTGATACAAAACACGTGTTGTAGGTTTAGAAACACTTAAATAAATATCGTGAAGTTGGTAACTTTTTTGAAAAACTTTAGCTAACTTCAGGGTGTCTGTTTTTTGTGACGGTGTGCGCGCGCATCGTAAAAATTTACTGTCATCATTTTTCCCTAACGCGCCAAAAGAAGTATAACTTAAAAAATTGAGTCAGCGCCAATCGTTAAAATAAAATGAAATTCGAAAACATTTCAGCAAATGGACACGCGTGTCGCGTTGCTACCGCCACGCAATTCGCTGCCATCATTTGTCTTTATGTAATTAAAGTGTGTATTTTTAGTATTACTAAACCATAATGACCCACTTCAAAAGTGATGTTTTACTTACCACAACATCGTAGAGCTAGCACCAAAACATTCATCCCCGCACACACACTCACATACGCACACACATGCACACTCACACACACACACACACACACACACACACACATAAGCACACACACATACTCATACCTAAACCCCTCCCCCACACACACACACATTCTCATGCACTTAACATAATAATAACACTGCTTTCTTTTATCTAGTAAGGTTACACCTGCTTTAAGAACCATGATGTCTAGAGTTAGGAGAGGCTGGTAATTTGTAATACAGGTCTATTTCCCTAGTACAGATACCAGTCTCTCACACAGACTCATATGTAACATAAGCAACTAGATTAAGAATTGTTAACTGTAACCATATCTGTGTGAGAGAGAAATAAAGTTATTATTATTACTATATTATTATTATAATTATTTGGCAGAATAGATGTATCTCCAATAGTAAGACGCACCCTACTTGAATAGTGATTTTTTTAAAACCTAAAACACCTCAAACACTGCTGTCTGGTCCCAAACTATGCAGAGCCTGTACTTTGGGTAACCAGACTGCCCATAAACATTCTTATCACAACATATTATAAAACAAACAAAGCCCCCGCCGCGTCTGTTTATCTGTCTGTCTGTTCGCGATAAACTGAAAAAGTACTGAACGAATTCATCCGGTTTTCACTAATAGACAGAGTGATTCATGAAGGTTTAGGTGTATAATTTGTAAAGATTTTGTGTAAATTGATTGACATATGTTGATGATTGTTGAATATGTCTCTGCTACCCGTGCGAAGGCGGGGCGGGTTTGCTAGTATATTACTCAACAAGTTGTCCTGCGCAACTTCGTCTGCGTTTGTAAATTTTCCCCGCTTTTGCAATATTTTTCATTGATGTTATATAGCCTATAGCCTTACTCGATAAATGGGCTACCCAACACTAAAAGATTTTTTGAATTCGAACTAGTACTTCCTGAGATTAGCGCGTTCAATAAAACAAACAAACTCTTCAGCTTTATAATAATAGTATAAAATTGTATGTATCATACAATTTTATAGATAAATTACACTCAGACAGAAAAAATGGTTGTGGTCACAATTATTTGTCCTGCATCCGTATAAACATCCGCATTGATTATTGCGGATGCGGATACGGATGCAGATGTCAAAATCGATGCGGAAGCTCCGCTATTGCGGATGCGAATATCCGTGACATCCCTGTTCTGTAGCATGTAGTTATAACTCCTTTCTTTTTCGCCTTTTAAAATAATTCTTTTATAGTAATCTGACGAACATTCAAATGTGATTAACCTTTTGTTGAAAATGTCACATATTCTAAAGACTATTCTCGTATCACAAAGAATTCAATTAGTCGTCTTGACACGTCGCGCCGTGTGCGAAGAAATTCAATTTACTTCCAATCAGAACATTTCACAATCTCGCTATCTTTGTTCTCAAGTGACGAAGGACTTACTTCATTGACGACTCTTCTACGAGCGACAAGAGAATCTCTTCCGAGACAAGAATGTTAAGTATTTTTCCTTTGATACGAAAAGATAAGATAAGAATACATTTTGTACTGCTTAAACAACTTGCAGGAACGAAATGCCTTATAGTCATAAACTTTAATAAATATAAGAGCATTATATATGTATGTGGGAATGTAAGTTGAGTGGTTCGGAACATTACCGAATGACTGATGAATGTGACCTTTTTTATTTTGTAATTTTTCATTCTGTTACTAAAAAAAGGTGAAAGATTTGAATAGCACATTTTTTTCCATATAAAAACTAACTTCGGAAACTTTTGAAGTTAGTTTTTACGGATTTTCTCAATAACTGAGTATAAATAGTTCAAAAACAAAAAAAATGTGCTATTCAAATCTTTCACCTTCACACACTAGCTGCTTTTAGGAGAAATTGAGGTAAAAATACTTGAAAATTCAAACGGTCATGACTAGTAAACGTACAGTTTTTTAAGTGAAAACTTTTTTAAGCACGTTTGTGCACTTTTGCTTTGAGGAAAAAGCACTGAACTTGTGACCGTCACGCTAATAATACATATATATAGATCCACTAGAAGGCGCGGCTCTAATCTAACATTGAGTTCTGTCAGCTCCTTACTAATGTGACATTTTAAGTTCGTTTGCACTTCTGTCGGCAGTCCCATGACTGACTATTATGACTAGTAAACTGACAGTTTTTTTTATGCATGCATAGTAGAGTTATCCCCTTTCAGTGATTTAAGTAAGGGTTTCATTGTCAGATACACAATGTATATACCTGATGAGACCGGAGACGAAAAGCAAGAGTTGTAATATTATGTTTAAAGCTTTTTGATATCCCTGAAAGTCACAAGGGAAGTGGATTCTTTAATGTAACTTTATATGATTTTTTAAAATTATTTTATTACGTTATAATGTTCTGCGACAACGGCTAAGAAGACTGATTTTATTTTTTATTTTTTATGGTATAGGGGGCAAACGAGCAGACGGGTCACCTGATGGTAAATGACTACCGCCGCCCATGGGCACCTGCAACTCGAGAATCACAAGTGCGTTGCCGCCCTATAAGGTGGGAGTAGGAGAAGAGTGGGAAGAGGGGGGAGAGGGGAAGGACGGGAATAAGGGAGAGGGAAGGGTTAGGGCCTCCGGTGATTATTACAAAGTTATTCTTTCTGAAAAATAAATCTTTTTACAAAGAAAGATAAAAATAAAAAATATTTCAAGGAAATGCAGCACCTTACCGCAAGCAACGTGCGATCAATTTATACAATAAATGTGTAGTGCGTGGAGTCATTCTCTAAAATAATGGCCTCTATAAAAATCCTCTAAAACCATTATCCACAGATCCAGTGAAAGTATACTGTCAATATTATCTCGACTTTGTTCATTATATCGAGGGTTTCAAGAAATACTAGGGTTACCTGCTAATTAGGATTTAAGAGACTTATTGCTTTAATATCATAAACCCTTTTCAATCGACTAGAAACCTTCGTGAGTTGTATTCATATTTGTTAAAGATACGGTGTGTATTTCGGGGATGCCCACTCTGAAAACTAGTCAGTTTTGGACCCGGCAGGGGCCCAATATTAAGGGGTGTAGTGACCTTCCGCGCCGTACACCAACGCGGGAAGTTACTTTAAAACTGTTTATCTCAAAATTATAATATATATATTTCTCAACCGGCGATAGCGTAATGGCAAAGGCGTCGGACTTGCCATCATGTGGTTGCGGGTTCGAACCACACCCAATGCACTACCGACGTGAACTCACTCCTTTTTTTTGTGCGTGTGGAAAGCCCCTCGGACCGTCACTCCACTGGGGTTTTCTATGGGGCGGTTTGTCGGAATTGAACCGACTAAAACCACACGGTGTGCCGTACTGCGCCTTAAGTAGGAGGGATCCGGGAACAGCAGGAACAGTCGGGAGCAGCCTGAACCCTCCTAACGCCACTCCCCGCGGCTACACTCAGGGCGGTTTGAGGCGCTGGTAAGCGCGCCTCCGCCGCCCGGCTCCCCGATGGCGAATTAAGTCCGAGTGGAGATCGTCCTCCCGGACCCGTTCCGCCACCTCCTTCTGCGAGATGACGTCTTCACAGAAGGCCGCGACGTGCAAAGTGCTCGTCGAAGTGCCACCTACCGTCGAGGATGAGGCCCAGATATTTTATGTAGGCCTGAACCGGTACAAGGACCGAGTTGACCTCGATAGAGGCGCCAGGGGGTGGACCACAACGGAGCCCATGAAATAAAAGGGCCTCCGTCTTATCCAGGGCCACCCGCAAACCCAGCGCCTCGATGTTCCACAGAAGTAGTCCCAGAACAGACCCCTGCGGAACACCGCACGACATGGGCCGACGTGAACTCACTCCTAACATAAGCGTTAAGCTTAGCTGGAGGGATTAACAAGAACACTAGTAATGTGAGACCCGCGTTACTTGTATTCATTAACAAAAAAAAAAAAAAATATAATTATATCCGTACAAAGGTTGTCTGCAAAAAAATCGCCGTGTGTTATAGGACTGTAAATTGATATGCCTAAACGTATGTAATCACGTCTGTAGGTCCTAATACTGTGCACAATAAAAAGAGATAAATAAATAAAATATATTACGTAAGAGCCTCCTAACATTCCTTCTTATTTGGTATGCCACATGGTACAGTTTCCAATATTTTTTCTAATTTGGCCTCCAAAATTGATCCGCTTATTAAAAACTATTTTATTTTCTTTACAAGTTTGTGTTTGAGTCACAAGAATTGATATGTGTTTTAATTTCATCGGTCTAATAGGTTCGAAATAAATTAGCAATTTGAAAGACGAACAGACAGACGCACTGATTCTGTAAAAGTTCTGTTTTTTTCATATCTCAAAAAGGATACTTATAAACACAAAGACAATGTGAATAGTTAAATGAAAATAATACAAATATACAGAAAACTTCACACGCTTTGAAATAGTACTTCCGTAAATGAACATGGATTGCTGTGTAAATATTTGTACCAAAATCGCCATCTGAAACTTTTCAAACCAAAAAAATAAATGTGCTTACACAACACGATACATTCCAGAGCCCAAAAGCCGGACATATACTCATATAATGCCTTTGGGATATAATTTACATAAACTTGGTCAGTTTTTGGATTGGACAACACGTCTTGTATAATATCGTTCCCTCGGGGTCCAAAGATATTAAAATAAGTTCCTAACAAAATCTTTTTTGTCTAACAGCTTGTAAAAGAAACTGCCGAGATTTTGTATTGAGAATAAAGGGATATTAAAAGTTTGTTATCCGGTATTGTTGGCGAAAGTTTTGGACCAAGTTCGTAACAAAGGTAAGGGCAAATTTAGAGATTAAAGTTTTTGAACAGAAGGAAAATACAAATTACGGGTAGTAATACGAGATACTCTTTGACACCACACCTATTGAAAATCGCGGTATCAATAGTCCAAGGTTTTCTTTCAATTAAGCATTTAGGACCACTTTCATCAATTAATCTCTTTAGACATAGCTATTTAGAATCGCGTGAAAAGGTTTTTCCTATGGTGACATTAAGATCAAAAGGTGGGTAGTTCACGGTATGCATCAGAATCAAAAGAGAGATAGTTTACGATATGCTTCTGAAACTACATTTAGTAAGGATAACGTTTCGGAAGCCTGAATTGACCTCTAGTCACGACAAGCGGCAACTAAATTGATACCCACGGTTATCCATCTTTTGAAGAATCTAATCTGTCCATCGATTAGAATGTTCTACTAAGCTCTAGATGTTGGAACAGCGGTCGAGTCAAGTTGATTGTACGAGATGTTTCAGGAAAGTTCACGAACTTTCTATGAGATGTTTTTTGAACTATATTAAGATGTTAGAATGCATTATGGACATTCAGTTCTAGTTGAGCGATACTGAGAGTAACAAGTGTGAACTATAGCGAATATTACAAGTGAATAGTGAGTATTTTATCTGTGACTTGACCTTGACTTGATGTGATTGTGTTAATTGCTAATTATTTAAATAAATTGTAACTATTTCATTATAAATTGGTAAGAACCCCGACTCGTAACAATAATATTCTGTGAAATATAAACTTTGGTCCTGTGGGTTTCAGACGCGACTATAAAGCTCAAAGTCTAGAGCTTTAAGAAATACCACGAGGTATTGTCCTATTAATGTGTGTGCTTAGTTTCTTGAGCTAATATTATTTGGAAAAAAGGGAACAGAAATAAAATGGGAGTCTCCAATCACTAAATCCATTGTTACTAACAAATTATTACCATTATTATAATATTTTATCAAAAGCATTCATAACTTCTAAATTGATCATAAACTTCGTTATATCTCCTTCTCTATGTTTTTTTTTGTTACAATATTCGTTAACAATGCACAATTATGTTTGAGACTTTAACTATATTCTATTCTACATATTTATAGCTCTTCCATTTTCCTCAACATTGTTTTCTCCGCGCTATTCTACAATCAAACATTATTTTCTACGTTTTAGTTCAGTTTGCTGTCAATATGACGTGTTTTTCAGTTTTTTTAAACTATCATTCATTTTTTTATAACCTAATCCAACAGTATTTTTTTTTGTAAGCAGCTTAACACAAGACTGTAAGAACGAGACAAAGTTACATTGGCATAAGTTTATCTCCTTCCCACAGCTTCATGGTTAATCACCACATTTAAAAACAAAGTTGTAGATCGACTAAAACTTATGCATGCACTGCGGCGACAACATGCGAAAATCGCAGCGTTTGTTAAGAAAGTTTACATTGTTTTTGTTGAAGCAAGTTCACTCAAACTATCAAAGTTCACTTTGTCTCTTAAGTTTTAAGTATTTTATACCATCAAACGGTGCCTTCTCCTCTTATACGCCGCGATAGTGCATAGTTTACCAAGTGGAAACATTGTTGAATCTGTATTCTTTGCCAGGTTATCGTTTATTTCGGGTAATGTTCTGCTGAGGCAGAAGTTAAATACATGCTTTCGCATATCCCTTTATTTAGCATAGAGTAATAGAGAAGGAGCGGGTTGGTTCGCCCTCTTAGGATTACTTTCAAGCAGTGGGCATGGTCTCTCATAGACCGCGTTCGGTCCAAACCATATACTAAGCAGCTCTCAAAAATTACTAAGTGGAGACGAGCGGGTTCACTGTTCCGTAGAGAAAGCTACCCGGGCGATACGTAATCTGACCGGCAAGAGTCAGAGGAGTTTTTTTTTAACCCTTGCCATTCATGAGTGCACCGCTGTGCACTCATATCTCATGCGTGCTTCTAAAGAGGCTAGGAGGGTTAGCTCTCCTCCAAATAGACTGCTTTGGTAGAAATGTTAGAAAGCACCTAGCGGAGGTAAGAGGCATTATCACCGCATAACATTTTAACCAAATCTTGAGCGACAAAGGGCACGTTAGGATTGAGGCTGGCATCATGACATACCTAAAAAATCTTTAAGTTCTTACTGAAAGTCTGAGATTCACGACTGGGAAACACCTCCTCCAAAAGCGAATGGGTATTTTTTATAGTATCTTACCAGCAAACACACAGAATGACACCCATCAGTCCATCAGAAGCCCTAAGTTTTGACGAAAATCACATACCTCACTTGACCGTTTCAAATTTTAATAAATTTAAATTTAATAAAAAAAGATACAAATTTACAAACTGCTGCTATATAGTGTTACGATATTAAATTGCAAACTATTCAATATAATTACTGCGGGTTAGAGATCACAAAGCATTCAGAAGCCACAACAATGTTGTCTACACTTTGTGTAGTACTATCGTGGTTTATATATCATGTATTAATTACGATAGTTTAGGACTTAAAGCTAAAATTAGTGTATAATAAATTTCAAACAAATATCTTTTACTATTATTCAATTGCAGTTCTATAATTTGGATTTGTTACCGAATTGCATCAGTACTGATATAGACTGTTCCGTTTACTGGCAATTTTTGTGTTCCTTACGCCTCTGTCGAATACTTAGATTATAAAGGCAGTCTGTATTGTTTTTGCATTACTAGTTGAATTACTAACCCTCTACAAACGTGTAGAAGACTGTATTAATATTTATGCAATCCATTCATAGATTGCATAAATTCCTAGAAAGCTCTTCTTTGACATTGCGACACCAAAACCACCCACATATATAGTAACACTCCTGTCCATTCAAAGGTTGCCTGGAAGATATTGCTTCTAGCGATAAGGCCGCCCATTGTGCATTTTGTGTACAACTTGTTTGTGTATTGTTTCCTTTTCTATGGTGTACAATAAAGAGTATTTATTATTATTATTATCTTCAGGTACACAGTAAAAAATATTTATTCTGCCTTCTGTCTAGGCTAAAGATACTTCAACGTGGCTCTGAATTTAGTCAAAGTCCCCTTATTTTATACATAAGTCTCTGTAATAAGTTACAACGAAAACTCAGAGGAAGATTATTCGTGGTTTGTCTCACAAGTTAACATAGGTTAATAAATAATTGGTTAGTCATTGTTAGTATTTAATTCATTTATTCCACAATAAATAATTAGTACAATTAATGCAATATTAATAAATAATTAACATAATTAGGGCAAATGCTTAGTTGTTTTAAATGCGAAATTAGTTTTATTGTACAAGTCCGCAAGTACCACTATAGTTAATACAAAATAAATAAATACAATGTTATTTACATTATTAATACGTGTTCTTAATAATATTTTTCGAAAATAAATAAAAGTCGACAAAATATGATGATCAAGAATAAAATTTTAATTTTATAATGCTTTTTGGGTTCTGTTCTGTTTTTATTATTTTTCATTGATATACATAGTTTTAAATATTTCATATTGGGATGTTTTTGTCAACTTTTAAATAACAACATTTATTACACTATCTTTCTGATTTTGCTTGGTGGGGTAGTGTCGATTATTAAACTGATTTTCTTTCACCAAACCGAAGTATAGCAAGAAATTCGTTGACTTCAATATGAGTATTTAATTGTCTGAATATCTCTTTTTGGACATCCTGATACAAAGTGTATACATGTATATATATAATTGAGTTTATTTAGAAATCTTCTCTGAAGTCTTTGACTTACAATTTTTGCGCTTACAGATAGTGTAATAAGGTTTATTATTGGTTATCTAGCTGAGGTATGCAACGCCGTTAACTCCATTGTCTGTCACCCATAGTGATTTAATCCTTTTTGACCGATGCCTGAAAATTATTCGTACTTTAATTTTTAATGTTAGTACTCTCTAAAATCAATCTTATTACTCAGTTCCAAACGATTGTCTCGAATCGACAGACTGAAAACAAAAGAAATATACTTCGTCACAAGACTGATAATAATTATTATACACAAATAGGTACGAGATGGAATCTTTAAAGGTCTTGTTCAAAAACATTTCTGTTCATCACGACTAATGGAATTGGTTGAAGGTGACTCAATATTAGGCTTTGCGACTTATACACAAACGTATAGTAACTTATTTTAATTAATTCCAGCAAAATGCCATTTCGCGTTCCAAGAAAATTTTATCTTATGATCGAACATGAACATGAATCAAACAAAAAACCTAACACAAATTGAAAGATATTGAAACATCATTATTTTTTTTCCATTTGATTGTAAGTAAATTTATGTTTGAATAAATCTGATCCATCTTTATATCTGACTAGCCCCGTAGTTAGACCCGTGTTTATGGTCAGTGTTCCACTTCTAAGGGTCACCTCACAAATCTGGCTATCAAAGACAAAAAACTTTTTTTCGAATCCGACTGTTAGTTCCCGAGATCAAAGGGTTTAAACAAACAATCAAACTAAAAAAACTATTCAGCTTTATTACGAGTATATTAGTATAGATTTATACTTCTCGCTTCATCTATTCAATGTAATATTATGTTTTGTTTTAAAAAGACATCTCCCGCATTAGGAATTACTCCTGTGTCGCAGGGGACTTTATAAACCTAGAAACAACGGACACAACGTGTTCGTTGTGTCCGTTGGGTCTCTGGGTCTGGGTGTTCCCAGGCTAGGGTGGGAATGGAATCCACGACCTATGGCATAGCAGTCAGTATCACTAACCACTAGGCCAACAGGCCAGTCAGTAATCATAAGGCGGAACATGAACTTTTTACTTTATGACATAGGACCTTTTATTACCCGGTGCCCGCAAATAAGTTTAATTTCATATTAATAAAGTAAGTCAATATTTAGCCTATCCATAAATCTTCAAATATCTTATATTTCATATAAACTAATAACGTTTTGAATAAATACTTTCATGCAATAACATTTATCTTTGCCGTAATACCGTTCGTACGTGTTCTTTCTCGTACATGCAAACATTCCATCTAAAGTATACAAAATACTGCTTTGGTTGTACGATAGCATGAAGTGTATAAAGCTTGTACAATCGAGCGGAAAAGTAGGTGATATATTAGTTACTTAAAATAATGGGAGACCGTCATTTTCATAACCATGCCTTATCTGATTAGTAATTCAAGAAGTGTTTGCTAACCTTGCTGTTTAAATTAAGAAAAGGTACTTATGAAACATATGTCAAAACTAAAAAAACACGCTTTAATGGCCAACCGAATTTAAAAGTAAAAACCAACCAAGTGCGAGTTGGACTCGCGCATGGAGGGTTCCTCATCATCGTACAAGATTGAATACTATGTAGAGCAGGGTAGCCCCCTTTAATTTTTAATTTATTATTTGTTGTTATAGCGACAACAGAAATACACATTCTGTAAAAATTTCAACTATCTACCTATTACGGATGATGAGATGCATCGCGCTGACAGACAGACAGACAGACGGACAGCAAAGGCTCAGTAACAGGGTCCCGTTGGTTACCCTTCGGGTACACCTCCTAGCTTCATCATCATACCATCGTTACTAAGCCTAATCTGTTGGACTCGTCAGAACGAATCATATGAGCCTAAACTCGAAGCTTCACTATCAACGTCCTGGCTCTATCATCAGCTCCAAGATGCCAAATTATAGTATTGTCATCCAAACTTTATAGACATGCAAAGTTTAATTTCGATACGACAATTAGAAGTAGGTTAAAATTAATTTAGAAATTTGTTTACATTATTACAAATTTGTTTACATAGTTACAACTTTGTTTACATAGTTACAACTTTGTTTACATAGTTACAACTTTGTTTACATAGTTACAAGTGAAGCTAATACAGTAATAAAAACTATATCATATTTAGAGACGCTTCTAATAATTTTCCTTCAGATCATTGATTAACTCTTACGAATAACGAAATATATTTTTGTACAGCACCGCGAGCCGTGATGGATGTTTTGCCAAATTAATGGTATATTAACAAAAACAATATTTATTGTACTGTATTACCGGGTTATTACACGCGGAGATCTAATATTTTCAGTTTTATCCTCTTCATCTGGAATTTATGCTTTTATTCATCAGGTTTTAGTATTTCCTAACTCTGGTTTATAATTTATTTTACGGTGACACTACCCAAGTAGAAATAGCCAAAAAAATTGGTTTGTTTTGTGCTAAAAATAACCAATCAAAAAAGATTGTTTATTTCAGGAGCTGATTACACTATTTGAGCATAACAAAGACTAGACTTAAGTATTTTATAGCCGCTATTTTTTTATCCCAACGGATTAGTAAAATAAAATATTAGGACTTAGTAACTTTCCTCTTTGTTCAGTAATATTCTAAATCCATAGCTTTTTTTTGCTAACTTCTAG
Source organism: Euplagia quadripunctaria (assembly GCA_963859945.1). Taxonomy (NCBI): domain Eukaryota; kingdom Metazoa; phylum Arthropoda; class Insecta; order Lepidoptera; family Erebidae; genus Euplagia; species Euplagia quadripunctaria. Next base: position 1,485,050 of record OY982582.1, read on the forward strand.
ATTGCTTAATAAAACTTCAGCAATGGTCCATCAAATGCTGAATGCCGCCATAACATTTCATAATACAGTCTTGCTTTCTGTTTTTGCATTTGAACAGATTCCCTAGTGCAGCTATATTAAATTTCTCGATCATTCCAGGGATCCTAACTTAGACTTGGAAACCTACTAAGTGTAAAAGTTCATTTACATTCCAAAGTCGATCGTTTACGAGAGTATTTTTAAACCTACAAGTTATTTATTGTAAGCTAGATGTATATATATATTGGGGGACAAATTCGTTTTTTTTTTAATTTATAGAAAATAATTGTTGATGCCAATTTTTTTTTACTTACTTTATTGCCTAAACAATATGAAGTTTATTTGGAGTAAAAGATAATATTTTGAAGTTAAATAATGTACAAAAACGATTTATAATAAAGATTCATTATCTTTATTTAGAATTTATTGCTTTATCACAGATAATGAAGAAATCTTTATTGGAATACTTTTTTTTTCTTTAATATACTTAAACATAACTTAGAACCTAAGTTATGTTTGCAATTTGAAATATAAGTTAGGTCTTCATTTAAATAAAAATGAAATGCTATTAGTTTCTTCTTCTAAGGATGATTTTTTGTTTATTAATTGTTCAACATTTGTAGGGAGATTTGTTATTTATTGAAATTTATATGAGACATTTGTTGGGTCGCGTAGTTATGAACAAGAGTGATTGTATTACTAACGCAAAATTAACACTGTTTTTGAAAGATTAATCTGTCATTAGATCCATCAGTGCTTTTGAAGCATGGAATATATTAAATAAAAAAAACATATAGACAATGACGAGACTAGTATCTGTGTTATCACACGTCATTTCAGATAATGACGTATTACTACACTGGTACTCACCTTATAATTCAAAATATAATTATGTAAAAATACAGATCTATTTTTGAAACATAACGTTGATTATACAAGGCCATTTAATATTTCTATGTTAATTCTACTTCAAAGGTTTTCCCAATTGCTTTATATTGCTGATCGCTGACTTTGAGGTCGAATTTACTTTAATCTTTATGTTCAAAGCTTATCTTTAACTTATGCATGAAATTGGTTTCGGCCCTACGGGATATTGGAGTTAAATATACAACAGCTAATACTGAGTGCGTTAATATTTTACAAGAAACTTTGATTAAAGGTAGAAAATTTTCCAGAATATTCTCAGCATTAAAAAGGCCTGATAAAGATATCATCATCATCATTTTAGCCATAAGACGTCCACTGCTGGACATAGACTTCCCTCAATGACTTCCAAGAAGACCGGTTGACTAAAGACTTATTTGCTTGTAATTACATAATGGAAAAACTCAACAAAACGTACTTAAACACAAAGACATTGACAATACCTCAAAATACGGTTAGTGACGACATACAAGGAACAGTTATCGAAATATATTACAATAAGAAGACGAGCATATAGATCATGATTAGTAAAAGGGTCTGACAACGCTTGCAATGCTATGTCAAATTATAATAACTACTGAACTATTACATAACTACTCCGTACGTACGAGAAAATGCAGTAAAACTGACATCATGATGAATAAAATACTAAATGGCGTTATAAATAAGTAGGTACAACTCCTAGTTTTCCTAATGGACTCCCAAGTTGACCAGGACTTTTCAACCGACTTTCTGACATTCAGATTTCATCTTACAATTTAGAATGAACAACTACCGTCCGTAGATTATTGTACAAAGTTGCGTGACGTTTTTATGAGACAATATTTACCTAGGCACACGAGACAAGGTGTAATGTTTTTACCATATGAACAAGACTACTGCCATAAATAAACACACAAGTGACACACCATATCATGAATGAATGATATCTGTTCAGGTTGAGAAAGAAACGGATGAGTCAAGTGGTCAAGACTTAGATAGATGAACTGCGAGTATCATGTGGATATGTGCGGTAATCATGTTAGGAAACAACACATGTGATGAGGATTTGATAGATCAGGATATTAATAAAAGAAAATTCATGTAACAATAATATGAAAATCGATAGCTTTTTGGTATGTGTTTATTCTGTACTAAGCAAGTAATAGAAAACAATAAAAAGTTACATTTATTTTAATCAGACCATGTTATACATGATGAACAACTTACTTAAATCACTGAAAGGGCATGACTCTAGCATGCAGTTCCAAAAATATTTTTTGAAAAAAAACTATCCGTGTACAAAATATGACCGTTTGCATTTCCAGGTATGTTTACCTCCGTTTTTTTATAAAGGAAGTTGGAATGTGTAAAGTTAAATACTTTAAATAGTTCATATTTTCTTTTAATTTTAGTTGTTATTATGTGATTAAGAAAATCCATTAAAACTAACTTGAAAAGTTTTCGAAGTTAGTTTTTACGGATTTTCTTAGTAACCCTCAAATATTTAAAACATTCTCTTCTCCACAACTGTACTTTTCTAAACCAGTGTCTGGATCTCTCAAACTTAAAGCTTCTGAAAATTAAGATATTTGTATTGCATACGTTCACATGCAAATCTGACTTAGAAAATCTCCTCGACTCAATAAGAATGGATATTGACAACATTCTTTCACACATACCTGCTGCTGTAAATATTAACTTATTTTATGCCGGTGGTTTATATGTACAATGTACATGTCGAAGTAATCACTCCCCTAATTTTGAAACAGTCAATTGTTCGTGAAATGTTCATATCAATTCATTTGTATTTTAATTCTCGCAGTCTAAACGAAGTGGGATGTGGTCGATTTCTGCAAGAAGGTTTTCTAGTGGGAATGGAAGCCATAGCTCCATGAAATGGGTCATTTGATTAACAACAAACTCAGGACGTTACTGATGTGACAAGTGTTTATAGTCACCCGTAACCACAAAATTTTAATTAAATAATACTTATTTATTATAGGGTGCCCATCTATAGCAAAAAAAATAGTTTAAACAACTACGAACCACGTTTTAATTACAAACCAAACTATTAAAAGGTCTTTTTATAATATTACTAGCTGCGCCCCGCGGTTTCACCCGCATAAGTCCCGATCCCGTGGGAATATCGGGATAAAAAGTAGCCTATATGTTAATCCAGGTCTCCAGCTATCTACATACTAAGTTTCATCGCAATTGGTTTAGTAGTTTTGGCGTGAAAGAGTAACAAACATCCATCCATCCAGCCATACTCACAAACTTTCACGTTTATAATATTAGTATTATTATATTGTTATCGGGACAGGAGAAGTTTGCAAAATTTGAATTCAATCAGATGCTTATAAGTTGGTAAAAATAACGTGAAATAATTCCGTTACATATATACGTATGTTCTACATACAAGTACATTATATAGGCCGAGCTAATAAAAGCGTGTTAATAACTACTGTTGTTTTTTTAAGCTACATCGTTTCTAAACAATTCTTAAGTCATTATAAAATCCTCAAGAACATTGTTGACTAAAGAATGGAGAATATAAAGTGAGAAATCTAATTCAACAGGCCATACTCGTAACATCCAATTATTTCTTAAAATTGCGACGTGAATGTTATTACAACTATTACTTTTCTGGAAACCACTTTAATATTTTCAATAAGTAATATTTTCTTAGCAAAGTTCTTTTAGTTTGATAGAAATTTCACGTAAAAGCTTAGATCCAACTCTAAATTGTTTTTTTATTAAGCATTAATAATGGGCTTAATAAAAAGAAATCACGACAAAAATAGTAATACGTACCCAAGGTTATCAAGATCTAATATAAGATTTTATATGTTATAGCTTCGCTTGTATAAAAAAATCTATCCTTGGGGAAAATATTTTTTTACTGAGTGAAAGGTTCAAGAACTGATAAAAAGCTCAGATCGCTCAACAAGTTATGGAGAGGGCTACGCTCGGGGTTTCTCTGCGGAATCGAATCAGAAACGAGAAGATATGCAGATATAGCCCAACGGATCAGTTGAAGTGGCAGTGGGCAGGCCACATAGCACGCAGAACATAAGGCCGATGGGGCTGAAAGGTTCTGGAGTGGAGAGGTAAATGCAGCATAGGACTTCCACCAACATGGTGGACAGATGGCCTTATAAAGATCGAAGGTCAACTGTAGATGCAGACCGCTTCTAACTGGTCTTCTTGGCAGTCATTAAGGGAGGCTTATGTCTGAAGTTATGATGATGATGATGAAGACAGCTAGATTTAAAAATTACAAAAGAATGTCAAATTTCTGACATGAAATCCTAAGGTACTAAAGTCTTTTTTCGTTTAATTTTAAACAATTTAAATTTTAATAATTTTTTCATAAGAACCTTCCGAAAAACTTAAATAGGTATTATGATTTTTACTGCCCTCGTTTTGCTAAAATTATTATTATATACTAAGGAATATAAATGAAGTATATTATAATTTAAATAGTTTATTATTATTGTTTTACCATAAATTATCGCGCACTTCAGTTATAACATATTTATACACTCCCATTGCGTCCACTTCTCAACCAGAGCAATTTTTTAAATCTTTCCGAGGGTTACCTAAATAGCCAAAAATTATTTCGTACTTAGAGGTTCAGTCACGTTTTCGGTAACATATTTTTTCATTCCAGGAGGATTTAAAAGGACAGAAATTCTCATATACAGGGTGCGAAGGTTATTTTGGTGAATTATTTCCTTCAATTTATCCAATTTCAGACACCTGATCCATACCAAAATTGTGCAAATTTATTTTCGAATAAAACATTACTTTATGCTTAACTAGTAACCTGCCCCCGCTTCGCACGGGTACTAGAGACATCTTCAACAATCATCAACCAATTTACACAAAACGTTAACAAATTATACAACTAAACCTACCTCATGAATCACTCTGTCTATTGGTAAAAATCGCATGAAAATCCGTTCAGTAGTTTTTCAGTTTATCTCGAACAGACAGACAGACGCGGTCGGGGGCTTTGTTTTATTATATGTAGTGATTAAGCACTTAAAGGTTTTCACTTCACCACCAATTGCATTTCAATATGAATGTTTTTTTTACCATGCTTTAAGCTTCACTGGTAAGTAATTAACTGTGTATATTTTAACCTGCTTCTGTTTGTTGTAAAGAAATGAAACTTTGTATGTTGTTGGATACTATAATTTGGCATCTTGGACCTGATCTGATGATGGACCCAGCCGGAGGTAAGGGAAACTCTTCAATGGCCACTAGTACACTCCTCGAGTTTGGGCTCACAATATTCGTTATAACAAGTCCAACATTGGGCTTGGCCATGGTTGTCTGATGATGGAGCCAAGAGCTGAATAGTAGAAGTTTGCTATTAAAGCGTGTTTTTTTAATTTTTGAAACTAAATTTTTTTATACAAGTAAGTTGTGCCTATGGTATTTCACCTATAATCCCTTGGAGCCTTGTTTATCCTACCTGCCAGCACTACGCAAGTACCTGTGTAGTTCTATCTTACAACGGTCTTCTATTAGCCTTGTTTAACTACTATGAAAAGTAAGAATCATAGAAGTAAACTGATCAGTGCGCAGCCACCTCGCTATCTGGTAATATGTTGAATATAGTGTGTTTGATGCCCACATAGGCATAGTTCTCCTAAGTTTAGACACTTTTGTGTACCTCACCAGTACACAAAAGTCTTATCTAACATAATTAAACAGCAAAATGGCTTTAATTACATGCGGAAATAATTTCAGGGACTTATAATTTTCATTCATTTCTACTCTTCAAAAGAAATAAACGGAGCGAAGATTACTGACTAAACAAAACAAGCCGTGCAACACTCCCGCCCTCGCAGACAGACTCAGATTACATCTCAGATGTCTTAAAGAAGTGAGAAGTAGATTGTAGCGTCGTAGCGCATTGTATGACAATTACATCTATACATATTTAACAAAGGACATTCTTATTTCTGCAGTAGGAACTCTCTAGTGTAAAGATACGGCACATGATAGCTTACGCGAACTGACGATAGCCCAGTGTTTTGTTTTTTCAAGATAATTTTTACTTTTTAGAGCAGTGTTTTTAAATATAGAATGTTACCTTAATTTTTCTCAAGATAATTTTTACTTTTTAGACCAGTGTTTTTAAATATAAAACGTTACCTTAATTTTGTTTCAAGATAATGTGTACTTTTTAGACAAGTGCTTTCAAATATAGAATGTTACTTTAATTTATTTTCAAGCCCATTTGTACTTTTTCAAATTAGTGGTTGCCTGAGTTACTCTTTGCTAAAGAGTCTTTATTGAGTGAACTTTCTATGTTAGTGCTACATTTTCACGGACTATCACTATACGACGTTTTCTATTACAAAACCAAAGCGTGTGGAAAGCTTATCAAATATTATGCAATTTGGTCTTTCACTCGATATTTTATTTTTGTCTATAAAACTTTCAAATTCATTTTATCATAAGTTAAAAATCGAATTAATTTTCACTTTGAAACGAATGAGAATGGAAAACATTAAGAAAAATATTGGAGAATGCTACGAGCAGACAAACTGAACCAGCCTATTCGATGCTTAAATTTTTTACAATGAGACTGGAACTAAACACACATAAATTCACTTCCCGATACATTGGTAGCGGTATCATTCGCAAAAAAAAAAAAAACAACTACTGCAGACTTTCAATGGTGTTATGTGCTTTTAGAATAATTATGTTGCACCAGTTGTCTGTGAACATGCAACTAGTAACAGTGCTGAAAAAGATCTTCAATATCCTGTGTTTGTGCAAAACAATAATAAAAGCAAATTCTCCGTAAAATGCAAAAGTGTTTACTAAAATTCGACGTGTTACGAAATACGAACGGACATGCAGCTTCAGTTTCAGTGGGAATGTGCAGTTTAGCATACAAAGTGCACGATTCCATCATATCGTACAGCTTTAATTGAAATAAACATAACCATTTTAAAAATGCACTGAAATGTGTAAACACCAGATAACTCCATAAGTGTCAGAAGAGGCGACTATAATAATAGATTTATTGATAGTAGCATTAAGTACCTACTACACACGATGTTAAAGAAAAATAAATTCAATCTTTCTATTCCCAAGTTTCAATTTTCCTTAAAGTTTGCTACGGTTCGACGATACTGCTCATCAACTTACTGTAAATTAGTGGGCTCCTGGCCCACTATGGTCTTCCGAGGATGCATCCCATTTCCACGTGTGGGCCACAGGTTCAACCGCCGCCTGTGGAGAGATTTTTAGTCGCCTTATCCGACACCTTCGGACGCCTCTGGGCTTATGTTAGCCATTTTATTACACTTAGACATGATTGAAATGCTGTTTGGTAATAAAATTGAAACGACGAATTGTTTTTAAAGTTCAAAAGTCATGCAGAATTGTAATAGTCTCTTAAAACACCCGGCATGCGACATAATATATGCAGTTAGCAAACACAAACTTTTTTAAATAGCTTCGTGCAGATTCTAGATCAATTTTCGTATCCATTAGGAAAGTGTGAAAACTTATTTCAAATTTATATTAAACGACTAAAACCTTATTGATATTGTACCTATAATTAACAGGGAAATTTAGTAACGAAAGTAATTTATTGAACTTATATTACAAATATTATTTTTGTGTTTTGGTTTATGTACCTTTTAGGTGAGTATTCATGGAATGGCAACTTTTTCTTGATTATTAAATTGACTTGTACACAACTTTACTATAAATAAAAAACATTATTATATGTTTTTGGTTGGTGACTGTTACTGTTTCTTTTTTTTTGTGATTTTTCCCCTTTCTTTTCCCAAGTTGTGTTAACTAATATGACAAGTTTGTTTTTTGTTTCAAACTGTCTCCTTTGATGTGAAAGGTTTAAATATGGAACTTATAGTCAAGAATTTAAATCGATGAGAACAGAAATTCAAATCAAAAGAAAACTTTATGTACATTTAAGTGAGCTCACTAAAATATTTTCTAAATCAAACATAAATAGCTTTCACAATACAAATTATTAAAACTACACAATACTAAATAATGTTTCCTAGTGGATACTCTCAAACCGTGACAAAAAACAGCCTTAATTAGTCATGCAAACCAAGACAATTAGGAAAGAAACAACCAAAATGAAGTCAACAAATAATTTAATCATGCATCGTGTTTCAGTCATTCACCTGAGAAGAGAAAAGCTTCTTCAATCCAATGATGGTGGACAATAGGAGAGCTATCTTTGAAATCAGGAGGGCCTTCCCAACCATGAGGGCGAGGACTTTGAATGTGAGGGCTCCAAACAGACCGAACTTCAATGCAGCCAGGGCTAGAACAGGCCCAATGTTCTTCTGACGGCCTCTGCCGCTTTCAAATACTTTCGGTGGTTTCAATGCCACACCTGAAATTTAAAAAAAGAATTTTAATGCAACCGAATAATGTGAATGAATTGATGAGCGTTGACTTATTTATTTGTAGGTCAGTAAACAGTCGGGACTTCATCGTACAGCTGATGAAAACTGTTGATATTTTGTTCTAAATTCTGTTATCCATCGTACAAGTAGGTATCAAAACATCTCGATTATCACTCTATGATTAATAAGATAACAGTATTTTAGTCGTTATTTCACATACTCTTATCTCATAGCTTACAGCATTCGCACTAAACAGATCTAGAAGATGGAAAGCATCCGTTGCTTTAACGTAAATTAAGAAATATAGATACGAGTAGATAAAACAGTCTTTACTGTACACCGTTAAAAAACATATCGTTTAAAATTAACTAAAAAAAAGTATCACCGGCTTCAATGCGCCTAAATCATGATGAGTTGTGTTCTTCATCCCTTAATTTTACACCCTTAAAGGTAAAAAAATTCTTGAAATTTTAATGGAACCAACATTGAGTACATTTTTTATAGAAATCGGTTTACAAATGGCGATTTTCTACCCTTACAGGTGGAATATTTGCTTTAAATGGGAGCAACCTTGAATACATTCAATTCAATAAAAAAGAGAATTATTGAATAGTTCCCAAATGGCAAAGTTATCGCGTAACATATCTACATACAAACAAAGGAAATATTCAGTCGAATTGAGAAACTCCTTCTTTTTGAAGTCGGCTAAAAAGTATTAGTCATCGGACAAAAGTAAAAAAAAATTACATAAAATAAGGAATAAGTATCCAAGCGGACAAAAGTATCAAACTTATTTATCCTTTCTGTAAAAGTACGATTATATTTTATGAGTTATTCGATTACTATTAAATATTAGTCATATGACATTTGCAAAGTAAAAACACCCATGATCATGATCAGTGCAATTCGATCGAAACGTTGGGTCACTAATATTATCCCGATTACGTCCCGGGTTACTACACAAAAGAGATTTTTAACTATATTTCCCCACACTGGCCTCAGATTGGTAGGCTTTTGAGAACATTGTAGAAAATTTCAGATATGCAAATTTATCATGTCTTATTTTTTATTCACCATCAAAGAATACTTTAATCGTATTACCGACATAATTTAGATAAGTCTACAAAAATAGGAATAAAAATTAAAGATTTAATTATTACCTCCATTCTCATAACTTAATTGGCTGTACGAAATTTCATTAAGCTGAGTTTATTAACGGAGTTTAAAAAAATAATAATTTATAAGAGCTACTTAAATGGTGTTTTCCTTATTATGCTCATTATAATTTAGGAAAATATTAAAAAAATGGATTCAATACCAATCACCTGTCAAATACAGTGGAATAAGATTTACTTGTGAACTTTTGTTTTAATAATTATGTAATAGAACTGAACTTAACTATTCGTGATCGGCGATAAAAAAACGTCCTGAATGAAGTTAAAGGAAATGTTCAATTTGTCGCTTTTCTGTAGGTATTCTACATTGATACCCAGATTTCTGAGTTGAAAAATGAAACTTTATTAGTTAGTAATAAATGAACTATGATTTTGGTATTTGCTACAGGTATTTTGCAAAGTACCACCAACCAGGTTACTTGGTTATTGCCCATGAAAGTCAAATAATATATGCATTTGTAACCCTTATGACATAATCTTCAAAATCTTAAAAAATGTCACCACAAGGAAAGATATAAATAAAAAATGCGTATTTAGAAACTATATGCTTAAAATAAATAGTGTTAGTGTCCAGCAGTGGACGGCGATAGGCTGATGATGGTGATGATCATTATGCTTAATAATTATAGTTTAAAAAACTAAAAAACACGCTTTTATAGAAAACTGAACTAAAAAATTAAAAAAATTATCGAATTATTGCATTGTCATCGGTCTTTGACAGGTGTGCAAAATTTGAATAAAATCTGGCCGTTTAAAGTGGGTCAAAATCGCGCCCAAAGCCGACTCCTTTGCAAACATACAAACAAACATACAAGCGAAGCTAATATAAAGCGTGTAAAAATAAAATTATGAATGCATTTTTGACATTTGTTGAAATGAGTAACAACCCACCCGTTGTCATTTAATGTATAAAGGATTGTAAAGAAATTATTTAAAAAATTTAAAGACGAATCTATTCAAGAAATATTTTTGGTTATATTGTCTTTAGTTTTTCAAGGTTTAGTTTCTTCTTTAGTTGTTAAAAACTCCTTATTCGTATTTAGTATCTTTATGATTATAAATGTATTAATTGTTGCCCTTTTAAATTATACATTTATTTTCTATTTGTTTATTTTTTTTTTTTATTTGTTTTAAAAAGAACTCCCGCATTAGGAATAACTCCTGTGTCGCGGGGGACTTTACAAACATAGAAACAACGGACACAAAGAACACCCAGACTAAGGTGGGAATCGAACCCACGACCTATAAGCATAGCGGTCAGGGTCACTAACCACTAGACCAACAGGCCAGTCAAATATAGATACATATAGAGTGTTTTAGCTATTCGACTATAACATGCTAAATGAACCTTATAAAGAAACTGTGTTTTGATCATACCCTTATTTGCAAAATTAGCTTCATTAGCGAAGCTTTCCTAAACCGGATCAAAAGAGGCAATAAGGCTATAATTGGTTCATTAGTTATTTGCATTATTGTTCAACTTCTTGACTTGATTAATAATGTTCCTTATTATTAAATTACCTACAAAGTAACCAAACTTATGTTGAACTACGCCGACCTAAACTTTTTCCCCAATCACCCATAAAACACGAACAAGTTATGTACCCCAGAGGCAAGATTATGCTGATCTCGTTATTCCAGAAAATTCACTTCACTAATTTGTCCCTACGGAATGGTATCTCAAGTCTAGATAATGTCGACAATTGACCTCGATTAGAAATAATAGGAAATAATTTCAGCAGTATGGGTGTAAACCTAATAATTTTGAGTGTTAAAACTAGTTATCTTAATAAAATAGGATTTGAATAATTTTATATGTAAATTCAATCTAATTTTATTTCTATTGTCTTCTTTCTTCTGTTCTTAAAAAAAAACGAATTATCACCATCAATGATTATATGATTATAATCTTTATCATCAAGGCTATAATTATTTTTACCTTGAATGTTAACAATGCAAAGATTTTCACAAATCAAGATTAATAAAAATGCTATAAAATAATGTGAGAATAAAAAAAAATTTCAAGGAACTCATTATTAAAAAAATCTTTAACAATAATAAACAACTTTAAAATGTTGTAGTTTGAATGCAGTTTTGAGTAGCTACGGATATTATAGTGACATAAACTTTGAAGATTTGTTTTGAAGAGTTTCAAGACAGCCACAGGGGATTGAATTTCTAGTAAGTTTCTGATAAATTTTCTATAGTTTGAACTGAGTTTAAAATGAACCGCCTGTTGACAGTTTAATATAAACTCTAATGGAATTGACAGTGGTTTTGGTTTACTTTATCAAGGTTAATTCTTTTCTAATACTAAGTTAAAAATTGGTAAAAGATCATAAAAGAAATGGTCGGACCGTTTTGATTCTTGATTCATTGCTACAAATTGTAAAAAGAGTCTCACAACCATTGATATAAACTATGAAAATTACTAACTAACAGTACCTGCCAAGTTATTCTTCCCTCTCTCCGCATTCAAGTCATAGTTCACCACTTATAATACATTCCCCTACCCTTTTATAACCCCACTATTCATCAATATTTATTAATCGACCAATAGCATTGCGTTACCGGTATAACCAGTCAAAATAATGTATATTAACTTATTTTTATTAAATAGGGAACTGTGTTTTCATCTACTATAGTTTACCCCTATTTTTAATAAAATAAATAAGAGGTTTTGATGTGTCCACAACAAAATAAACAGTGTTTCAGAATTTTATTGAAGAACTCATTAGTATTATTTACTAGCTTTTGCAGGCGCCAACACGCAAAGAAAGTAATTTTTGTATTCCTCGGGAACAGTATTTTTTCTGGATGAAATATGTATGTCCTATGTCCAATTCTGTACTCCTGGCAACGTCTACGTGTGCAAACTTTATGATGATGGTTTGAGTAGTAAAGGCGTGGAAGCTTAACAAACGGACAAACTCACGTTCCCATTTATAATAGTAGTTTGTATAATACCAGAAGTATCTGATCAAATTTTTTTTTACAGTGACTGTTTCGTTAGGTATTTCTTCTAGGACTTAAATTCTTGACAAAGTCTACTAACCAACTCCTAAGCTTCCATCCTTCTCTTGTTTCCCAGAAATGACCAGATCTGCATCTTTAAGAATCCTGTACCGTAAAGACCTGGAGCTTGCGAAGTGCCACAACTTATTCATTATCAATTGCTGGGCCTGATCTTCGAGTGCTGTACCGGATCTCGCCAAGGTTTCTGATAACGTTGGTATATCTGCTGCAGCGCCGTGGCTGGAATAACAAATTGTAATTTATCAAGACAAATTGTAATAGATTAAATATACTAGTTAACCCGTTTGCCGCTAGTAGTAGATATCACGTCAATATTGTATTGGGTGGATAGCTATCAGGTCATTGCCTTTATCTGCGATGTCGTCTAGGTATCTGGGGAATAATTTCAACCCTGTAGAAGAATGCTGTTAAATAGTACTGCTGGTGAATTGTTATGGTGTAAGTTCAACAGAGCTGGCAATTAGGGTCGGACCATTTTATGACACAACTGCAGTTTTAGGCCTCGGTGAGACGAGACGAAATAAGGTGGCGGTGTCTGCGTGGACCGCAGTCACCGCATTTCATATTATGTTATTGGCGAATGTGGATTCAATTTACTAGGCAACAAAATTTAAATTCTTATTAAATGCGATACTACGCAGACGTTATGCGGGCGACGCGCGGCCTCCACGAAGGCTGCATTGCTCTCTCTAATTTCAAGCGTTAGTAGTTCCAAAAAATAGAATATATTTTACTGTAACAACGTGGTCTGTAAACAGGCAATTTGTCTCAAATCCACGCGCACTTAAGTGATTATAGGTACAGGTTCCCATTAAGTGGTCCGTTGTATTTTTTTTAATACGCAGTTGTGTAACATAAAACGTACAAGTTCAAGTATATAACGTTAGGATGATACGAAATGATACGAATAATTTGAAATTATTACTGAAAACTGGGTAAACGTACAAATTATATTTTTTCTTAAATATTCTACGTCAAAAAAAAAGTGATTGTGTGAAAGAAACAACCGTAAAATATTAATGCAATTTGTACCCCTTGTCTCCGATAGCAATAAAATGGAAATTTCTGATAAAAAAGTCAAACCCTGTTCCGATTCTTCATAAAAATTATAATGTCCTGTTATAAAAGAATCAGCTACCATAGCATCAAACATCGTAAAAAGAAATCGGAAGCGATAAAAAGGTTTACGAAAAAATCGAAAAAGGTTTTAAGCACAGAGATAATTTATTCCATCATTAATGAGGACCTTTTCACTGTTAAAGTCCGTAAAAGTGTTACGGAACACCCGAAAAGTTTCCACTCTTTTTTGAAAGGGTTTCAATTTAGCATCCTGGATGTTGTTAGCTTTCACAATGTAAACTGACAACTGCCGCGCTTTTGTAATTTTGAAGTTTAGGCATGTGGAGGCTTTGTGTTACAATGTTATGTGGTCGTATTTTGAATCATGTATTAAATCAGGAGATAACTCCCGTGAGTGGTCTCTATATTTATTATAGACATTGTTGTGTTTTAATAGATTCTTAAAGTACTTATGGCTACGTTCAAATACAAAAAACGTTTCTACATGTTATAAAAACCGGACTCGCGCATGTAGTGTACACCGATACGCATGATCACCTAGACTGGTCGGAGGATCCACTCTTTGTGTTGAAGGGACATAACACCCGTTCCTCCACATATGTAATAACAACTTTATTTAAAGCCCATGTATCACAAGATTAAATGAATTTTAATCATCAAGATTTGATAATAATTATGTTCTACCCTTAAGATATGTCGAAGATTTATATAACAGTGTCTATATTTCACTAAGAGTATAATATATATATAATAATAATATTTATTTTCTCTTCCACAAAGGTAACTTAAGCCTATGGTTGTTAATACTATTACATATTTAGCATAAACCCTTGTGGGAGACTGGTATCTGCACTAGGATTCCCTGTCACACAGAATACCAGGCCCCCCCATAGAACAGTGTTTGTATTATTAAAGTCACTTTGGCACGCGAATCACAGTATAAACATAAATCAAATTAAAATTAAATAAGCGTGTGTGTGTGTGTGTGTGTGTGTGTGTGTGTGTGTGTGTGGGCGTGTGTGTGTTCTCAGTCTTTATTTTGGGATGGTTAATAAGTTTTCAGTCGAATCATAGTTATGGTCTAAAAGATAGGAAGTGAGAATTTGTTTGCACTTAACCTTCGTCAAATGATAGATATTAAAAATTGAATTAAATTTGTTGTATAGGTAATTACTTAGGAAACAATAGCTGCGTTGCGAGAGACTACTTTTGAATAACTCAACTTTTGAGTAACTTTTTAAAACTAGGTTTAAAGAATTTATTTTCTCATAAGAACCAATGAGATACATAATACTTAATTTTAAATAGTGAATTATATCTTTAGTATGTTACAAAGTCTTTTAAGGGTTATACATCAATATTTCTAACATGTTTGCTTGTACATTTTTATATTTAATTTTGTTTTTATTTAATTATACATCTAAATAAAATAAAAAATTAAATTCAATAGCTTACCTTTCATCAACGATCATGACATCCTCGCCTAGCTGGAAGGACGCTGTCCTGAGCATCCTGTCTACGTAGCCGACCAGCTCGATGGCAATACATGACGATGTCTCTCTAGCCACGCATTTGTTCGTTAAACCACGCTTGAGCGCTTCTTCTGGTTTCTGTAACAAAAATAGTTAACGTTAATTTTGAACGTAGAGTATTATATATTCATAAAAATAGTAAAAATTTAAAATTTGAAAAAATGTAAAATGTTTTATGCCTCTTTTAAAAACCTTACTAATGTTTTCAGTAAGCTCGGAAAAAGTGTGTTAAGGAAATTAGTCAATAAATATTAACTTTCGCGTGTAGAATTATTCTTTAAACCATATAGGTGTGCTAAGTTGAGTTTCAAAGAAAATTCTACTCGTAATTTATAGAAGGGGGGTGCAAAATTAATGTCAGAAGGTGAATTGGCTACCATTTTGTTAATAATAAAAATTTTTTTTAACTATTTTCACAAAAAGTTTACTTAAAAATGTAGGTAGGTACATCTAAAATGCAGCGCGGATATTTAAAACAAAACTGATACGTTCCGGTCTACGATCCCTAGTGTATATTGTTAGTAAAATTGACAATTTATCAGAAGTATAACTTGGGACTTAATCGCGATAAAATTTAAAAGGTACAATCTCTTGATTACCCGTCGTTTCGATCGAATTACACCGATCGTGGTCTACTCGTTCACGATCGGTGAAATTCGATCAAAACGAAATGAAACGAAACGAGTCACACATCTGATATTTATCAAAGTGGTGAAAGTTTAAACACAATTATTGTAAATGTAGACTACCAGGAGTATATTTAGAAAGAATCCATTCTAATACTTATCATAAATATAAATGTGAACTTGTTTGTTAACTTTCACTCCTTAACTACTCAACCGACAATAGTGAAATTTTGCATACCTTTCATCCAGAAAAAGTCCTGTTCCCGAGGAATAGAAAAATAACTGTTGCAGGGGCTAAGTCGCAGGCAAGAGCTGGTCATAAATAATACGAAGAACATTGAAAGAATATCGCTCAACATCGAGAAAAAAAAATCTATCGATAATATCATAACAACTTGATTACCTTTCGCTCTTCTCTTTAAATCATAAGAATAATGGCATGTCTCTATTGGTGTAATTTAAAAAACTAAAGATCGCCTGGTAGTTGATGGTCAACACATAATTTATTAACTTTAAATTTAATTGGTTCATTTAAATGGCCAGTATAACTTGAGCTGTGCTTGTATAGACTAACGTCCCATGACAATATGTGGCATATATACTGGACACGTGTACCTTGATGTAGTTCACATTCCTCCATTCATCCATAAAAATGCGTACAAAGGTTTCTCACGTATCAATATATACTAGAGATCGCGTGGTGGTCGAATTTCAACCATGGTTTATTTCATTGGCAAATATTACTTGACCTTTCATTGTATAGACTTTTGTACCATGACAGGTCAAAATATATTCTGGACACTCATAGCTGTATGTACCCGTTTTTGCATTTTTTTAACTTTGTAGCAAATATTGTTCAAAAATTTTAGCATTTGTCACTTCTTCTCTGTATAAACTATAAGTGTGCGAAATTTCATACTCCTCCGTCCGCCCAATCTTCGTAAAAAGGGATCCAAAGTTTTTGCTTCGCAGGTACGGGTACAGGTAATATTACTTACGACACACCTCACATACGGCAGTCTGATCCCAAACTAGTCAGAGTCTGTACTATGGTAACCAGACTGCTCATAAACATACTTATATATTTCTAAATACATACATAATTTTAGATAAATTACACCCAGACACTGAACAAGTCATCACGCTCATCACACAATTATTTATCCTAGGTGGGAAAAACCCACGACCTCTGGCTCAGCACTCAGGATCACTGAACACTAGATCGACTGGCCAGCCAATTATCAATTATCCTCAATCGTTTTTGATCGACGACATTCGATCAACTGTGTGTGTTAGCTGAGACCCACCTTGTCATGTCGATTTACCAATTTGAGGGGTGTATATATGGGAATATTTAATGCAATCAATAATACGAGTAATGGTCAATTCTGCCGTTATACCCTGGGCTAGGTGCTTGCATACGATTTTCAACTCTATTTTAATGCAATAAGGTTAATATTATAATGAAATTTTAAAGGTGCTCGGGCATTTTTCTGCTCAATCTGAATTAACCGCTCAGACCGCTATAACTAAGATAAATGTGTGATAGGGTCTAGGCTTGTTGTGTAATGAAAATAGGAGGCCGTAGCCTCTATATGGCTATGCATATATCTCAATTGGCTTTTTAATTGATATTAATATTCGATACTACAAATGAAATTATGTTGTAATCGATGTTAAATTCGCGAATTCGTTAATTAGATTATTAAGACACGAGGCTTCCGAGATGTAAAAGATAGTTTAGTTATTAATGCTGATAGTTAAAAATGAAATGATATTATTGTAAGTACGACTATTATTTGATAAAATTAGCTGCCTAGTGTCAGGATCGCACCGGTACGGTAATATTATTTATCCAGTATTGTGGCTCGGCGCTGTCCTTGAAATAATTACCTACAGCTGCGCGGTACGTAAACACGCGATAGGGCTGCCGGGCTACAGTATTTTAATTTCATCTACCTACTTGAGTTTCTTTCTAGTTTTGTGAATGTAAATATTATAATAACTATATTTTTTAACAAAAAAAAAATGAAATTTGTTGTGTGTTCAATAAAAATACATGTTTTTTGATCAGTCGAATTAATAAAAAAACACCCTTATTTTAAGCCTGCAAAATATTTGCGCCTCGACTGAGGCGTACGAAAAGCTTTATTGTTAAATTTAATAGTGTGAAAAATTCATTACCATATTAAGTAAGTAACCATATTAAAAAGTTAAAGTAAACTACCCTATTTGAATCAAATACACAAATCGCAAACTTACTGCTTACAAAAAAATTACACCGTTCGTTCGTTACTGCGGCGCATTCGCGACTGGTTGTGTACCGAGTGTATACCGAACTTGAGACGCGTAGGTATGACTCACTTTTCGACCGTTTGTATGAAGATAGAATACTGGATAGATAATATTACCGTGGCGCCGAGTTCAACCTCAGTCAGGGTTAGCCATCCCGACATAAGATACCATCTAGATACGATTGATTTCACGAATTATTATCACACTAATATTATAAAGGCGAAAGTTTGTCAGTGTGTGTGTGTATGTTTGTTCAGTAGTTTTTGGGTGAAAGATCACCCAAAAACTACTGAACCGATTCTTATGAAACTTGGTATGTAAATAGCTGGATACCTGGATTAACATATGTGTTAATCGGGATAGCCTATGGGCTATCCCGATTTTATCCGTTTTTATCCCGATATTCCCACGGGATCGGGACCTACGCGGGTGAAACCGCGGGGCGATGCTAGTTATATATAATTTCACTCTCCAAAACTATTTAAAAAAAACTTATTTATTTGTAGAAAAGTCGGTACAGGAAGATCTTACATGTTTAAACGTTCTAACACATGCGACTTTAGTCAATATTATTGACCATGCAAATTATAATGATTCATTTTAATAATGTGAGGTTTTAATTCGTGTTCAGGCATGATCATTCATGATTTATTTCAAACCACAGAACGTAATAATACAATATTTACAAATTGAGTTGCTAATTTAACCAATTGTTCATTATTTTTAAATGTAGCTGTAGTAAATTTAGTTTTTTTGCACTTAAGTATTATTTGCACTCAAAGAATTCCTTGACACCATAAAAACATTTCACTAGAAGCCACCCTGTTATTTTTTTTTAACGTAACAAATAATTCCCTTATGGGTTTTGGTATGTGATTGTAGATTTTTGCCATCATATGATATGAGTTATTTTCGTAATGCTTAGTTCGACATATAGGTACCAAGAGCTTCGTTTTATCTCTGGACGTATGATTTTTATGATCTTTTGCTTTCCAAATAATTCTGGATGTTTTCTCTTAAGCATACCTATTTCCAATATATAAAGCGATGTTAGGCTTAGTATTTTAGGATTTTTAAATGCTGGCCTACAAGAGTCTAATGGTTCGATGTTAGCAATTCCATTTTTTTCACAAATAAATACTTTATCTACATCGGTTGAATTACCCCATAAAATAAACCATATCGCAATATGGACTAGACATACCCATAATACGCAGCCATTGCTGTCTTTTCACTGACTGTTTTGCGTAGCTTCCTTAATGCGAAGACAAAGTGATTAATTTTGGTACAAACGTTTTGTGTTATTTGAAAACCGGCAGTGAAGCACCGGAGGCTAACCTAACCTAACCCTTCCCTCTCCCCTATTATCGTCCTTCCCCTCTCCCCTCTTCCCACTCTTCCCCCCCTCCCCCTCTTCTCGTACTTCCACCTTAAAGGGCGGCAACGCACTTGTGACTCTCAAGTCGCAGGTGCCCATGGGCGGCGGTAGTCATTTACCATAAGGAGACCCGTCTGCTCGTTTGCCCCCTATACTATATAAAAAAAAATGTTTTGTATGTGCGATTTCCAATAACAACACCTGTCCAGTTATGTCCAGAAATTTAGTTTCTGGAGAATTTTCTATGTTTATATTTTGATAGGCTATGCTAATGTTCGGGTTATTTGTTTTATAATTTTTGAATTGTACAAATTTTGTTTTTGAAATATTTACTAATAAATTATTATTACTTAACCAGTCTGTCACAGTAATTATTACTGTATGTAGCTGATCCCTGTAATCAGTTAATGTGTCATCTACCACTACAACTGATATGTCGTTGGCAAATAGTGTACAGTGATATTTTATGACTTTCGGGATGTCGTTAATGTATAGCAGAAAGACAAAAGGGGATACATACATATTATACATACAACACCCATACCAATATAAATACTTATGCATATAAATATTTACACGGACTGGTAATTGAACTGGCGACCCAGACAGTTGAATGCACAATATGAGATATATATCTTAAACCCTAAGCTATTGGACAAAGATTCGAGGCGGCGTTGTATTGCAGCAGAACAATATACTTTTGTATCAACTATTGCATGTACATATGTGTAGTTGGAGACTTAACACAGTAGTACACATGTCTGCACAATCCCAAACATTCACGAACACACATATTAATGCACAGACACATACAGCCGTTGCCACAAACAATTTTAGGGCACGTATTCAGAAAACTCTGACATAACTGGAATATGTATACTGTTTTACAAAGTCCTGTATATTTATAGGACCGGCAAGCTTATTACAAGAACCTATAACACATACACTACACTTACGCCCCGTAGAAGTGAGCAGAGTTGCAATAAAGACACAGCATTTTGATCCCACTCACGTAGTAGAAGGCAAGCCTATCGCCATCATCTAGGCACTCTGGGAATTAAAGATTTGTTGTAAACCCCAACAATGACAATAACCAAAGATAAATATCAACGAAGTTGCCTATTAGGGACTTTACCTACTTTGCTAACTAGAAATGAAAAATTGTCTACTAGGTATGGCCTTACTACTACTACCTTCAAAACCGTAAGACACAATATGTGGCTAATTTAATACTTCTACATCTTTCGAAGCGGCAGATAATGAATAACAGTTGGGCATTTAATATTCACTCTAACTAACATTAGACCTTAGATCATTAATATGTCTAGATGGACTGTCAAAGCTGTGAAAATGTCGAAAAATTTTTAGTCCAATTGGCCTATAAGTACCTTTCCCGCACTCAGTGCCAGTTGTCAGTTGCGCTGTCACTAAATACGCTCGAATTGCATTGCGAAATTGACAGTTTGTGAGATAAAAGTGTGCTGAAATTTCAAAGGTCGATCTAAAACAACGGAAAAAAGCTACTTTTCATCAGTAAGTATCATTATTTCATATCAGTTCAAGCAAAATAATTAAATAAGCCATTTCAAAATTAATAATAATACAGTTGGCCCGTTTATTTTAGTCCTTTTGTAGCGCGACACTCCATCTAGACATATTAATGATCTAAACATTTGACATTAAATGATGTGAATTGTCTTGCATATAAAAAAAAATTAGGAAACGAGGAAATTTGTTTGGTTTTTCTTAATCAATTATTATTTTACCAGGGATTTACGCCATAAAACGTCTTTTTCTTCTATTGATAGAATTATTAATTTTTGATTAGAAAAAATATGGCAGGTGGCCATATTTTTTCTAATCAAATCCTTGAAGGAGTTATCTTATGATGTTATATGCATTTGGCATTTTTATAATCCTCTGGACTAAAGTGGACACTCAGGTTTAAAACGTAACATGGAACAGGAGTGTTTGAGGCACATTTTCGTGATATTTAAAAGGAAAATTACGAGTTAGGGTCTGAATTAACAACCACTGCGTGTTCTTTATGATCTTTTAATTTCAACTTCTGTTAATTCATTGGCACTTCTATTATGTATAAGTTCTTGATTTATTAGTTTTAACCTTTTTGTGATATTTAAGGCAAAAATTAAAAGAATTAGGTATTTGCCTAACTGGTTGGCACTTTGTGTGTCATTTAATATTTTTTAATGATTAGGTTACATATTGTTGATTGAATAATTAGGTTAAACTATTTTATCAAAAATTATAATCAACATTAATATTATAAAAAGAAAATAAACAACTCTGTTAAAATACAATAAGGAGTGAAAATATTCCTTTCTCTACCCATTAAGTTTGCGAAAATAACCGGTGCAAATAAATTATGGCTCATCAATTTTGATTTATCAGCTCTGTCTCCTTTTACAAGGATCTCCATCAAACCTACTTTACTAGTACCATTAACAGTTCCATGATGGGACTGTTAATGGCACAACAAAAACAAAAATCAACATAAATTCAATTATTCAGATTCTTTTAAAAAGGAACTAGTGATAAAAACACATCAGTAGTTCAACTGGAACCATCATGGAACTGTTAATGGTGCTAGTGGCAACGAATGACTTAACCAACAGAAACATAGGTCTGTGAAAGTAGTTTTCCTGGGCTAAAGTTATTCGTGAGAGGTATTTCCGCAGTCTCTCAACTCGTTAAAAATACAAGCTTTAAACATAAACTTATCATTGAAAAAACCGCTGAGAAAAAAAAATTGCGATACCGGCTTTTAAAGATACAATCTTCATGATTAGAATATGTATATAAGTACTTAATTAATATATGTTAATATGATAAAAAAAAAGAGTTTTAGCGTATACCTACTTCCAAAGTATTTTTATCATTTGAAAGAAACCGTATTCCAATCGAAAAACGACTTATGTTAAATGTAATTTTTCCTGTTAACGTCAGATGTATTCGGCACTATTCAAATCAAGCATAATGCGTAGAATAGTCATCACCCTCACCCTCAAACTCAAACTTAATAAACGTCAACACGTTCTCTAAAAAATAAATCCAGCTTCGATCTCCGCGCAATAAGTTCATTTCCTACCAAGTCAAACTACAAGTCAAACAGAAAAACTCAACTCCATCCGGTCGGAGATGACTTTCATGTAGCCCCAATTTACTTTGCAAATATGATCTATGGAAATTTTGTCAAAGTAACACAATTTGCTCATCTTTGAGTAACACAGTCAATCAAAGTTTGTTTTCACCGGTAGTTCTGAGTCAACAAAAAGTTTTGCTGATTTTGTTGAGAGCTTGTTTTCTTTGGATTAATTGTACTTAGACTTATAAATATTTCGGCTTAGAAATATGTGTACAAGTAGCGAATATTTACAAAAAAACAATGAGAAAATATAATTAACAGATTGAAGGAAAGAAAGAAAGATGTGTGTATCCTGTAACAATCATTTTGAACCCCATAAAAATCAAAATAATTTATACTTTTGATCTAAACACACATACTCGCATACGTCTTACAGTGAGTCCCCTTAACCCATTGACATAATATGTTTCACACGCCTATGATCCAAAGCCCTACTTTCACAGAAATGATACTCGCAGTGGATTAAGTTACCACCCAATGCACAACAGAAAGCGGATATTATTTTCCAATACTGATTGTAGGTTCTTATACGGGGAAAATAATTGACTACTTACTAATTAATGCTAATTATGAATTTCACATAATTACTACATGGTGGTTTTGTAGTTAGTCGGCTCGTATTCAAAATTTTTTTTAAACTTATGTTTCAAAAACATAGTAACACACAATATAAATAAGTAACAAACAAATGCTCGGTATAATAGATAAATAATATTCAAACAACACAAGATATATCTTAAATAACTCTGTACGATATTTTATTTTCATAAAATACTGTCTCTCCTTTCAAGTATGAGTGCGATGTTATGTTTAGCTTTCCTGTCTCTTAAGTTGTCTGCAGTATTTGGTAAATTCGTTTTATGTGTTTATGTGACGTCATAAAATAAAATTTGTGATTGTATTTCTAAATACATAATGTGTGCGTGTGTTTTTATTAATAAAAAAATAGTTATTGAAGGTAGCAGTTTTGTCTGCCCTTAGAAGGCTTAAATCTCAAAGACTAGAAAACTATTAAAGAAAATTTGGTTGATGGAAATCCACGTGATGATGCAATACACTACAATCTAGGTTTCAAAGTTATACACATACTAGCCTAGCCCCGGCATCGCACGCGTAGCAGTAGAAGTTGAAGGATTGTTAAAGATGTCTCATCTTTAACAATCCTTCAACTTCAACTTCCTCAATATCAACAAATACTTGATTGATATATGTTTCAACCTGTAAATTGATTGAAACATATTTCAATCAATTTACACAAAACGTTAACAAATTATACACCTAAACTTCCTCATGAATCACTGTCTATTGGTGAAAACCGAATGAAAATCTGTTCAGTAGTTTTTCAGTTTATTGCGAACAGACGCGGCGGGGGACTTTGTTTTAAAATATGTATGTATGTATATATGACTAAAGGCGCTTTAGCTTTGAAACCTCGATTGTAGTGTTGTCCTTGTTTTTAATCTCTCTATGGTTGAACTAGCCAAGCTTATCAAAACCAAAAAAAAACCTATTTTCTGTTTAGAATTAATATTTTAAACTGTATTGTTTTGTAAAAACAATCGTGTATTAAAAAGTATAAATAAATTTAACTACAATAATTACACAACTGACGATCTGGCAATTAAGAGGTATGTTATAATACCTATTTCGTGATTGCGTTCATTCCCGGATATATACATAACTAGCTGCACCCCACGGTTTCACCCGCGTAAGTCCCTCGTTAAGTTTTCTTAAATTTCCTGAGCCTTCTCCTGACAATAACAAACAAAAAAAAAATTATTAGCGAAATCTATCCAGCCGTTCACGCGTGACGCCGTGACCAAGGGAAATAGGGATTCATTTTATTTATATAGATAGATTATGTCATGGAACGGGTAAGTTTTAAAGTTAGTATGACGATCATTACTTTCTTATTGATTTTTGTTTAACAAAAACATAAACAAAACTACAACTACAAATCTTTGCTTCAAACTAGTTTTTTTTGAACCTATCGTTTGTTGTGAAATAACGATATAATATCAAATGAGCTAACGTGACGTTACGAACGTTTAGTACTAGGTTAAGACAAAAAATGCTGATCTTAGCCAACGCCTGGGAATAATATTTTTTTATGTTGAAGGAGAATTAAAATCAATTTATCTTCAATGAACTACCGCATTGGCAAAGCTCGCTTGCCGCTCCAAACTTATACCATATTCGTTATGAAACTTTCTTTAATTCATTTCTGAGAGGACTTTGATATATTGTACATCTAGAACAGTGTTGATAACTTTGTGTTTAATGATAAACTATTGGGCACAAGTTTTGCACTGGCAACACTTGGTGTTAGTATTTGCATTAATTAATGCTTGAACATTAAACTTTACGTCAATGTAGTGTTCATTGATTTGAATAAAATGGGAAAAATAAATTCACACAATAATAGTTTTAACAGTTAGATATAACAGTTTTAAACAAAGACAAAAAAAAACAAACATTAGGCTCGGCTGATTGTAAGCGGTTACCTTAACCTATGGAGGCTTGCAATTATACGGGAATAGCGCTTGCTCCATGCATGATATGGGATGCAGGCCTGAGTGCATGTATGTATATGTGTTATTGTTTTTATACGAATTATGAAGCATTTAGTTGCAATGTCAGTAATATCTAAGAATATTATACAAATTAGCGGCTACTAGTGATGAGCTTGACTCGTCGACTAACGCACTCTTAACAGCACTTACATAGTGTTGTGTTCGAGCTGTTAAACATGGTTAGGGGAATTTTTTATACGCATTTTTTAAGCAAACGCATGCAGAGAGGCATGTGAAATTGGGAATGCTTAAAGTTTATACGTAGAAAAAGTGCAGAAAGCTATTAACTAATTTTTGAACAATATGTGCTATAGAGTTAGAAATATGTACAGCTATATGTGTGACAATATAAAGCTATATGGGTCCAATATAAATTTAGACCTGTCATAATTGAAAGTCTATAATGACAGTTTAAAGTAAACTGGTCAAACGAGATATTCAAATCGGTCGAAATTCAAACGCCACGTAAATGTAAAAGTGCTTCATACTTTAAAAGCGTGTAAAACTTATTCCAAATTATTTGTGAATTATATTAACTTAAATTACAAAAAAAAAATTGCAAATTATGTTATTTACAAAATAAAGTGTAAAATACAATTTAAAATAATTCAGCCACATTGGATATGAAATCTTTGTAAACAAACTATATTAATGTCTTCATGTTCAGCTTCATAGGTACTTTAGAAGTGTGTAAAAGTGCTTCATACTTTAAAAGCGTGTTTAAGTGCTTCATACTTTAAAAGCGTATATAAGTGCTTCATACTTTAAAAGCCTGTATTTTTTATCTTGTTAGGGGTACAGAATCAGATATACGATTTTTCTTCAGTACTTTTTTCACAAAGAAAAAGTATTATTCATAAGGGGTAGAAAAATTAGTATACCGCCAGAAATATAAATAAACGTGTCAAACAATTTTCATTAGACAACTTTCAGTTACCCATAAAAACAAGCGCGGTTGATTACATCCGTAAGTTAATATATAAATTCATGTAGAACTTTGCCCCATACCCCCATAAGTAGGGTCACGCGTGAATGGGCTTGGAATTTTCTCATAACACACACAGTTTCTCAGAACAATAGGATAACGCCTATGTGATCCATGGTCTTTTATATGGAACTTGTTCGGCGACACAACTAAGCTACGGTTTTTGAATCTGGTCTATTCAATTGTCATCTCTCGCCAGCGGCGGTTTAAATATTAGCCGTAGTCAGATATTGATTATCGGAAACCTGAACACCCAGGAGTATATCACAATATTCTACAGGATTAAACCTTCCCGCCCTCACTTTTTTACGAATGAAGGCACGAATAATTTCGAACGTTTTAAATGGAGCAAGTAGGAACCCCGGCTCAATCTAAGGGAATTTAAAACGCCTACGTTATTGTAACGTAGATGATTGTTATTATATAGAAACGTGATGGCCGTCTTCTTGCCCTTTTCCCAAAAGGAGATGCCCGAAAATTGTACTCTTCACTTGGCACCTTAAACGCCTTAGAATGATTTACAGTTTATTACGGCTTAAGATATAAAGCTAGTGGAAAAGATTTTATTTTTCTAAAATTTAATATGTTTACAATTCGCCATAATTTGTCATTCGCCACAAAAACTAGGAGTAATCGATGGATCGATATACGTTATAACAGTCGATATTATTTGACAGCCACTGTTATTATGTTGGTACGTCCCTTTTTGTTTGTTATAGCCATTCGCTTAGTGCTTAATGTCAAGTCTGTCAACTGCCAATCTGATTGTTGGTATTAAATGAAGTAACTATTATTTTAAATATTTTATCTTTAGTATTGGTGGTGTTTAGGTTAGACACGATCTCAAAATAATATAAATTCATTCACTACGTTTTTGAATGTATATTATAATGATATATTAGTAACAAGCGATATAAAAAAATAAAGAAATTGATTAAAATCGGTGGAGAAGCCATTAGTATTATTATAATTATCATTATATGTGTGACTGTTGAGTAATCTTTAAACTATTCTAAATACTATATATAACTTATCTTTTTAACCGACTTCAAAAAAGGAGGATCTCAATTCGACTGTATTTTTTTTTATGTTTGTTACCTCAGAACTTTCGACTGGGTGAACCGATTTTGATGATTCTTTTTTTTTTGAAAGCTGGTGCTTCCCGTGTAACCCCATTTTAATTTGGTTTGGTTTTTTTTTTAAGAAATATAACTATGGTATGGTGTGTTGGTAATTCCTCAGTAGAGTAATTACCAACACACCATACGTAGTGGCAGATCTTCTTTATTTGAGCCCGGAGCAATGTGTTTTAATATTGCAAAGACTTTTGGCTCGCTGGAATATGTATAGAAATGTACCACTTAGTTGTATAACTAACGATTTGTAAGACACACATAGTTTATACACTAACCAAATGAGAAATGTCTGAAAAATATTATTATTATTATATTTATCCAGCTAAAGGGAATAACATTGAATGTCAGTTTTACGGAAAATTTACCTAAATACTATAACAAAGTTATCATGTTTCTGTACAAAGTTAGGATTTGTTACGGATGGTAGGGGACTGCGGGTTCAACTTAGGAACTCGTTTGGTTTGATATGCATAATTATTTTCTCAAATATACTGGCAACTGGTCTCATTATAGAATATTGTTTAGACTTTGCGTTATGTAAGTCAGAATATACACATTTACTTGATAATTAGTTTGGTTCATTCTATTCAATTTTGTTGATTTGTAGGTTTTTAGTTGAAAATTATATACACATGCAACAGAAATATTGTTAACATCAAAATGTTTAGTTGGTAAAAGGATGACTCCGCTAAAAATTGAATTCTAGTAAACATGTACATTTTTAAAACAAAAATTTCCTACGCATCTACGAATAATAAATTGCATTTTGCATAGAATTTTTCCATTATTTATGCATACACTTCCGATTCTTCCGAAATGTATATAAATGTAACATTTCGGATCAACGTATAACTCATCATCATCTTCTTATTAAGATTATTATAAATTAAGAATAATTATTGTTCTCAAGACCCTTACGTTAATTATGTGATCTACAATAGGATCCTAAAATATGACGACATCTGACTGCAATATAGTAACATAAGTGACCGTAATATTAATTTATTAATTTTTTTGGTGTAACTGGCTTACTTCATAAATTTGTATTCAGTGTCGTGTTTACCGCTCGCGGCAGTCAGCTTTAGCCAACGCTGATACTGATAGCGGTAAGGTATTTTCAGACAGATATGTTGTTGTAAAAGAGTACCTATAGACCCCTTATAATTATGAAAAGGTCAACAATATATCTGTTACTGCTTAAAACATTAGATCATCTTGCCCTGTCATATCTTTTTAGTCCCTAAAGTCAGCTTAGAATTCAGTGTTTAAGGCCAATTGGCCAAAGTATTTGTTCAAAATGTAATGAATAATATACATTACATTTTAAACAAATACTTTATATTATAATATAACTAAGAATATTCCACTCCCTATTACGAAGCGAAAGATTATTAGATCAATATTTATAATATTTATTTATTTGGAGACTGTTAGGTCCATAGTGTTAGTCGTTACATTATACATAAACATAATGAACTATTGTTATTAAAAATATCTAATATATGAACATAATGTACATCATACACAATACCTACAAACAATCACTATTGACTAATACATTTATAAACTTTAATCCTGGTGTGGCAAATTTTCATAGATTTAGAATTAGGTGGACCAAATGCTGCATTCTTTGCCATTTTCAAAAATATATGTGTGTGTAATAATGTAAAGAAGAAAGAAAAATCATTTATTTCGGCACGACGAGACAATCTTAAATATAACAATGCAAGTAAAAAAAGTAATACAAAATAAGAAAACAGTGCAGAGAAATAAAAAACATACAATTACATTAAGAGAGGATGTCTCGCGACGGCACCGAGCGGGGATCCAGTTCAGCATTGTCTGGTACGGATAGGTACCAGAGCTGGTACTTGAGTAAAGATAAAATATTAGTTTAACAAAAATCATATGAGTCTAGGCAAAATATTGAAACATAAGTGCTCCAGTTAAATACATTTTTATTGTATCGTGAGTGTTTTATGTCAGAAAAATAAATGGTACATAAGATTTATATTTTAAAGGCTTACAGCAGAGTCCTAGGCTATAATAGTATTCAATGTCCATTCATTCTTCATAACGGGGCTCTGAGACATTCACTCACAAACAGGAAATTATTACCAAATGGCTTTCTGGAGTCACCACGTACAAAGCGAGGCAGGCTAAGTATTACTGGGGGATAGGATTTCGACGATCTTCGGAAATTCATTTATATTTCAGATAGGTAAAGGACAATGACCACGTATGTATGGAATTCCGTCTTAAGTTGTTGCACAATAAATCTTTATTTATTATAGACTACGTTTTATATATATTTTCAAATAAAAGTGTTCATTTTCCCACAAATACCCGATTTTTTAAGTAATTAGACAAGAACGGAGATACCTACATACAAGGACCTATAAATTATGTTTAACCTACTCGCAACTTATAAAATAACCACAGATTACACATGTACAAAAAAAATAATGTTAGCTAGAAAAAAAAACAAGTCACCAGCTGCTAAAACGGAGTTCCGTAAGTATTTTAATATTTAAGTGGAGAGATTATCACACTGAACTGTCAATCGACACATAAACAGTAATGGCCGCCGACTCATCTGTCATCTGGCTTGACAATTGCGTGAGACGGAACACAAAAATAATAATTATTATAACAGAACCATAAAATATTAATTAAATACATTGTAAAACGTAATAATATTACTAATTGTTCAGCTATTTTATGATATTATGAATTTGATATCATTTTTGTGATGCTTTTGTTTAAAGGCTCATACTTACGTAGCTTGTACAAATAAATGGAACGAAACGTCAATATCATGACTTTATACGGAAATAATGCGTAGCAATTGTTAATTTACTGTTTTTATTTACATCAAAATTCCGGATACGAAAATGAAATTCCTCAAGTGAAAAGGTTGTAACAAATAAGGTTTATTTTTTAAATTATTTTGATATTGCAACATGAAACATTGCTAGCTCACTGTTGGTCAAGATCCTTTATATTATATACTTAAGATTGCCATTAAAAATATACACCGTTTTTTCCTCTACTCGGGTATCTCCAGTGCGGGTAGAATTCTGCTGGACCTTTTACCCTTATTAATTTCCCATAATGATTTTTACCTTTCATTTCTGGTAGGTTAATAAACACATCGTGTATAGCTATAGTATAGCTATACCTAAATGTTTAAGTACCCTATTCGAAGAATGTTGCTAAAATAATTTTGTCGATGACAAATTATAATATCCATAATAATATAATTACTGCACTGACCGTGGTCACAGGGTAACATCATGTGACCATGGCCAGTGCAACCTGGTCGAAACATCAGACAATTTAGATGTATGTAATACCTTTTCGTGATCGCGTTAATTCCCGTGTGAATACAAAATTATATCATGCGAAAGTTGAAACGTTAGTATACCTAATATACATAACAAATGTATGGTACCTACATATTAGATGCGTGGCGTTAAGGCCCGACTTGGGCCTTAATATTCATAATAAGAATAAATCAAATATACCCTTTATACACAATCCCTACAAAAAGTTCAACATTACGTGCATGCATTTAATATGCAATCGTAATAATAAACCAGACCATATAATGAACGTTTTTGTGAAAATATGTTTTGTAATAGTTTGATACAAAAACTGCAATGTTTAGCATCTGTAGTTTATTAGTTACCACAACGGAGCTTATTAGACTCGTGGTACGTATTGCACACGTACGCTCGCGAAACTGAAAAGGACAGTTACGTATTTCAGAAATAACTAACTTTTTACATTTCGTTTGTTACTTGCCGTACAAACTTGTATGTAGATAGTTCGTCAGTCTCAGCGAAGCGTCAGCGAATACTCGTAATACTCGTAAGTCGATTTGGAAGTCAGATTGAAATACTAACTTTACTGTTGTATAAATACCCCCATCTATCGATTTACGTCACAGTTAATTTTCTAAGTACAAGATTTTTTCCTCTAATTGTGTATGATCTCGCTATCGTCGCTACATACAAATAGTTTTTTCCTTTTTACATATAGATAATTTTGTGCTCACGTTGCGACCTACTTTTGGCTGCCCGTTATTATTAATACATTAATTAATACTTTAAAAGTTAGTACGCTACCAACTATTATACCTACAAGCACAACCAAGGAAAGATTCGCTACTCTATACATTTTTATATACCTTTACTAGAATATAGTATTTACGTTTGGCTGTCTTTCCTGCGTACTCAATTAACTACTTATTTAACAACTATCCTACAGTGTACAAGCTAACTGGCCTGTACAACTTGTGATGAGCCAAATCATGATTCCGGGTCAATGGGAACTACTCTATAGGTTTTAATTTACCTACGTATCTAATTTAAGCATTAAAATACGTTAAAAATATAAAAAGCTTTTAAGGCCGTATCTTTTGACTGCCTTGACTTAGAAGCTTGAGTTTTTACAGCTTTAAGGG
The DNA here is from genome assembly GCA_963859945.1 of Euplagia quadripunctaria. Taxonomy (NCBI): domain Eukaryota; kingdom Metazoa; phylum Arthropoda; class Insecta; order Lepidoptera; family Erebidae; genus Euplagia; species Euplagia quadripunctaria. The sequence continues at coordinate 1,516,839 of OY982582.1, forward strand.
ACCGCAGACATAAGTGAGTTAATTTCAACTTGATAACCACGCGTTCCTGAAAGAAAAGATCTTGACATACAGACAGACAGACAACAAAGTAGTCCTATAAGGGTTTATATTTTACCTTTTCGAACCCTAAAATGATTCTCAATGTTTTTAGTCCAGGTTAGATACGGAATTTTTATCAGATCATAACTGAATGTTTCCCTACTTCGGTTCGTTCGATGAACAAATTTAAATAATAACGCTATTAATATTATTGATGCGTTTATAGGAACTAGTTCTCCGTGTAATTAATTAATACTAGGTAACTGTATTCTTCATTATTTACTTTTGATACGGTAGGTAACTCTTGGTAGCATAGCACTCTCGGAGCATCCTCCTACAAATTCCAATTTTGTTAAATCGATTTAGAGATGTATTCTTTAAAAGGGTATAGAGAGAGAGAGAGAGAACGGGACTTCGGGTATTTTAGACCTATATGCCATTTTAACTGCTTTGCATAACGATGGTCGTTTTATTAGTGTAATAAAAACTGATACGAAAATAGCACCGATTTACACAATTTTATTATTAGTACTGTTACTCATTAAAGAAAACATCTGTATGTCCTTTAGCAGTTTAGAAAGTAGCAACATTCAATAACTGCAAAGGCAACAAAGAAAATTCATTGACAGCTTTGGTGTTTCAAAAGTCTCAAGACAATTGTGACCACTTACTATCAGGGACAATTGTGACCACTTACTATCAGGTAGGCCTCGTTGGTCGCTTAAAAAATCGTTTACGATAATTGTTCTGGTTTACAGTCATTATTAATTGCTCGTTAAAGAAAGCATCCATGTGTTTCATAACAGTGTAGCCCGTGGCGAATAATACGGCTAAAGAAAATTCATTAACGCCCCGTGAGCACTCGCGTATGAAAGAAACTACAACTTTCTGTGAAATACCGATAGACACCCGTGAAGATATTTAAGTAATCGACTTGCGGCTCATTACAGCTAAATTTACACAAGACAGTGATTAATGAATCGTAATAGCTTCGTTGTGCAGTGCATTTTTAATTATTATTCTACACGGGAGTTCGTAAATCATATTAAGGAACATTCAAGGTAAGGTATGCTTAGGCCTGCCATCACTTAAATTGCCGACGCCGGACAAAAACTTAAAAAAATCCGGACACATGGGTGAAATTGAAATTCTTTCCCTGACACTTTAAAAAAACGCCGATTCCGATTCGATTCGATTTTAGTCCAGCTTTCACGAATAATATACGTTACTAATATATCTAAAATCTTTGTCAATCGCTGTGGTAGTATGAAAATACATTACTGGGATGATAGTTGGACCTTTTGTAGTGGTAGACGTTAAGAGCTGCGATACAGATCTTACTAATTATATATATACAATATAATATAACTAAAAACTGTTGTAAAACAATTGAATATGAAATAACAAATAATTTAATTCAAAACATATTTACAGGAATAGACTCATATTTTAGTTTTGTTGTAAAATTCAATTGTATGTTTGTTTGTAACCGACTCCTTAGGGCGCGATTTTGACCCACTTTAAACGGCCATATTTTATTCAAATTTTGCACACATGTCAAAGACCAATGACAATACAATAATTCGATTAAATTTTTTCTATTTTTTAGTTGGATTTTCTATAAAAGCATGTTTTTTTAGTTTTTTTAAAACTATTATATTATTTAAGCTTAAAGAACGGAGTTATTCATCTGGTTATAACTGTTGTATAAATTTACGGGATAATGGTCTCGAGTCCAGAATTTGATAAAGTTTTCAGAACATGTTCCCACTAATTTGTCTGAAATTAATATCGTTTAAAAGATATATTTATTGCTAAACAAACTACACGCCAAAGTAATATTTTACAACCGAAAGCAGACCTCAAAATTTATTGAAAACAGTTTAGAATATAAATTACAAAGAGCCATTTCAGAGTATGTATAATGTAAATTTGCGTTCTTATCATTTATATTAATGAATATATTACTAATAAAATTTCAGTTATTGCTGTTACAATGGCCGAGCGGGGCGAACTTAATTTTTTGTTCCGTATCACTGAAATAAACGATGTTTAAATAAAATTTTACTTCTATATGCGTTTACAATTATACAATGTGTATGTGTGATAAATATGTAAAAATTTTACTATTTTTAGGATTCTATCGTTATGACAAATAGTTGGATTAGTCTAATTTAGAATTGAGCCTATATATATAAAATCTAAAGACTTTAAATTCTGACATCTGAAATGTAGAGCTTTTTCTATTTGTCAAATATTCTGAAGATGTTCTGCATACAAATTTAAACATTATGGCATCTTTAATAATGAACTTGATATATTTTATTTAAAGATTTTGAATGTAATTTTTTTTTATTTTCGGCGATTAATGACATAAGCATACAATTTAAATCAACGCAATATAAAAATATATTTTAATAGCAGCGCCCCGCGGTTTCACCCGCGTAAGCCCCGATTCCGTGGGAATATCGGGATAAAAAGTAGTTTATGTGTTAATCCAGGTCTCCAGTTATCTACATACCAAGTTTCATCGCAATCGGTTCAGTAGTTTTTTGCGTGAAAGAGTAACAAACATCCATACATCTATTCATCCATACATCCTCACAAACTTTCACGTTTATAATATTAGTAGGTAATATTAGTAGGATGTTCATTTACCTATATCTTACTCATGGAAATTTAGGATATTTTTCGTTAATCTAGAATCACGAATTATTGCAAAAAGAAATATTTAACATCTCAGGGCACAAGTATAAAAAAAAAACTTCAGATGTTTCATTTTAAAAACAAATAAAATTCACTTTTTTGTCATGAAACGCCGTCTACAAACGTGGTAGTAAAGTAAGTTAATAATTACTTACAATTTTAAAAATAGGTATGCAATATTGGTCTTCTTATATTCTGTAGTTTATGAAGGTAATTGATTGTAAAATATAAGAACTTTTCCATTGCTTACCCCGTTCATTACAATATTTATTTATTACTAGCAATTCCTGCGCGGCTTCGCTCGCATGTACATATTTATATATTTAGCGCGCAACCCAAATTTTTTTCCAAAATAAAAGTAGCCTAAGTTACTTATTATAACACCAGCTATCTGCCAGTGAAAATCCCGTGGAAATCGGTCCACCCGTTCCACAGATTAGCCAAAACAAACAGGCAGACAAACTATTTTTAGGAGTAGGTATCGTACAAATAGCTGTATGAGCGTAAAAAAACTATTATTTTGACATTACAAACAGACACTTCAATTTTATTTATTTGTATTGAGTATTGACTAGCTGGTACTTAATTTAATCCTCTATTTCAGCACCCTAAAGTTTTATTTTTGCGACAGTAGCCTTTTCCTTCTCCAAGATCTCTATTAATTCTACTCCAAAATTCATTAAAATTGGTCTGGCGGTTTAGACTTAAAAACGTAACAGACAGAGTTAGTTTCGGATTTATAATATTCGTATAGAAATTATGATACAATGTACACTATTTTTGAAGGATAATGTAATATAATAGTGTAGGTCTTACATAACTTAGGAATAATAAAGAAATACAGCAACACAAGGTTCTACCCTGAATCACACCAAATCATCGTATTTCAAGATTTCGTTACGAAAATAGACCATATTAAATCATATCTTTTAACTCTCCGCTCAGTGGGCCTATAAAGCTTTGCATAATACTAAACGTTTCCACAGACTAAACCGTATAAGGGAATACATTTTCCGATAATCTTCCAATAATTGAATTTTATTCAAGTAAAAAATCCCAACATGTATCCAAAGTGGGGGATTATCGTGTATTGGATCTGAATTACATTTTTTCGATGAATACGAACGTATTAGTAGCTTTTGAACGATTTGTGATAAAAGACACGATGATAACTTTTACGATACATGTAGATTAATATTCGTCATGTAATATGAAATTTCAAATATTACGCAAGAAATTAAAAGGCTTTAAAGATAGGGAATTATTTGGATTAAGTGGCAATAAGAAGAGCGTAAGCGGAAAGCATATTTGCCTGGGATGGGAGGAAAGCAGTGGATCTACCAGCCAAGAAGAAAGCCAATAATGTTGCTGCCAAGTCCTGTAAAAAAGCGATCAGAAGAGCTGGTTTTAAACACATTGGCCGTATTGGGGACAAGTTGGCTTCTTATCCTTCAGGGAGTAAAGCTTTCTGGTCTCCTGCCAAGTCGGTTGAGTTAAACTTCTGTCGCCCATCACTACCACCTCTGCATAAATCTGACGGGTCTCTGGCCCACAGCGAAGGAGCTAGCAGAATTATTTGCTAATCTCTTCGCAGAATATTCTCACCTTGACTGCAAAAGTAAATGCCCACCTCTGTTCGGCCCCAAAATAAGAGCCATTCAAATCCACCTAAACGAGGTACTTAAATGTTTACTGCAACTAGACGTGAATAAGGCCTGCGGACCAGGTGGCATTCCTTCAGTGATTCTTAAGCGTTGCGCAGCCGAGTTGTCCCCTGTTCTGACACGTCTCTATCGACTCTCACTAGAAACTGGTAAGGCACCAACGATAACGGTGCGAGTTCAGTGCTTTTCCCCATAGCAAAAGTGCACAACGTCCATAAAGAAGTTTTCCCTTCAAAAATACATACAGTCGAACCTGAAACCACCTCCTTTTTCAACTATGTAAACAAAGGAAGTATAAAACAGTAGGAAGTAAAACAAAACTATCGTATAAAATTTGTAAGTAAAGGTAGTTTAGGTGACAATACTATAATTTAGCATCTTAAAGCTGATCTGATGATGGAGTGAGGAGGTGAAAAGCGTAACTCTTTGGTGGCTACTAGTAAACCCCTCGAGTTTGGTCTCATATTATTCATTTTGATGAGTTCAACAGATTGTTCTTAGTAATCATGGTCTGAAGGTGAAGCCAGGAGGTGAATAGTGGAATTAAAAACTATAATTATTTTTAGTTGGTGAGAAATGATATCAATTGCTACAGAGCCGAGACCAACATGTGTATGTAAGTTCCTTGCATAGATGTATATAAACATTATGTTTGTAGAACTTTGTAATGCTTTCAGCTTTCTAGAAACGCTAAGAGTCCGTATTTTGTATTTTTATATCTTTATTTTAGCATACCTAGGTGTATGTAAATATTTGCAAGTTTAAATAATAAATCATTCATGACTAAAAAATATAAATATTGAGTTCATTTACTTTGTAGACGTTAAAAATACGTTAGCAATAGACAAAAGCAAAAAAAAAAATAGACAACCGTTGTTTTCTTACATTTTTTTTTACACACCGACACCGACTGTTTAGGGGTCGAGGGGTCGAGAGTGGACTAAACCCTTTGTAACACATCGTGACAACACATTGTCTTCTTAATTCTCTTAATTCTTCTTCAATGAAATTTTTGTAATTAACTAACTAAACACTAGTCAAAGTGTCTACCTTTAAATATGATCAATCAGATATACGATTAACAAAAGGCATTTGCACTAAAAAAATAAGTAAACAATTTCTGTTTCAAAGTTTTAAAATCCTTAGACTATGAAATTAATTATTCTGCTATTCCTATTTTAAATAAATCTATTATAAGATAGAAGATTTTGTTGTTATAGAGCTCTGTGCATGATATTTTCATGCACAGAGCTCTATAACAACAAAATCTATTAAGACGTTAAGGCGCTTATTTTACTAACTAAACTAATGTGAGTTAAATTAGCTGTTTAGTTTGAATGTTTTCACTAATTCCTTTTATAAATATTCAAATTCATTAAATATATAAAATAGGTGCTACTTTTTTATTGCATAGGTAATAGATATGTTTTTTTTGTGTGAAACACAGGGCTGTGTAAATGCAAATTAAGCATGGCTCGTACTAACAGCAAGGATGAACATTCTTAGATTTTTTTACCAACGCGCATGTAACGTATATTATTATTATACATAGACATATCCAAAAACATATTCATGCATACAAATATTTGTACTGAGCGAGAATTTAACCCGCAAACCTTGACGTTGCTTTCGAATCCCCGCGTCACACGGGTTGTCAAATGTTTAATAAACTTTTATTATATTCTTTAGTATTTATATTTGTTAAATATAATATTTTTTTCAAACAATTTGTATCTATACTACTCATCACATCACTTTTTTTTACATAATAATTTCTCAAACAACACATTGAAGGAAAATCACAATCATAATTTTTTTTTGTCTAACTTCATTTCATTTTCAAATGTGAACTCACCTCGTTATTGATTTCACTCGATCTCACGATACCGACGATCAGGAACGTAAACAAATATATGCTCTTCATTTTGTTCAAAAGTCTTTTTATTCACTACACTATACACTGTTCGATTAGTCGCAATTAAGTGCGACGATGTGTTAACCAAATGCTGAAATGTAAGACGTTATACTGTTATATATGACTACGCTTCACTGGTCCCGCAGTGGGGTGCATACATATGTGGGGAAAATTGCCTGTCTGTTCGTTTATAGGTTTTATTAACATTTTTCAAAGATATCAATATTAAAAGTAAAAAAGATTATTGTCTTTTTTTTGCCATGCATTGGCCATGGTCACATGATGTCAGCCTGTGACCACGGCCAGTGCAACCTGGTCGAAACGTCATGCAATTCAGAGGTATGTAATACCTTTTCGTGAATCGCGTTAATTCCCGTAAATACATAATTATAAGATAATTTAAATATGAAGAATATGGGTTTTAGAAGTCAAACATGAAGAATTTTTAATAAGTTATAAGATTCAGGAAATTTTTGGTTAAAATGAAAATTATAATCAGCCAGGAAGTAACACTTATCAGACCACCAGATTTTTAAATATTTATCGTAGAATATTGTAAAATGTACGGAATGGCAAATAATCACTCACCTTCGTCTTGTTTTTGTACTGCCTAATATTACATTTATTATTTCTTTTTATTAGACTTCTAATAAGTTTCCAACAGTTACGCAAAATACCAAAAATAGCATCATCATCCTACAATTTCAGAAACTATATCATTGTCTTTGCATTAGATCGTAAGCAACAGTCTGTAAATGTTTACTACCTATTAAATAGTAATTATAAGTCTGTTGTTAATGATGGCGGTCAGATAGCTAACATTGTAAAGTTTCTAAGAATGTAAGAAAGTGGGACAGCATTTACCTTGAGGATCAGAGAATTTTCATCATACCAATACTGTACATCAATCAATTATTTTTCAGTGGCGTATTAGAACCACAACTAAAAATAAACAGACTTCTTGTATCGGGGAAGTATCTACGGTCAACAGAAAAACAGACCTGGGCTACCTTTTAATCAGAGGCAGCCACACCGTGGAGTACGGGGGACCTTGTCCGCCTCCGGTCCAGAGAAGACACGTCGCACCACCGTCTCAAGCCTGCTTCAGCTATGATAACCTCCAGTCCCACCCGTTATTGTTTATTTTTTATTTGGGGTCCCAACATACTACTTTAAAATAATTATTCAATGAAAAGTGTAATTCGGTACCGCGGCCCTGGTCCCGAAAGCCTTTGTGGGGCTCCACATCGGGACCAGGGCCGCCGGGTGCTTGTTAACATGAATTTGTTTCCTTACAAATAAATTAAATAATAGCGAAAGTAACCACTATCCCACGTCAGTTTCTTCCATTGTGAGCTGCGACTATTCGCGAGATTCGATTTTCTTGTGAAAACAAGAGTGGGACTTTTGATATCTAGGCTAATATTTTCACCATTGCACCACTTTTTCTTGTACTAACTTACTTAAGGCTAGCATAAAAACGACTGCTATTTAGTTGACGTAAAACACATAAATACTTTTAACTTGAGTTGAGTCTGAAACCCTATAATCCATTAACCAGAATTAGTAGAAAAATAGTGCTAGGCTAATTAATAGTGGTGTTTAATCCAAGCTCGAATCCGTGCAAAAATTTAACACTACTTCCTTCATTCTGTAAACTACCTTATCTGATCCAGTGAATATGATACATTTTCTGATTATATACATATATATGTTTTGCTACGCGTATCGAGGATCCACACGTGAATATATACTCACTCTTTTATCCCCAAACGGGTAGGCGAAGGTGATTAAGCATCCACAAGTAACTAAATTCGTTTTCTTTCTTTTTTCTTGCAAGGGAAAGACAGGCAAAAAAGGAAGATAACGGTAGGGAAAGGATTTTGCTTATACGGATGGATTGGGGAGATAAGCAATAGCTCGAGAACGTCATTGTCGCATACCTGCAACTTGAACTGGCTGTTGCCAGGAGTTTCGAGCCCCCTATATACACACATGGACATATTTAAAAGAACGCAAAAAAAAGGTTCGATTATGTTTATCATGTTCTACTTACGCACTGGCCTATATCAGCATTAAGTAACTTGAAAAAAGAAGATTTTATTCGTCTTTTATTTCCTAATTTCATTTGTTTTTTTTTAAAGTTGATATAACTAAGTCTACTTTATTAAAACCGTAATACATATAACAAATCTTTTTTTTTGGTAATTTAACCTTTTTTGCGTTCGTCTAAATATGTCCATGTATATATTTTCAGAGTAATCCCTTAAAAATACTCTCTAAGAGTGAAAAAAATAATTAAAGAAAGTTTCTACACACGATTAAGGTGCTGCACTATTCAGAAGGTTTTGAAATAAATAAATATAGTACTTGCTTTTTTTCACAAATAGTTATATACACGTTAACATTTCTTAGTATTGTGACATAAAAACTTAACATTAATTTTATTGCAATACTGACATCTATTATAAAAACAGAGAAACAAACACACATGACTGCAACTAGCGTGCATAGCACGAATAATCTACACGAAGATCGTACATGCGTATCGTCTTGTTTGTATGACAAGACGATACGCATGTACGTTAGTATCAGCTGCTCCTTCTTCTAGTAAGTTAGTAGAGGGTAGTGAGATCCACATTATAATTAAAAGATGCATTTATTTTATTATCTGTGAGCTCAAAAGTGACATATACTCGTTGCATTGTACCTTGTATTGCTTCATATTCATATAACAGTTACTAGATTGGTAAAAAAGTAACTACGTATATATATATTAAGCATTTTTTTACTGTAAATTACTGTTATACACCAAATAAGCCAGCAGTTCGGTAGCGAGAGTATTTATAATTATCCAAATAAACGTGTCCATGAAAACAGGGCGCTTACCGTGAGAAAAACCGCACTCTATCTGGCCTTCCTTACAGGGAAGCTGGAGTGTTTTCTAAAATTCTTGTATATTAATTTTAATTTTCGAAAGTATAGTTAAAAACAAAACTTAAAATAATTTGCATTCACCAAGAATATCTTCTTTTTCATCTGGAATGCTCTGGGTACCGCCTAGCCGAGGGCATAACGAAGTAATTTAGTCGGTGTTGAACATACTAAAACCATATGGTGTCTCCGGCATGAACGAGCCGGAGAGACAGTGTACATGCAATACAGTGATTGATCCCTCAACCCCTGACAGGTCCTGGGCATAATTTCTTGTGACTCAATTTGGAGTAGAGCGAACCCTTTTCCTCTCTCCTCTCTCGGTGATAGGGTGACAGGCTGTCTCTTTCGCCACCAGACATTCAGCAGACCATCGGGATGATTTTTTACAGAGGTTTTCTTCCTAGCAATTCTAAAGAGCCAGCGTTCGTGTCCGCCAATGCAGTCAGAGTAGAACTTAACCGAACAGAGATTTATGTCAGGCCGTGAGTACTGTATCAGAATGAATCCAATTTTCCTCGTTATAGTACACGTAAACAAAATAATATATGCCATGTTTTTATATTAATTATTACTCTAACTGACTGTAACTAGACTCATGTGAATGGAGTTTAATGGAACCGTTTGCACATGATTACTTCTTTCATTCTCTTTATCTGCCTGTCTTAAGGGGTCCGCACAATATATTGTATTCTTCCATTCCTGTCTATCATTCCTCTTACTCCTTTTCTAGTATTTTTTAATTATGATTTAAAATTATTGAATCAATTTAGCATTTTATAATGATAAAAAACGTAGACTTTGTTTTAACTAGTTGAATTGAATTGGTTTTACTTTGCTGCCAAGTCCGCAGAAAATAGGGCCATTATTTCTAACAAACCCATCATCGCCACGTTGGGGTGGTTTTGAAATAAGTTTTTTTTTCGCAGTACTACCAGTACTTTTTTAAAAGGGAACGATAAAACAAGTTCTACGAGGCTCATGATTGGTTTGCGTCACCTTTTTGTACAGTAAATATTAAAGGTTGCAAACGAACGCATAGAAAAACATACTAAAGTTGAAGGCTTTTACCAACAATATTCCTCTTATGTATTTAAAGAAAATACTTCTCCATAACTTCAGGAGTTCCAGAACATTTGTACTAAGCAAAACATTAAGGAGCTCACAAACATACATCGTTCAGCGAAAATGTATGAGAAACTTTATTTTCTGAGCGATCAGCATTTATTTCATCCTCTTACTCTTTAAATTCTGATCTAAGTGAAAACGAATAATGTGACTGTTACTAATAATAACGTCACTTAAGCTTTTATGACACCAGTTAGACGAAATAAACTGTTCTAATTAAAATCTTAAATGAAGAAAAACTAATAAAAACGTGCGATGAATTAATTGATTTTAATACGTAGTAGGGTTTTGCAATAATGGCAGTGACGAAAATTTCTGTTGATTTCGGCATCTGGTTTTAAGATTTCTGTTACGTTTTTGAAACGTTACGCAATAAAACTTCTATCGATAAAAGTTGATTCATACCTTTTAAATATCATCCTAAACTTTTGGACGTACTGGAATATCAAATAACAATGAACTAAATCTTTAAGAAGTACATTAAAAATAATTTAAATCTAGAAACTTACAACTTTTTATTTCAATTTCAGTATGTATACACATAACAAGGATAAGTAATAAAATAAGAACGAAAGAAATGCTATAAAAAATACTTAGTTAAATAAACGTAAATGGAAATGGCGATTGATAAATGGTGAAGAAACTGTCGTTGATATCGTAAAATAATATGAAACAAACAAATTATACGTATACGCAGCTTAAGCTATAGAGATAGAAAATTTTGCCATATAATTAAGCATTCTGTATTAAGCAATTTTGATGCAATATAGTGCTTATTTATAGACTAATATTTGAAATCGTGACAACCCTCAATATCATTGAGCAAATATCTTTGTTTTTGCAATTGCGTGATGACAAAATAAGAAAAATTGTAATTTGTACACGACCAAAGGCTGACAACCTCTGGCGTGTTGGTCTGAACCAGACGGCCGTCACTGTGGTGATGTATGAGTTTTTTAGAGAGATAGTTAATTGCAATGCGTAGTATTGACTTATGGATATATACAAATTGCCAAGTAGTTTTTATGACGTACACTTAGTTAACCAAATACCGTTTTGCTTCATGTAGGGAAAAGCTGCTGCTGCTTTCTTTCTTCACGCGTGTGTCTGGGAGAAAGTCATCTCGTAGAAGGAGACTGCGAAGTGGATCCGGGAGGAAGACCTCCATACGGATCTAATCGTTGTTGATCGTAATGCCGTCCCGAATATGGTGGCGGATGGACAGGAGGGATTTTGCCTTCCATCCACACCAGTGGCTTGCCATAAATAGTCGACGACCCTGCGTGCCTGGATGTTGCCTAGCTAAGGAGACCGAAGAGGGTGCCCACGCTTATGTGAGCGGGCCCTAGAAGAGAGATCATTGATGTACTAACAGTTGTTTCCGGACCCCTCCTATTTATAGGTACAGTATGACACATCAAGCAGTTTTAGTCGGTTTTAACCGATACACCGTACATCGAGATTATCGGTGGTGGTCCATCCATTGCCTGATGAAAAAATTAACTAATTTACTACCATACAGTTATTATTGTTTTTAAACAGTTTATTTAGCTTGTCTTGTGTAGTAGGTTAAATTTAGTTCGAATTAATCAATTGAAATGTTATTCCCTAACATATCATTTTATCCTGTCGACCAATTGATCTGAAATTTGTTACACACCTTTGGTTTTGATGGCAATACATTTATGTATATTTAGTATCATTGTAAATCCAAGATGGCCTCCGCCACGAAATAGCGGATTACATAATATGTATTTATTTACAAACCTCAATATGTAGGCTTCACTAGTAGAATACAGGACACTATGAAAAAAATTTAATTACATTTTTTTTAAACTAACACTGAAAATAAAATAAGTATTTTTTTTTAGTAAGACGGTTTTATTGCAGAGAAACGTAAAAATTATGATGCAGATAATGTAGTAAACCTAAAAAAATAATTAGATAGGTACCAGTACCAGTCAACATACTACTGTCCTCGTTAATCTAGGGAATTGATTAGACTAAAATGAAATTGTGGGGCGTAGGACATATGTACTCAGGCTACGCTACGCCCCAAGTTTTTATTTTAGTAGTACCTATTATTCAATAAAGTACAACTAAGTATATAATAATATTGTACATTATTACGTAAGAGGCTAAATGAGTATTGTTTACAAAACATAACTACATAAACATTTAACTATATTTTCCAAAATGAATTGAACAATAGTGAGGCCCTGAATCCATTATATTGCTACTTAGCTTGCCATCTTTCACAAATTCATTTTCCTGACAAAGACTGACAGGCGAAAGAAACGATGGCTTTTAAATAATTAGGTCGCTGTGCCCTTTGACCTTTATGAAAGGGGTCCCATATAATTATCGTTCGTTTTGACTTAAACATTTCTATGCAAAAATTTCTCAAAAATGTTATAAAACTCGATTCAGTGTACCAACGAGAAAGATTCTAATACTAAAGGAAATAATACAGATAGATTGAAGTACAATAAAAAGTCGGCGAGTTTCTTGGTCATCTGAGGTTTGTCAATTCCCTAAGTATTTTAAGAAGATCGTAGTGATATTATTATGTTTTGCGCATACCTGAAACGACAGTAACGTATGAACAATTTCAAGTTTATAACCTTGTTTTACTGTCTATGGTATTAACATGATTAGTGTTCTGAAAGGTTGACAGAATTTGCACAGCCTAGACTGGAGGACTTTTTAAAACAATGCTGATAAAGCTGTGAGAGCTGCCAAATTATTATTTACCTGATAGGGAACTTAGCTAATCGCAGATCAAAGTATCAATGAAATAAAGCAAACAAAGTAAAAATACATTTAATAAGTTTATATTTGCGTAAAAACAAGAAAAGTGTAAAATTAATTATAATTTGTATTATACCAATCATAGGCAGGGGCTCGTGGGTAAGTAGTAACTCCGTGCCTCGGAGAGCACGTTAAACCATCGGTTCTGGTTGCCAGGAGCCCTAAACAGGCCAACAAATCTGGTCTAACTACAGAACTTTGATATCGCCTAGTACTTGGGTTGTGGAGGTTTGACGGTGGTAGCTTCACCTAAAATATTGAAGTTCGGCCGTATCGTAGTTAGATTTCAAGCTGACCCCAATTTAGTTGCTAAAAAGCGCGAAGGGTGAGTAGGATGTTGAGGTATAACACAAATCATAAATAATATTATTCGTATTAACGGTAGTTTAAACATGAAATTGCTATTCTTGATGTTTCAGTGGCTTGTTTTCAGTAACAAGCTACTCAATTGGTAACAAACCAAAATGAAACAGGAAATGTACAAATGAATTAAAAATAAAAATAATCGAACAAGTATTTAATTATAATCCAATGAATAAAAATATTTATAGGAAAGTAGAAACAAACCTGAAAATTAGAAACTTGTCAATAGATGTGTCTTTGTTATTGTAGTATTATTTTAATACATGAATTAAAAATGAATAGTTTGTGTATTTAGAATGTATTTTTCAAAATAGGAGTTGTTTACATTGTATGAATATGTGTGATTACAGAACAAAGAGAGGAATTCTTAAAATTCGATTTTCCCTAATTTCCAGGTATCTGAAACTATTTAGTCTTTTTACCATACCTATGTATTATTATCTATAGTACAGCATCAAATCAATAGAGAATGGAGGAAGTGGCGGCAGATAACAGGAACAATATGTCATTAAACCTGCATGGATCTGAATATTGGCCAACAAAGGGAGCGGATAAAAACGCATTAAAAACTAAGAAATATTTCACGGATATATGTTTATTGAAATATAAAAAAAAGCAATTAGATTTTTCGAAAGAATAGCAAGATTATGTAAGTAAGGGACCTTCGTTAAACAATTTTAATAACAAATTGGAAAACGTACTACTAAAAATAACTGCAGTACAATTTTCCATCATGTTTATTCGTACACATAATAGACTGACAATTACTGCAGTTGGCATTCGCTTGCGTGTTCACACTGTCGTGACTTACTTTCCACGTGAAACATTTGTGAAGATCATTGCGTCTGGAAAGTATTTTTCTAGAGTTCCTTGCTACTATAGTAAATTGATATTGATTCCTTTATCATTAGATTTATATGTCCCAAAATTTAGAGTACACGTTGGTTTATTCCTATTAGCTAGTTCCTTATAAACAGAACGAGCACTCGTACCCCATAACCCTAGCGTTTCGACTCCAAACGGCTCAAAAACATAGTTATCGATTAAATTATTGTATTTACGTCGTTTGAAGACGGTTCTGATGCTGCATCAGTGCTAGTACAACCATCTGTACTTGGAAGATGTGACACCAAAGACCTACCCATCTTTCATGGCAGTAAAGACATACCATCTGGTCTCTTTCCATCATCTCGTACCAGACAATGGTCTGGTACGACTGGTTTGGAACCCAATGGGGTTCATGTACGGATGGCATGCCGGCGGTGACAAGAGCACGACGGATTATGTCGTTAAGATTGGCAGGTCGAGATATACGGCCTGCACTTCAGCTACAGTCGACAGTTTCTCCACAGTGACACAAAGATGCGGAGAAACACAAGGAGCTCCTAAACGAATTCAAATGGCAAGGCGGAATGTGTTGTCCAACCAGTTGCCTATGTTGAGCGATGTAAGTGCCTGAATCCATAGGCCTGATTCCCATTCTTCCACAGCCAATAAACGAGCGGGCTCTGCAACATTGGATTTGGTGTTAATTAAAAAAATCCTTATTAAAGTTCATAACGGTGCGTCCCATTGCCTCTGAGAGAATGGATTAACAGGTAAAAGAGTATTCGGACAAACTCAGCCAAGCATTTATGTCATCGGTTTTGCAGGACACTTTAGAATTAACCAGTGTGTTTGTTAAATTTTCATTTAAATTTTTACTCTTACTTATGCAAAATTATAAGATATGAAATTGTTAAGTTAAATTATAAGTTTTTAAAGAATTTGAAAGTTAAATATTTATGTCTCAAGACGCCAATGCGGTCAAAACTGATTTCATTTCTAGTAGTATTGCCAAACATTTTATATCTGAGACGAAAAATATCGTCTCAGGATTAAAACTCTTTTCCTTCTTCCAATTGAGTTTCATTCTTATTTTAGTTGTGAATATTATTTTTATTATGTACTAGATAGGTAGAATTATTACGAAAACTTTCACCTTTATTGTAATAATATTATACAGTGTTAGATACAGTCTGTACACACAAAATAGGAATTTTGGAAAAAAAAAAAACTAAAATTATGATCGTTTGAATTTCCGGGTATTATCACCTCTGTTTCTTATAAAAGTAGGTGGAATGTGTAAAGTTAAACATTTTAAATTTTACCAATTTTTTATTCACTTGGTTATTGACAAAATCGTTTTTTTGCTTATGGATTTTCTCAATAACGGAGTGAATAATTCCAAAATAAAAATATAGGTTCGATTTCAATTGTTACAGTAACTATTCCTTTTAAAAGTATTTAACTTTTAATTTATGTGTGTGTTATGTATTTATTGCTTTAAGCTTTTTCAACCCGTTCTTCAAACGAAAACTATAAGGACCAATGGAAGGTACCCCGGTGAATTTACTTGGGGGATTAGAGTGGAATAGACCTAAATCATGACCGCAGCTCGCAGCGCACTCGTTAGATTCAACTATATATTTTTTTAATTGTACTGCTAACAAAGAAAAACATCACACGGAACCAAGAACACATCAAATCCATACTGTTCAGTTTTTCACGCAATTTCCCCTCTGTAATGTGATTTAATTATTCATTCTGTATTGAAGACTCTCATTCTTATTCAACGATCCCATGTTTATTTATAAAAACCGTAATTGGATACCAATACTTGTCGTCAAAGAAACTTTAGTACGTTTTGTTTAGATGATCTTGATCTCTTAATTGACTGATGTAAAGACGATTCTTCTGTAACCTTGCAATTACTCCACTTATCAATCACTCGACATAATTCTGCAACGTACCTATCGTTCATGTTCTAATACTGGCTAGCAATAAACAATTACCATTTAAGACTGCATAGATCACGTACTGTATAATCATTTCATTATATTTGTGTCACCTTGTTGCAATTATCGAATTTTATATTTATTTGATTATAATAATATTATATTTGACCACGGACCGGAAAGAATAGTGTAGGATATCCATTATCACGATGGACAGACGACTTATGCCTTGTTCCTATAATCAAGAAACGAATTCGTTTTGCTTACGGACGGTAAAATTTTCGTTGAAAATTCAACGAAATTTTACCGTCCGTAAGCAAAAAGAAACGTTTCTTGATTTTAGGAACCGGGCATTAGTAAAGATTGCAGGCCGTCGGTAGATGTAGGCCGCTACCAACCGGTCTTGTTGGAAGACATTAAGGGAGGCCTATGTCCAACAGTGGACGTCTTATGGCATAAGTGACACTATAAATGATGATGATGAATGATGAAAATTATGTATTTCCATTCTTTAATTATTATAGTCTACGGTGCAATATGATACTCATCGCCTTAGCTAAGCCGAACATAAGCCTCACCAAAGAATTTAAATATGTCCAGGGGTATCAACATCTTGGACTGTCAGCTTCTAGATATAAGCCTCTCCTAAAGACTCTTCTAAAGAAACGTTTTGTGCTGTCTTTATTTAAGGGTTCCAGCCATATTGACCAAGTTTCCGTCAATGATGCAAGGCTTAAAACATGCTTCGCTTTCCAAAGCGTAGGACGTTCTGTGATATGAAAGAAATTAAATTAAATAAGTTAGAGGGCTCTGACTGCCCGGCATCAGCCAGTTTGAGTTACAGGTATGTAACCCTGACCTGCTCAAGCTATTATTTTCTTGCTTCCTTGCTTATGAGTAACATCCTTTTCCTTTCACAGTTTTCGTTTCTTACCAACATTTGTCTTTCAATATATTCCCAATTTTCCCATCTAAATTCCAAATTGCCCGGGTGACAGCAATAGGCTTGCCGCCTATTACGTAAGACCTTTATAGTCGGCAAAAGGTGCGCGTTTAATACGCCTTTGCCTATTCCTACAAGAATACAGGCGTGTGTGTATGTAATGATTGTATCATGCAGTGCATGAACTTTAACCTTATTCATTCCAGATGCGAGACATATTATCATATTGCATTTGTTGTGTCTATATTTTTATCTTGTATTATTACTTTTCTTATTTTTTGAATTGCTATACTTAAGTATGTCTCGTTAGATGCACACTAAAATAAACTATTTTACTTCCTTTGTCTCCTTTAATGCTAATTCTAGATACGAATTAAGCTTCCATATATTTACCATTCGTATGCAAAAGGATAAAATTCAAAAGCACGGAGAACCGTAGCGTGTGAATAAGTGAAAACCTATCACGCGTGTCTGTTCAACAAGTTATCTCTTTCAATTCAAGGTGAAAATAAATCAAACAAACCTCAACACGATATTACACAGCAATTTTGTAAAGTTGATATATTTTTTCATTTTAAGATCGATTTATGTCTACTCCACGAATAGGACAAACGATTTTTCTCATGCATCAAAGGATACAAAAAAAGACACAATAAAATATACCTATACTTTTACAGCATTGCCGAAACCCTTCAGACCGTCAGACCGAAACGTTTCTTAGAAAGTACCTCAACCTTCTCAAAGCGACATCAAAATGGCCGAGCGTAGAGTAATGATCATTATTCGTATTTACCAGTACTGTGGTGAATGAAAAGCACAATAGCAACTGAACAATGTACGGGAAAGCTTTTACAGTCACAAGGACGGACACACGGACGCGCTGATCGAGTAAGAAAATTGCGGCACGTTTCTGAGAAGCTCTGTTGTTGTTGTTGTTTTTGTTGTTGCTATGTTGTTGTACGTATGCAACTAAAATTGACTCTATTTTTATGTCTTCAACTCTCAAAAAGTTGAAAAGTAGAACTAAATGCTTTGACAGCTTCTTTTTGATCGCCAATTCGCCAAGGTCTGCAATGAGCTGCCTGCGTCTATTTTTTCAGACAATTATAATCCTGGAACCTTCAAGCGTATAGAGTAAATAGGTTTTTAAGATGAAAGTAAAACACATTGTAAGTGTTTTTAGAACTTCAGCATCGTGTGTCGCAGTGTTTTACATTCAAACAAATGCACATTTAGTGGGGGCCAGACTCATAAAAGGATGTGCATACATTTCTAAAGCTTTACGTGTCACTCAGTAACCTGAGCTCAAGTGAAAAGTATCAATTTATTCTTTTTGGAAAACATGTTTCGGAATGATGTTTTTCATTAACGGTGCTCGCTCACTTTCGGTTGAAGTAACCCTTAGGAGTAATCCTCAAGGTTCATCTGTCTGTCAGTCAAGAACTTTTTATCATGCATTGCAATTGCATTGACATATCAAGTTAACATTAGATACGAATACCTGTGAATAACGTCGCAATCACAAATTTGATAATGAAAACATACTTTTCGTTGACCTAAAGTCATAAAATTAGAAAAGAAATCCTTACTTCTATCCTATCATACCCAAAAAAAAAACTAAAATCATTTACTACAGACATTATTTGCAAATTATTACGAAGCTTAGCAATTATTTTAACTTTACCTGACTATACTCTTAAACATTCTGAATCTGCGGCGTATGGATTTTTCTCACATATTCTTTTCACTACACAGTACTTACGAAGGATCGATGGCCGTTGGAGCAAATGGGTCCCAGAGTGGAGACGGTGAATCGGTAAACCAGCAAGATGGACGGACGATCTGAAGAAGGTAGCAGGGATGGACTGGATGCGGAAGGTGGGGGACCGGGTGCTGTGGCTCGCATTGAGAGAGGCCTATGTCCAGCAGGCTGTTTGATTGATTGATTGACATAGTACTTAACTTGCTACAATGGTCCTACTGTTTTAAACTTTACCCAAAAGCCCTATTTACTAAGGTTGTTATTTCAAATATATCTGTTCTAGACACGACTGAGCCCTATAATCTTTGAAAATCTACTTCTCTATCTCTCTTAGTTTGAACAAGATCATGCATCCTGAAAAAAAAAACTTAAGTTTACTGATTAAATTATATTATCTAATATTAGACGTTCCCCGCAGTTCCACCTTCAGCATACATACCTTACATATATAACTTTAGCAATTATTAATACTCTATCTAATACAAAAGGAAAAATTCAAATTTCAGAGATTGGTGCGTAAAAACAAACAAAAATTCTCCAGCTTTATTATATTACTATAGATTATTGATATTCGACCTTAGTAGTAAACTTTTTATATTATTTATTTCTTTTTTTTTATCTGACATACGGTTTTGCTGACAATCAGTTTCAAATAGAAAAAGACTAAACTGAACACTGCCTTAATGTGCGCCTAATGTAAAAAAACATGCAAGATTTTACTGGAATATGAATTGTTCTAAGAAAAGAAATGTTATTGCGATTGATCATAGAAGAATATTAATTTGTTCTACTGAAGTAAAGAAAGGGAATACAACCGTTGAATCGATATCGTATTACCGCCATTGTAGCCTGTGGTAATGGAAGATTTGTGAAAAAGTTGAACGTTGACTAAGTATACAATACACTAAAAAGATTAAGATTATACTCCATTTTCTCTGCGTAAGAATGTCATCAAGTAACGGTACCCACTTATCATCAAGAAGGCATGAATTTTCTCTACCACTTTGAAAGTCTATTAAGGTATCTCCGTTCAAGAGTATGAAAGCTCCACCGCCTGAGCAAATACTAATAGCAGCTAACGAAAGAGCAGTCTCTTCTATTCAAGACGTAAACCGAGAAAACAATGAGGCGCTAACTAACTATAAATTATGACTTAATTTTATTAATTACTAGCTGTACCCGCGACTTCGTCCGCGTGGAATAGTGTATTTATATCGAATTAACAGCCTAAAAAATAAGTTTTAAGCTCCTAGCTCTAAATATGACGATACTTCCATACAACTTTTCATCCCCACCTTTCAACCCCTTACACCCCTTTTTTCACATTAAAAAGTAGTCCTTTCTCAGGCTCTAGACTATCTGTGTACCAAATTTCATTTAAATCGGTTCATTAGTTTTGGCGTGAAAGGGCGACAGAGAGACAGAGTTACTTTCGCATTTATAATATTAGTAAAGATTTCATTAAATGTAAAGGTGAGTATAACTTGACTGTAAATTAACATATGTTTGTGATTTCTGTCTCTGAAATGAACTAATGTAAGTATATTAATTATGAGGTCTTCGAGCATCTCTAATTTACAACTTAACACGAGGTATTTCATAACCTCCATTAAGTTTGGGCACAAGCAATCGCAGAAGGGAATGATATAAATTATAAATGGCAAACCGGGTAACGACAGTTTACGATTGGTAATTTTGTAAATAACAAAGTAAGGAAAAAAGTTATGATGTTTTAAGTAAAGTTTACAAATAACAATAAGGCTCTGTTAATATAATAATTAGTTTAGTACGTTTATCACTCTTATTGTTTTGATTTAGGGCAAGTAACCTATTAACCGAACATACGAGTATATACAGACACCACGAAATATGGCCGTTTGAAATACCCCCAAATAGCATGCTAGCAACATTTCAGCATCCATCTGCTCTATTTTATTTATTTGTTTGTTTGTTTGTTTATTTGACACTTTATGCACAAAGAAAATGTACGACGGCGGAATTAATACCGTAGGCATTTTCTACCAGTCTACCTTAGGGTCGTGCAGAAATGAGTGAATAGGTGCCCTAGATTTAAACACGTACTTACACGTACACATACTTATACTGACACGTACGTTCACGTAAGCTTTACAACACGTTATATCTATTATACAACTGAAAAGGCCTTAAAAACTGTGTCATTCGTATCATTAACGGCTTAAAATAAAGCAAGTCTTATGCCAACTCAGTTGTATATAAAGACAGGGGCTTTATCTTAAATATTTTATCCACCTTCCCACAAGTGTCTTCGTTAAAAAGATATATAATTCGTATAAACACTATCTTCAATGTTTCCTGTACACGACTGTACAATGATAAATGAGATTAGTTAAATCCAGTATCCCAGAGTATTCTACTCGAGACAGTACCAAATGACCTAATTCACTAATGTTATATTATGCAAGTATGCAATTGTACAGCGTACCTAACAAACAATCCTAATTTGTAATAATTGCACTGCAATGCGGAATTGTTCGACTTTTATTAGGTTTATTTTGCGAATATCTTTCGAAAGTACCCTACGCCGAGGCTGTAAGTTTTTTAGAGTATTATTTTATGTATAGCTGTTGTCGGGGCTTTTACATTCAAGATTAGAGTGTACCTCAAGGGTTGGTTGCACGCATTTTCATGTTTTATCACCCGTAACTCCGTATGATAAGCGGGTAATACATAAAAATCCTACAACCGAAGGACAATTGTAATAAAAGGTCTGTGACCGACTATACTTCGTGGTTATCCGTGACCACGACCGAATTCGGTAGAAATTTCGGGTTACCAAAAAGGTAAGGCATTTAAATCCCGATTTACACATGTAATATGGCTCTTTAAAGCTCAATTGGGTATAGTGGTCAGAAGTGACGTTACATAATAGCGTCAGATGTGTGTTATTTACTTTCTGAAATACAAACTCTGTAAAACCTAATCCATAGAACTCATTTTGTCAGACAGTCTAGATATTCATTTAATGGTTTTTCTTGGCTTTCAAAATGATATACAATCAGCATAATATGGCCGTTCACTACTAGATAGGCCTCTCCCAACGAGTGCCATAGCAACCGATCAATGCGCATTCAATCTATCCCTAGGCTGGGGCCTACTACCTTCGGTTTACCTAATCGCGGTCTCCACTCTAGGACCCGTTTGCTCCAACGGGTATCGGTCCTTCGGCGAATGTGGCTAGCCCATTGCCACTTCAGCACACTTATTTTGCGAGGTATGTCGGTAACGTTGGTTGTGTGTCGGATGACCTCATTATGAATTTTATCCTTCAAAGAAACTCCAAACATAGCTCGTTCCGGCTATGGAACGAGCTATGTTTGGAGTTTCGTTGCGCGTCTTTAATTTTGTGGACTAGCCCCACCGTTAGTGTCCACGTCTCGGCAACGTATGACATAACAGGTAGGATGAACATGTTGAAGACCTTCGTTAATATCGTTAATATTCGTTAATATGAGAAACATTAATTTAAATCACACAAATTAATCGTAAGCTTTTTAAGAAAGGCTATTTCCTCCTTAATTTGAGGCCCGAACCGTAATAACTACAATTATATTTTTCCTTGAAGTGTCTGGGAAGTAAATTATGCGACAAATTAACGATATAGCCGTACAATGCCGCAAGGGATATTTGAGGCATAAAATCTGCCGGTGAAAACAGGCCTTTAATACCGCACAATGTGTTATTCGGGGAAAATGGTAACACACAAATCATTCTTTATTATATGTATGTGTACGATTTCATAACTATTATAAAAACATTAGGACATGTGTATGCAAGAATTATTGTAAAAATATATGTCTTTGAGAATCCCCCATAAAGCACCGCGGAAGTATCTCCAATCAAACCTAATAAGATTACACGGTGATCCATCACAAGTGTGTTTGGGTAATAAAGAACTCCCCAATATAATCAGCAGATTAAACAGTCAGACGGAAACAACAGATTCAGAGAATGAATAATAATTTATTTCTCACCAAAAACCAAAAATACAAATCTCGTTGTGGATTGCTGGTGCTTACTGTAGATAATATTACCTATAATGCTGGTCACCAGATTTCCACTATGACACAGTTCAATATGTTCAATAGTACAGAACTGAGAGTATACAATCTTTAATTTTGGTGATAATTTAACTACCATGTCCTACAGTTGATGAACAAGGTACTATATAATGATATGGATTAATTTTAATATATTGTAATCCCAAGTATGCATTTGTGTATGTGTGCATATGTGTTTCTTAGAGAGTGTGTGTGTATGCGTGCATGTGTAAGTATCCCCATGGATGTATACATAAATGGGCGATGGAATAGCTGAGAATACATGAATGAATGAATGAGTTTAAGTGTTTTGGCATGATATCACTATGGAGTGTATACTTCTACACTGAAGATCTCCTGGTAGTAATGGTACTACCAGGAGATCTTCAGTGTAGAAGTATATTTATTGAAGAAGCCATTCATGTAGAATTTTTGTACTTTAATTTATTTAGATTGTAGATAATTAAGGTTTTATGAATTTTATTATAAAGGTAAGGTCCAAGAAATATATAGAATCGGCGGCCAAATGAAGTTCTGATCATCGGAGATGACACTAGAACATGATTGCGGTGAGTGGATTCGGGCCTGTACTGTGTCAAAAAATGCTGTTTGACGATAGTAGCTTATATAAAAAGTTGCCTAACTGTCATAACTTGACAGTAATCATAAAGGTCAGTTGTGGGAAATAAATGAGGCTTAAAACAGCACACCTTTAACACAGCCCTTTGTGCGCGTTCTACTAGAACAAAGTAAGTCTTTGCAGCGCCACCCCACGTGGTTATGCAATAGGATAAGATAGATTGGCACACCGCTAGATACACCATCTTCATCACATTTGCATCTGCAAACTGACGTTATTGTCTTGTGGTTAAACATTCAATAAGTGGTTTAAAAGTTGGGTTTGTGTCAAAAACCCCGAGGTATCTTATCGATGATACTTTTTCAATATTACAGTGGGAGATATTTGAGTATGAACTTTCGATTGGTTTGGCGGTTATTTCAAAGCTGCAATTTGATTGTATTGTATTATATAAGCACTGTGATCTATAAGTAAGGTAACTTTGGAAAAGTGACAATTGTTATTCTCTTATGCCAAGCGATTCTAGCCCTGAAACCAAGATGGAAATCGAAATCGTGTCAATCGCCTTAGCGAGGTCCAGAAACAATGCGACGCATTTCTCCCCACCGTTGAGTTTCGTTACTATCTGGTCTACTAAGTTGTGCACAGCATCAGAGGTGGAATTTTTTTTTTCTAAACATATTGGTTCAAGGACAGAAGATCTAAATAAGCCTAGTATTAATAATCTTTTCGAGTATCTTAAACGTCGCAGGTAGGACGGATATTGGCCTGGAATTTTCAACACGGCTTTAATCCCCTGACTTGAAATAGTGCGTTAATGTTGTGCCACCGTCTTAGAAGGGTTCTGCTTGATTGATTGAATTGAATGAATTTCTGGCTAGCGCTTAAGGAGGCCTAGGATGTCTTCTGCAGGCTGGAAGGGTACTATCCCTTTACTGTTCCCGTTCCACCTCTTTGACTTCTATCATCTTGTTACAAAACGTGGCGGCGGATACTTATAACAATATCCTTATTGTCATTAGTTATTATCTACTAAGGGAACCTTCAGACCAAGTTGCACTCGTTGTCATCTTTCTGACAACACTTCAAATTAAATCTGAGCTACCTACTTTTCCTGTGTAATTCTTCTTCTAATGTAGTGCCAAAGACTAAACCCAAGATGGGAGTAGTCTCCAGCACTATATCGTTAAAGACTTCATAATTACTTACAAAATATAGTCACCAAAAACATTAACACAAAACAACATTTACAAAAACGTAATATAAACTGGCCGTCCCCGCAGTTTCACCTGCGTTTATGGTCACTGCTACGCTCCTATTAGTCGTAGCGTGATGTTTTATAGCCTATAGACTTTCTCGATAAATGGGCTATCAAACACTAAAAGAATTTTTCAATTCGAACCATTCCTGAGATTAGCGCGTTAAAGCAAAAACAAATTCTTCAGCTTTATAATATTATTATAGATAATATCATTTCAGATCTCTTGATATTACAGCGTATATCCATCTCACTAGTAAATCACGCTCTTACTGTTTGATACCAAGCGTGGTATCTTTGGACTGGGTGTGTGACACAAGTAGGGATTTAAATAAAACCACTGTGCACTGTACTATGGGTTCGTAGGACTCCACGGTTTAATTGGCAGTCGCCTTGAACTAAACTCCAGTTTTGCTCCGTCATACAAAATGTTTGTAGGCCTTATATGCTAACGCGTGTAACAGAACCATATCGCGATCTAAGTTTTGTAACAGCTCCATCTAGGAAACGAAAAGGTAACTAAGATTCAAACTTATGAGTTTGAGCGCACTATGTTGTTGTTGGTCTCGAACATACCGCCCACCAAGGACGTTACTGACGGAATGTCCTTCTTAAAATTGATCTGAACATTACGATAAAGTTGCTTTAAAAAAAAAGCAATGTACAAAAATATGTTGAACTGTATAAAAACCAATTTGACCTAACATCTTAACGAATAAAACATCCGTTGTAAACAATAACAATACAAACTTAACGACTAAAACTTATTCTAACATATAGATAAACATGATTTCATTGATAGTAAACAGATATCAAATGAATTCATAGTTACACGTAAAATAATATAAAGCTAAAGAATTAACATGTGTAAATAAATGTAAATAAGTTTTTTGGTTAAATACAGTTTAAATATAATTTCTTATCCCTTTTTTACATCATTTGATTGGCCTATCATATAATATTGAACTAAATATAACAGTAAAACAAGTCCTATGCAACAACTGGCAAAATGCATATTTTAGAAGTTGGCCTTTTAAAAGTTGAGGACTGAGTGCGCACAGTGACTACACGGGTGATACCATCATTACCAGGGTGTTTCTCTAATACTCGACCCATCAACCAACGAGTCGGCGGCAAATCATCTTCTCTTATCAACACAATGTCACCAATTTTTGGTTCGGGAACTTGAGAAGACCACTTGTACCGATTCATTAAATTACAAAGATATTCTTGGGACCAACGTTTCCAAAATGATTGCAACATCTTTTGAACTAATTGCCAACGTGACAAATGACTTATGGTTGAAGTATCATATTGGTTATCTGGTACATTTACTAACGGCTCTCCGATTAGGAAATGTCCAGGTGTTAAGGGTAACGGTTCGCCAGGGTCTGTAACATCCATAACACTCATCGGCCTAGAATTTAGACAAGCTTCGACTTGGTGGAGGAGCGTGGAAATCTCCTCATACGTGAGCGTAGCATCACCGATGACCCTTCTCAAATGGAACTTCGTTGACTTCACACCTGCCTCCCATAGCCCGCCGAAATTGGGACTATGAGGAGGTATGAAGTGCCATGCTGTTCCATTAGCTGCCAGATGTTCGGCTATTGATGGCTGAACTGTCGCTAATTGCACTAGCTCTCTACTGGCACCCACAAACGTGGTACCGTTATCACTATATAAATTGGCGCAGTGACCTCGCCTAGATACAAATCTTCTAAAGGCTGCCAAGAAGGCTTGAGAGCTCATATCACTGACCACTTCAATATGCAAAGCGCGAGTGGCCATACATACAAAGAAACATATGTAACCTTTATATGAACGGTGTCCACGACCCTTACTTGTCCTTATATTTATGGGACCGGCATAATCTACTCCGCTGTTCAAAAACGGTCTCGCAGGAGTACAACGAACAGTTGGAAGTGAACCCATAATTTGATTTTTGATACTGGCTCGATGCCTGAAACATGTTACGCACTTGTGAACATGCTGTTTGACCAGACTTCGTACACCTATGATCCAGTAGCCTGTCCTTAAATAATTCATCATAATCTGAGGACCTCCGTGTAATGTTTTACAATGTGCATCAGCTATGATAAGACGAGTTAGGTAGCTTGAGTGAGGTAGTATAATAGGATGTTTCTGTTGTTCGGTTAACTGTGCTTTTTCGAGTCTACCTCTGACCCTTATAATGCCCTTGTTATCAAGATAGGGGCAGAGTGATTTTAATGAACTTGATTTCTTTTGTATATAGCTATTCTCTTGTAATTGTTTGTACTCTATTGTAAAAATTTCTATCTGTGTTAGTCGTATACAACATTCAAGTGCTGCGTCTAACTCTGTCTTTTGTAAATAGCTTTTATGAAATTGTTTGTTTTCTTTTAAGAATCTTCGACAGTATGCCAGAACCCTTACTAGTTTAGTTAGTGTAGAATAATTTTCAAAGAATGAATTATCTGGAATAACTGACACATGAACCTTTACGGACTGTTCTAAATCTACATTAAAATTATTTGGTTTACTGTATATAATGCTACTTTCGGCTAAGAATGATGGTCCTTGAAACCATAAACTATTATTAATAAACAAGCTTGGCAGCATTCCCCTAGAAGCACAATCTGCTGGGTTGTTCTTGGTCGAGACATGAAACCATTGCGAAGCTTTCATGGTGGTCAAGATTTCTGACGTTCGATTGGCCACAAATGTCTTCCATCTACTTGGGTGGCTATTAATCCAGGCCAATACAACAGTAGAGTCGGTCCATGCTCTGACTTTATCGTTAGAAATATTCAAGACTGCAGCCGTTTCAGCTAGAAGTTGTGACAAAAGTACCGCTCCACATAATTCTAGCCGCGGAATACTGATTTGCTTCACGGGTGCTACTCTGGTTTTTGCAACTAGTAAGGACACGTGTACTCTTCCTTCCCTATCAACGATACGCAAATAAATCACGGCTGAGTAAGCGGTCTTAGAAGCGTCACTAAACCCGTGCAGTTCCAGATCATCGTTCAACTTTGTACCAAGCCATCGAGATATCCGGACACCAATAAGTAACGACAGTTCTTCACGGTAAGTACTCCATTCCTTTTTCAATTCGTCATTTAGCTCTTCGTCCCAACTTACACCTGCCAGCCATAATTTTTGGATGAACACCTTAGCTAAGACCACACTAGGTGCTAACCAACCTAGTGGGTCAAATAGTCGAGCTATATCTGAAATAATTGATCTCTTAGTTATAGGTGCTGTCATCGAAGGCGGGAGCTTCACCGAGTACTGAAAAGTGTCTGTGCTGCGGTTCCAGGTAAGACCTAATATTTTAATTGTACTATCTATTTTAATTTCTAACGCTTTTTCTTCTCTGTACTCTATTTCATTGTCTTTGCTGTATTCCTTTGTGTCCTTTTTGTCTTGATTAGTATTTTCTTTTGTTCTTGTTTGATCTTGTTGTCCTTTAGTATTAATATTTTCTATTGATCTTATCCTATCTACTATTTCCTGACTGTTGCTATTCCACTTTTGTAGTTGAAAACCCCCTTTGCTTAACAAGTCTGTCATTTGCTTGTATATTTCGATTCCTACTTCTACGCTATGACAACCTGTCATTAAATCGTCCATGTAGAAACTACTGAGGACTCTATCCTTAGCTAACGGGAAGTTCTCACCTTCATCATAAGCAACTTGATGCAGGGTCCTAACTGCCTGATATGGTGCAGATGCGGTACCAAACGTAACGGTCATGAGCTCATAGTCAGTAATATCCTTGTCAGGACTGTTTCGCCAGAGTATGCGCTGAAATATTGCGTCTTCTTCGGCTATCCTGACTTGACGGTACATTTTGATTACGTCTGCTACAAGAGCTATAGAATGAACTCTCCATCTTAAAACAGTGTGTCTTAAATCAGACTGCAGCGTAGGTCCTATCATCAGCGTGTCATTAAGTGAGACTCCGTTGCTGTTCTTTTCGGATGCGTTAAAGACAACGCGAACCTTTGTGGTGCTTTTGTCATCCCGCACAACAGCATGATGAGGTAAGTAGACAGCTATTTCTTTATTTTTGTCCTGTTTCTTCACTGGTCTCATATGTCCTAAATTTAAATATTCTTCCATAACTTCAGTGTAACTATTTTTTAATTGTGTGTTATTACTTAGTCTTCTCTCTAATGCCTTGAATCTTTTTTCAGCTATAGTACGTGAATGTCCTGCTTTACAAGGAGGATCCGCGTCTCTAAACGGTAATCTGACTAAATACCTTCCATTGCTATCTCTCTTTGTTGTCGTACTATAAAGCTCTTCACATTTTTTTTCTTCAGGTGTAAGTATTTTCTTGAAACTAATGACCTCTTCAATTTCCCAAAACTTTCTCAAAAGTTCATCTTCCTTTACCTGAGCATGCATGACATTTATTCTATTTGAACTGTCCTTTGCTTCAGAATTCACTGTACCAGACAGGATCCAGCCCAAGGCAGTGTTCTGTGCTATAAAATTATTAGATGGACTTTTCAGCATACCCGACCTAATGATGCAACAATAAACGTCAGCCCCTAAGAGAACGTCAATTTTATTAGGCGTGTTGTAACCTGGATCTGCTAACTGTAAATCTGTAACACCTACCCAATCCAAGTTCGTATGAATGATACGCTCAGGTAATTGTCCGGTGATCTTAGTTAGTATATAAGCATTTACACATATTTTAAAATCTGGCTGAATACGAGATTGGATGTTGACCTGTACCATGTTCCTAATCATGGTTGAACTTTGACCACCCAGACCTGACACGAAACCTCGAATTGGTATCTTTTTCAGTCTGAGGACTTGGACTGTGGCTTCCGTAATGAAGCACGCTTGCGAACCTTGATCCAATAAGGCTCGGACCGTTTGATACTCACCTAACCCCGACTCGGCTTTTATTAGCGCTGTAGCTAATAAAACCTGTCTAGGTTTAGGGACCTTACCTGTAGACAAGCATGAAACTATCGGATTAGACTCAATTGTTGAGTTAGCGCTATTGATAGTTTGAATTGCTCTGGCTTGTCTTTTATTCTCTAGATCTTGGTTAAGATGCAAGAGAGAGTGATGTCGCTTCTGGCAAAGTCTACAAGTGGTTGATTTTTTACAATCACGTACGGTGTGATTGCCACCTAAACAGTTGAAACAGATGTTGTTTTGCGACACAAACTTACGTCTAATCTCGATAGGTTCTTTAGCGAATCCTTTGCAGAAACAAAGTTTGTGTTGCTCTGAGCAGAATTCACATCTTACCTTTGATGAACTAGTTGCTACCATTGCCTTTGAATTATAAGCATTTGAACTTATGTTATTGACCTGATGAACTGTACCCTTTTTTGAAATTGGCTCTAGGCATTCTAGAGCGCGGAAACGATTTTCGATAAAAACTTTAAATTGGTTATAACTCGGCAAGTCATTATTGGAATCGTTGCAAACACTGAGCTCCCATTGTTTTCGTGTTTCACTGTCTAACTTAAAAGTAACTATATGTATGATAATAACATCCCATGTAGTCACATTGATGCCTAAATTTGTAAGAGCATTTAAACAATCGCTTGTGGTGTCGAGTAGCTCTTTCAATGATGTTGCTGATTCTACATGCATACGTTTTTGACCAAACAACTTTTTTAGAATGCAATTTGTTAAGTATTTCTTGTTGCTATAACGTTTTTCTAATAGAGTCCAACATTGCATATAATTAGCGTCGGTTATTGGCGTGTGTCGGATCAATTGCTCTGCTTCACCAGAGAGATGGCTCTTTAAATAATGAAGCTTTTGCACGTTGTCCAAAGATTCATTTTTGTGAACTAAAGATATAAAAAGATCATGGAACGTTGTCCACTCTCCATATTTACCCGAAAAAGTCGGTATGGCTATCTTAGGCAACTGTACGAAAGCATTAGTAGACTTAGAAGTACTAGGATTCTGATCGGTTTGTTGGACTGAACCTTTAGCAACAAGTATTTTGTTGAGTGTTGTTTTCAATAAACTTTTGTAAATTATGTATATATCCTCTGTTTTATCATAAATATCATTTGCATCAGAATTTTCTATGTCTTCTAGTTTAAAGTTTTCAAATAATTTAGCATTAGTATTTTTAACTGAAACCCAATCCTTTTCTAATAGTTCTTGTTTTGTTTCAATGTACTCTATGGTCAATCTATCCTTACCGCTTTTCTTAAAATTAATCAATCCTTTATTTATAACATTGTATAAACTTTTCAAAAGGTTAATTGATCCTTCCATTTTATATTGATGTTTTTGAATTTAATTTGAAAATTGATTTTGAACTCAACAAGGCATATGAACCAATCGTATTGATTAAGTTTAAGTTGATCTGAGTACAAATTACAAGTGTCCTAAAATCAAATCCAAAATTTTCTAAGTCTCAATTACCTGTTAAAATTCTACAAGTGTTTTAGAAACATACAAGTCGAGTAGACATCGGGCATAGGTTCCCCGTTCCCCCGTTTTTCAAAAATTATTCTAAGTCCTAATTCTAACATGCACATAAGAGAAATTATACAAGTCTAAAAATTAACAGCAAATATTACAAGTCCCAAATTTCTTTTGATTCTTCAAAGTGATTTACTTCATAGAAATAATGTCTAAAATAGTTTAACTTGATTGTTTGAATTTAATTACTGCTCCGGAACTAAATAAATATATAAATTTAATGTACTCACAAATTCTCACTTGACACAAACACTATTTGTTGACATACGAGTAGCGCCCTCTTGTGGACACCGGTTGACCTGCAAGCGGCTTCCGATGAAACGGTCTGCTAACCTGCTCGTGATGTCTTGCGCTGCGTCTGTGTTGCACTGGATATTGCACGTCCTCTGCGGCGGCAATATTGAACTAACACGCAGCGGCTGATCTCGCCAACAACGACGACAGACGTAGCTGCCGCTGCTGCGGTGAGCGTGTACTCTAGTGCAGCGATCCACTGCGAGTTACACGAGGGGGCGACGCCAAATATGGCACCGTAAAAAGTCCTTATCCGGCGTGAAGGACCAATGTTTGATACCAAGCGTGGTATCTTTGGACTGGGTGTGTGACACAAGTAGGGATTTAAATAAAACCACTGTGCACTGTACTATGGGTTCGTAGGACTCCACGGTTTAATTGGCAGTCGCCTTGAACTAAACTCCAGTTTTGCTCCGTCATACAAAATGTTTGTAGGCCTTATATGCTAACGCGTGTAACAGAACCATATCGCGATCTAAGTTTTGTAACAGCTCCATCTAGGAAACGAAAAGGTAACTAAGATTCAAACTTATGAGTTTGAGCGCACTATGTTGTTGTTGGTCTCGAACACTTACTCAATTGCCATTCAAAGGTGAATGCATTTTAAAAAAGACACCGATGCAGTATATTGGATATTTATTGGTACTCAATAAAAGTGTTTCGTGTGTAGTGTGCTGTATAATTTACAGAGCGTCGACAGTAAATGATGCCAAGTACTAAAGCTACTGCATTTATGAGCCTGTGCTAAGTTATTGAGTGTTGGGTACTTACGGGGATTCACTTTACATGATTAGAAATAAAACAAATACGTATTTACAATATAAAGAGGTGTGATGGAGTTCATATTTCTTTTTTGATGAGATTTTTGAATAAATGCCCCTAAAATAAATATTAAAAGATCTTAAATGGATTTTGGATTCTCCGTTTCATGTTTTTTTAATAGTAAAGACACTTACTACCATCACGCCATAAGAGTGATGTGACAAAGGGCACGGCCTCGTATGATATCGGTGGCTCGGCAAAACATTAATATTTTTTTTCTTTTTTATGTTATAGAGGGCAAACGATCACCTGATGGTAAATGACTACCGCCGCCCATGGGCACCTGCAACTCAAGAGTCACAAGTGCGTTGCCGGCCTTTAAGATGGGAGGGTAGAAGAAGGGGCTAGATGGGGAGGGAAGAGTTAGGGCCTCCGGTAACCTCACTCACTGGGCGAAAAGCAATGCAAGCATTACTTCACTGTCGGTTTTCTGTGAGGCCGTGGTATCACTCCGGTCGAGCCGGCTCATACGTGCCGAAGCATGACTCCCACGAAAAATCATACTTACATAACTTTGTTTTCTTCTTAATTAAAAACTAGTAAGTATCCTTGTGACTGCAATTTACTTGTTGTCTTTTTAACCCCCTAGGTCAACTTATATGTCATACGTACACACAATCATGACTGTACCAAAGATTCCTCGCATTCGATCGGCTTCGATTTGGTGGCTAAAAAACTGCTGTGCCTGCTATTGAAGCTACTATTATTTAAGTAATCTACAATAATAAAATACATGCAGTATTTTAAAAGTTTAACGCATGGTTGTGTGTTGTACTTTTATGTTGAAGACTTAATGTAGTAGCACGTACTTCAATCCAAGCAAAATAATGTATTTAGCAAAATGAAGGCCAGTCAGTATCTCATAGGATTTGTGTAGTTTAAGACTTCATGTAAGAAGTCTTTATTTTAAAACATTACATTCGTAATCCGTGAAGGCATATACCCGTAAAAAAAATTGGTTTTAAGGCACAGTGCGCTAGGGAATCGTTCAAAAAGCTTTTTCACTGAATAATCTATGCAGTTAAAAACATTTTCTATTTACTAGCATTCCAAAAAAGGTATACTAAAGCCTTTTAAGATATTTTTGTAAATAAAAACAAGTAGATTCTTTAAGTTTCCTTCGAGCCGATCATTAGGTCGAACACTCAACTTCTTCTTAAAATAAGGTAACGAAAAATGTAGTATTTAATTTCAATAAATAGTCAAATTATATTATGGTTAGGTTAGATTACCTACCTAGGTTCCGGATGTCTTAATAAAGCTGTTCCCGGATCCCTCCTACTTAAGGCGCAGTACGGCACACCGTGTGGTTTTAGTCGGTTCGATTCCGACACACCGCCCCACCGAAAAACCCGGTGGGGTGACGGCCCGAGGGAGTTTCCACACGCATAAAAAAAAAAAAAAGAAGGTTACCTACCTAAATACCTCATAAAAAATGTCGTCGCTTTTTCAGGCAACCCAGGTTTCGAGATAGGAACTTGGCTAAAACTTACAGTTCATAGGTTGAACTAAGTAATTGCCTCATGGTGCCAACCTATAAACAGCTATCGTATCTCATTCAATGCAATTTGCATTATTCATATTCACGGCTGAAAATTTGACTCCTGTTCTACCCTACAAAACTTATATTTGTTTAGGTAGGTTTAGTCAAAAGTAATAAAACACTAAACATAAACTAAATTTGTTTACCTTTTAAAGTCTCTTCGTGTGCGATAAACGGTAAACAATGTTTTACAGATCAAAGGTCAAATCTGTACCGGATTAAAACTTTATTATTGCCTCAGGAAAACCATCATTTAAAACAGGTAATGTGAAAATTTTTGGCTCCTTTTGTTTTGAACAACAGATTCGTATGGCTTTTATTTTCAAGTATGTTGTTAACTGCAAAGCATAAAAAAGGTAAATGTTTCTAAACTATGTATACTTAAGAATAATAACTAAATATTAAGGGTAAGACCAATACATTTTTGTAAATAAATTTTAGTAGTTAACTACTTCTACATTTAAACCTAAGTATGAAATTAATTTCGCACCTTTCATTCGACATGGCTTCGCCCTATGATAGTGTAATCTACAGAGGATTAATTTCAATTTAAATGTGCTAGGTGTTCCTTATTTCCATCAGGAGTTTTGGCTGAAGAGCTATGGCAGTCTGGAGTATGGCAGTATGGAGTTATGGCAGTCTCTCGTACCGGCTGACGCAGATGCTAACCGGTTACGGCGGTTTCGGAAAGTACCTTTTTCGTATAGGCCGCAAGCCAACTTCTGCTTTCTGCATGCCACACTGCTGACGCTGTCGCGAGGATACTGCACTCTAGATTCTAGTGGAATACACAGCGTGAATGCATCACCGCCGCAACCTCGTGGCGGCTATTGGCATGGGAAGCCTCTCGTTGGAGACCATGGTTCTATCGATGGTCCAAAGTGAGAGGGCGTGGGATTTCTCTTTATGGGAATGCTTCATTATGTGATATCCGCTAAAGAAGCGGCGGAGAAGAAACGGGACGGGGTTAATACTCTCCCGTCACGAAGAACAGGCACCAAGAGCCGAAGAGCGCAAAATGATCTCCGACCTCCATGACTGCTGCCTGGCGGTAACGGGTTAGATTACCCGTTACACTAGCAGAAGCAGGCCTGAGATATTGGCGCGACGTATTCCACGCGCGCCTATCAAACCGGAAGGGGGAGGGAGGCAAAACCCTCCATACGCAATGGTGTGGCTGCCTACTTTTTACGAGGTGGCCTATGTCTGCCGGGCTAGACTATACCCAAGCTCTTTACAATAGACTTGTGACGGAACACCGTGTTTTAGTCGGTTCGATTCCGACCTACCACTTCACCGTGAGCCCCGATGAGGCCCCGTGGGGGTATCCACACGATTAAAAAAAAAGTAATAACTTATTTCCTAAGTATGGTATGACACAGCATTAATATGATACTAAAACCATTGATAAACTTTTTGAAACTTGAAACAAATTCAAATAATGTTAAAAATGTTTACTAGTTAAGATAATGACATATAAATAATTAAGGTAGGTATACCGCCCCGCCGAAAACCCCGGCGGGGTGACGGCCCGTTTCCACACGCACAAAAAAAAAAAAAAAAACATTATGTATTTAGATGAATAAAATATAAATACCTAATGATGATGATGATAAGGGCGATAATAATAATGATGGTATATAAGATTTTTTAACAAAGCACTAGATATTTCATTTGTACGGGAAATAAATATACATTTGTCAAAGGTTTTGGTAAGTAACGCTTTAATGCACTGAAACAGCTAAACTTTTTTTGATTAAATCTATTTTTAACATATTTTTGTACATTTTATTTGTAAAACATAATAATTAAAAATTACATTACACAGTCATTAAATTAAATGCAATAAATATTTAAGTAAATCTTACTACAATTAATAAATAATTAAATCTAACATAACAAGAAAAATAGTTACAATAAATATTTGAGGTTATTAAATTAATAGAAGTAATTTGAGCGTTTTTAACATTACATTATTATGTGTTATAGTCAATAATATTAACAAATTAACAATCAAGACAAAATACAAATATGTATGCAATTTAGATATTCCACCAACAATTATTTTGTAGCTACTGATAATTAATTTATTCAAAATGGATGGTAGTATATACATAACGTCTTAAGTTTTAAATACTTCCTGTGCCTTGTAACTAAACTAAATATACAAGGGAATTAACTGTTAAGGGAATATTAATAGCTAATTAACAAGCTCGTCGAAATGTATAACCAGTAACTTGTTTAAGAAATTTAGATTGTACTGTGAGGTTAATACACAAACAATATTTAAAGTTAAGACTTTATAAACAGCTTTCCAGTCCTTAGTTAGATAACTTTAACGGTGATATAAAAAAGTGACTTGAACTAAAATAAAATATCATAGAGAGTAGATAAGATTTGTCTTCTTAGTAAAAATATATAGTTATATATTTGTATAATCACTGTTGTCACATAATTTATAAAAAAACTAACATCTTTATTGACATCAATAAATCTCGTTAAAAACTTAACAAAAACCAAGAAAATCGGGTGATAAACAGGACAAAATGTTTCTTAACCGTTTTGTCTCGTCTATTTATGTATAGAAAATAAAAATATATTACAATATAGATAATATAATAATTGATTGCAATTGTTAAATGGAAATAAAAACTAATAAATAAAGAGAAAAAAAACATAAAATCACTATGGAGAGAGAGAGAGAGAGAGAGAGAGAGAGAGAGAGAGAGAGAGAGTGAAAGCTGTTTGAATAACAATTTCATGTCACGTTAGAAATTATACAAAAGTCAAAATTATAGGTTTAAAACCCTCCGTCGCCATATATGATATTCGCGAAACATCATAATAGCAAGACTTACATATATAATACTAATATAAATAATGATACAAGTCCAAGACAAGCCGCAGACGGCATAGCGGTCTGCAGTTGCACTCGACCACATTGTTGCCTGCGGTCGCAGCCGTTTCTATTCCGAGACGGACTGCAGACCGCACCTGCCGCTGTTATACAATATAATCCACATTACATATGACCCTGCCTCATTAGTCATCTAGAATAAATAATACATTATAAAGCTTATTTTTAAACGTATGGCCTTTTATCAACTTAAACCACTGCCCCAGGTGCCGTGATGTACGTGGGAGCAGCTGTAGCTCTGTGTTTAGCCATGTTGTATGCGCGATTTGATGCCCAGTCTTTGCCGTAGCTGCCGGTTGCTGAGTATGCATAGTTATTCCCGTAGTCAGCACTGTAATCACTGGCATCGTTGCTTCCGAAGTAAGAATAGTGGGTCATAGGGTGATGATGTTGCTGATGATAAAAAAGAATAAAAAATAGAAACAAAGAAAATAAGGTACTACTATAAATACAGTTTATCAATAAATTGCTTTTGGATGTAAATTTTTTTTAAAGTCCGATGACTTTGAAAAAATCTTCAATTTTCAATCAGTATTAATCTTCTTTATATAATATTATAACCTGAGGAGAACTCTTTGTACCTACGTATTTTTTCAGTAAACGGGCACAGACAGAAATGTAAAATTTTGGATTTTTTTTTTTATATAATACTTCCCACATCTCACACATGGCCGTCTGATTCCAAAATAGGCAGAGCCTGTACTATGGTAACCAGACTACTGATAAACATACTTATATATTACTAAATACATACATATTATAAATAAATTACACTCAGACACAGAACAAATGATCGTGTTCATCACACAATTATTTGTCCTGGGTGGAGGAATCAAACCCACGGCCTCTGGCTCAGCAGTCAGGGTCACTAACCACTAGACCAGCAGGCCAGTCAGTTTAAAGTATATGTTCCCCAGAAGTGCAGAAAACTAAAATTTTTAAACAATGATGTGCTATAAAGTTAATAGTTATGTAAAAACCTCTACATAAAGATATAGGAGTCCAGTAAATATATTTTGACCTATCATAGTACAAAAGTGAACAGATGATAAAGTTTACAGTGCGTTATTGTTTACCGTGAGTCGACTCCTGTCCCTATTTGTAGTCAGCTTTTATCTAATGTGGTTCATGACGTCAACAATAATAAAACAGTTGATAAATCAACAATGCAACATAATGCACTTCATTGCAGCCTTTGAAGGCAAATAGTTTTTATCATAGCAAATGCAATTGACAAGTACTAGTTTATTATTGTAATGCTTTTAATAAAACAAAACATAACCCGTGGTTATTCTCGGCTTTTTACACGTGCCGCTTTTACAGCAGTAGTGTAAATTTTGTACATGAATCATAAGAAACAAAAATTTTGATTTTATTATTCACGTAGTTGAGGCAATTTCGGTAAGTTATAAGTGGCAACGGGCCATTTTCTGTATTAGAGATAGATTTATATGCTACACAAATCATATAATGTGTGTAGAAATCTTGGAAGGAACAAGATAAGCATGAAGTATTGAGGTTCTGGGAAGCGTGCCAGAGCGAATTTTCGTTGCATGCCCCAAGAAAGGTAAGTGACAAAGCTTTTTTAACAGGGGTGATACTGTTTATGATAAAACTTATTTTTAAAACATAAATACTACTTTCCGTGATAAATATAGATTAGT
Organism: Euplagia quadripunctaria; assembly: GCA_963859945.1. Lineage (NCBI taxonomy): Eukaryota > Metazoa > Arthropoda > Insecta > Lepidoptera > Erebidae > Euplagia > Euplagia quadripunctaria. Next base: position 1,555,503 of record OY982582.1, read on the forward strand.
AAAACAAAACTCGCATCGTTGCTTTTGAAGTAAGAGTAGTGGGTCATATGGTGATGGTGCTACAAGAAAAAAAAAAGGAACAAAGAAAAGTAGGTACTGTAAATGGAATTTATGAAAAATTGCTTTTGGATGTAATACTTTTTCAGCTTTCGAACCTCTAAATCTTTGAAGAATCTTTAAATTAATTTTCTATATATTATGAATAAGTGAGGAGAAATTCTAATGCTCTGAAATAAATATTTTTTTATTTTATTATTATTATTGGCAATCGATATCAATTTTATCGCTGCTTTCTGGTAATTCAATTTTAATCTAATAGAGAATCACAAACTGCTCAGCACAAAAAGACAGAGTTATTTTTCATTTACATAAATAAAACAAAAACTAGCACCCAAAGGACCTTTAAGTATATTTAAAAGCTTATCGAGTGGAAATATAAACATACTACGTAAACAAAAGTACCTGATTCTGATAAAATTAGATTATTGTGTAGGAGAATTAAAGGTGAAAGCAGCAATAATAACTGAAGTGCTGTCTGTGTATATTTCTATTTGGAGAAACGATGTTATAACAGAAAGTTACCTTCAATCGAAAAGCTAAAATATATTGGGAGATTCCATATTGGGACGTATTAATATTTACCTAGTCAATTGTTTGTTTTTTTATTAGGAATGATTCCTGTATCGCTCGGGACTTTACAAACATTGAAACAACGGACACAAAGAACACTCAGACTCAACAACTATTTGTGGATCACACGAATTTTTGTCGCATGTGAACGAACCCACAATACTCTTTAATCGTTGCGCCACCCATGTTGTCATCTATATATCTAGACGATTCAAAAGTTTTGAATATTTTAAAATAAATTTTCATAGTATAATCATTAAAGCTATATTCATTACAGTTTCAGCGAACAAACTACTTACTAAACTCCGTTCGTTAACTATTATGCAAAACTGTTTCGTTCAAAATATTTTACAACCAATTTTAGCATGTTTCGCATAAAATCTGTGCGGGATATTCGGATGATTGAGCTAGAACCTTTATAATCGTAGACAATTTCACATTAATTTTAAAGATAATGATGTTTTGCTTTCTCTTTGCCTATGCCTGTTACCTGATTAGAGACTTCGATTAAAGTTATGTTTCTACTGTTAGGTAGAAAAATCATGGATTCTAGAGTTGGAAGTCACACTGCCGATGTAATGTTTTAAAACAAGAGGTAATCGGTTCCATCATGATGCGGCGGTAGAACATATTTATATACAGAAACCGTCGTTAAATAGAAACATAGTTTGAACACAGTATACAAATGACCAAAATTATGAACTGTAGTAAAACTACCATTAGTAAAATATAGTACCATAAACGCCTTATAAGGTGGGTTCCGTATGGAAATCAAAACTTTGTTCACAGTGTAAGCTAAATAGCTGCTCACGAATGGGTATCGTACTGATCTTTTGATAGCGAGATTTAACCCTGCTTAGTTCAGTGCGATTTCAGTTTGAATTTCGTAGCAGTGTAATTAGCACTGACTGCAAGCATGACGCTATGGTTTAAATGGTCGCGTTGCCAAGTCGCGCCGAGTGCTTGAAATTGAAATTGCGTCATTCCAAGTTCCACACTTGGATTGACACAATTTTTTGTTCCGTGTGGTAATTGAACTCACAACTAAGAAGGGTTAAATCTCGCAATCAAAAGATCAGTACGATATTCATTCGTGAGCAGCTATTTAGCATATACCATAAACAAAGTTTTGATTACCATTCTGAACCCACCCTTTAAGGTGTTTATACTATGTTCTACTAATGGTAGTTTTACGACAGTTGGTAATTTTGTTCATTTGTAAACTGTGTTCAAACTATGTTTCTATTTAACGACGGTTTCTTGGCAATTGAGGTATTTACGATTAAGAAAATATTTAATACCACTACCTACGAATTGTTGGACATAGTGAACATGATTTCAAGGAATTTCCTCTTACTGATCATTACATATTATAAAACAAAGTCCACCGCCACGTCTGTCTGTCTATCTGTTTGCGATAAACTGAAAAACTACTGAATGGATTTTCAGTAGACAGAGCGATTCATGAGGAGGGTTTAGGAGTATAATAATTTGTTAACGTTTAGTGTAAATTGGTTGAAATATGATGATGACTGTTGAAGATGTCTCTATACAGCGGCCAAAATTAGTATAATAAAGTATAATAAACAGTTTAAGTTTAAGTTTGAACTACCCGTGCGAAGTCGGGGCGGGTTGCTAGTTTTCTTATAAAAATTTATTCTTTTTCATAATTTTCACAGAAGATTCATATAAAGGTCCTGACCCTGGTCTCTGGCCTATTAGAGTTTTCATTGTAGGTGGTTGGTGGTTCTCGCATTCGGAACCGAAGAAGAAGAAGTTAATGTTTGCCAATTAAAGATGGAAAAGAACGTTCCACAAAAGATGTACCTGGTTCTGGAGAGCGCAAAACTATTTTGGACGATCAGAATTATCCATGGCTACGCCCGTATGAATGAAGATTTTATAAATCAATTCAGGTGCCCCTCAAGAACAAGACTTTTTACGGATGAAAGGTAGTCTAAATTGTTTTTTGTACCTATAAAAATGTGTAAACAAAATTGCACGATTGTCGGGTGAGTAGTTAATGCGTGAAAGCGTAACAAAAAGACAAACAAACTCACTTTCACATTTAGTTAGGATAAATAGTAGATATTTTTATGTAGAATTTGTTTTATTTATGTATTTAGAAGAGAATTAGAATATAAATGTTATAATACTAAATAGAACAACAACAAGAATCTGTAAACATGACGATTTTGAATATAAACAGAGCTATTTCGTTTACCTTCATACTCGTACATTTCTTTGTAATTGCTGATTAATTCAATGTTTAAAATGAACTGATTTCCATTTAGATATTTCTAAAGTAAATATTATTTTGAAGTATCGATGATATTGATCCATTAAAAGCAAATTGCGCCCAAAGCCATTAGGATTATACCTTTTCCTCGCGATTTCAATTAATTGTTAAGTGTTGAGAGTTCCCTTTTATCAAATGCTGCTATTGATTTCGAAGTATGCAACAAAATTTTAATGCTAGGTACTAACTTGATTTAGAAATCATACATTTATTTAAAAGTAAGTGATTTTAGCAAACAATAGACTTAATTAAGAAAAAAACCTTGATGGATGGATTCTGTTATGAACAAACTAGTTCATTAACAGAAAAGTTTATTGCATACTTTTTAGAGAACTTGTACAACCGTTATATGTATTTTTAGATTGCTCGGATATCGTGACTGTGTATTTTATCGAATTTGAAAAATACTATCCTGGCCTTTTTTTTACATAAAAACCAATGAGTTCCACTACCAAAAGGGAACGAAGAGTTTATTATGTCGGAGTAAAACTAACTAAAACTACTCGGTATCTCTTCCAACAGACCTATTGCCAGGAAAGGTTATATACACGCGACTCAGGGATTTAGCCACCAGCCAGGCAGGTCCTGTACTGGCGGCCCCGTCACGTTTGGGCCCATTCAGAAGTTAAAATAAGTGTTAGCGAATTTCTTGTTGGTAGTGAATGATTCAATAACAAAAAATAGACTGACAATTAAGCATAATTTTATAGAGTTAATAAGAACACAAATATTAATAAAATCCGTATAAAAGAATATGAGGAAGTTTAATAAGGTGGCAGTAAAACGATCTGGCGCAAAGGGTGTGTGGAAATCACCTTTTACTGTCTACTGTGAGACCAAAATAAACTAGTGATAAAATGAAATACCTTGCAGGCTTTCAACGTGCTCAACACACTGGGCAGCAGTAATGCAGCAATGAGCAGCAACTTCTTGATGAGTAGCACAGACAGAAGTACAGGGATCAGAAGCAATTTAGTTTTGATTGTCGCCAGAAGAGTGAGAAGAGGCAGAATGACAGCCAACTTCTTTCGTTTGCCGCGAGCTGAAAAGAAAAGCGTTTATGTATTGATATTATTTCTAATATTAATTTTAAAGTAGATAATTGAAATAAGTTTATGAACGGTAAAATTACACATCATATATTACATTACATTTTATTTTTATCTATGAAAATAGAATCATTTTCAAATCAAATCATTTAATCTTGTGATAATTGGGTCTTAAATAAAAGTAATAGTAAAGTACATAAATTGTGTATCACCATGTTCCACCGTCAAGCGGCAAATACCCCACACGCAGTCAAAAATAATAAATAGATAACATAACATTATAAATTTAGTTTACACGCTAACTTTAAAACTTACGCGTTCCACGATATAATTATGTATTTACGGGAATTAACGTGATCACGAAAAGGTATAACATACCTCTGAATTGCCTGACGTTTCGACCAGGTTGCACTAGCCGCGGTCACAGGCTGACATAAAGAATACCTTTTCGTGATCGCGTTATTCCCGTAAATATATAATTAGTTTACACACGTCCAAATAAGTCGTTTTAATCATTTATTCATTTTAATCAATAATTTCTTCAAATAGCCTTTAGTCTCATATTTTTACATAAAAATGTATAGCAATATTACTTTGCAGCGGAGGTTCTAAGTCGGGCATGTACAATTCTAAAAGAAATTGTTCTGCTTTACTTCACCTATTTTTAACAAGTTTTATGACAATTATTAAATAAAATACTAGTTATATGCGACCCCTCTCACTAGTCAAGTTAAAAATAAAAACCTTTGCAAAACATCACGCAATCGTACTTGACGTCGCTCGGTAGTTGATTTGCACGATAAAGGGTTGTTGTTATCTCGTGCCCGTCCGGATTCAAACTTTTTAATTGACTTTTTCACTCTGTGAAAAAATTGTTGATAGATTGATTTTTCATATTTCTTGTTTTCATGTTCCAATTATTTTCTAAACAAGATAAAAGTCTTTTTAATATTAGGACTAGCAACCCACCTTGGCTTCGCACGGGTAGTAGAGATATCTTCAACGATCATTATCATATTTCAACGAGCTTACACAAAACTTTAACAAATTATACACCTAAACCTTCCTCATGAATCACTCTGTCTATTGGTGAAAACCGCATGAAAATCCGTTCAGTACTTTTTCAGTTTATCGCGAACAGACAGACACGCGACGGGGGAATTTGTTTTATAGTATGTAGTGATGTGTACTCGTAGAATGCGTTTGTTGGGTGACTTTCGGACAACGGAAGCGGCAACACCTCAGTTATGAGGAAATGTTCTTGCTACCAGCTAATGTTTTGTTGAGGTGGAAGTGGTCTACGGTGGTTCAGAAATGACTAGGGGACAGACGGGTTGTATCTGTATTCTTTCAGAAGGAACACAATATAACGCGGGGTATTCTAAAATCTCTTCCGGACGTCTTTCCTTAAAGTGGACACAACTTCATCGTCCTAACCTCGCTGGTGAGGTATTAATAGGTTTCCACACGGAAAAAAGTATATTTTGTTAGCTAGAATTTAAAATCAGAGATGTAAAACGTGCACAGTCGTTGCCAGTTTTAAAAAAAATTGTTAAAGCTCACTATCTGCAAGAAAAGTAGCCAAATCATTGCCAATTTCCCATCCTATCTACTTCCATTACACGAGAAATCCCTGTACATTCCACTACTATTTTGTGTATAAGGTATGCGTTTACTATATGTTTAATGTATTCATATGCTGTATTTATGTATCTTGTATGTATCTATGACATATTATTTTCCTCATCTTTATGCACGAGACACTGCCCTACAACTCTCTATGACGTATTCTCTCTATCCCATGTTTACCTGTAAGAGATTGCCTTGTGCGATAGGCCGCCAATTGTACACACCAACACAACAAACAAGTCTATAGTTTTCTTTACTTTATAACAACAACAATTATGTATCAAAACATCAGTTTCACGGTCCAATTCACCAATATCGTCGTGACATTTCAATTGTTACAGTGTCTTATCTACGCTTTAACTGCAGGTCATTTCCCACCGCTCAACCTCGATACTTACAACCTTTTAGTCTATAGCAAATGTGATTATACGATAATTATATACTACTGTTTATTTTTCTGGTTTAGTGTCATAGAAAGCAATCGATATTATTATTCATAAAATCACAACAAATTTATTTCATGTTAAAGGAGAGTATTACGTTTTTTAATGACAGACATTCTATATATTTTTTTATATCCTTCACAATGTGTATGCAGAATTTCATGATGATCGCTTTTTTATTAGAATAGGAGGCAAACGAGCAGACGGGTCACCTGATGGTAAGTGACTACCGCCGCCCAAGGGCACCTGCAACTCAAGAGTCACAAGTGCGTTGCCGGCCTTTAAAGTAGGAGGATTGGAAGGGAGGGAAAGGGGAAGAGAGGGAGAGGGAAGCTTTAGGGCAGCCGGTAACCTCACTCACTTTGCGAAAAACAAGGCAATACTTAACTGCCAGTTTTCTGTGAGGCCGTGGTATCACTCCAGTCGCGCCGGCCCATACGTGCCTAAGCATGGCTCTCCTACGATAAAACATATAAAGTAATCAAGTAGAACGTATAAAATAAGAAAGTAAATCCCACGACAAAGTAATTTATGTCCTAAATAATATAGTTTCCAGTATATTCAAAATAAACAATAATCTGTAACTTAAAGGAAAAGCTAAAGATTTTTATAAAACTTTAACAAAGAACACGAATACATCGACAAATGAAAATGTTGAAGGCTGCTTACAACATTCGCAACAGCTAACATCTACTCGTGCGGAACGACGGGAAATTGAAATAGTTTGCGACAGAAAGGGCAGCATTTTGAGTTCATGGTAATGACGTCAAAGGACCTTATTAATTTTAAATGAACGTATTATGATTCAATCTATTTGTATTATGGTATATAGCAGCAAATACAGATAAGATTGTTAGAAGCTATGCAGACATTTAAAAGTTGTTTGGTAATGGGGACGGGTACAGTGATTCAAAATGTCTTATTTCATTTGTCCACTTCCAATTCCAATGAAATGGTGGTTAACTTTTATAATTAATGTAAGAACCCACAGAAAAAGAATAAACGAAGTCAAGTACAAAATGAAGTTCGCATGTTCGTCTATCAAATGTGCAAAACCGTCACTCTACACTTTATTGAACAAATTCCAAAACCATTTGTCGCTGAAAGCAAAATTTCAGGCTCTTTGTTGGCATCGCCTCCAGCTATAGTGTGCCAAACACTAAACTACAAAGTTAAGCCTTGTTTAAAGGTGCTTCATGATTTATTCATACAGAAATGATATTATTGTTTTGAAAAATAATAATTTCTAGAGAATTATTGACTTGCGAAATAATGCGTATGTAGGACTTGAGTGACAACTTATGAATAACTCTATCAAAACCACATAAAGTTCAAAAGAAGCTGTTGCATCGAGACAACACCGAGAGTTAAGTTTTTAATTACCTAAAACCAACATATGCAGTAGGTGACACTTGAGCCGCGGCACATGGTTTTAACAACTGATACAGGGCTCCTGTCAGACTCAAAACTAGAGGGTCATCCCCGAAATAGACATATGACCAAAATCGTTCAACATTACTTTTTTTTTTAAACTAAATCTATAGTAATACAGTAAACAAAAAGAGTTGTTTTGTTTGATTGTTTTTTTGTTTCCATGGAACTATAACTTAGATTTGAATGAGCGACCGAGCGCAGGGCCCACCACGATCATGGCGGTAAGACCCGTCATGGAGGATTGGCTAGAGAGGCGGCATGGCAGCCTCTCCTACCGGATGACGCAGGTACTTACTGGACATGGCTGTTTTGGGAAGTATCTGTGTCGGATAGGCCGGGAGCCAACGCCTGTGTGCCACCACTGCAGGGCTCCCGCGAGGATACCGCATTCTACACTCTAGTGGAGTGCCCTGCATGGACGCAGCAGCGTGCTGACCTCGCGACGGCCGTAGGTATGGGTAGCCTCTCGCTGGAGACCATGATTATGTCCATGGTCCAGAGCAAGAGAGCGTGGGATTCCGCCGCCTCGTTTTGCAAGGAGGTAATGTATTCCAAGGAGGCGGCGGAAATGGAACGGGAGAGAACTAGTACTCTCCCATCCCGCAGAAGACGCACCAGGCGCCGGAGAGAGCAAGTGGATCTCCGGCCTCTATGAGCGCTTGCATGGGGCGACGGACAGGGTCATCCGGCGCCCTAGCAGAAGCAGGCCCGAGACGGTGGCGCCGTGTTCCGCGTGCCTCTCTTCCTGATAGGGGACAAAATCCCCCACAACACAGTGGGGTCGCCTGTTGTTTAGTAGGCGGCCAAGTCTGCCAGGGTTCACAGGGATTTCCTTCTAAGGATATACCTGAGGCCCTGGTAATATGGACTGTGATGGAACACCGTGTGGTTTTAGTCGGTTCGAGTCCGACATACCACCCTGCTGCTTAGCCCAGGTGGGGTGACAACCGGTGGGGGTTTCCACACGTAAAAAAAAAAAGTTAGATTTGAATAGTTTTTTTTATATTGGATTGCTATTTAACATCACGCTACGATCTTTAGGAGCGGAGCAGTGACCATAAACGCAGGTGAAACTGAAATTTCATACAATTTTCACGCGCTGATGGAGTGATTGATGATCATGCGTATAGGTATATAAATTATTAGGGTTTTGTATAAATTTGCTGAAATATGACAACGATTGTTGAAGATGTCGGAAAAAATTATGCCGACTGGAAGCTTTATTGGTGTGTGCTCCGCATAAACTAATAGAGTCGTATGAAAACAATGTATTACGGAGTTATTTCTCATAGTCATAGCTATTACAATACAGCAAAGCTATGTAAACCTTAACAAATTGTTTACATGGTTTATGTTCCTCATGAATCGCTCTATCTATTGGTGAAAACCGCTTGAAAATCCGTTCGGTAGTTTTTCAGTTTATCGCGAATAGATAGACAGACAGACATACGCGGCGGGGGGCTTTGTTTTATAATATGTAGTGAAGACAGACAGACAGACAGACGCTGCGGAGGACTTTTTTAATAATATGTAGTGATTTACACACAATAACGAAAACTGTAGACATATATGCTCTGCTACCCATGCGAAGCCGGGGCGAGTTGCTAGTACAGTATAAAAATACAATAAAAAATTAACCATAAACGATTTATGAGAGGAGAAAAAATATACTAAAAACCTTTCTCCAGTTACGATGTAAAAGCAGTTACTATTGAGCCTTTCAGAAAATGTATCACAATGTAAAAAGGTTTTGGACCTCTATATTCATACAACTGAGTTTGATGTTATTCATACTGTTGAGTCACGGGATTGGGCGATGTAAATAAAAGAGACGCGTTTTCTTTAGAGTTATAATGTCCAATGATTTTACCGTACAATTCAAGCAACACACTCGCAGCCCGACAATCCCGAGACTGGCGATGTGACGCAGTAGTTCAATGTGTTACAAAATGCTGACACAGCTTGTGTCCCTACAACACCTACAATTAGACCGTTCCTTTCTTTGTAAATGTTTAGGTATCTACTTCAAAGTATATCAAAGGGTATCCCTTAACATGAAAATACCTTTGTTATATAATTTATTAGATGTGTAAATTGGGAATTAATCGCGGTAATAATTAGAAGGTACAATACCTTCGTATTATGTTGTACGTCGTGTTATGTGATCGTATTAATACCTATTTACATAACAATTATCTTGATGTTGACTGCTATCATTTAACTGTTTACTGTTTACTTGTATGTATTTAAGTCGACTTAGGTAAGATTTTGCATAGCGATAGCAATGATGAGTGAATTTTGGGTGTATTTTCTTTAGTAACTTGTTTTTTATGTAAATCACAATTTGGTCAGGCAATATTTTCGATCTCTTTGATGTTTTTGGAATGGATACTCACATACATATTAATAGTCAAGTAAAATTTACTTACTTAGGCGTCCATTAAACAAAAGCAATGTAGGTATTTTAATATGTCTTTTTTAACCGTCTTCAAAAAAGGAGGAGTTTCTCAATTCGTCGAAATCTTTTTTTTTATGTATGTTCACCGATTACTTGAAAACGCCTGAACCAATTTGGAAAATTCTTTTTTTTTGTTTTAAAAGGCTTTCCAAGTGGTACCAATTAAATTTTATCGAAATCGGTAGAGCGGTTTTTGAAAAATCAACAAATATCTAAAAATTGTAAACATGAAATTTTCGTTTACTCTGAAACCTCGCTGTCTCATTGGAGTGGTGTATTTGTTGGCCTACCCATATTATATTCAAACAAAATACATTTAGTTTCTATTAAAAATTTCAAAATAAAATTAATATTTAACTGACAAGGAGGAGGTCTCTCCCGGTATCTACCTTTCGTCAGAAATGCGATTTCTCAATCGGTGCATTTCTGATAATGCTCGTTCATTGTGGGGTTTTCTTAACGGTTTAGAGGGTTCTAAATCACATAGAGCTATTTCTTCTAAAGTTTTGACTCTGCTGAGAGCTACGTATACTTGTCTCTTCGCAAAGTTTTAAAAATAATTTATATTAAACAAGTTTTCAGTTCTGTGTGTAAAATTGCAAAATATGTGACGTCTCACAGTGAGGGGGGGTTCTACAAACGTGACCACCTGTTACAAGGACGGGGGATCCAAAATTCATGTGACTTAATTTATGGATGGGTCCTTATTCCAATTTATCATGATTTAGGCACATTGAAGTCGGTTATACTTTTTAAAAAAGATAATTATACTTTAGTCATTTCCCATATTTCTTAATTCATTTATTTTTTTTACATTAGTCGTGGGTTTAGGACTACCTCGGGCCTGGTGATGGAACACCATGTAGTCTAAGTCCGTTTGGATTCGACATAACTACCTCTTCGTTGAGGTGATACCCGATTCCACAAAGATAACAAAAAAAACAATAAAATACTACAACTGTGTAGGCGTTTCTAGGTTTGTTCTAAATGTACTAAGAAATAAAACATAGTAACCAAAGAAAGTAGCTTACAGCATACCTAAGGTGTCGGTTTTACAAAACCTTTTGTCTTTAGGCATCCATTAGACGCTCATGCAAACGTCAATCATTACGAAAACTCATGATTGACGGATGTTCGTTGGTGATTGATGAAATAATATCAACATTAAAATCTCATCATGCAAACGTCAATTACTGCATTAGACGATAGGTTATTCGTCAATCACCGTTTTGATTGTGACATAACTGACAGCAAAACCTACCGTGTACCATGACACACCTGCTGTACTGTAATTTAAAGCCCCGGGGATGTCATTTGTGTAGTCTTAGATCCTGTACTTCGCTAGTATGGGAAGGGAGACCATGATTTAAAACAAAATTTTGAAAACATTTATTTTAAAACATTTTTTTAGTCTATCATTGAATTGATAAAACTTCGAAAGATGATGGAAATATCATTTATAATTAATCTTAAGCGCCTTAGATACTATAATGTATTGTATCATATAAATCACTGGCCTTGTATCTATTGTATTTGTACTATTGTATTATTCAATCGCAAGTCCGACGCTTTACAAACAATCAATCAATTAGCCTATCGCAGTCTAGTACTATCCACTACTACATAGGCCTCCTCCAGTGTGCTCCATAGCACCCGGTTGACCGCCTTTCGAATTCAGTCCATCCCAGATACCTTCTTCAGGTCATCCCAGTCCCAGTCCCTCTGGCTAAACCCCTCCAATGAATAGAATCCACGAAAATGGCTTCAAGTTCCCGGAGTTCCCGCTATTTCCAATTACGGTAGCGGTCATGGAAACGGCGGGAGGGGGGGTGACTAGAATCTCCGGGCTACGTGAGGCTACTACAAACGATTACAACTGGCGACGCATTACGCTAACGCTGAACTACTGCCGTTTTGTTAAGCTGTTTTTTTATGGTATAGGGTGTGCAAATGAGCAGATGGGTCACCTGATGGTAAATGACTACTGCCGCCCATGGGCACCTACAATTCAAGAGTTAAAGTGCTTTGCCGGCCTTTAAGGTGGGAGTAGGGGAATAGTGGAAGAGGGGGGGGAGGGAAGAGTTAGGGCCTCCTGTAACCTCACTCACTCGGCGAAATAATAATAATAATTATATTAAATATAATAACGTAAATTAATAACAATAAATTAATAATAAGGCAGGTAAGAATTTTTTTTTGTCTTTATACGCAAATAGCATTACGAGTACATTATAACTACACAGTACAAGTAAAACAAGCACTGATTTAATCGAAACTAAGTTCTAAGAATAGCATGAACGCCATTATTATCGGCTGTGGTTGTTTGCTCTGTTTATTTCTGTGGGTTACCGCAAATATAGTTTTCACCTATATCGACTATAACAATAATATCGTCGTTATTTTGTTTACTTATTTGATAAGATTTGTTCAGTCATGGTAAATGATTGTCGCCTTTAGTTTGTTGATCATTATTGCGATAGTGACAGCTCGTCTAGACTGTGTGTGACACGTCTTACATACATAAATAAACTCATGCTTTTTTGCCTTCAAGGTAGACAGAGACAACAGCCCGATACCTGCTTCTGTCCTCACATACCTCACAAGCTTCTTCTACTGTCATTAAAACTTTCGGTTTTTTAACGGGTCTGGATACTTCTGCTCTTGCTTCAGAACATATCAATTTTTTTTAATCAAAAACTATATTCTACATCTATTTAAGTCAGTATTGCATCATTGCATACGTGGGTCACACTGAAAGTCTTTTGGAATATGCCAGTGAGAAAAGCAGCCGATGAAAAAAAAAAAAAAAATTTCGAATTAGGAACTCTTTGGGCATCTGTAGATGTTTAATGATTTCATATGTCATTTATTTTTACAAATTGGCGGCAATTTAAAAAGTGCCTGTCGTGCATCGAAATGGATTTGATTAGAGAAAATTTCGCTCCATTTAGTGTGTTTCAACTTAAATTGCAATCATTTTATGTTTTTTGTTTTTATTATATTTATCGAAAATATAATACACATAATTAAACACGTTGTAAAGGCTTTGTAAATTTACTGCTTTTTATTAAGAAAGAGTTACAACAGTTAGTACAGTATTATAATGTGTAAGAATGGTTATAAATAGTATCATCAAATGAAAATAGATAATCATATATATATATATATATATATATATATATATATATATATATATATATATATTTCAGAGCAACTATGAAAAAGAAAATTAACAAAATGGACAAGAATATACTAGGTTCTTGGTTACACTTGCGTTATTATTTCAAATACTATCTATTTAATATTATTTTTGTCGAGCAGTAACGTGAAACGTACGTTATTAGTGAAAATAAATCAATATCCAACATAACATTTTATTACGAAATATAAGGTTTTGATTTCATTAATATTTTTAATAAATAAATTATTTTTTATTAACACGAGTCAAGTCCTAAATTTCCCTAAATCCCTGTGAAATGCTTGTCCAAAAATTACCGTTAATTATGATTCTACAAGAACTAAGACCGTTATCTCATTTTGACATTTATCACGCGCTGATTGCTAACAGCTCTCGACAATTTCTCTCAAACAGTATTATTTCCTTTAACGTTATTAATTGTTTTAATTAAAGTTTCAGGTAAGGCTTCTAGAAAATGTAATTATCGCTAAGAGTAGATAAACGCAAACAGAAGTGAAAGATTCTTGGTAATAATACTGTTAAACTGCCGGAAGAACTGAGAATAATCTCGTTATTTTATCATTTTCAAAGGTTGGTCCGTAACCTCAACAACTAAAGAAAACATAAAGCTAAGCTATGTAAAAAACCAATGTTTTATCTTTAAAAACATTTGAGAAACAGTCAACAAATTTTGTTATTAATAGTTTCCTCGTAAATTCACATCAGCAAAGAAAAATAAATTTCAGTCTTGCATTAATTATGTATTACCAAGTACTATTTGTAACTAAATATAATTATGAAATATTCGAAGTATTTAATAACCTTTTTTTTAACGAAAATCTTTTGTTTTACGCAAAACGTGGCGCCCATGGTAGATATAGTATTAGATAGTTAATAAATAAATAAATAAAATATGTTGTTTTGATAATGAGATATAATTTTCTTGACTGTTGCTTCTATTGTTTGCGATTGTTTAGATAGATACGACAAGACAATAAGTTTTATAATGAATGTTGAGAAGTAATCTGTCATCTCTATGACGATAATAGCGTACTTAATAAGTGAAATTAATGATTGACAGAAATTTGTTTAAATTCTCCGCGACCTTTGTGGCGGAACGATTCAAACTTAGTGCAAATATTTTTATATGTGAATATTTGCATAGATGTGGTATCTATGAAAAGGATTTGAGTAATTTTAGTCTTGTATCAAATCAAAAGACGCCTATGAACTATGAACCTATTGAACAACACTCCATGTGTAAATAACTACTAACTTATCTACTAACGACTTGGAGTCGAGTGATCAAGTGAAAGCCTTTCCTCTGTTGTCACTTTTGTAGTCGTAACTGAATATCTCAACGCCAACGATCTTAATAATTCTTGAAATAGATAGTTTTTTTTGTAGTTTATTTTGATTATATTTGATTTATTTTGATGATGGTGTTTGGAAAGCCCAAATAGTATCAATCCCAACATTAGCCCTTTAGACATCTGGTCTACATACACTGATTATTATTGTGGTATTTAAAAAAGAAATAGACGTTGGTTTTAGACAATTCAATTGTTCACCTTTATAGCTCAAACTGGCAAAAGATAAAATAAATCAAATAAGCTAATGAGATTTCATCATTGCAACATAATTTCTACGGATGTATTTCTATTCAAATATTGTATTTGTATTTATAACGTTTAAAAGTACAATTAAACCTTTAAACGCAGAGACATACAACTACAGTGTTTGAAAAATATCGGCTTATCATTTAATCAGAAAAACTGAAGTCTACAAGTTCAATTATTTGCCTGGTATTTTTGGCAATTTAACAATTCCGTTCAGTCAAACCCACGCCAGTGAAGGGAGTAACATATTACAAGCATTATCCCTCTACATTAATTGAATGTTTTAGGAGTCAAATGGATGCTGGTTTACTAGGCGGGGCACAAGCACGGGGCGCGGTGGCCGTGAGTTTGTTTGCCCGATTTCTTCTCACAAGGCTCAACCATTTGAAAACGGGCGGTTATAGATCGAAACAGGTAGATGTGATATTATGTTATCCATTTTTTATTTCTTTTATAATTTTACATTTGACGCAAACTATTGTTGCGGTGACACAGAGTCACCGCAACAATAGTTTGTTTTTGATCTAAAATTTTTAATTATAATAATTATTTATGAAATCGACGATTTCGAATAATTGATGGTCAATTTTATGAAACAAAGATATTGAATTTGAATTTGACAAACTTTAAACATTTAATCACTACCTCAGCTAAAGTTCTGCAGTAAAACATTCTTATAAAACTAAATATTGTACCAAAAGTAGATATCGCTCTTAGAGATAAGACCACCAAACCACTTGCAACGTGCCGATATAAAACAATAATTAAAGTTAGTCGTTTAAAATGTTAAAGTCCTTTACATGTGCTGATTCAATCATTTTTTTTTAATACTTGCACAGGAACTGTTTTAACATAAAATAATGCTACTGTAAATAAGTGTTAAAGATTATCACAGCTTTGTAATAATGAAACTTAACTCACCGTCATCATTTACCTCTTCTTCTACAGTTCTTGCACCTTCGGGCAGATTTACTCTAAGTCCTTTGACTTTAAAGAACTCCTGAACTAACTTCATAAGGTATTTCGCCAACTCAGCCCATTCAGACAAAATGCTTCTCGGTTCACTGGATACTTTTCTAACTTCTTTTTCTGCTTTGATTCCAAGACCATCAATTGTTTCAGCATCCAAAGGGACAAGACTTACCATTTGATTCGCTCTGATTGTCTCATTTTTATTTAAACTGTCACCAAATATAGCCTTTGTGGCTATTTTAACTGCTTTGTACTTAACGCAAGATAAGGCTTCTCCTCTTAAAAAGCAGCCATCTTTTACGTAGCGCAGGTATCCATCTTCTATTGAGTGAATGTGTTGTAGTGTGGTGAGCAATAAGAAGGTTTGCAAAAATCGTGATGGCTTGCATGTAGTCATTGTAAAATCTGAAAAAAGACAAATAAGGTTACAAATACTTTCATTACTATAAAAGGAACGTACTTAGAACGTTTTTATAGAGGTTAAGGTTTTATAGACCTACCTATCTACCCTTCCTACCTAGGTTATATCTAAGACGTGGTTATAGATTAGTTACAAAACACCGTGTTATTTTAGTCGGTTTGATTTTTTTTCCTTTTTTTTTTAAAAGACAACTCCCGCATTAGGAATTACTCCTGTGTCGCGGGGACTTTACAAACATAGAAACAACGGACACAAAGAACACCCAGACTCAGGTGGGAATCGAACCCACTACCTATAAGCATAGCGGTCAGGGTCACTAACCACTAGACCAACAAGCCAGTCACCAGTTTAAACATAGGTAACCATTTCACCGAGCTTCAGTAACTGCGATAATAGTTATGCAGTTTATTTTGAGGTTTCGTTTGAGCTCTTGGTGAGGTGGTACGCCGTACGGGTTTTCCCACTTATATCAATTCCTTTTTTAATTATGTGAAGTTGTCATTGTTCAAACAAAAGCAAGATTAAAGTTAGTCTTAGGTCTTAGGTGGAAAGGACATCATTTGAGTTAAAAAGGACCTAACTATTAAGAATAGACAGAAAGTTTTTCTTTCAAATTTTGACAGGACTTCCACTTTCTACATTTAATGTAGAGGTTACTGGAGCCAAGATACTTACACACTACCAATTATAGTATTATATACGTCAGCACTTGCATGTTTTTAAGCCATAAAATATCGAATAACCAATCAGTAAAAAATATTATCATACACTATGAGTAATTAGGATTGTATGTTAGGATGGAAATGATTTCAACAGTAGTTTTGTAACAATAGTATCTATAACAATAAAACACTTATTTCTTGACAGAAAATTTTCATTTTAAAAAGAAGTAGGTGCAATTCAAAACCTTGTAAAAAAATTACAAAGAAAAAAATGGGATACATACAAAATTTGATACGAATATACACACACATACACAAATACTCGTAACTTTAGTGTAACGTATAAATACATATATACACACATACACAGATACATATACAAACACATACATAGTTATATAAGACATATACAATTATAAATACATATGACGACATTAATGATTCGAACTTTGTAGAAGTTTAGTCATTGAAAAGAATGATGACACTGAAATGGAGGCAGTGTCCAATTTATTAAAACTTTAAGTGCTGTTACAGACCGTATTCTTGCTGTAGTAGCCAAATTACCGCCAGAAACAAAGATAGATAGCCCAAAAGCCACAAGTCTAAAAGTAACAAAGATGAATTGTATTTTTATCTCCTAGATTTTATTTTAAGACCACGTTAGATAATGCTAAATTTAGTTAAAGTTAGGAATTTGGCTCATCTCGTCTAGCTGCAGACCGTATGTAACATACTATATATGGTCAATTACATACATAGAGGATGTTACAGAAACGTGTGGTCAAATTTTACTAGCGTTATGTATAGCCGACAAATAGTATTTTTTTCACATTTTTAACAAATTATGAATTTTAATGTGATTTGTATTGATTTTTTTTTATGCAGATATTTTCAGGAAAACCTGAATATTCCATCAACATCCTTGGTATTAAATACCCATAGTTTTATTCATGTCATCCCTCTCATTTTTATCGGTCAATTTTCAAGTTGAATTCGTCAGTTTCAAAATAATACTTCTGTACTAAAAATCATATAACCCTAAAATATGACTACACCTTTCTATAACACCAAGAATACGTACGTATTTATACAAGTAGGTAATATTTATAGGTTTCTAGTTAATTGTCAGTAATTTAACACTGACAATTACACTAACAAGCCTTTGTTTGTGACAGTTCTGAACTGAAACGAGACGCTCCACTAATCACAATGTCTTAAAAATAGTCCGGTTCAGAGACGATCTTAAAAAGAACGATAAGTTGAACCTCAACAGACCTTTGCTCAAATTGAAGCTTTTTCTAAGTGATACGGTTATCAAAAAAACACTATTTTAATGTATATCACTACGTATTATAAAACAAAGTCCCCCGCCGCGTCTGTCTGTTCATGATAAACTAAAAACTACAGTGTGATTCATGATGAAGGTTTATGTATATAATTTGTTAAGGTTTTGTGTAAATTGGCTGAAATATTACGATGATTTTTGAAGATGTCGGTAAAAATCAGTATAATAATATGCTCTGCTACCTGTGCGAAGCCGGGGTGGGTTGCTAGTAGATCATACAATATACTCTCTGAGTAGATATGTCATTAGGCATCTACATTTTAATTTGGCAATGAGGTACTAAGTGAAAAAATATAATAAAGATATTTAAGAACAACAAACAACAGCTTTCAGAGAGGTAAAGTGATTCTTAATAACATAATTCTACCGTTTTTAGCTAGCACGTTGTTGTTAAGTACAAGAAAGTGCTAGCTAAAAACGGTAGAATTACAAAGGAAAAAATAATTATCATTTAATCAGTCAACTCGGTTAATTAGAATCTGTTTATGACAATTTGTTTGCGATTATGAAAATAATAATGAATTACTAAATTTAAAAAAGTAATTTATGCCACAATTACATCTTGTAATCAACAATCTGCCAATTGTGATTGAATAACTTTGCCTGTGGTTGGCTTATACTTGCTTGTGATTGTGACTTTTATTTCCAGGTGTTGCAAACTGTTTTTGGATTTTTCTATTAGTAGATTCCTAGTCTAGTACCACATACAAGGCAATAGGCCTCTATAATTCAACGAGCCTGTTGGTCTAGTGGTTAGTAATCTTGACTGCTAAACCAGAGTTCGTGGGTCAGAACAAATAATTGTGTGGTGATCATGATTATTTGTTCTGTGTCTGGATGTAATTTATCTATACTATGCATATATTTAGAAATATATAAGTATGTTTATCAGCAGTCTGGTTACCATAGTACAGGCTCAGCCTAGTTTGGGGTCAGAGGGCCTTGTGTGAGATGTGTGGACTTATTATTATTATTTAAGTATTTCGTCCACGTTGTGACAGTTTATATTATTTTGTTAAGCCCAAAGTATGTGGCCAGCCTTTTGTTATATATCAAACAAAACTCTGAACTTCAAGAAAAATAAAAAAAACGAGAAGCTGAATTCCAACTATTCCAGAATGGTTAAATTCAAAGGTTCTCAATTCAAATTCTCTCATCACGGTTACATACATATATATAATACCAAATTTTTAAAACAGTTCAAGATTCTCGTTGAAGTAATTACAAAATACCAGAACACATTTCCCCGGACGCGTATATCAACTGCAATATTGGTCACCAAGTAAATAATGAGTTAGACGAACGCACCACAATTTGTTTGAAAGCCTTGCTTTCAACCGCAGTGCAAATTGTAGAAATTATTTTTTACAAACACGCAATGGTACAAGCTGTGATTTAGATAGATCTAGCAAAACTGCTCAGTAAGTGAAAATGTAATTATAAGAAGCAAGACATGAATTTTACTCTAACAAATTACATTGGAAATTATAATATTGACGAAGAAGAAAGGCGATTCATCCGTTTACGTTGAAACTTCACACACACAAAGGGTTCTGATTAATGGTAACATTTTTTTACGTGCGAGTACTTACTGAGTGCCGACAGACAGACAGTTTTTTTTTTTCAATTATCTATAGGGGGCAAACGAGCAGACGGGTCACCTGATGAGTGACTACCGTCGCCCTTGGAAACCTGCAACTCAAGAGTCACAAGTGCGTTGTCGGCCTTTGAGATGGGAGTACGCTCTTTTCTTGAAGGTTTGAAGGTCGTATCGGTCCGGAAATACCGCAGGCGACAATTTGTTCCAGAGATTGGTTGTACGAGGCAAGAAATTTCTGGAGAACCGCACAGTGTTGGATTGCCGATAAACAGTACAGTGCATAATAAAAATACAAAATTAAAATTAAAACCAACTTACCTCTTAACAAGAGATTTTACGTTTTGTTCTCGTGATATATTATGTCATGTGTTTATAAAACTAGCTTTTGCGAATGGGTTCGCTCGCTTAAAAATTATTTTTTGGATCAAAGGTCCTACATCCCTATGTCCTTTTTGTGCCCCAGGTAACGTGTACGCAAAATTTCATGCTGATGAGTTGAGTGGTTAAGGAGTGAAAGTGTAACAAACGAACTAATTCGCTTTATAACAATAGCTGTTGCCTGCCACGGGAACCGCACAGTTTTTCCTATGTGCTATTCCAGACTATAATCTATCTCTGTGCAAAATTTCATCCAGATCCCTTTAGCCGTTTTTGCGTAAAAGAGTAACAAACATCCATTCATCCATCCATCCATCCTCACAAACTGTCGCCTTTATAATATTGGTAAGATAAGATAGTAACAGTCGATAAAGGAATTTTGACAAATTTTATGCTTATTTAGCTCTTTGCATGCTTGGCTATATTAAGGAACAAAATTAAGTCTACTTGATATTAGACTAAGAACTTTCTACTCGCGACGATGTATTAAACTTAGTTCTGATTTGCATTTGAAATGGCACGTTGCAAAAAAAAAGTATTTTATTTCAGATCTAAAACCTTTTAGGTTAAGTGAACCCCGAGGAATACTGTTACATAAGTAGGAAGTATTTAAAAGGGTCTCGAGTTTAATGTTGACGAATGCTTTATCTAGAACTTTGTTTAATGAGTTTATGTCTCGTGTGTCCGAGTACTGAGGAACGAATATTTATTTTACTGAAAAGGGGAAAAATAACGAAAATGAAAAAATAACAAAAGAAATTTAAAAATATATTAAACAGTAAAAATATAGAAACATAAGATAAAATGATTAGACAACAATAAGTGTGTGAAGAAGCCTTGTACGCTTGAGAACATAAAAGAATTGAATATATTTAGTTAAGGACACATATAAAAAAAAATGTTTGGAAGAAAATATTGATATTTAGACATTGTGTTCATTTTGTTTCCAATACTGGGTGTATTGGAAACAAAACGAACAGGAAAAATATACCTACCCTCAGTCATAAAGTCAGTGTTACTTACTATTAACAGTTCATAAATGTTACTGTGTATTCTGACTTATAGAATACATAGTCAAACGTATGAACGTTATTACATATAAATTTCTTTACGCTATATTAACATTTACTGCCAGATCCGGAATGCAATAATTAAAGCCACTGAATTGGAAATTAAATGCCCATCAAAAAATAACAGGACAACAATTGCATGCCAGCGAAATGAAAATGCTTTGAATGGCAGGGAGAGTAACCCGGTTGGACAAAGTGAGGAATGAGTACGCCAGGGGTTCGTTCAAGGTAACAATTACGGAAAAATTAAAAAAGAGTCGACTGCGCAGGTACGGCTATATCCTGAGACGTGCAAATGACCGCCCTACCAAAATGGCCTTAAATATCGCTGACTAACTGCGAGGAAGAGGACGACCGCCCGCAATCTGGTAGACAGAGAAGATTATATTCGAAGCTAATGACATTTGAAACAATGTGGCTATACGACCATTCATTCACCCCGTATTCACACTCGTCAGTTATTTAATGGCTCCCCTAAATAAGATGTAAACAGTAAGTTTGAATTTTTGTAGAGGACTTTATGATACGAACAGGAATTTTGTTTTAAATATAAACCATTGTATGTAACAATAATGATGTTTACTCTTTGTATACACAGCGTGTAAGTCACTATTTTGTTCTAAATCAACAGGTTCATATCCTGCTTAATAAACAGTTATATTAAAATACACCTTATACCCATTCCTTAGAAACTTTTTAAGGAAAACTCAGCACTTAAATTTAAGGATAAAGGAGTATTGCGTACAAAATACCACTATGAAATTAGTTCAAATAAACCCGTCTAGCTACTTCCACGTCCTTAACTCTGTATCTGCGATAGTCATGGAGCCATGTTTTAATATTCTAAATATTCATATTTTAACTAGAGGCCCTCTAGATCCCGCTAAGGCTTATTGTTTAGAATAAATACCTGAAAAGACAGACAATTCAACAAATTTCATTATTATTTTACTTGGAGTTGTATTCGTTGTTACGTTAGGACAAATCGGTATTTATACAGCATTTATTACAAGTAAATAATTATTAAATGAAATATTTGTACCAAATTCCTCCATCTACAGCTTCGGGTAAATTAGAATGATATTTAAATAAATTTTATTGGCAGTTGTTAACTTTATCTCGAATGCTGCACTGACTCTGTAACAATATCTTTCAGTATGCCAGTCATTAAAATCTTTATTAGAATACAAATGCGACTTCATTCGCGTGGAACCCTATATTTTTGCCGGGATAAAAAGTAGTTATGTGCTATAGTTTATCTCTGTGCCAAAAATCATCGAAATCTGTTCAGCTGTTCTAAATGATAAATATCATCGTTTAAAGTTAAATTTTTGTAAGTAACACTCTCTCTCTCAGATTCTATCTTAATACTTGCTAATTTGTCTTGGATTTTCACTTCAAAAAATACTTCAAACAGAAGTATTTTTTTAATAATTATACTTCGTTACATCTATAAAACGATATGATCATATATTTTTACAGTACAATACAGTAAAAAGATATGATCGTATCGTTTTATACATGTAACTAAGTATAATTATTCGTTAGTGAATTGTAAGATAAAAAAGAAATTATGTGCGTGAAAATAAAATAAGAGAAAGGGATTATTAAGTAGAGAAAACATTATAAATACGCGTGGTGCAGTGATCAAATGTTTCCACTGCGGGGGCCGCCGCGAGGATACCGCACTCCACACTCTGGTGGAGTGCTCTGCGTGGGCGCAGCAGCGTGCTGACCTCACGGCGGCCATTGGTGTGGGTAGCCTCTCGCTGGAGACTATAATTATGTCCATGGTCCAGAGCGAGAGTGCGTGGGATTCCGCCGCCTCTTTCTGTGAGGTAGTGATGGATGTCAAAGAAGCGGCGGAGAGGGAACGGGAGAGAACAAGTACTCTTCCGTCCCGCAGAAGACGCACCAGGCGCCGGAGAGTGCAAAACGATCTCCGGCCTCCATGAGCGCTTGCCTGGGGGCGACAGAAGGGGCTATCTGTCACCCTAGCAGAAGCAGGCCCGAGATGGTGGCGCGAAAACTAGAGGGGATAGAACCATCTGCACCTCATAGTGGGGTCGCCTGGTTTAACAGGCGGCCAAGTCTGCCAGGGTTCACAGGGATTTCCTTTCTAGGGTAAACCTGAGGCCCCGGCTATAAGACCCGGTAATGGAACACTGTGTGGTTTTAGTCGGTTCGAGTCCGACATACCACTTCGCCGTTTGGCCCCGGTGAGGTGATGACCCGTGGGGGTTTTCACACATTAAAAAAAAAAAAAAAAGTGATCAAATGTTTATACATTATCACTTACTAATATTCAAAACTAGCAACCCGCCCCAGCTTCGCACGGGTACAAATTATACACCTAAACCTTCCTCATGAATCACTCTGTCTATTGGTGAAAACCGCATGAAAATCCGTTCAGTAGTTTTTCAGTTTATCGCGAACAGACAGACAGACGCGGCGGGGGACTTTATTTTAAAATATGTAGTGATTAAATACAATTCTAACAATTAATTACGTTAATAAAAACTACCGGGATTGACATGTATAATCATTGGAATAAGAAGGATGTCAAACATCAATCACTATCAAAAGTCAAGAAGACCAAAATACTGCTAGTTTTTTCTACCGAATAGGTTCTCATCCGGGGACTCAAAAGGCTCCATTTATTCATGTCTACCGACACGACCGAAGCAACCGACGTCCAAATTGCTTTTTTTATTATTTTATATCGAATTTGAATTATACTTGGTAGTTAGTTTGGAAGACGGATTATGCTCGGTCTCCATTTTACATAAAATATTTTATTTAAAAACAAGTAAATATCTAGTATGTTTAGTATGACAAAAATGTTCCAAGAGCTATTTAAAAGTTTTAAATTGGTCTGTTTAAAAGACTGGATGTAGAATATGAAGGATTAAAAGTTGCCTAAATCTTTCAGTGGTCTTTAGTATTCTGATTGATGGATTGACTGTAAATGTGTGATATGGCACTATTCATATTGTCTTAATTAAGCCATAAACGATTTATTAAACTATCATCTGCATTTGACGTGCTTGATACTTTATAGAATGATGATTGATGAGCACGATATACATATAATATTCGTATATTTAAGTAAAAATACCAAACTTTTATATTTAATAAATATACATCATATTAATTATTCCAAAATTATCAGAGGGTTTAGAGTGCTTTCTGAAATAGCGTCAAGTAAAGCGCCGGATCCAATTTAAATGAGCCTCAGATATCTTTGTGTCGCAATAGGGTTGGCACATTACCACCAGCCGTAAAGTTTTCAAACATTAAGTTTTTTTAACTTAGAATTTATAATTAAATTAGAGTTATATAAGACGATACAGGTAGTATTATTGCAAGTTATAGAATACTAATGTATACTAGACTTACATTTACCGTGAGTGCGAGCTGTCTTTAACCTTTACGTTATAGACAGCATGCACTCACTGCAGTCTCGGTGTAAGACTGTAATGACTTTTCGGTGGTCACCGCGCTAATTGCCACTTTATCAAATATTGTGAATTTAAATCCTACATAGAGTTACTCCCTGTAGAATTGTAGGAAGTCGTACTAAGTCCGATGAATTATTCATGATACATCCTTACTGATAAGATATAATTTAAAAAGAAAAGGTGATGATTTTCCTGCTTACGAAAGATGATTTCTTTAATGATTAAATTTCACATAAATATTTAAAAAACTTTGCCTGTAGTTGAATACATTGATAAATTTCAGATAACGCTGAAAGTAAATATCATCTGAAGTATAAATAATTTGCTGCTTTTTCTAGAGTTTTTTAAAAAGGTAGTGCCTGTCTGATGAGTCTCAGTTGACTCATCAAGTAGCTTGCGTAAAAAATCCGATGTTCCTTTACGTTACAGATAGTTTACTATACATAAATGCTAACTCTCAATGTTGTCAACCCTGTGTGGACAACAGCACGTTCGCATCGCCAGTCATACACAGAATTGAATTTACAATTTTGAAAAGTTTGACGATATGTAGATAGTTATTTCATTATCATATTTTAGACTAATTTTAAAACGTGTAATAAACGTACAAATCGGTTTGTAGCGTAAAGGAACAAAGACAAAGTGAGCGATGAAATCACTTATTATATTATATTTTATATGACTCGTCACGTTACGTAACCATTTAACAATTTTGTGAGTGGTCGTAAGTTCTATAATAAAAAAAAACATATTTCAAAGCTTAATTTCACTTCATCGAAACCTAATTTGTGTGAGCATGCATTGAATGTATTAAATTTCGATTTCTCTTACGTATATAACATATTAACGGGAATTAAGGTGATGGTAATACATACGTTTGATATGCCTCACATTTCAATACGCCCCAACACATGCCCAAAACTAAAATCGAGTTAATTCCTGGTAATGTTATGTACATAATATATCATTGAACACGAAGGTCTGCGTTGATTTTCACCTGCATTTATAGTCATGGCTTCTAAGGTTCTTATCGTAATGTTACATTTATTGAAATCCAACTAACATTTGGAAGTTGGAAGAAAGACGTAAAATAAAACCTCTGTGAAAAGTCGGATGAATGTGGAAGAGGCGCAAGCTGTATGCCAGGAATAGGATCATCGTAAGTGGCGCTCTATCGCCTCTGCCTACCCCAGGCGGGAATAAGGCGTGAGAATATGTGTGTAAGTGTTAAACTTACAATTTTTTTAAAGGGTAGCCATTTCCTTTAAAAAGTTTAGTAAGTTTAACATTTTAAATTCACTCATGGCTAGGGTTACTTAAAGGAAATGTAACTATACCTATATTGTAGTGACTTTAGCATTATTTTAAATACAACAATAAATCTAGAAATTAGTTATTAGTAATAATATAACAATGGAAAAAAAAACGCCTAAGGAAATGCGGTTTAAATATCAACGTTTCTCATAGACGCCTTTTAAAAAACTTTTTGCGAATTGTCTTTTGCTAATTCGCACTACTTTTTTTCAGAATCTTCACGCATCATCGCGCAAAAATTTTCTTTTCATTAAACTTATGTTTCGGATATACATATTTACTTTATAAACTAATAGTACTTCTAATATTTCTGACAGTTTCTTTTCCTTTTCGTAGAATCAACCCCTAAAGTGTTTAAATAATTTCACGAGCAAGGGCAATATTAAAACTTCACGGATAAAAAACCGCTACGTAACATTTTGAAATAGTTGTCCTTAACTAAAAAAAAAAACTTACTTTTATAGATACACCTTAAACACTTAAACACAACACTTCACTTTTAATAATATTTGTATAAAGTAATAAAAACAAACTGAAAAAGGCTTAATATATTATTATTAATGAGTTTGCACGCTAAATGCGTACGCGCCGGTGGCCGCAAGATCAATGTCACTAGATCGCTCCTGATTCGCTATTTAAGCGATCTAGAAACGAAACTAATACGATACGGATAGTACTAGTACATGTTTGCGGTTTCCATCACTTTTTCTTTTTATTTCAATATTATAAGATTGTGTAATGGAGGGAAAATGGCAATTTATTTTCCCTTAAATTTTAAGTAATAGTTAGTATTTTCTTTTATTTATGAAGCGTAAAGAAGTATTTGGGGCACGACTTTTTAAGTAAAACCGCATTTTATTATGGTTGAAATTTGGACCGAGCCCTAGACAGTTTTTTATTATTACTTCATTTTATTTCTAATACTTTATTTTTTGCTTATTATTGCATGTTTCGGTAACTTTCTTTAGAGTAGTTAGTTTTGTAATATTGAAGTAGGGGAAAATCCTTACTAAAATAACTCTTTTAGTAATGATCTCGGCCGTAATGGTTTGTCGGGTTTCAGTAAACAGTTGCAATTTGACTGAAAGTTACAGATAATATTATTGTTGACATGAAAATATGTAGTTGCGTATTTTAAAGATATAGGGTTGGGAATGAAGGGACCTCGATGTCAAGCGCCGCCCTGCCCGACGCAAATGCGGTAGATCGTTAACCTCTTGACACAGGATCCCTGTCAGGCTCCAAACTAAGACATATCACCTAGCCTGGTTGGAGGAGCCTCTGAAATGAAGGGATACAACACTCGTACCTCCACAATTCTATGCCTGGACCCGTGAAAGTGTTTTACTTTTTTGTATATCCTGTCATTTAAAAGTCGCAGAAGTAAAGGTCTGTGTGAGTTATTGAAATAATAGAAGGCGGTCAAACGCAGGATAAAACACTAACGAAAATGTAAATATTTTTTTAATTTTATATTCTTTATAATTATTTATTAAACGTAGTTTAAAATTATTAATGACATAGTTATAGGCAGGAACGCACGAACACATGCACGCATGTACGCAGGCACGCACGCGTACATGCACGCACGCGCGCGCACACACACACACACACACACACACACACACACACACACACACACACACACACACATACGCATACATTAGTGTAATGTACATAAATGCATGCAGCTTATTAGGTCATTTATTCATTCATTTATTAAATGTTATAAATATGGTTAAATACCTATATTTCTCTAAGGGAGGGACGACCTGGTGATCTGTAATACTAGTTTTACCTACAACAGACACCAGCCCCTATAACTTGTAAACATTATGACTCTGTGGCGTAATTATGTGATGATGACATAATAATAAATTTTATTCTATTCTGTTCTATTATCTTCTATGTAGTTTAAAGTCTTTAAATAGTTAAGAACGTCGTATTTAAGAAATCTTTATTGATAATTAATTTTCCTTTCATTAAATTTTTCAGTGTTTTTTTGTCTTCAAAATCAATACTAGGATGATTTATATCTCTCTCACCGTATGCTAAGTGTCTATCTGAAATTGCAAGACAACAGCGTAATATGCAATTAGATTTATTTAAACATAATTATTATGTACATATAAAGATAGAACATTCTTTACTGCACACCACAGTTGGACAAAAATTAAACATAGTAACAGTTAATAAGTACAATGGGCGGTCTTATCGCTAAAAGCGATGTCATCCAGACAACCTTTGTACGGAAACAACAGAGGAAAGTAAGTGGTAGCTGGTGCAGTACTAAAAATATTTAGAATTAGAACA
The DNA here is from genome assembly GCA_963859945.1 of Euplagia quadripunctaria. Lineage (NCBI taxonomy): Eukaryota > Metazoa > Arthropoda > Insecta > Lepidoptera > Erebidae > Euplagia > Euplagia quadripunctaria. The sequence goes on from OY982582.1 coordinate 1,583,778, forward strand.
ATTAAATAATAAATATAGTGTCTAGGTTATGTGAATGCTATTACGACTTACTTGAGAGTAAATATATATATATATATATATATATATACACACATAAACATACATAAATAGTACACATATACATAAGACATTTTAGTGGAGTTACATAATATGGAGTCTATAACACAACGCGAGAGAGTTGTACACCACTTATAGTGTTCTTTTGCAAGTGCTTTAAAAAAGCTTAAGGGTCTTGAATAAAAATAAAACAAAGATATAACCACCACATGATGCCACGTCAAGAATGACTCCTTACATAAAAAACATGATAGTGCATCACAAACGCGATGCACTTATTGTCAATGTGTAATTCTCAATTTCATTATAATAAACGTCTACCTTGCCTTTGGGCCATTCAGAGTATAATTCTTAAATACTTGTGCTATACTTTATTATTATTAATTTTAATTAAAGACAAAACTATCATTGTAGACATAATGTATGTAGGCACGCGGTGGTTTTGCAATAAAACATATTTTCTTTCTTTCTTTCTTTCTTCTGCAGAAATTATATTTTCGTTGTAAATTGTCTTAAAATATTATATTAGTTATATTAAGCAAGTGACAATAGCAATACAATTACTAAAGAGTTTTATGTTGCTAATAATAACTCGGAAGGAAAAATAAATAAGAAACATCATATCATAATATTTCATAATATAAAAATGTCATTTTAAAAATGGTCGACTTTCTTGCACAGATTCAAAAATAAAATAGAAACTTTTACTCTCCGCAAATGCAATATGATCCCTAGATTTCCCCAGTCTAGAATTTCACTTGTATTTTCTTTAGTAAAAGGTTCGATAAACTTAGGGCATTGACAGAACATTTTACTAAAATGATATGTTCACTCACAGTAATAATTTGATAGATAATTTGCTTCTGAAGATTGATAGAGAAAAGGTATATTGAAGTTTGCGAACTGTTAAATAAAGTGTAGAAGTGCGTGAATTCTCTAAAGGAGATAATTGGAAATACATACGGGCATATTTTCTTTATTTATTTTTCTTATCCCTAGATTTCCCCTGTTTAGAATAAAAAAGATTAAAGGGGTCGGGGAGGGGGAGGTTGACTGTAAAAAATGCATCTATTAAATGCATCCCTTACCATCGATCTCTATTTAAAACTAGCTGCGCCCCGCCCGCGAAAGTCCCTCTTAAAGTTTACTTAAATACTCTAATTTTCCGAGAAACTTTCTTTTTTTTTCTTTCATAAGAACCTGCTCCTGACAATAACAAACACAATAAAAAAATAATTAGCAAAATCGGTCGAAAAGGGAAATAAGCATTTATTTATATATATAAAAGATAAATAACTCACAAAATAAATATTTCGAGCCCTTCACACATTTTGACAAAGGCTTTAAAGCCTCCGACAAAGAGCCGCTGTCACATCAAAATTCCACTCATTTTTATTGGGTAGACACCCGTAAAAACGTACATTTAAACCGCTAGCAATTTAGCCCTCGGTTGAAAAAATATTACTTTTGAAAATGCTTTTTTTAACAGAACACTTTTCAAATAAAGTGTTCGAAATTCGTAATCCGTAAAAAGGGATACTTAACATATATTATATGGGATTCTAATTTAAGTATTCTATTCTTTCTCTATTTAAGATTTTTTTTTGAAATTTTTTTTTTTAGTAATAAAATGTAGGTAGGTGTGATTAGAAAATTAAACTAAGTAATTATTTTTGTAAACAAATGACGCTGAATTTCTTTCATTTAAAAAAATAGGCAGCCGTGATACTACCGACAGAAGTGAAAACTTAAACGAAACGACGAACTTAAAACGTCACATTAGCACGTTGGTGACATTAATTAATAAGGAACTGACAGAACTCAATGATTAGATTAGCGTCCTCTAGTGGATTTATATATGTATTAATAGAGTTCAGTGCTATTTCCCCATAGCAAAAGTGCACAAACGCGCCTAAAGAAGTTTTCACTTAAAAAAAAAATTGCGGCCCTGCCAATGTGAAAAATTATTGTTGTTACAATTTTGTTCTTAAGGCAATATTAAATACATACTTTTTTCGTAGGATTTATGTAAATAACAACAACAACTACATTATTATCCGATCAATGGTTCTCAAGATTCGCCTAGGCATGAAACCAAATGTTTTTTTTAACTCTTCGTCCGCTTGGTATTAGCCGAATATTTGTGTACTGGGATATTAATGGAATAGTGAGTCGTCCTCTGTTTGTGACAGAAAAAGATTTGCTAACTTTTAAACTTTCGCGTTCCATGATATAATTATTTATTTACACGAGAAATCGCGATCGCGAAATAAGTATTACATATCTCTGAATTGACAGACGTTTCGACCATGTTGCACTGGCCGTGGTCACAGGCTGATGAGCTGATGAGCTAATTCCCGTGTGAATACATAATTTTAGAAAAAAATCTCTCTGTTCACGTTCATACTAAAAAGAGATCCTGGCAATCCTGTCCGAAAGCAAAAGATTTTATCTAGGGAAATTAATATAGCCCCAGAACCATGTCATAGGATGACTTAGGACTTGCAGTTCATTAGAGACGCACTGGTCATTATTTAACCGATAGTTAAAAAATTAACAGGGTTGTTAAATTAAAAGAACTTCTTAGGTGACACGCAAAAGGCGGCTATTGCGTACCACAGAAAAAGAAATTACTGACGAGATTTTTTTTACTTTTGAGCAACATTTTAAGAGACGCTTTTCAATTGGTCGGTAGGGTACAACGTGGACGGTATCCGGCTTCAGTGATGGTTTTGTTTAGAGGGTTTACATCCGCCCAGGTGTATCACTATACCATTCTTGAAAAGATGGTTAAGCCTTTTAGGCTTTTCAACAAGAACACCATTCCATTCCATAACCAAGAATGGTCCTTTCAGCTAGAATCATCACCGGGTCATAAAGCTTGAACCACAAAAGCGTTGATAGAAGGATTGTTTCTGACTTCATCATAGCTGAAGATTAGCCGTCATCTAGGCCCTGATAATCCGCCTGATTAAAGTTTATGGTATCTTTTAGAGAGTATGGCATGCTCTAATGGCCATGATAATTTGGAGTCTCTAAAACATTATATAAGATTGGCAATGGCGAATTTTCTCTACAGACCGCAGTCCTCTGTTAGCCATAGGACTTTCTCAATTAAGAAAACTGAATCCAGTTTTCTGGTATATACATTCTATCGCAGGTTCTATAAACAATAAAACGACGCAATGAATATTGATTTGAAAAAAGAAGGGTATCTATATTGTGGCTCTAATTTATATTTGATTTTGAGAATCTCTAGAAAATGAAACTTTGGATTTTTTTCCAAGGAAACAAATTAATTGAGTCTTTCACTTTAGTGTTCTTATTCAATTCAATTAGGTAAAACTTTTTTTGCCAAAACAACTCTGTGAGTTCGTCGTAAAATCTTGTTTTTTATTAAATTACTAGTTTTTTTTACCTGCGGGTTCGCTAGCGTAAAAGTATTTTTTGAATGTGAATGAAAGGAGTATATAGAGGACACCCCATAGAGGGCCTAACTAATCCAAAAAAGTTCTGTATCTGTCAGTCTATTTTTATTTTTAATTTTTTTTTCACCTAATGGTAAATGACTACTGCCACCCATGGGCATCTACAGCTCAAGAGTCACAAGTGCGTTGCCGGCCTTTAAGGTGGGAGTAGGGGAAGAGGGGGAAGAGCGGGAAGAGGGTAGGGTTAGGGTCTCCGGTAACCTCTCTCAGGCGGCGATAAGCAATGCAAGCATTGCTTCACTGCCGGTTTTCTGTGAGGGCTTGGTATCAATCCGGTTGAGCCGGACCATACGTGTCGAAGCACGGCATCGCATAAAATACGGACAAACAAACATTAAGTTTTACATTTTAGATCCAATCATAACACAACCTACTGGTTGGGTTATGATTGAATCTAAAATGTAATCTAAAAAGTTATTGGAAAACTGTACTCAGCATCCCAATAACTTATAAAATCTCAAACAAACAATTAATACGAAAAATTCTTTATAAATTACCCGTCACAAAACTGCGATGGTAAGTATGATGCGAA